>JAQPPZ010003220.1:0-1207519 GCA_028583015.1 Wollemia nobilis | reverse complement strand
CTTGTTGTGTGTGTGCGTTGATCACTGCTTGCACCACCCTCCACATGCAACTCTATATGTGCATTGATCACTACTTGCACCACCCTCCATGTATAGGCCTACACATGCATTGATCACTACTTGCGCCACCCTCCACATGTAGGTAAGATTTCTTCCTTATGTGGTCCAATAGCTTACAAATTAATGTAATGGCACTACTCTCCCCAAAAATTATGCCAAAAATGTCTAGCTTGTCAGGCTAATCATTTAATTATCAATCCAGGTCAATACGATTTAAAGAACATACAATCCCATATAGATTATTCCATAACATTTAACTAGCTTACTTGATTCAATTCCTTAAGATCAAGTTACATATTTTAAATGCAATTATTTTTAATTATAAAATTGATATAATAAATGTAAAATTAACCTAATGAATGAATGTGTGTGGATCCATGTGCATCTAATAATGTTCTAACTATCTTACTTTTAAAATAAATGATGCAGATTAAATTTATATTATTTCTAAATTATACTAATCTAATTCTAATCTATTGCAAGAGCAAGAGAATAGGAATTGGTCTTTTAGAAGTAGACCCTACCTTCAAAAAGGTTAGTATATTTCTCTTCTCCTTTGCGCTATTTTTATTTCAGTAACTATTTATTTCATTTAATCTATTCTAACTATTAACTATTCATTGATTGCAGGAAAGTAAAGATATTATAGAAAGGAATAAATCATTATAGAAAATAGAATAATATTGCAAGAGTCATGGAAGAAAAATAATACTATTTTATTGTTGGAATTCGAACGTGTACATTGTTGGAGATTACAACTATGGAGTGACTTCTTCAACTTGTATTACAGAATGCCATTCAGAGGAAAGGAAGGACCAAGAGGAGGGACCTTTTCAATGGCCTCCTTATTGTAATTTATACAATAATATTCAAGGAAGTCTTTTCCATAACATACTCTATTTTCTCCAGCTAAAAAATCTAAATCCTAACTATGTACTAACAATTTACTAAACAAATATAATTTTGCAACAAGACGTTACTTTGACTAATCAACACAAATACATGTGCTAATGACTTATTCTAAACTAATATGACTTTATAACAAATACAACTTGGACTAATCATTGTGAGGCCAAGTGGCATCTACTTAACAACTTTCTTGATACAAGAAACAACAGAAATAATCGTGTGCCCTATTATCAAGGAAAGAGAATATTAGTTGGAAAAAATAAATCAATAGATTGGATTCTTTCCAACTTTTAATAAAATTTTACAACTTTATCAAATAAAAATAATATGCCAAATATTTTTTTGCCCACATTAACAACCAAATGAATGACTGTGTAATATGTGCTCATGTTGGATATGATGTGGCACTAAATCTTGGTTAACTTTTGACTCTAGCTCTTTATAGCACTCCTTTATGTAGATTCTTTAGATAACACTCTTCATAAAACTTCATCCATAGTGCCTATGAGTGTGCCATGTGTCCAACTAGTCTTCATACACCTATGTTCTGGTTCAACATCCACGGACTTTCATCCAACTTCAACATATTTACCTAACAACATAGTAACTTACACAAAATTCATGTAAAATATACACATTAAGAACATTTATAATCATTAATCTAATTAATGCATAAATGACAATATTAAAATAAAACAATCAGTAAAATCACTCATATCCATTCATGTATAAAGAAATATATAAGCAAATCAGGTATAAATATTGTAACACTTTGACATTCATCACATGGGTATGATACGTGTATTGCAATTTAAGCTATCAATCTTATCCTTTGATAAGCTATCTTAACTTTGGTATGATATTATAAACCTAAATACCAATATCTCTAAGAGGGTCTCAAGCCCTTAGGTTACCCTCAAAGTTCACCCTAGAACTTACTACCGAGTTCTCATAAAGCTATTCAAACAAGGAATAAAAATAAATATATAGATACTAAATCTAACAAACATAAATCATTAAACAAGTAAAGAATAACTAGAAATAAGAATTCATAATTAAAGAATAAACATGCATAAGGAAGGATTTAATCACAATCACTTTCAATTGATAGAATACAAAGATGCATAGACTTCATTGTTCATTTATTACATAATCATGTATGGTAAAATCTCCATGCTATTAAATAATACATTACATCAATTCCATCAAGGAAATCTCCCCATATTCTAATGTATCTAATTAAATAGTCAATATGTAAGAAAGATAGAGAAAAAATTTGTGCATTGATCCATCTTTAACTCTGGTCCTCTCGCTTTTCCACCGATCAAGTGAGGATAGTAGGGGACTAGGACACTCATAGTTCATGATAGACATGCTTCTAAAGGCATTTAATCATTTCATTGTCAAATTGCAACTATACAAACAACCCAAGCAATTCAAATTTCTAAAGCATAGTTGATATCATAGAAACTACTCTTTCTATTTCCCCTCTCATCTCCCTATGATATTTATTCAACAATGCATCAATATCATATGCTAGTTTGCAATAAATGACTAAATCTTTATTCAACAATCAAAGTCCCATACCTTTAATTGTCAAATAATCTAGGATCATAATTTTTACTAAATTAGACCCAACTAATTTAATCCGTAAATAAACATTTTTCTTCATTTCATGAATTAAATACCCATGCCCTTAACTCACAAAACAAACCACATTTGTATTTATTAATCCATTAAAGCCATATACTTTAATCATAAATAAACATTTTTCTTCATTGCATGAATTAAAGACCCATACCCTTAATTCATAAAACAAACCACATTCATATTTATTTAATCCATTAAATCCAACTACTTTAATCATAAATAAACTCTTTTCTTCATTTCATGAATTAAATATTCACACCCTTAATTCACAAAATAAACCACATTCATATTTATTTAATCCATTAAAGCAAACTACTTTAATCATTTATAAACCCTTTTCTTTATTTCATGAATTAAAGACACATACCTTTAATTCACAAAACAAACCACATTCATATTTATTTAATCCATTAAATCCAACTACTTTAATCATAAATAAACCCTTTTCTTCATTTCATGAATTAAATACCCATATCCTTAATTCACAAAACAAACCACATTCATATTTATTTAATCCATTAAAGCTAACTACTTTAATCATAAATAAACCTTTTTCTTCATTTCACTAATTAAAATCCCATAGTTTCTAACAAATGAAAACATACAAGGTTTATTTTTCCACCATCTAAAATTTGCCCATTTTAAATAATGAACTCTATAAAGAACCTCCCTTTTCATTAATCTAGACTACTATTTTAAATAATGAAATTTATATAAAAGAAGCCTTTTATCTCCATTAATTTAAAATAGTAATTAATTAATGAAACCTTATAAAGGAAGCCCTTTACTTTCATTAAAATAAATTACAACATTCAAATAATGAAACTAAACAAAGGCTTCCTACTCGGGTACTATACGACTTTCCAATCAACAAGATCCAATGCTAAATCTGGCAATAAAGGGAAAGAACACATCGGGTATAAAGCATAGAAGCTACAAGGGTGCGATTGAGGTAATACGCACATCCAGATAGCCTACCACAGAGATAAAAATATATTGCAAGGAGTTAGAGGATAATGTGAGTCACTAATCCATAGTGAAGATTTACAAGTCATTGCCACAATAGAGGCTTTACACGACCATCACAGTGAAGCTTAACACAACCAACACATGAAGGTTTACACAACCCAAAAAGACTTCAAAAAAATACAACATCGAAGGCTTTAACACAACACAACATCAAAGGTTTTAACATAGCCTACAAAGGCTTTAACATAGCACAATAGTGAAGGCTTTAACACAACACAACAACAAAGGCTTTAACATAGCACAACAATGAAGGCTTTAACATAGCATAATAGTAAAGGCTTTAACACAACATAACAACAAAGGCTTTAACATAGCTTACGAAGGCTTTAACATAGCACAACAACAAACTCATAGTCCATAATCAACTAAAAACCAGTGGCATAACCTTACATAAATTATTTAAAGAGTTCCATGAGTCCAACTTGGTTATTTACACAATGGTTGGCTTCCTTGGTTGTGTTGATGAACATATGTTTTCTCTCTCTCCTCTTCATGCAGTGCCTCACCTTATTTTTTCTCTAGTCCTTATTGTTCATCCTCATCCCAACACTCTTGATCTCCTCCTCCTAATCCTCTCTTCAACCAACGTATAACTTCCCTCTTGGCTTTTGTCCACTACCTACCCACCATAACTTCTCATTTTCTTGTAAGGTGGTAGAGGGGACATTTTATTCCTTTCCACCTTCCCAAGGCACTACTAGAATTGAAGCCATCTTCCACGTCAATGAAGCCATCCTTTCATGTCGATGAAGCCATCCCTTCATGTCGACAAAGCTATCCCTTCATGTTAATGAGGCCATCCCTTCATGTCAATGGGAAGCTTCACATCATTGGATGATCCCATTTAGGAGGTAGGTTATATAATATATTCTTTAAAATAATCAGTATATTATTATTTTATTAAATAAATCCACATATAATTAAGACAACAATAGTTTTCTTAATAAGTTAAATGAATTCCATTTTACTACGAATGAAGCAACCATCGTTAATGCAAATTTTTTTTCCCTTAAAGCGAAAAACCCCTTGCGGGGCCGCCTTGGTCTGAGAGACCACGAACAGGGGGTTCTATACCATCAAAGTCACCCGGGAGTCGCACCTAGCCCTGCTCGCACCAACATTATCAATTGGATTTTGGGTACCCAATTCAGCTTTTTGGTAGGGTGGAGATTCGAACCTGGGACCTCCCTTGGAGGATTGCCCTCTCCTCTCCAACTCACCTACAACACCTGGGTAATGCAAAAAAAAAATTATTGTTTAATATGAAGCTACTGTTTTTTCTTCTTTAAAAGAGATTTCTTGAAATAATTCAAATTTTATTTAAATTAGAATCCCTTCATAATTCTAAAATAAATCAACCATTTATTTAAATTGAAACCTATTTATTATTTTTAAAGTAAAGCAATCATTTATTTAAAATGAAAACCATTTATCATTATAAAATAAATCAATAATTTATTTAAAATGAAAACCATTTATCATTCTAAAATAAATCAATCATTTATTTAAAATGAAATCCATTTATCATTCACCCAAGTTTTGTAGGTGAGTTGGAGAGGAGAGGGTAATCCTCCAAGGGAGGTCCTAGGTTTGAATCTCCACCCTACCAAAAAGTTGAATTGGGTACCCAAAATCCAATTGATAATGTTGGTGCGGTAGGGCTAGGCACAACTCTCGGGTGAATTTGACGGTGTAGAACCCCCTGGTCATGGTCTCTTAGACCAAGGTGGCCCCACAAGGGGTTTTTCACTTTAAAAAATCCATTTATCATTCTAAAATAAATCCACCATTTATTTAAAATGAAACCTATTTATCACTTTTAAAATAAATTAACCATTTATTTAAAATGAAACCCATTTATAATTCTAAAATAAATTAATCATTTATTTAAAATGAAATCCATTTATTATTTTAAAAATAAATCAACCATTTATTTAAAATGAAACCTATTTATCATTTTAAAATAAATTAACCATTTATTTAAAATGAAATTTATTTATCATTTTATTTACCAAAGCACATGAGGAGCTATGAAGATAACCTATTCATTCATACTTCTAAAATTATTGAGGCAATAGTGCTGAAGTAAAAGACAATCAAGCATGTGCAATAGAAAAAGAGGGAAATATTTTTGTCAATTTAGTCACTTGTCTCAGTCTCTAAAACTTATGATAGCTACTAGGCCATAATTTTGGGGCTTATGGTGGCTATCTATTGATGATTATCCCTAATTGAATGCATACCTATATGAAGGTATCTATCCATGTTACCTCTAAGTTTGCCTTATCATCACTTCCCCAACCTCAAGTACCCTCACCTTTGGTGGATGACTCAACTTCTTCCACTTACGAGTGTACCTGATCCTACACATTGGTAATTTGTTAGTAGTATCATAATATCTAGTATCTACTAACATCACATAGTTTCTTAATTGCACAAGATTCAAGTATAATAGCACCATTAACTAATATAAATTTTTCATGTCGAAAGGTCCATCTGGGAGGGTCATGAAATCCTCCCCCACTAGGACTAAATACCATCCCAATGTTTCTCAATTTTACATAATCATAATACAGTCAAAAGTAATTTATTACAATTTAAATATCATCAAACAAAAAAGGAAAATGTTTTTGCATATTTGCCACTTTCTCCCAAGTGGTATTTCTTTCTGAGAAATGGTCCCATTGGACCTTGCATTGCTCAAGAGTTCAATTCCGCATAGTATTAGAGTGGAACTCAAGAATATTTACAAGCATTACTTCAATTGCCTCTAGATTTGCTATCTGTAAATTAAAAACATCCCATAAATATTCAGGGTCAGCAATATATTTCCTAAGCAAAGATATGTGGAAAGTTTCATGGATTTTTAATAGATTAGGAGGTAAAGCGAGTCAGTATGCAACTGAACTAATATTTTCAGTGATATCAAAGGGTCCTACAGACTTTGGATCCAGTTTTTTGGATTTGATCACATTTTTCATTGGTTTGACCCTTAGGAACACTTTGTCTCCTATCGATTACTCCCTTGGAGTTCTCTTTAAATATAATTGTTCTACCTATCTGCAGCTTCCTTAAGTTTTTTCCTGATTACCTTTAATTTTTCTTCTATTTATCTAACTATTTTTGGTCCAATTACTACTCTATCCTCTATGTTGTCCCTCTAAAGTGGTGTTCTACACTTTCTCCCATACAAGGCATCAGAAGGTATCATTCCTAGAGATGAGTGATACCCATTATTGTAGGTGGACTCTACCAAAGGTAGGTAATATTCCTAGCGAGACTTGTGGTCCATACAATACATGTAGAGCATGTATTATATTACTTGGTTTACCCACTCTATCTGATTGTCTATCTTAGGGTGGTATACCGAACTCATGTTCAGTTTCATATCTATTGCCTAATGAAGGGCTTTCCAATATTCAGAAGTGAACTTAGAATCTCTATCTACGATAATTACCTGAAGAAATCCATACAATCAAAACACTTCTTTGGAAAATCTATTAGCCATCACCTGAGCATCTTTCTTGGTTCTCCTAGGTATAAAATGTGTAACCTTAGTCAATTTATCGACTACTACTAGTATTGCATCATGCTGGTACCTAGTCTTTGGTAAACCTACTATAAAATCCATAGATATGACCTACTATTTTTGTGTAGGTATACTATGTGGATACAATTTTCCTATGAAATTCTCACATTCTTCTTTAATATTATGAAATTCAAGGCATAGAGTAACAAAATCTATAATATCCTTTTCATTGCTACCCAAAAGAAGGTTATTTTAAGATTTTCCCTCATCTTTACCCCTCTGGGGTGAGTTGTATAAGGAGATATATGGGCTTCTTGCATTATATTTCTGAAATCCCTTGATTTTGATATGATAATTCTACCGTTGAAGCACAAAAGGTTATCTATCATCCCAAAATCCTTATTTCCCTTAGGGTCTCTGTCTAATCTAGCTCAAATTTCCTAGCAATATTCATCCTGATATTGTTCCTGCCTTACTTGGTCCATGAGTTTTATGTGACTCTTGGTTATGGTTATTATGTGTCTTCTTCTACTCAAGGTATGTTGGTCAAAACATTGGTTATATCTATAGCTATTTTATTACCTCCATTTAATTTTTCAAACCTGGGAAAGCTCGTAAACTTATGAAGTACTATGCATAATATATGCTTGTAACACCAGTGAGATGAGTCTGCTATATTCTAAGGTTTGGGTGGTGTTTTTATGGTGTCATTTAATTTCTTGTCCAAAACATTAAATTGGCCTATATTATCAAACACGGTACTAGAAATAAAATTTAGAAAGCAAAACACAAACTTGCTCGAAAATATAGAGAAAACAAGGGAAGTGCAGAAATTAAATAATCTACAACAAAGAATGGAAATAATAAATAAAAAATACATAAATTAATTACAGAAAACAATAAAGAGGGGAGGAATACTATTGAGAGTGGGCCCAAGCTTCCAAAAAATTATTCCCATATTAATTCATGCACACCAAACGCTGAGAAATCTTAATATGAACACTTGAATGAATTGAATTACAACTTCAAAAATAATTTACATAAAATATTCCTACCAAAAAGTTGAATTGGGTACCCAAAATCCAATTGATAATGTTGGTGTGTTTAGGTTCGGATGTGACTCTCGGGTGACTTTAATAGTGTAGAACCCCCTGGTCATGGTCTCTCAGACCAAGGCGGCCCTGCAAGGGGTTTTTTGCTCAAAAAAATTACATAAAACTTTTAGGATCCTTTTTCAAGGGTGGACTGTGCATTTATATAGTGTATAGCCATACCCTATTATAAACTCAGGCAAGTCTATTTTAGAATCTTTGTTCTAACAAACACATGAAAATCAATCATAAATAACAAAAACACACTAATTTTATCCTTCATAGGATAAATTAGGTGTGTTCAATCTATCGAACATAATCGTACAATCGATTTGCATTCTTGCTATATCATTAATAAGAAATGAATAATTTTCTTAGGTCATTCTATTATATTTCATCCACATACATCACTAGAAACCACCATTTTGTTTCTTTTGAAAATAGGGCTCTTATCGTACTCTTCTTCAACAATAATTAGGCATTGTCCAACCTATTACTAGAAATTGGATGTTGTGGATTTCGAAGTCGGGATTCAAGCACCATCGACCTCAAAGTTAGGATTTAGGTGCCTTTGATTCTAAAGTTGATAGTTAGGTATATTTTATCCTAAAGTTAGGATTCAGGTGTCGCTCATTCGAAATACAAGAGTTAGGTGCCTTTTGGCTTGTAGTCGAAAGTTAGGTGCCTAACTTAGCGTACGTATATCTTGGTTATGGTTACCTTTATCTTTCATTCTCCACCATAAAACATGAAATGCCAGGTCTAAATGGAACCTTGATGTAAATATGTAGAAAAGTAGTAAAATCATCGAATATACACACAAATCACACTCAAACACATATTAGAGAATATATACAATTTCCTATTAAATATATATAAAATATTCATAAAAAGTACATTCTATTAAAATAATGCCACATAATATGTTATTAATATATAAAAATATTAGCATTTTTGGTGCTCATCATTCCTCCATATCTAAATTTTGCTACTCTCTCATGGTAATTTCTATTGATAGTCCCCTATTCTATCCATAGCCTACCAATATGGCTTGTTTATTCATTTTCTTTCATGGGTGGTGGCTCAATCTCGTTCCTTATTGTATTTTCATTTGCAACCTTGTTTCAATTGATTGGGACCTATTTTTTGGTTTGGATGCCTTCTATCATAGACTGCACCATAGGGATTGACTCAATCCTATTTCTATATGTGGCCTTATTCTGCTCCACCTCTTTTTACCTATTGCTTCTATGTAAAATCATGTAAATGTAGTGGTATCCTTCTAGAATACAGGCTTAGCTTACTTCCAATACTGATGGTTTGGGGGAAGCTAGACTACCACTAGAAATTTAGGCTTGTCCCATGATGGATAGTGAGATGTATCATATACCCGACCCCTTGGCAATTTTACCACTTCAGGATCAAGTGTTGCATATTCTATAACAATCTTCTCTACATTATTTTCCTCTACAACATTGTCCTCTACATTTTGAAGGGGTAGAGACTCATACATTTTAACTAGTGGCGACATCAGTGGCTCTTTGCCAAATATGACCATCTTGTATAGATAATCCCTCATTCTTAAGGGATTTCCATATTTTGAACCATATAGGTTCTAGAAGTGTTTTAACCGAGCAGGGTTAATAAAAATACCTGGCTCTCGAGCCATTTTATTGTAAGCCTTTCACTCCTTTTTTTCCTCCTTTAAGTTCTTTTGGAGCTCTTGGAAATCTCATTTTGGCTAGAAAATGATTTCATAGATGCAACCCATTCTTCATATGAGTTTGGGTCTTACTACTTCTTCAATTTTTATTGTGTGGCCTTCTACTTTGGCTATTTTGTTTCTCTAGACTTTGTCTTTTACCTCTTCTATGGTGCCCTTTCTACTTTCCTCTTAGGCTATAATTTCCTTCATGGTCCAGGTATTACTTCCTTAGCTAGGGATGTAAAAGGACCAAAATTATCTTCCTTCTATGAAGGTGGTATCTCATGGGCTTTAGGAGATTCTTCATATTGCTTTTCTTGGTCCCTTGGTGTGCTTCTAGTTGGTCCATTTGTAGTTTGTTCATCCAACTATTCATCCTTGGTTTTGTCAACCAATGGTTGACCAGTTGGCTATGCATCCTCTTCATAGCCTTACCCTTGCCCTACTTCTATCTGGATAGCAGGGTCAAATACCTGTGTATCATCAGCTGGCCAAGTGGCACCCAATTGTACTTCAATTTTCTTAGTTGAATCCCCAACCCCATTGTCTTAAATTTTTACTCTAGGAGGCTATGTTTGTGGAATTAAGCCCTCCTATTCTTCACCATTTATTTTAGCAAAGGCTTCATAAAGGTCCCTTGCTTCATCTGTTATATTAGCCTCTTTTCTAGCATCTGATCTTATTTAACCAGAAGAGGTGATCTTCTCCTCAAAATCTAGAGAAGTTGTAGGTACCTCCATTGCCCAGTATGTTTGAACTGCAACATCAATCTTGGATGGCTAACCAGCCTCTGGTTGTTGAACCTATGATTTTAATTACTACACTATGTTCTGCAGCTGGTGGATGGTGTTGTACATCTCCAACTATTTTTTGCAATAGACTTTCTAGAAACCTTGAAGAGGGTATGTTCTACCTTGTATTTACCTTCCCAAATAGATGCTTGTTTCTTTAATATCTGTAATTATGTTTGTAGAGAATCTTCTTGGTTTTATAGTCGATAGGGTTCACCTTTGACCATGTTTTGCAACACTTTCGTAGTAAATTAATCTTTTGTCATACCAATGATGTCTTCATCACTGGATGAAATAGGGACAATCAACAATGCTTTCTTTCTTCTACTTTTGGTTCTTGGATAGGTTGTCATGCAAGCAAGGCTTAACCTAATTTGCCCTACCTCCCCTATTGGTTGATCATAATGGGAGGCAAGAATGCCCCTATAGCTGATTGACTACAGGATTCAATTACCTCTACCATCTCTTGTTGTTTTGGAAGAACAATGTCTTTTGTAGCTTCTTCAATTAGTGCATATTTATGTGCCTCTACGTGTCTAATTAGGGCTAAAATAAATTCATGGTGTGCTAGGACAGTTATTATCTCGGCCTGATATCACCTAGCTTCATATTTTAGGGCACATGCTAGATAATAGGGAACATTGATTTTATTCCCATGTAACATATGATTCAAAAAGTGGAAATGATTTGCATTGAGCCATAAGTACCTACCTGTGTAGGTGAAGAATCTAGCTATTTGATGAAAAAATTGGCTCTAGATTTTTAGGAGATACTACCTCGATAGTCTAGAACACGTCAAGTATGTCATCGGTTGCTCAAAAAACTCGTCTTTGTATAATTAATCCCCTATTTGAGGAATATTGATAATTGTAGCAATGTGGGCTTCTGTGATTGGAATTTCTAGTCCACACATTCAAATGACCTCATCTCTCAAAGACTCTATGAATTCATTGGTTGCCTCTATATCCTAGTTCTAACTAACAAGGCTATAGTAATCCATCCAACCTACCACTTCAAATTGGATCTAAATGTCTTCCTTGATCCCTAAAATATCTTTGGGTTCATTTTTCTTGAGCATGTGATTTGTGGATTTTTCTCCCATGGAAAATTATTCTCTGTTTTCTTTCCTTTGTAGTTTGGACATGTTAAAACAAGAACCAAAAGCAATTGTAAGTTGCAAAGAAATCTAGAGAAGCAAAAAAACTACCACCATATTTGGTACGATTGGATGGTAAGAAAAGGCACCTACATGCATGGATATGGTGGAATTAAAATGATAGATTGCTAACACATGGAAAAATGCAAAGTTTGGGTATGGTGATTGGATGGTAATTTTACATATAGTGCAATGGTACGATTTACAGGAATGTACTCCTATGAAAATCATATATATATATAATAGAAAATAGAGTACATACCTAGGTAGTGTTCTATGCGTGCATTATGTGTCGATGTTGGTGGTACATACATATTGGTTGTCTCATGATGACTATGATTATCAAAACAAATAAATGGTGTGTGTATTTCCCATGTGAAGAAATTTTCTCCAAACAAATCATTGTTGGGTGCTACAATTTTATTTTCATTCGAGTTTCCCTGTAGAAAATGCAAGAAAAATATTAAATTAATACTTTCCCATGGGATGGCACACATCCCTTTTTGGAAGTTGTTTGTTTATTGTCATTTCTTGGAACATGCAAAAATATCCAACAGAAGATGTGTTTATCCATGATAAATTAACTTTTGATCATATGGATAATATTGTTGACATGGCTTTGGCTGCTTCCCATCACCAAAGATTTATTTTGTATACTGGATGCAGATGCTTATTAGAATGGAAGTTAGACACCTTTTCACTGCAAATCAAGTGCCTTATTCAAATACACAGGAAGCAAGCACTTGATTGAATGGAAGTCAGGTGCCTTTTTGCTAGAAATTATGTGCCTTACTAAAATACATGAGATGTAAGTGCCTGATTCAATGAAATTCAAGAGCATTTATACTAAGAATCAGGCAGCGTACTCCAATAGGTATCCATTTATTGAATATTAGAATATACATACATACATACATATATATATTTATATGACTCTTCAATAATGGGAGGTATGTGCCTTTATGATATGTGGGAGTTAGGTGCCTCCCCAAATTTGAAAATTCAACATCTGTTGATGTGTCCACAATTGGGTGTGTCTAGTTGATTAGGCTTTCAACATCCTCATTTTAAGGATAGAATCAAAATTCGTTGTCTGAACCAGCATGTGGATGTTTTTTCCATGAATATGTAAACATCTACACACACATCAAGACATGGTTATCCCCTTCCTAATGGGGATGAGCATACTCGAATGAAATTAAATCTCCTAGAAAGCTAGAAATATGTAGGTTCATGGATCTTGTGCTTGATAGGCCTAAATTTCCTAGGCTACTTACATATTACATTCAGGGCATCATTCCTACAAAACAAAAACATAACTAAAGAAATAAAATACGGGACTTAAATAGAATAAATCATTTTTGGTTCATGTCATTTAAAAAGTGGTAGGTACATTACATAGACCAAAGGTTAAGACTCGATAAGAAAAATTTCCCCATGGACAAGTGAATTTTGTTTTATCCTGATCCCCTTCCCCTATTTGTATCTGGTTATATCCACTGAACCCATCCAGGAAAGAAAAGTACTTCCTTCCTGCTAAGTTATCAAGAACCTAATATATAAAAGGTAAGGGAAAGTGGTCTTTCTTTTTGGCCTTATTAAGAATTTTGTAATAAACACAGATACACCACTTTCCATTCTTCTTGGGTACCACTACCAAAGGTGATACCCACTCACTATCTGATATAGGGTACATAAATCCAACAATCAAGAGTTTTTGCAATTCATTTTTAATAATTTCCTTTATGGCTAGATTCATTCTATGTTGTGGTTGTCTTATTGGTCTCACCTATTATTCTAGATATATGTAATGAGTACAAAATTTAGTAGTAATTCCCCTCATGTCTGAATAATCCCAAGCAAAAGCATTTTGATGTTTGACCAATATGTCTTTTAAGGTGTTCTATTAAACTGGTGTTAACTCATTTTTTATAATCAATATCCTCCTAGGTTCAACCTTAATTTTTTTGATGTGATGATCCTTATTTCCAATAAGTGGTAATTTTATAGGAGTACAAGAGGACTCTCCTTGGGAAAATTTAGACATCACTCTTTCTTCATAATTTTCATCCTCAAGCTCATCCAATGCCACTATGGGTTGAATCATCGATATACCACTAATATTCTAATTTTCATAATTGGGTTCTCCTAGAAAATTCATGGATTGGATAGGTGGAGAAATAATCATATTTTTAACATTTTGACAATTAGAAATGGTCATTTTTCCATTCTTGTAGCTTATGTAGGCATCATTTGTTAGTTAGGGCCTACCTAAGATAAGTGGATATCCACCCAACTTGGACTTGGATTGGAAAACCAAGAAATCTGTTGGATATTCCTAGGCTCTACTGTAACTATAATATCTTCTAGCATTCCTTTAGGTAACATTGTAGACCTATCAATCAATTGAAGTACAATTTTTTTTGTCTTCAAATTTATGATTTTCAGATTCAGCATAGTATCCTTGGGCATGACATTAATGGTTGCTCTCAGATCTACTAGTGTGTTGGATAATGGATAGCCTTCAATATTGATAGTTAAAAAAAGGCTTCCTGGATAAGAATATGTTGGGTGGTAGGTATTTCCAAACATAATATTATCTAACTTACCTACCACACTAATTTATTTTGTTGGTTTTCAACCTAGTTTTCTTAGACATAATTCCCATATGGCTTTTGTGTAAATTGGGATGTCTCTTATAGCCTAAAAAAGAGGTATTATGATTGTTAAATTTTTCAAACTTGATAAAATGTCAAATTCTAGTTGTATTGGCTTTCTTTGTTCCTGTAATATTTGAGGAAAAGGTGGAACCTCTTCTCTATTTTTTTTAGTAATCAGTTCTTCCTCTACCTCTTCTAATAAAGGTGATTCCTCTACTTCTACTTCTATATTTTTTCCTCTTCTACCAAAGGAACTCTATCTACTCCTACTTGGCTACCTGATCTTAACTATACATGATTACAATCTAATATAATATTGTACATTGAAAACATCTCATTTTACACATGGTATATTGGATGATTGGTTATATTGTTGTTTGGATCTAATGTGGGTTGTGCTGGAAGTTGTGTAGGTCTCAAAGTAGGGGGAGTTGGTAAAATATGTTGCAGTGGAGTTTATTTTGTATTATATGGAGTTGGAATCCATGCATTATAGTTTCTCTACTAAGGTGTAGGTTGTTGATAGGACATCCATGGGTATGGATTATAATGAGTGGCTCATTAGGGGGGTGTTTGTCCAAGGTGGTTGCCCTAACCAACCCATATTGGGTGGTTGATCTTGATCTTGATTCATGTAATTACCTCCCCTATAAGGTGGCATTCCTTCTGGCATCTTGTTTCCCATAGGATACTATTGTTAGTTTCTCCTATTTTCCATGTAATATGCTTCCTCTACTTCAAGATCTTCCCTAGATTTTGGCAATTGTGGCCACAAATTTTTCTTATAATATTTTCGATAAACAACACATACTCTAACCTTTTTTTCTAGACATGCATTTTTGGGATGCTTCCCTCAATGTTGCCTTGTTCTCTTGCTTATTTTTTTAAAGTAGAAGGGTATCCATTTGGAGTGGAAGAGATGATAGTATCTCATTTTTTAGGTCTTTTAGCATATTTTTTATTTCTATTTTAGTGACTATGATTATTGGATTAATGCCTCAAGAGATTGGTTCACATTTTTTTCTTGAAAAGTTTTGAAATAATCATCGATTATCTAGCGTTTGACGTTGGTAAACATCTCCTCTAGATATCATGTTTAGTTCTTCAAGAGACTCATTGGTGATTCCTTTTCATAAGATACTTCTTAAGGACCTGTCACTCAGTTTTGCATGGGGAGATCTTTGCAGGTTAAAAAAATCTATCCCAGTATTCTTCCAATGATTCCTCTTCCCTCTGAATCATATCAAAGATTTTATCTCTAGAATCACGTTCCCTACCATAGTCTTGGTATTATTCTAGGAAGAGTTTTTTCTTATCTTCCCAGGTAGTAATTTTTTTCCTAAAATAATGAACTAGCACAGGGCTAAATCATCTAAGGCTGAGGAAAACAGTTTTAGTTTTTGGGCATTGATCTTGTAATCTATTGACCTACATAAAATGTCAAACTTGAAAAGAAACAGATCAAGATCCTCAGTTGAAAATCATCTATAAGTAGGAATGTGGGTAGGAGAGATGTGTTTTATTTTGGTATCTCCTACTACCTCTTCTATTGGAAAGTTAAAACTGGTGGATTTCTCTTTAGTTTTACTCATATTTTTAGGAAATACTATCTCTATCCCTACTGCTTCTAAAGCAATATCTAAGGCTCTTCTATTGTTTAGAGTATTCTGCACAAGAATTTATAATTCAACTATTGATATAGTTTCATCCTCTACTTCTTTCCAATATTGGTTGTACAATAATTTGCCCCTCATATTGGTTTTTTCTAAATATTTCATTATCTATTACCAACTCTTCAAGACTTGGCAATTTTGGTATAGAAGAACTTTGTGCAAAAATTAGATTTTGACTCCAATTCACATGTGGAGGTGATGAAGGTGATAGAATTTCACTTTTATAATTTGATACATATGATTCAAGGGCTTGTTGTGAAACAATATTTTTACTCTTAATAAAATGATCGTCTGTACCTCTAACTCTTTGTGGACTCATACAATATTAGGTGGATTTTTTTTGTAGATAAGTTAACCTAAAATTTTAGATTTACTTGCTACAAAATAGGGTATTACAGTTGGTACTTCCCTAGAAATGATACCAAAATGTTGGGTAAAATATTGGTTATAGCTAGAGAGGGGAGGGTCCCGATCCCTTCCTTGCTCCCCCTCCCCTGGTTCCTACCCAGTCCCTAGCTCATCCCAGGTCATCCCTCCCTGGGATTGTTTGTTGTAGATGATCTCCTTGAGGGAGATCCTTCTCCTCTTTCTGCACCTCTCCCAGTCGGTCAGGTTTCCCTTGTTTGAGTTTTTGGCCTGGTGCTTCCCAGGGTTCCTTGCTATTTTCAGGATCCCTTCCCTTTTTTTCCCTCAGGCTTCCCCCTGAGGTTTTCTGCAAGTTTTTGGTGTGGATCTGGTTCCCTATAGTTCTCTGGGTGGTGGGGGTGATTGGTTGGGTTTTTTGACAGCTTCCTGGGGTTTCCTTTGAGGTCCTTACTATTTTGGGGTGGTCTGGGGGGGCCTCTTTCCCTCTTTTTCTAGTGAATCCTCTCTGGGATCCTGTGGCTGTTGTTGGTCCCGTCCTTGTGGGGAGGGCCCTCTTCGATTTCCCACTTGGAGGCTTCTTCGTGCTGGTTCTGCTCCTTGGTGGACACCCTGGGCATTTGTTTGGCCTTAGGGGGGGCTTTTTCTCTACCTGGGTTGTTCCCAGCCTCAGTCCCAGTTCCCTGGTCTTTTCCTATTGGTTGTCTTGGGGGCGAGATTCTCTTGGTGGTGCTTTCTGGCTGCTTCCCAATGGGCGGGATCTCCTCTTTGCTGGTTTTTAGCTACTTACTTCTATAATATTAGTATGGGATGGCCAATTTAATATGGCCTCAATATTTTTTGAATCCACAATAATTCCTTCTATAAATATGATATGCTCTAAATATTTTACTTTGGAAACATAGAAATTGCTCTTGGCTATATTTTCGTAGAGTTGATTCTCCCTTAGTAACTCTTACATAATCTTGAGATGCTTATCATGCTCTTCTTTGTTTTGATATTATTTTATGATATCATCTATAAATACAAGGATAAACTAATATAGGTCCATTTGAAACACACTATTCATTAAATTCATGAAGGCAGCTAGGGCATTAGCCAATCCAAAAAATAGAACTATGAACTCATAATTTCTATACCTAGTCTTAAATGTCATATTATGAGTGTCCTCCTTACGTATTCTTAATTGGTGATACCTTGACCTCAAATATATCCTAGTAAACACTGTGGCATATCTCATTTGATCAAATAGATCTTTGATTATAGGTAGGGGATACTGGTTCTTGATTGTAGCTTTATTCAACATCATGTATTCAATACACAATATTAAAGAGTCATCTTTATTTTTCTCAAATAAAATAGGTACACCCCAAGGTGACATAATTGATTTTATCAACCCTTTCTCTAATATCCTTATAATTATACCTTTAATTCTTGCATCTCTATAGATGTCATCCTATACAAATATCGATGAATTGGTTCTGCTCCTATAATAAAATCAATAGTGAAATAAAATTCACACACAGGAGGGAGTCCAGGTAAATCCTCAGGAAATACATCCTTGAAATATTTTAAAATTGGGTGTGTCTACAACACCTCTTTCTTTTGATCTTCACCAAATTCATTTAGCTTTATTACATAGATAATCCCTCCTTTCTTGAGGGATTCTTCAATTGTATAGATTACAACATCTAAGGTTTGAATTCCCCCTGTTCACTATTAATTTGTAGCCTTTCCTTACCTCCTTCAAAATATTTGATCTATTTACCCTAGAAATTGACTACAAATTTATGGGCCTATAACAAATCCATCCCTAGGATCACATCGAAGGTATGAAGTGGAGCTAAAATAATTTCCATAATTGGGAAATACTGGTTTACGAAGTAGGTCTACCCAGAACCATACTCAACCTGCCACCCATGAGCCAAATACCCAGGATTTTCCAATATATATTTTGCTAATTTACAAGAAATAAAGCTATCTGTGGCTCCACTATCAATTAAGATATTCACTTGCTTATCAAAAATATTACTTTTTATAATTAGTGGGGTGGTTTTTCCCTCAATATTATGACTCCTAGTTGCAACATAGATCTAGTGCATAGGTTCCTTTCCTTTAATGTAGGATGTACTTGGCCCTGGTCGGTGTGGGCACTGGTTAGAAAAATGCAGCCCTCTAAAATGGTAACACCTATCCTTGGACCCTTGTTTCTTTTCTAGTTTCTACTTCTTGCCCTTAATCATTGGAATTGTAACTTACGATTTCTAATATTGAGTCTTAGTGCTATTGGATTTGTTGAATTTCTTATAAATGTTCTTATTGAACTTCTTTTGGTTTCCATTGAATTTCTTCTATGGATTTTGAGGATTCTTAGCCTTTCATTCTTGTTCAGCCTCCCATTTTACAATCCCATTGTTATTCCTCTTCTTTAGCTCCTGTCGATATTGCTCAAACAAGGTTTCATATTTATTATAGAAATGCAACTCTCATTTCTTGGCTAGGTCATATACCTTTTGCAATAATTTAGTTTCCTACATTTCTACATCATGTTTTATCCTAGATTGCAATCCATGGGTAAACTTATGAATCTGCATTTTCTCATTATAGATGGGTACATCAACAATTTTACCAGCTTCATGTAGTATACTTCCACTAAGATGGTTCCTTGCCTTAAAATAGCAAACTCCTCAAATTTTAGAGCATATAAATGCTCTATGAGGAATCTCTTCTTGAAGATGACTATAAATTCCTTCCATGGATTGTGTAGTGGTTCAGTCTTAGCTTTCTCATAATAAGTCTCCCACCAATCTAGGGTAGCTCCTTCAAGGTAAATAGTAGCCCAGATCATTCAAGTTCTTGAAGAATATCCCTTTACTCTAAATAAAACTTTAAGTTCCCTTAACCAAGTCTTAGTTACATCTCTCTCTCCTTCTCCATTGAACTTATACAGATATTATTTAGATCTCTTATCATTTCCTTCTCCAAGAGGGTTCTAGTGTGTATTTGTTTTGTAGTCAGCCCCTCAGCTTGGTTAACTTCTAAACCTCTAGCTTGTGAATTTTGGTTTACAATAGTTCTAACACTTGTCTTAACTGATATTACAATGCAACAACTGTGGTAGTGAGATCTTCCATTCCTGTATTAGGATTTATTGGACCCTCATTCTAGATCTCTTCTTCAACATTACTTTGTTGAGTCTGTCTAAGTATAAGCCCTTCTCTCTTGTCCTTAGGTGGCATCTTCATTTGGTTTCAACCAAGAAAAGAATTAGACTAAAAATTCATATTAACTAAATTGCTAACTTAAACCACATTATAGAGTTTTTATTTCCCAATCATTAGAAATATAGCTAGGATAATATCCCAATATTATGATGTATCATTAATACCAAATCCCATATAGAGGTATCGTAACATTCATCCTCCCTTGGTATCATCTCCATTAGACCCTATCAAGCAGAGACTCTAGGTCATCCAAGATTTTAGATTAAACTTAAGCAAGCCTTAATTGGGGACTTCCAAATATCTTTAATTACATAAGACAATCTATACCCTCGTACTGAGAGCTCTGATACCAAATGTAATGATTCAAAAATCAAGAAATAAGAAAACACACAAAGATAGAAAGATTTTATTTTGACTAAGGAGAAGGATTCATAAATCCCTAACCAATATTAGATTAACTTTATATTTACAAACCCTAAGTTTATCAAGAACTATCCCACACAATATTCCTTTCACGTAAGTCCCTTCTACGTAGGTATTTTTCATGTTATGCACATAAGTCCATACATCTCATCAATCTTGATGAGATGAATGGACTTATGTGCATAACATGAAATATTATGCATGGGTATGTTATATGTACTATGAGTTAAGCTGTGAAATATTTTACCACCCTCAATCATTAGAAGGTGTACACACATCTCTATATTCCATGCAAGCCATTATGCATAGGTATGCTACGTGTACTATGAGTTAAGCTATAAATATTGTCCTTTGACAAGCTATCTTAACTCTGGTATGATCTTCTAAACCTAGATACCAATCTCCCTAAGGGGATCTCAAGCCCTTAGGTTACCCTCTATTTTCACCCTAGAACTTACTATTGATTTCTCATAAAGCTATTCAAACAAGGAAGAAAAAGATATATCTAGATACTAAATCTAACAAACACAAATCATTAAACAAGCAAAGAATAACTAGAAATAAGAAGTCATAATTAAAGAATAAATATGAATAAGGAAGGGCTTAATCACAATTACTTTCAATTGATAGAATACAAAGGTGCATAGAATTCATTGTTCAATATTACATAAGCATGTATGGTAAAACCTCCATATTTTTTTTTTTATTTTTTTAGGCAAAAAACCCCTTGCGGAGCCGCCTTGGTCTGAGAGACCACGAATAGGGGGTTCTACACCACCCGGGAGTCGCACTCGATCCTGCCTGCACCAACATTATCAATTGGATTTTGGATACCCAATTTAGCTTTTTGGTAGGGTGGAGATTTGAACCTAGGACCTCCCTTGGAGGATTGGCCTCTCCTATCCAAATCACCTACAACACCTGAGTGGTAAAACCTCCATATTGTTAAACAATATATTACATCAATTCCATCAGGGAAATCTCCCTACATTCAAATTTATCTAAATAAATAGTCAAGATGTAAGATAGAGAATAAACTTGTGCATTGGTTTATCTATAACTTTGGTCCTCCCACTCTTCCATAGATCAAGTGAGGATAGTAGGGGATATGTACAAGCATAGTTTAGGATAGACATGCTTCTAAATGCATTTAATAATTTTATTTCCAAATTGTAACTATACAAACAACCCAAGCAATTCAACTTTCTAAAGCATAGTTTATATCATATAAACTAATATTTCTATATCCCATCTCATCTTCCTATGAGATTTATTAAACATGCATCAAGATCATATGCTAGCTTGAAATAAATGAGTAAACATTTATTCAATAATCAAAGTCCCATACCTTTAATTGCCAAATAATCTAGGTTCACAATTATTTACTAAATTAAAGCCAACTACTTTAATCCATAAATAAATATTTTTTCTTCATTTCTTGAATTAAATACCTATACCCTTAAATCATAAAAAAAAACCACATTCATATTTATTTAATCCATTAAAGCCAACCACTTTAATCATCAATATACCTTTTTCTTCATTTCATGAATTAAAACTCATACCCTTAATTCACAAAATAAACCACATTCATATTTATTTAATCCATTAAATCCAACCACTTTAATCATAAATAAACCCTTTTCTTCATTTCATGAATTAAAGACCCATACCATTAATTCACAAAACAAACCACATTCATGTTTATTTAATCCATTAAAGCCAACTACTTTAATCATAAATAAACCATTTTTTTCATTTCATGAATTAAAGATCCATACCCTTAATTCACAAAACAAACCACATTCATATTTATTTATTCCATTAAAGCCAACTACTTTAATCATAAATAAACCTTTTTCTTCATTTCATGAATTAAATACCCATACCCTTAATTCACAAAACAAACCACATTCATATTTATTTATTCCATTAAAGCCAACTACTTTAATCATAAATAAACCTTTTTTTCATTTCACTAATTAAAATCCCATAGTTTCTAACAAATGAAAACATACAAGGCTTCTTTTTTCCACCATCTAAAATTTTCCCATTTTAAATAATGAAATTTATATAAAATAAGACTTTTATCTCCATTAATTTAAAATAGTAATTAATTAATGAAACCATATAAAGGAATCCCTTTAATTTCATTAAACTAAATTCCAACATTCAAATAATGAAACTAAACAAAGGCTTCCTACCCAGGTACTCTACGACTTCCCATTCAACAAGATCCAGTCCTAAATTTGGAAAGCAAGAGATAGAACACACTGGGTATAAAGAATATAAGCTATGAGGGTGTGCTTGAAGTAATAGGCACACCCAACTAGCCTACCATAGAGACAAATATCTATGACAAGGATATAGAGGAATTTACGAGTCACTGAACCACAATGAAGGTTTAACATGTCATTGCCATAACGGAGGCTTTACACAACCATCACAGTGAAGCTTAACACAACCAAAACACGAAGCTTTACATAGCCTATGAAGACTTTAACACAACACAATAGCAAAGGCTTTAACATATCCCATGAAGGCTTTAACACAACACAATAGTGAAGGCTTTAACATAGCCCGAGAAGGTTTTAACATAGCACAACAATGAAGGTTTTAACATAACATGTGAAGGCTTTAACACAACACAACAACGAAGGCTTTAACACAATACAATAGTGAAAGCTTTAATACAGTACAATAATGAAGGCTTTAACATAGCCCATGAAGGCTTTAACACAACACAACAATGAACTCATAGCCCATCATCAACTAAAAACCAACGGTAGAACCTTAAATAAATTATTTAAAGAGTTCCATGAGTCCAACCTGGTTATTGATGCAATGGATGGCTTCCTCGATTATGTTGATAAACATATATTACCTCTCTCCTATTTGGAAGGTGCACCACCTTATTTTTTCTTTAGTGATTATTGTTTGTCCTCCTCCCAACACTCTTGATCTCCTCCTCCTACTACTTTATTCAACCAACGCATAACTTCCCTCTTGGCTTCCATCCACCACCTACCCACCATAACTTCTCATCCACCTGTTAGGTGCTATAGGGGATGTTTTCTTCCTTTTTGCCTTCCCAAGGCACTTCTAGAACTGAATCCATCCTCCACATCAATGAATCCCTTCATGTTGGCAAATCCATCCCTTCATATTAATGAGGTCATCCCTTCATGTCAGAGGGAAGCTTCACCTCGCTGGCTGATCTAATTTAGGAGGTAGGTTCTATAATCTTATTTTTTTAAACTAATCAGTAGATTATTATTTTATTAAGAAAATCCTCATATAATTAAGACAACAATAGTTTTCTTAATGAGTTAAATGAATTCCCTTTTACTACGAATGGAGCAACCATCATTCTTTTATTGTTTAATATGAAGCTACTACTTTTTCTTCTTTAAAAGAGGTTTTCAAAATAATTCAACTTTTGTTTAAATTAGAATCCCTTCATCATTCTAAAATAAATCAACCATTTATTTAAATTGAAACCTGTTTATAATTTTTAAAATAAATCAACTATTTATTTAAAATAAAACCCATTTATCATTCTAAAATAAATCAATCATTTATTTAAAATGAAATCCATTTATCATTCTAAAATAAATCCACCATTTATTTAAAATGAAATCTATTTATCATTTTTTAAAATAAATCAACCATTTATTTAAAATGAAACCCATTTATCATTCTAAAATAAATTAATCATTTATTTAAAATGAAATCCATTTATCATTTTAAAAATAAATCAATTATTTATTTAAAATGAAACCTATTTATCATTTTAAAATAAATCAACCATTTATTTAAAATAAAATCTATTTATCATTTTATTTACCAAAGCACATGAGGAGCTATGAAGACAACCTATTCATTCATACTTCTCAAATTATTGAGGCAATAGTGCTGAAGTAATAGATAATCAAAATCGATAGGGTGGTCTAGCGGTGGCTAGACTCGAGCTAAGGCATTTGCAAGGCGGAGGTTTACGGTTTGATTCTCCCTAGCACTAGTTTCAAGCTATTCCTATTTATGTATCTTTCGTGTTGAATATACCAAAGTTTGTTCTTCGAGAACTGGATCAAATCAGTCATCATTTCCTTTAGAGTGGTACTAAGGAGAAAATAAATTGGGCCTTGGTGAAATGGGACACTTTATGTCTTCCTAAGAATGAATGGGGGTTAGGATTCTGATCTTCTATTAATAACAACAAAGCTTTAGCTGCTAAATTTTATTGGAGGATGTTGCATAACCCCAATGCTCTTTGGGCCAATAATATCCTTTCTAAATATGATGAGCACAAAAGTCTTGAAGATATTGTTCTCTATCAACTTCCTACCAAAGGTTCTTCTATTTTAGTAGTTCTTAATACTGGTGAGGATTTGATAAAGAAAAATTTATTTTGGATCATTGATAATGGTCAACAAGAAATTTTTTGGACAGATTCTTGGGATGGTCACAAGCCTTTGATAACTCAGTTTCCTAATTGGAGGTCTTGGATGGAGGAGCTTCACCAAGCTAACTGGATAAAGGTGGCTAATTATTGTCGATACCATACTGGTAATTCAAAGGTTGGTATATATTGGATCCCTATTGAGGACTGGCCTATTCAAATCCTAGAAATGCAAAGACAAGAGATCCAAGGCATCCTTTATACGAGATCTCTCTCTTGGTCCCATGAAAAATATTATTTTGGATGGAACATCACTACTGAGGGTGAGTATTCAGTTGCTCAAGGTTATTTGACCTTATGCCATAATAATCCCAACCATTATTCTGACATATTTTCTCAATTATGGGCTCAAAAGCTCTGGCCTAAGGTGAGATTATTTAATTGGCTTTTGTTGCATCGTAGGGTGCTTACTGGTGAGCAACTTATGAAGTGTGGTTTTCATGGCCCTTTTAGATGTGAAATGTGTAAAGAGAATGTTGAAACTCTCAACCATATTTTTATTGAGTGTACTTAGCCTTTGAGCTATGGAGGAGAATGGCCACTTTACTTGGCTTACAATGGTCCAATTTTTTTTACTTTTGAATAGCTTTGGAGGGATTGGCCTAATCAAGAGGATGTTGATCATTTTATTAGATAGTTAGTTTGGATGTGTTCTACCATTCTTCTTTGGAATATTTGGAATGAAAGGAACAACCAAATTTTTAATCAAGATAGGAAGGATATTCACTATATTTGGCATAAGACCATAGCCAACTTAGTTGAATCAGTCCATCAACCCCTTAATCACCCCCAAAACTCCCATAAAAGATGGGATCAAGTGATGCAAAGATTGAATATTAAATATTCTAAGGGCAACCATCTTAAAGGGAATGTGAGTATTAGTAAGATGGATAAGACAAGAAATTGGCAACCTCATCCTAAGGATTTTGGAAAATTCAATACTGATGGAGCCTCTAGAGGAAACCTTGGAAAAGCCAATGTGGGAGGAATTGGTAGACTTTCAGATGGCTCCCTGGTTTTTACTTTTGCTAAGAATTTGGGTATTTTTTCCAATAACCTTGCTAATGGGTATGGTATCCTTAGAGGCCTTCAGGTGGCTACTAAGGTTAGATGGGAAAAGATGTTAGTTGAGTCCACATCTCAACTTGTGATTAATATTTTGAAGACTCCTTCTAAGAATCATAAGGTTGATTGGAGAATAAAAAGAATTATTGAGAAGATTCAATTAATTTAGATGGGATTTTTGAAAGTTTATTACAATCATGTGGTCAAAGATCAAAACAAGAGTGTTTATGCTTTAGCTAATTGGGCTTTGGACAAAGGTGATCTTACTTGTTATGGCCACCCTCCTAGATGGTGGGATTCGCAAATTAGGAAAGCTCTTATTTCTATCATTTCTTTGAATGGCTCCAGTTTTGAAGGTACCTAGTTTCTTCTTGTTTTTTTTTTTGCTTCTCTTTGGTTCATTCAGGTTTTTTAGTTCCCTAGTTCAAACTATTATTTCTTTGTTTCCTCTATTGATTCTTGCCTTTATAGTCTTCTAGTCTAGATAGGTCATTGTTATGTTCAATTTTTTTTCATTTTTCATTTTAATTTTTTTGTTTAGTTTTTTTAAGGTGTGTGTGTTCTTTTGTTGTGTTTTGTTTTTGTGTTCTTTGTGTTGTTTTTTTGTTGTTCTTGTGTTTTTATTGTTTTGTATTTTTTTATGTTTTTTGTTATTGTTCGTGTTTTTGTCGTTCTTGTTCTTGTGTTTATCTTTGTTTGTGTTAATTCATGTTTTTATGTGTGAGTGTTTTCTATGTTTTTTTTTTTTTGTTTTTTTTTTTTTGTTGTTGGTTGTTTTTTTATTTTTATTTTTGTTTTATTTTTTTAATATTTTAGGTTTTGGTTGTGTTTATTTTTCATGTTTTTTTTGGGTTATGTATTTGTAGTGTTCTGTTATTTTTGTCTTGTTTGTGTTTTGTTATGTGGTTATTGTGTTTTGCTATGTGGTTCATGTTGTGGTTTCTTTTATCTTATTGTGTGTGTGTTTGGTTGTGCTTTTGTTTTTGACACACTCAAAAAGCATGTTTTTATTTTATTTTATTATTTTTGTTGTTATTTACTTATTTTAAATTGGTTTTGTGTGTTTGTTTGCTTCTTGAGTATGTCAAAGGTCGTAGGCTAGGTCCGAGTCCTAGGTATTTTTTGTGGAATGGATACCCCTACCTCCTTGGGTCTTACCCAAAAGTGGCATCCCTTTTGGGATGTTTTCCACAAAAAAAATAGATAATCAAGCATGTATAACAGACAAAGAGGGAAATATTTTTGTCAATTTAGTCACCTGTCTCAGTCTCTAGAACTTACGATAGCTACTATGCCATTAGTCTAGGGCTAAATGTGGCTATCTATTAAATATTATCCCTAATTGAATGCATGCTTATATGAAGGTATCCATCCATGTTACCTCAGAGTTTACTTTATCATCACTTCCCTAACCTCAAGTACCCTCATCTTCGATGGATGACTCAACTTATTCCACTAATGACTGTACCTAATCCTACACATCAGCAATTTTTTAGTTGTATTATAATCTCCAGTATCTACTAACATCGTATAGCTTCTTAATTGCACAAGATTCAAGTATAATAGCACCATTAACTAATACACTATTTTTCATGTTGAAAGGTCCATATGGGAGGGTCATGACATCTACATTGGTACTGAGGTTGATATTGTTTGGGTTAGATATTTGATAATATATATTAATTAAATTTTCTTGATTCAAGGAATTATATCTGCAAAAAATTTTAGTATGACCCATTTTCCTACATATGTGATAGAATCTATATTTCCACTTTGGCTAAGACATTGATGATGATGATGATGATGATGAGGTATTAAATGGTACATTTTCTTTAGATATCAAATAATTCTTAGTCATTTCATATTTGACTAAATATTTTGCTTCATATTCTTGAAGAACATTAACCAAGTTATCAAAGGTTTTTTCTTTATTTAGTACTTGTAGTGAAGTAACTAAATGTTTGTAACTCTTTGGAAGTGCTCTTAATGTTACTTGAACTAGAAATTTATCTTCAATTTTTCTCCTAGAGTTAATAATTTAGCCTTTATATTTGTTATTATTTGAAGAAAGAGTTCTATACTCTCTCCACTATTAACCTTCAATTAATATAACTAAGAGTGTAAATTCAATATGGTTGCTTTGTTCTTCCCTTTAAATATTTTACATAGTTTCTCCCAGGCTACTACTAAAGTTTGAGCTTCACTTATGTATGGCTACTAGCTTTTTTTTAATTGGTTACATGGGATTAAAATGGGCCCCACTTATATTAAATCATCACCATATAGTGGTATTACAACAACTTGGATGCTATCCATGTATCACTTAGAAATATTTAAACCTTTGTCACCTTAAATGTTGAGAAATCTAACTAGCTGAGTTAGTACCATATGATATTCATTCTAATTTTAGTTTTATTGTATATTGGAATTAATTATTGATAATATATGATTATGCATGGTAGTATTTACCTAAGGTATATATTTAATCATTATACAATTGCTTTGACCAAAATTATGATTGCATAATTATTATGTTCATCAAGTTGCATAATTATGTACGAGATTAACTCATTGTATTAAGTTGTATGTTTTGTATCCATACATACATGCAGATGAAAAAATACATACGTACTCTCTCTAACCCATTGATAGTTTGTATCTACTCCTAATAGGAGGGTCAAAATTTTATGGATAAAATTGAGATAAAAATTATGTAGTTTTGTGATTGGGTTATCGTGAATACAAAAACAAAATACCAATGCAATATATAAAAGTAACAAAAGTACAAGTAAATAACACAAAATTGCATAGAACAGATATTATTTTATTGAATGTGGGTAATCTCCCAATTTTACAAATAATGTGCCTCGATATGGGGTTTTTACAATGCTCTTGATACAGTTGTTATAATGTTAGGATTTTTGAGACCTTAATCCAATGAAAAGTGGTGTCTTCTTGCTCATCTTTGATCCCAATAGAGTGGTGAGTGGGATTTTGGTATCCTATGCAGGGCCACTCGAGCTTAAATATCTACCAATCAATGCGATTCTTAGATCTGCATACAAAAATAAGATTAAAATTGTGAGGGCTCCACTACGTGAGACCCTCAAAAATGAAATCACTAAACCCTAGAATAAAAGTTGTAAACAGATATAAAAATATAAAAATTCTTGCAAATGAACTTTCACCTTGTTAATGCTAACTTGTTTTTGTCTTCATTGCTGATGCAGATGATGGTTACGTAGATGTGCCCTAATGATGCCTTAGGGTTGTAGGGATACATAACTAGGATGGGAAACACCCACAAGTGCTCGATGATGACTAGGAACACCCAAGGGAACTCAAGAAACTCTGGTGGGCACTCATGAAGCTCTAGAGGGTGTTTAGTAGTGTGAGGTAGAAGATGTAAAATAGATCGGGTTCACAAGGTGGATGGCGGTGAATTTGAAGGATGCAATGGGGCGATGTTGGATGCAAATGATGGCGATAATTATTAAGGAATTAGGTAACAAGTCTCAAGGAAATTAGGACCTTAGTACTTAGGAAAACTTAGGGGTTGAGTCATCAAAATGACTCCTCTTTATAATCTTCCCTTAGACATGTTAGGGTTTCAATGACACGAAATGTGTGGATGAGATTAGAACATGAGGAAGGGTGGAGATTAAAGTGGTGCAAGTGGAATGGATTAAGGTGGATGGATGGCTAAGATTAAAACATGACGGATGGACAAGATTAATTCATATAAATATATATACATTTATTAAATATATATAAATATAATATATAAAATATTATTATTTAAATATATATTAAAAAAAATGTATATATATATATATATATATAATGGATAATTATGGTGAAAAGCTATGGATGGAGGATAAGCGGCTAAATTTTGGTATCTCCAGATGCCTCTTTTTGTATTGTGTTGCGTGAAACACAATGCGGTGCAAAAATATGAGATACCTAGTTTGGCCTGATGATGAAGCACCTTTCTCTTGTTGGAATGCAAATATGAACTTGAAGACAAAAGAATTTTTGCATGTGTATCTTACCCCCTCAATTGATGAATGAGTGAAGAATGAAACTCATGAGCCAATTGACAGATTTGTTCAAATAATTGTGTGAATGAATGGTGTGATTGTGGATGATATGAATGATGTAAAAGGATGATATAAATGATGTAAATATGATGTCATTTTTATCCAATGGTGAAAGCGGTTTGTTGTAAAATGCAAGTGATTGCTTCTATTTTTGCCCGAATAGAGAAAGAGGTTTTTGCCAAGTTTAGATGCCATGATCATGTAAAATATATCCCATTGTGGAAAATCAAAATAAATTTTAGTTGGTTGAAAGATGCTATTGAGGAACGATGGTGGATGGGGGCAGCGATGGTGATGGTAGGATCTAAAATTCTAGAGTGGTGAATGGAGGATCTAGCCTAGGTAATATTAGTATCATTGATGGTGAAGTGATATCCCAAGGTATGCTCCACGTGGGTCCTCGAGACAAGGAGCCTCCTGATAAAGGACATGCTAAGGTTCCCATTCCTAGACCTGGTGGGCCATCTTATGCGCAGGTCACATCTGGTGAGGTGATCTCTCCAAAAAAACTAGAGGCCCACCTAACACAAGTCGAGGCAGATATTATCATCCTAGAAGAGGTTTTCTCCAACTATGTTTCAAAGGCCTCTTATTTATTGATTGGGAAGTTTTTTGGGGAACGACCAAACATGGAGACAATAAGGTGGTGGACCTTCTCCAAATGGAAAACCTCAAGAAATATGGATATCGTAGCCCTTTCCAAGAGGTTTTTCATAATAAATCTAGGAAGTCATGATGATGCAAGTTGTATATTAATAGGAGGGCCCTAGTTCCTAGGCATGAGGAGCTTATTTCTTCAATGATGAGTGGCATATTTCAATCCAAATACCCAGAGTATCAAATTTAATCCCATCTGGATCTGCATCCCAGATATGCTTTTCCACCTATGGAAATAGGAAGTACTAAAATCTATTGTGAGAATAGTCAAAGAGCTGGTGGAAATTGATTCTTCAACTAAAGTGAGCTCTAGAATGGTCCACGCATGCATCTGCATGAAAGCCAATATCGAGTTTGAGCTACCATCCTTTGTTAACCTTATTTTGGATACCTTCAAAATGTGCCAACCACTAGAGCACAAAAATAAACCAGCCTTCTATGTCTAGTATCACATGCAAGACGACCTCAAAAATTAGTGCCCTCTCATCAAAACTAAACCTGTAGAGGAAACCGAGGATGGTGCCTCCTTCCCAAGGGCTCCTCCAAGATCCTAGAATTGATTTCATCTGCCTCAAAATTATCATCCAAATAATGGTAACCTATTCCTAAAAAAATTGGCTCATCTACATAGGTAAACTAGGATTCAAACTAAAGGAAAGGTGGGTCCTCAAAAGACAAAGGGAAAAAAATCATCGATCCTCCTCTGGCTTCGAAATTTGAACAGGTATGTCCACTGCCTAAATCTAACCTAATTTTATTTGAAGATAATGTGGACCCCTCTTTAGTTGATTCCTCTCCCCCTCCACACTCTAACTATCCCTAGGAAGAATTAGTAGAAATAGTTCTATTTGATTCCTCTTCTAAATTAGGTCCCTCCTTTCCCCCGCTCAAAACCTCTAGACCAACATTCATCCACTTCGATGATGAATACAAGGTAAGTCTTTTCCCATCCCAGTCCACCTCGAAAGGCTTTAGTCCTTAAAGGACCCAGAGAAAAAAATCCCTCACCAACTTCAAAAGTGACAAGAAATAAGGAATACCATCCCTTACTAAGTAGAGAGGAAAGAGGCCAAATATGATTTAGCAAATGGATTCCAATCCACCCTATTGTATGAATATCTCAATCTGATAAGAGACAAACCTAAAAAATCCAAACCTCCTTCCTAGTAGGGGAAGGGATGCAAGAAATACCCCAAAATATTTTAAATGAATATTCTCACTTGGAATGTGAGAGGGCTCAATGGGACCCCCAAGAGATGGACAACTGCAAATATAAGAAAATATTACAATACCACAATCCTTATCCTACAAGAAAATAAAGTAGATGAGATTTCTTCCCCCAAAGTTGTAAAATCAATATGGATAAAAGTGAATTTGTCCTCACTCCTACACAAGAAATGTTCAAAGGGTTTTTATGAATGTGGGATCCATCAAAAGTGGAAGGAAGGCTGATATCCTCCTCTAGCAAAATCATTAACATGTTTCACTACAAAACTAGCAACAACACTTGGATCCTTTCCAATTTTTATGCCCCCAATAACCCCCTTGAAAGAGTCTCATTGTGGAACTCAATTAGCCATATGAGAAACTCATTCAAAACCATTCTCTGGATACTTGTAGGATATTTTAAATGTCCCATATTCATCTATAACAAGAAATGAGGCAACACCCTGCTTACCAGAAGTATGGAGGATTTGAGGGAATTCATCGATGTGAATGAACTCATGGATGTCCAACTGAAGGGGTAAAATTCACTTAGAGTAATAGGACTGGAAAAAATCTCATCTAGGTCAAATTGGATAGGGTTCTACTATCTAGAGAGGCTATCCCTATTTTTAGGGATTCCTCCTTTAAATCCCTCTAAAAAATTGGCTCTAACCATAGTCCTCTTTTGTTTAAATCTACCAAAGCTCCCTCTTTCAAGAGCCCCTTCTTCTTTGAGGTGATGTGGTTCCACAATCCAGACTTTAGGAACCAAGTCTCTCAGTGGTGGTAGCAGCCCTTCAAAGGGTCCTTGTCTGGGAAAATCTACCAAAAACTCAAATTTATCAAATAAAATATCAAGACTTGGAATAAGGAAACCTTTGGCAATATTTTTGAAAACAAATGAATGATTAAAGAGAAGCTAGAGATCATAGAACAATAATTCTAGGAAGTCATCCATGATAGTAACATCGAAGCTGAAGAGAGCAAGCTCATAGTAGAGTTCCATAATATTTTGGCCAAATAAGAAATATATTGGAGGTAAAAATTGAAAGCCCTATGGCTCAGGTATGGTGACTCAAATACCAAATTCTTCCATGCATCTACCTTGAGAAACAGGAGCACCAACAAAATCTTAAAACTCACCTGCAATGATGGGAGGGTCACAAGAGATATCTCTGATATTCGGGATGAATACATAAACTTCTTCCAATCCCTCATGGGAAACCCCTCCCCTAACTCCCCCTAGGTAGCTAAGGCTCTCTTGGATAATATACCCCACTCCATTTCTCCCTCCATGAATGAGATTCTCATTAGCCTTCTAGCCATTGATGAGATCAAAGGAGCCTTGTTATCTATGTAGCCTGACAAGACTCCTAGATCTGATGGCTTCCATTTGTGCTTCTTCCAAGCATTTTAGGAGTTGATCAAGCCTGAGGTGTGTACAATAGTCAAATATATTCAGTCATCCAAGGCCATTTCTGGAGGGATCTACTCAACCTTCATTGCCCTGGTTCCCAAAGTGCAAGCCTATAAATTTTTGTCTGAATTTCACCCAATCAGTCTCTGTAATGTGCTCTACAAAATTATAACCAAAGCCTTAAACAACAGGCTCAAGTGGATACTCCCCCTCATCATCGATCCTTGCCAAGGTAGCTTTATCAAAGGAAGAGTTATTACAGACGGAGTGATCACCATCCATGAGGCCCTACATTCTGCCACCTTGGCCAAGAAACCAAATTTCCTTCTTAATATGGACATGAACAAAGCCTTCAATTGGGTCAGTTGGGAGTTTCTCACTGAGGTCCTCCTTAAATTTGGCTTCCACCCAATTTGGGTCGATCTCATAAAAAGGTATATATCCTCTTCATGGTTCTTCGTCTTAGTCAATGGATCCCCTGTTGGGTTCTTCTCGAGCTCTAGAGGACTGAGATAGGGAGATCCCCTATCCCTAATTATGTTTATTATCTTGGCCGAGGCTCTAGGGAGGACCATTTCTAGTGCTAGTATGAGGAGGCTCATCTTTGGAATTAAAACTTCCTTTGGTATTCACCCAGTTACCCATCAACAGTTCATTGATGATACTATCTTGGCCACTTTAGCATCCATTGCCTAGGACAAAATCATAAAGCACATCCTTAGCCTCTATGAGAAAGCTACATGCCAGAAGATCAACCTCCTCAAGAGAAAAAATTATTTCATCAACACTCCCCACTCTAGGCAATTAAATTGCACGGATCCTTGGGTGCTCCCTGAAGGCTCTCCCCACTTCCTACCTTGGGCTTCCCCTTTTCTCTGGTAATCCCTATAGACCCATGTGAAATAATATCATTGAAAGGATCCATAAAAATCTGGCCTCGTGGAAAGGCCACCTCCTTTCCTAGGAATCCAAGGCCACCCTCACTTTGGCCTATCTCTAGAGCATCTCGATTTACTTCATGTCTATCTTCAGAATCATAGCCTTTGTGAGTTCCAAGATAGAGAAAATCTAAAAGAGTTTCCTCTAGTTTGGGAGTGAGTACAAGAAGAGAATCCCCTTGGTGGCTTGGGACTTGATTTGTCATAGCAAAATAAAAGAAGTCATTGATATCAAAAAAGTATCCCAAATGATTTTTTCTCTCCTAGCCAAGCACACGTGGAAGGTTTATACCAACAATGATGCCAAGTGGGTTGAGATAGTAAAAAATAAATACATACAAAACCACCATTTTTTGAATGATCAAAGGCTCCAAAATAGGTCAGCATTCTGTAAGTCCATCACCCTGATCAAAAGTATCATTCAAAAAGGAAACAAATGGATTTTAGGGAATGGGAACACCATCAACTTTTGGCATGACATGTGGCTTCAAGAGGACCCTCTGAGTGAGAACATGAAGCTGGTGATCCTTAAACTATCCACTGACATCATCATGGGGAGTAAGATTACAAATTTTATCACCAATCACAATGGAATGCCCAAGTGGAGATCCATTGATGTAGGTAATTTCCCTCTTCAATCTATGGCCATCTCTAGCTTACTTAGTGTATTCACTATTCCAATAGGAGAGGTAGAGGATAGTCCCATATGGAGAGGAACTAACGAAGGGTCCTTCTCTATAAATTCAGCCTACTTGTTCCAAGAGTCAACATAGGTTTCAACTATCCCTTTTAACCTTATTTTGAGGAAGAAAATCATCCCCAAAATTAGTTTCTTCTCTTGGAAAACCATTCAAAACAAAATCCTCATGCTTGAGAATCTATCCAAAAGAGGTTTCATGATCCCCAACTATTACTACCTATGACTTTCAAGCTAGGAGTTTATGAATCACCTTTTCACCAATTGTGCTTTCTCTTCTATAGTCCTCTACCACGTATTCAAATCCTTCCACATCCAGTTGGTCTAGCCCAATTCCATTATTGATATGTTCTCCCAGTGGTCGAACCCTTTCAGCAATCTCAAAATCCTCTCCCTCTGGTCCTTCTGCCGACATCACCTGATCTGGTAAATCTAGCTGGATCATAATTCCAGGGTCTTATCATCCTCCCCTAGGGACCCCCTAGCCATGGCCTCCAAATCCATTGCCTATGCTATTGAAAACATCCATTTCATCCCTTGTTCTGTGGCCCCTTCCCAGGCCCTTGAATGTGCCCTTTTCAAATCCCTTGGTATTTCCTATAAAATATCTTGTAAAAAATATCTTGGAGCTCAGCTAAAGCCCAATCCTAGGGCCAATATCAAGTGGATGTCACCCCCAAAAGAGTGGGTTACACTAAAATTTTACGAGGCCTCCAAGGGCAATCCTGGGGTTGCGGGGGTAGGAGGCATCATCCGAGACCATGAAGGTAACTTGATCCTTATGTTTGTGGAATTTCTTGGATCTCATACTAACAACATTGCAAAGGCCATGGCCCTATGGAGAGGGCTTTTCTTGTTCCAAGAGGACCCCAGAAATGCCATTATCGAGGGTGATTTCCTAAATATTATCAACTATATAAGGAATGGTAAGACTCCATATTGGAAAGTATTTAATACAATCCAAAAATCTAGTAAAATCCTCCAAAGTTACCCGCAGATGACCATCCATCATAATTTCAGGGAGGAAAATCAACTTACCGATATCATGGTCAACCTGGCAGTATCGTCAACCAATCTCAAAATCTGAAGAGAAAGCTTCCCCAAGAAATAACTGATGCAACAAGTCATGATACGAAGAAATTTCAAAATGGTAAGTCCCAATGAGGTGAATATGGAACCAAAAATAATCATAGGGACTTTCATCACCACTGGTAGGTTGGCTATATCTTTGTACCAATGCATAGTTAGGATCCACGTGTGAATCAAATATGTCACTAGGATCAATATTGTGAGTGGTAAAACATGGGGAAACTAACATATTCACCACTCGATTGAATTAAGGTGTTACCCTAACCTCAATACCAATGACATGCGGACCCCTAGAGCCACCGTGCTCCAAGTTATCAATGTCTGGATCCTTTCTTGCTATGTGGTAAATAGTAATAAGTTGGGAAGGTGTTTACACCCATGCCCTGCTAATTAAGACATTTTTCCTTAGCTTTTATTGGCTTCTTGAGATGTCCTTTGCTTTTTCCAACTTACCATGTTTTCCCTCGTAGATTTTCTTTTAGAAGCTTCCATGACCCTACACATGAGTTTTGATAATTTGTATCTTGCATCAATTGAGGTTGATCTTTTCACGGTTGGGAATGATTATTTTCTCTCATCCAATCTCCTCCAAGGGGTGTCCTATACCTTCCCCCACCATAGTTTTATCCAATCCACTTTCTTCACTCCTGACCTCCTGTTGGTCACAAATCTGCCTAAGTACAAGATTTCATCACTTGTGCACCCTAGACTCGGCCAACATTAAAAGGCCGAGGGAAAAAGAAAATTCCTTTGAACCGATCTCTAGAGAGGTTTGGCTCCCTTACTAAATTCTACACTGTTTGAAGACTAGGGATGCAGGAAAGAAATTGAAAAATAACTGAAAGAAAGGAAAATATAGCCACAGGCCAAAGTGTAGAATTTGGAGCAGACTAACAGCAAAAATTCCACCAAGTTTTATAATAGCATATAATAAAAGGAAAGCACTAGAATTTAACTCACACCTTTTTAGAGATAACCCCCAGATTGCATTTCAAAATCTACTCACTAACCAAAGAACGTTTGAATTCAGAATGCAAAATTCAAAACTTAACAGCAAGAGCATGAGCATAAACATAAATGATTTTTAAAAAAAGAAGGAAATCACACACATAAAAATTCTTGCAAATTTCAGAAGCCAAGTCTCTTCTATTGATGTAGAGAACTTAGAGATTTTTCTTGCAAAATATCTAACCTCCCTTTACAATAAGAATTTGATTAGTATTTATAGAGGTTTTCACCTCTTTCATTAAATACATGTGGAGGCAAAGTGTCGGCCGCTCAACCACCAATAGCAATAACTTTCTCCTCGACCACAACAATGAACCAATGAGAAAATGCCAAATAAAATAACTGATGATTTTATCACATGGCATATCAAGCTTCAGCACAAATAATCGGTCCAGTTTCAATCTCCATGGTGGTGCCTTGGAAATGCATGCCCATGAAGTGGTCAAAGCCTCGAAAATGAATAATATTGCACTGGAATCAAGAGCACATGCTTAAAATTGGTAGCTTCAGCGATCATATCACCTCAAGAATTATCTTTATCAATATTAATCTCTTTTCAAGGAAGATTTGCACCAAACTTTGCCCAAAATTACATCCATAGGAAAAAGTGTTCAATGTGTGAACATACTTAAAAAAGAAAAAACACTTTTCAATGTGGCACCAATGATTACAACGAAATGTCAATGTGGCACATTACAAAAAAATTCCAATGTGGCAAAAATTTCAATACCTCCCCCACTCAACCCACTCCTTTTTAACTAGCTTTAACCTCAGGTTTTCTGCCTGTGTCTCATTTATTTTCTCTACCTCTGATTTTCTAGTCCTCCCTCAGCTCCCTTCACCTCCCATATCCCTGTTTCCACATTTGCCCCCCTCGAAATCATGGCCTTTGTTAAGCTTGCCCAGTTGGTTCTTGATCCTGCTATAAGGATATTTATGGATGCTAAGGGGTTCACCCCATTCCTAAAAAAATTCTTTGGAGCCAGAGAAAAAATTACCAAATATTCTTTCTCCTCGTGGAATCAAGGCAAGGTTGTAGTCCAAGGAGTCCACTTCAAGGTGACAATAGAAATGCTTGCTAAATTTACTGGCTTCCCACTAACTGGGCTCTTTATTAGGCATGATAAGCACAATTTTAAAGAGGAGTTGGATCGGTTCCCTGACAAAGGGAAGAGCTTGCGTTGGTACAAGTCCACCTTGCATGTTTCTTCCCTACCAGGACCTTGGAATATTGCCATAGTTACCATAATGCAGTATGTCACATGTGATGACCCAAAGAAGCCACTACGTAGCTTTCACCTAGCATTCATCAACCACCTCTAGGATGTTAAGGCGGTCTGTGTCCCTAACTACCTGTTGTATTCCCTTTCCCTAACCATTGAAACATGCTAAAATATGAATGGGAATCCATTGCACCAAGGTCTCCTAGCAATTATATTTAGACATGTTGTAGCCAATAGGCATCCTATTCATAATGACAAACCTATTTCTACTAGTCCTCCTGATGAGGTTCCCCATTGTCCAGTCACCCTGGTGAGTCCCATACTAGCCCTAGACCATTCGTAGGGTGATCCAAAGGCTTCCCACTTAGGAGCATTATGCAGAGTGAGTAGAAGAAATGAGTAGCGGTATCAAATACCCCCATGATGGCCAGGTCCTCGGCTAGGCTTAAAAAACCTAAAGTGGAGTTGTTCTCTTCCTCCACTTACATCATATCTGACTCTGCAAATGACAAGGAAGATTAGTGCTCCAAGATTCTACTAGATCTAGTGGTGTCCACCATTGAAACCTCTATAAAATACCTAGAGGAGGCCTCCAATATGTTGACCCATTATGTTGTGAGGAAAAAGGATGATGGAAAAAACTGATAGGAGTAGGACCCCCTTGGGGCGATGGCATGAAGGATGGTTCTATTTTATGGCAAATTTATTTTGTGTCAATGGTCAAGTGGGAATTTTTTATTTTTTTTTGTCTTGCTAGGGTTTACCGTTATTTGAAGGAAATTGTATTTTGTGGGCGGTTTTCTGTTTACTATTGTTTTCATTTTTTATTTTCTTTTAGTGGATCTCCTATTTTAGTGGTCTTCCCTCTAGGTCTTTGAGGGATGTTGGGGTAGGTGGTAATACCTTTCTAAAAATGTTGTCCTTGCGTATGAAGGCTTAGCCCAAATGTAATAAGGTTTTGGGTCCCTTTCAAAACCCATTGTAAATACTACTCAAATTAACAAAAAAAAATAAAAATAAAGTTTAGTTACCCCAAGTTTGGGGTAATTCCATGTTGTTGAAGAAAGTGTATTTAAGCATCATTAAAATGCAAATATTCATAAGCAAAAGTAAAATAAAATAGTCTTACCCTCAGGGCCACTCATGATTATAGCTAATTCCCACATAGAATTCCTAAATAGTTGCTCAATAACTTTGCTTGACTTGTATCCTTGGAGATTGGTGTAATTGTAAATTAAATGATGAAATTTATCCATGTTGGGAACCCCATGGAAAAGGGCATCAATGACAAATATTGAGAAAATTGTTCTTGGCATAGTCTCACTTAAAATATGAGGTACCAAAATTGATTTTGTTTTCAAACAATGAGATATTCTATGATGAAGATGGCCAAGTGTCATTATGGTGATTTATTCATCTTACCAAATTGCCTAGATGCAAATTACTGCAATCACAAAGGAGATAGAATAGACCACTAGATATGAGATTCACTTGAAATTGTAGGTGAATTTGGAAAATGTTGAATGTAATGATTAATGGATGAAAATAATGTTGAAATGAAGATGTGATGATGAGAAATGTATTGATGGATGAAATGTGGAGTGATTTTGTGGAGGTAAGCTACATTTTTGAATATATAGATGCAAGTGATTGAGTCTATTTTTGCCCCAACAAATGAAGGGTTTTTGACAATGTAAATTATTGATTCTATTTTTACCCTAAAATATGAAGGGTTTTTTGAAAATGCATATGATTGAGTTTGTTTTTGCCCCAACAAATGAAGGGTTTTGTGAATGTAAATGATTGATTCTATTTTTGCCCTAATAGAAAAGGTTTTTTTTTAAATGTAAGTGTCCTTATGGTGTTCTACCCATCCTACCTAATTGCATGGATAACCAATTATTACAATCGCCATGTGACTAGGATAAACCACTAAATACAAATTTTACTTGTACTTGTGAATGTACTTGGAAAATATTGAATGAAGGTGTAATGATGAATGAATTGATGATGTTAAATGTGAATGTATATGTGATCTATTTTTATCCCAATAGATGATAGGATTTTTGACAATGTAAATTATGGATTCTATTTTTGCCCTAATAGATGAAGGGTTTTTGTGAAAATGCAAGTGATTGAGTCTATTTTTTCTCAAATAAATAAAGGGGTTTTTGACATGTGTATGATTTATTCTATTTTTGCCCTAACATATGAAGGGTTTTTGACATGAGAAATGCAATAATTGTGAAAAATGCAATGATTGATTCTGTTTTTTGCCTCAATAGAAAAGAGGGTTTTTGAAATTTTTTAGTGTCCTTATGGTGATCTACCCATACTATCAAATTGCATGGATAACCAATCACTACAACTGCTAGGTGGCTAGGATAAACCACTAAATACAAGTTTCACTTGTACTTGTAAATGTATTTGGAAATTATTGAATGAAGGTGCAATGATGAATAAAATTGATGATGTTAAATATGAATGTGAATGTGATCTATTTCTACCCCAAAATATGATAGGGTTTTTGACAATGTAAATGATGGATTCTATTTTTACCCTAACAAATGAAGGGTTTTTGTGAAAATGCAAGTGATTGAGCCTATTTTTGCCCCAAAAAATAAAGGGTTTTTTGACATGTATGTGATTGATTCTATTTTTACCCTAACAAATGAAGGGGGTTTTGACATGAGAAATGCAATAATTATGAAAAATGCAATGATTGATTATGTTTTTGCCCCCAAAAAAAGGGGGGGTTTTGGAAATGTAAGTATCCTTATGGTGATCTACCCATCCTACTGAATTGCATGGATAACTAGGTGGCTAGGATAAACCACTAAATACAAGGTTCATTTGTACTTGTAAATGTATTTGGAAAATGTTGAGTGAAGGTGCAATGAAGAATGAAATTGATGATGTTGAATGCTGATGTGTGGATAATGCAAGGAATGATATTGTTTTTACCCTAACATATGAAGGGGTTTTTGAAAATGTAAATGTTTGAGTCTATTTTTGCCCCAACAAATGAGGGGTTTTTGAAAATACAAATAGTTGATTTTTTTTTTTCCCAATAGAGGGGGGGTTTGTGAAAATGTAAGATAATTGATTTTATTTTTGCCCCAATAGAAAAGGGGTTTTTTGAAAAATGCAAGTGTCCTTATGGTGATTTATCCATCCTATCAAATTGCATGGATAACCAATCATTGCAACCACTAGGTTAATAGGATAAACCACTAAATACAAGGTTCACTTGGAAAGTGCCAAGGAATTTGATAAATGCAATGGTGAGTAAAATTGATGATGTTGAATGCAAGGAATGTAAATGATGAGTAAAATTGATGATGTTGAATGCAAGGAATGTAAATGATGTAATGAATGATTATATTTTTGCCCTAACAGAAAAGGGGTTTTTGACAAGGAATGAATGCAAGGCAAAGGGTGCAACCTTTGATAAAAGGACATAACCTTTTGAACCTATAAATTGATGTGTTGATGATGTGAATGCAAGGAAAAGGGTGCAACATTTGACAAAAGGACATAACCTTTTAACCCTAGCAATTGATGTGATGATGATATGAATGCAAGAAAAAGAGTGCAACCTTTAACAAAAGGATGCAACCATTTGAACCTAGAAATTTATGTGTTGATAATGTGAATGCAAGGCAAATAGTGCAACCTTTGACAAAAGGATGTAACCTTTTGAACATGGCAATTGACTTGTTGATAATTTAATGTGATTGAATGATTGAATTATTTGTTGAATTTGTGGGGAAAACTTCTCACTTTGACATCAATGACAACTAAATGAGCTCAAAATGTCTAACAAAAACATATAAACTATAAATGATCATTAGTGCATTAATTCATTTGCATTCATAACACATTATCATTGCATTAATCATCCATATACATATGCATTCACACAAAAACATCCATACAAAAGCATAACACAAAAGTAAAAGCCATGTATATATATATATATATATATATATATATATACAATTTGCATATGAAAAGATCGCTAAAAATTTCTATACAATAACATAACTCGGGGGTGTTCAAGGTATCATACTTAGGAGAAAGAGCACAAAGTGCTCCTAAGGTTTCAAACATGCCTCTAGCACACGATGTGGGCAAGCCCACGACTAGGGTGCACGAGGAGGCAGTGATTGGGAGTTCAAATCCCATAAGTGGCAAATGTATTTTTGATTAAAATAAATTTTATTTATCTAAAGTTTTTCCTAAAGTATTATTTGGAGTTATAAGGGTATGTGAAAGGTTGTTTTTCTGGTTCATGTTGCTGGAGTTATTAGGAAAGTTAATTTAATTTTTGTCAAAGTCTTTCTTGCCATTATATTAAATTAAAGAGGTTTTGAGTTAATTTTTAGTGGATGATAAATTTATTTTAGTTGGGATATTATAAGGTGTTATTGGAAAAAAAATGTATGTATGTATGATGATTGTTTTATAGTTGGAGTGATAATGTGTAATTGAGTTTTTGCATTACATTGTGAAAAATATTTATTCTCTAATATCTTTGAGTTCGGCATAGAAGTGTTTGTGGTTGTGATAGATTTATGAGATCCTGATGCAGGAGCATCCGAGGGCAGCAGAGCAATCTTGCATCAAACAAATTTTTCTAAGTGTTTTGTAGAAGAAAGAAAAAATATATGTGTCGTGAAATCGCGACATGTTGCGATTTCATGACATGTCATGAAATTGCAACCAAGGCGAGAAGCAAAGGCACGGCTGACAGAATGTCATGAAATCATGACCAGGGCGAGGAGCAAAGGCACAGAGGACAGAATGTCGTAAAATCATGACCAAGGCGAGGAGCGAAGGCACAGCGGATAGAACGTCGCAAAATCATGACCAAGGCGAGGAGCGAAGGCACAGTGGACTGAATATCATGAAATCGTGACCAAGGCGAGGAGAGAAGGCATAGCAGACAAAACGTCGCAAAATCATGACATGTCATGATTTTGTGACCAGAGCAAGGAGCGAAGGACGAAAGGTCACGAAATTGCGACATGTCACGATTTCATGACCGAAACTGAAGAATGGAGGCTCGATAGAAAAACATCGCGATATCGCGACATGTCATGATATCACGACCAAAGCAGAAGCGAGAAGGCATGAAGGAAGGAATGTCATGATATCGCAACATGTCATGATATCACGATCGAAGCAGGAGAGAGAAAGCATAGAAAGGAAATTGTCACGATATCATGACATGTCGCGATATCACGACCAAATAGAAAAACATGCACTCCAAGCTTCATAAAGGCGTCCCTTCGTGCATGGCAAGCTAGTGGTAGTGAAGCAGCAGTTTCAGAGGAAGATTCCAACAAGCATGTTGGCAATTCACGCATGATATCTAGAGACGCATTTATAGCAACTAGCCACGAAGTAGCAATTCTAGAAGAAGATCCCGGTGGTTATGGCAGCCAATCGTGCACCTCACCCAGAGTCTCATCAATGCAAATTTCTAGTATTGTTCCAGGTGGCAATTGCAGATCGTGGGAAGTTTGAAAACACAGAGGGTTGGGACCTCGATAAAAACCTAAGAATTGTAAGGAGAATGGGTTGGAAAAATGGTAGATTGTTGTATATTATTTGTAAATTCTTTCGAAGCTATTGAATAAGAAATTTGGCTCTTGTTATTCTTGTTTCCTGTCTTGTGCTTAGATCTATTCTCCACTAAGTGGTATCAGAGCCGAAAGTTCTTGAGTGTGTAATAAATCGTCGGACGTGAGGCAGTTACACCAGGATCTGTGGAAGGGCTTGTGAGAGAGTGAACATAATGCCTCCAAGAAGAAACCCTGTTGGTGGGAGAGGCATGGCGACAATGAAAGATGTCCGAGCTTTGCAGTGGCAAATGCAAGCCCTGCAAGAAGAGATGCGTAGAAGATTGGAGCCAAGAAGAGATGAAGGTAGTGAAGAGGAAGACGATGAAGAAGAAGGCCAGCCTGAGGAAGAAGAAGAAGCAGTAGATCCTACTTAAGCTAGACTATACAAAGCCATATCCCAGATTGGGAAGAGGCCGAAGATGGAGGTTTCCACATATTTTAGGAACCTTGATCCAGAGGAATTGATCGACTGGATCAATGATCTGGAAGAGTACTTTGAGTACGAGGAGGTTGAGGATCTTGATAGGGTCAGATTCGCTAAGACCAAGTTGAAAGGTCATGCCAGCATTTGGTGGAAGGGAGTGCAGCTAGAGCGAAATAAAAGAGGAAAAGAGAGTAACAAAATGGGAATGGATGGTAGAAAATATAAAGAGGCAGTTCATCCCTGGTGATTATGAGTTAGACCTGCTAAAGAAAATGCAAGGGTTGAGGCAATCAAGTAAGTCCGTAAAAGAATACACAGAAGAGTTTCATAAAATTATGATCAAAATAGGCCACTCAGAGGCCAACAAGGAGAAGGTAGCCCGTTACATTAATGGGTTATGAGCAAGTATTCAGGAAGAATTAAGTCTGGTCTAGATGACCACCATAGAGGACGCTTACCAATTTGCCCTAAAGGTTGAAGAAAATCTCAATAGGAGGTTTGAGAATAAGCAAAGAGGAAGAGGTCATGGTGAAAGAACCGATGGAAGGACTAGTGGAAGAAGGAATGAAGATTCTTAGAAGAATGGAGAAGGTAGCAGTAATTAGGAACAAAGGAGAGAAAATACCTATCACCTCCGTAATCAGAATAATGATTACCGAGGGGGAAGGGGCAGAGCTAGATATGGCCAAGGAAGAGGAAGATTCTGTGGAACTTGCTTCCAGTGTGGAGAAGAGGGACATCACCAATACAAGTGCCCACAACAATGAGAAAAGAATAATAGGAGGCCGAAAGGAAATGCCAGAGCAGCAGTCGTTGATGAAGATGCTGGATCTGAGCATTCTAAAGAAGCAGAGAGAGGAGAAGTAATGATTGTGAGGAGAGTCCCGCTGAATGAAGAGGGGGCCACAGATCATAGGAAAAGCTTATTCCGCACAAGGTGTAAATGCGCAGGTAATATTTGCAATATTATTATTGACAATGGTAGCACAAATAACCTAGTTTCAGAGGGAATGGTTACAAAGCTACAATTGGAGAGGAAGAGACACTCGCATCCACATCGGATTGCGTGGTTGTAGAAAGACCATAAGGTGTTGGTCAGTGAACAATGCCTGGTAAAATTTAGTATTGGGAATTATCATGATGAGGTCCTGTGTGATATCCTGCCCATGGATGCGTGCCATTTGTTGTTGGGAAGGCCATGGAAATTTGACAGGTGCGCGGTTCATGATGGTCGTGCCAACACCTACTCCGTAACAAAGAATGGAATGCGTCATAAGCTAAAACCCCTAAAGGAGGTGGAAGAAAAGGTATGTGGCAGTGCCAAAATTTGCTTAGTTGACGAAAGAAAATTTTTAGATGATTTGAAGCATGAACATATGTGTTATGCATTAATTCCTAGAGTTGGGGAGAGAGAATGCAAAGATACCCCAGTAGAAGTCCTATATCTGTTGGAGGAATTTCTAGATATTATATCTAATAATGTGCTTGAGGGTTTACCCCCAGGAAGGAAGATCAGTCACCATATCGATTTGGTGCCAGGATCAAGATTGCCCAATAAAGCTGCACATAGAATGATGCCTGTAGAAACTAAAAAGCTAAATAGGTAGGTCTAGGAGTTGCTGGAGAAGGGATTGATTCAGGAAAGCTTAAGTCCATGCGTAGTACCTATAGTGCTAGCACCAAAGAAATATGGAGAGTGGATAATGTGTACAGACTCTCGAGACATCAACAAGATCGCAATAAAATATAGATTTCCATTGCCAAGAATGGATGACATAATGGACTGTTTGAGTGGAGCCAAATACTTCACCAAGATCAACCTCAAGATTGGTTACCATCAGATCCGTGTCAGAGAAGGAGATGAGTGGAATACAGCCTTCAAGACCAGAGAGGGTTTGTATGAATGGTTGGTCATGCCATTTGGGCTATCCAATGCACCAAGTACCTTCATGTGGCTGATGAATGAGATACTGAAAGAGTTCTTAGGCAAATTTGTCATTGTCTATTTAGATGATATATTAATATTTAGCAGAACCTTGGAGGAGCACCTAGCGCACATCAGAAGGGTTTTTGAGAAGCTGTAGGAGGAGCAGTTATTAATTAAGCTAAAAAAGTGTAATTTTGTAAAGGAGTTCGTGTACCTAGGATTTGTCATCTCAGCAGAAAGTCTAAAAATGGACCCAAAAAAGGTGAGAGCTATCATCGAATGGCCTACCCCGAGAAGCACAATAGAGGTAAGATCATTTCATGGTCTAGCTAGCTTTTACAAAAAAATCATTAGAAATTTTAGCAGCATTTGTGCACCCCTCATAGAAACAATGAGAGGGGATAAGAAAGAATTTAAGTGGACCTTAGGGGCTGATAGGAGCTTTGATGTATTGAAGAAAAAGGTCACAGAACAACCTATTTTGGCACTTCCAGACTTTAACAAAGTATTTCAGGTGGACTGTGATGCCAGTGGTAGTGCAATAGGAGCTGTACTGAGTCAGGAAGGCAGACATGTTGCTTACTTTAGTGAGAAGCTCAATGATGCTCGGAAAAAGTATTCAGTTTATGATCAAGAATTTTATGCTATAGTTCAGGCTCTAAAGAAGTGGAGGCATTATTTGTTTCCAAAAGAGTTTTTTCTATTCATTGATCATCAGGCCTTATAATACATTAACAGCCAAACAAAACTGAATCAGAGGCAATTGAAGTGGGTTGAGTTTCTCCAAAGCTATACCTTTGTGTTGAAACACATAAGTAGAAAATCAAACAGAGTTGCAGATGTCTTAAGTAGAAGGCAAAATTTTATGATTGAAATGACAGTGGAAGTGGTAGGATTCGAAGAACTGAAGGGTATGTAACCTGAAGATCCTAATTTTGCAAAATCCTGGACGGCTTGCTTGGCACCTGTTACTTTGGACAGGACAAAATGGTTGGATTTTCTAATCCAAGATGGAATGTTGTTAGGAAGTAAGTTATGCATTCCAAGGAGTTCCATGCGGGAAAACTTAGTCAAGGAGAAACACAGCGGAGGACTGGTTGGACATTTTGGTCGGGATAAGACCATTGCCCTCGTGAGTGAAAACTACTACTGGCCGCAACTGCAGCAAGATGTGAAAAGGTTTGTGCAAAGTTGTAGAATATGCCAGATGGAAAAAGGTGTGAGGCAGAACACAGGATTATATTAGTCGTTACCTGTACCTGAGAGGCCATGGGAGGACATCAGCATGGATTTCATTCTTGGGTTGCCGAGAAAACAGAGGGGAAATGACTCCGTATTTGTGGTGGTTGAAAGATTCTCCAAGATGGCACATTTTATTCCCTGCCAGAAAACAAGTGACACGGTTCACATTACGGGGTTATTTTTCAAGAAAGTGGTACGACTTCACGGTCTACTAAAAAGCATAGTCTCTGACATAGATACAAAGTTTGTTGGGTATTTCTGGAGAAAATTGTGGAAGAAGTTGAAGATAGATCTAAATTTCAGTTCTGCATACCATCCACAGACTGATGGACAAACAGAGGTGGTAAATAGAAGTCTAGGTAATTTATTAAGATGCTTGATAGCAGATAAACCCAAGGGATGGGATTTGGTTTTGCCATAGGCAGAATTTGCATACAACAATTTTGTCAACAAGAGTACAAACAAATCTCCATTCCAAGTCATATATGGAAACAGCCCAAGAAATGTTTTTGAGCTAAGGAAATTAGATAAAGGAGAAAAGTGCAGTGTCGAGGCTGAGGAATTTGCGAAACATATGAAAAGCTTGCATGAAGAAGTGAAGAAACAAATTACAAAAATGAATACTCAATATAAGACAAGATCAGACCAAAAGCGATGGTTCAAAGAGTTCGAAGTGGGAGATGAAGTCATGGTCCATCTCAGAAAAGAAAGATTTCTTGCCAAAACTTATAACAAGTTGAAGATGAAGAAGTTTGGGCCATGCAAAATACTGGAAAAATGGGACTTAGGCAATGAATATGAAGTGGAATTGCCAAGTGGGCTTGACATTTCGCCTGTTTTTAACATAAATTTAGTGGAATACCATGAAGGAAACAGTACAGAGGCACCAAGTATAGAATTGTGGAGCATTCTAGCGTCTAACCCAACCACAGACGAGATCGAGGAAATATTAGATACTCGTGAAGGCAGAAGCACAAGGAACAAATAGTATTCTGAATATTTGATCAAGTGGAAGGGCAGACCTATAGAAGATGCAACTTGGTTGTCAAAAATAGAGGTTGACCACCTGGGTCTTCCTCTCATAGATCAGAAGTGAGGATCACTTCTCAATCCACCCTGGGTGTCTGATGCAGGAGCATCCGAGGGCAGCAGAGCAATCTTGCATCAAACAAATTTTTCTAAGTGTTTTGCAGAAGAAAAAAAATATGTGTCATGAAATCGTGACAAATGTCATGAAATCGTGACCAAGGCGAGAAGCAAAGGCACGACGGATAGAATGTCATGAAATCACGACCAGGGCGAGGAGCAAAGGCACAACGGACAGAATGTCATGAAATCGCAACATGTCGCGATTTCACGACATGTCACGAAATCGCGACCAAGGCGAGGAGCGAAGGCATAGCAGACAGAACATCGTGAAATCGTGACCATGGCGAGGAGCAAAGGCACAGCGGACCGAATGTCATGAAATCACGACATGTCACAATTTTGCGATGTTATGTCGAGGGCAGCAGAGCAATCTTGCATCAAACAAATTTTTCTAAGTGTTTTGCAAAAGAAAAAAATATATATGTGTCGCGAAATCGCGACAAATGTTGTGAAATTGCGACCAAGACGAGAAGCAAAGGCACGATGGACAGAATGTCACGAAATCACGACCAAGGTGAGGAGCAAAGGCACAGTGGACAGAATGTCGTGAAATCATGACATGTCATGAAATCATGACCAAGGCGAGGAGCGAAGGCACAGTGGATAGAACATCGCGAAATCATGACCAAGGCGAGGAGCAAAGGCATAGCGGACCGAATGTCACAAAATCATGACATGTCATGATTTTGCGACATGTCACAAAATCGTGACCAAGGCGAGGAGCGAAGGCACAGTGGACAAAACATCGTGAAATCATGACATGTCACGATTTTGTGACCAAAGCAGGGAGCGAAGGCACGAAGGATGGAAGGTCACGAAATCACGACATGTCACGATTTCATGATCGAAACTGAAGAACGAAGGCTCGATAGAAAAACCTCGCGATATCGCGACATGTCACGATATCATGACCAAAGAAAAAGCAAGAAGGCATGAAGGAAGGAATGTCACGATATCACGACCAAAGTAGGAGAGAGAAAGCACAGAAAGGAAATTATCTCAATATCGCAACATGTCGCAATATCACAACCAAACAAAAAAACACACACTCCAAGCTTCATAAAGGCGTCCCTTCGTGCATGGCAAGCTAGCGGTAGTGAAGCAACAGTTTCAGAGGAAGATTCCAACAAGCATGTTGGCCACTCGCGCATGATATCTAGAGACGCATTTATAGCAACTAGCCATGAAGCAGCAGTTCTAGAAGAAGATCCCGGTGGTTATGGCAGCCAGTCGCGCACCTCATCCAGAGTCTCATCAATGCAACTTTCCAGTATTGTTCCAGGTGGAAATTGTAGATCGTGGAAAGTTTGAAAACACAGAGGGTCGAGACCTCGATAAAAATGGCAGATTGCTATATATTCTTTGTAAATTTTGCCGAAGCTATTGGATAAGAAATTTGGCTCTTGTTATTATTGTTTCTTGTCTTGTGCTTAGATCTGTTCTCCACCAGATCCCTTCATCATCAATAAAAAGGTATGAGCACATTCTTCCATAGTTAAGTTGATTGATTGGTTTTCTGAAAGATAAGTTTGGAGTGAAAAGGACTTGATTAGGATTTTCCTATTAAGTGTATTGAGTTAATGCTTCAAGGTTTTATGGAATAAAGAGTTTTTATTAAAACCTTTTTTTATAATCATTTTTGTTGAGGCCCTTGGTTGTGTGAAGAACTTGAACTAGGGCATGAGTATCATTGTTATGAGAGAGTTGGTTTATAAGCATTATTGTTGAAGTGAGTTTTTGAGCAAAGAACTTGAACTAGGGTTTGAAGAGAACATGAGTATCATTGTTATGTGAGAGTTGTTTTATAAGCATTGTTGTTGAAGTGAGTTATTGAGTGAAGAACTTGAACTAGGGTTTGTAAAGATCATGAGTATCATTGTTATGTGAGATTTGTTTTTGAGAATTATTGAAAATATTTTGAGTTGGTATGCTTGGACTAGGTTTTGAGAGAGGATTATTTTATTGAGTGATTGGTTGAGTAGATTTAGTTGAGCTTAGTTAAGTGGATGTGTGAAGTGATTATTCAAGTTCCATAAAACAAACTATTCTATATTTTGAATTGAGTTGAGAAAGTGATTGAGCATTGAGTTGAATTTGAAGCATATTGAGTCTCTAACAATTCTCCTTATGTTTCTAAGAGAGTGATTGAAATTAATTGAGCATTGTGATTAGTATAGAACATATTGAGTCTCTAACAATTCTCTTTATATTTCTATGAGATTGGACAAGTTTTGTGTGGATTTATTGAGCATATTTGAGGCAAGTCTTTGAGGAGACTTATGGATTGATTTTGTTTGAGATTTTGTGAAAGCTTACAATATATACTTGGATAAGTTCTTGTGAGGACTTATTGAGCATATTTGAGCAAGTTATTGAGAGGACTTGTAGAGCATATTTGAGCAAGTTCTAGAGAGGACTTGTAGAGTATATTTAGACAAGTTCTAGAGAGGACTTGTAGAGTAGATTTGAGCAAGTTCTAGAGAGGACTTGTGGAGACGATTTGAGCAAGTTCTAGAGAGGACTTGCAGAGAAAATTTGAGAAAGTTCTAAAGAGGACTTATGGAGCATAGTTGCACAAGTTCTATAGAGGACTTGTGGATAGATTAGTGTGAGCTTTTATGGAAGATTACAATATAGTTTTAAGATAATTATTTAAAAAGACTTGAGAGTAGAGTTGATTGATTTGTTCAAACCTTGAGTTAAGGTTTAGGGTAGATCCAGTAGAGTTGATACAAGCCTTAAGTTAAGGGTTGAGGATAGAGATCAAGATATATTTGTGCTAGATCGAAGGACTATGTTTAGTGCAGATTTGAGAGTAGATCTTGGTGTAGATTTGAGAATAATTTTATGCTAGATCAAAGATAGAGATTGATTAGAGTTGTACTAGATCTAAGGACTATGTTTAGTGTAGATTTGAGATAGATCTTCAGAGGTGATAGAGCAAAGAGGATAGTAGTCTCTAGTGGATAGAGATCCATCAGTCAGGGCAATGAGGATAAGTCTTATGAGTGGGTACAAGAGTCTTCAATGGAGAGAGATCCATAAGCCAGTGTAGTGGAGGCAGTAGTATTCTAGAGGATCACCAACCAGATTAGAGGAGAATAAGTTCTCCTATGGATAGAGATCCACAAAATTTATTTAGGGGATTGATATCTCCTTTGGATAGAGATCCACAAACTTTATTTATGGGATTGGTATCTCATTTGGACAGAGATCCATAAATATTGTAATAGGGAAAGGATTCCAAAGAGGTTGATTGAGAAAATTTTATTGAAATATTTTTTCTATGGAGTAGCCCACATTCGCTGAACCACGTAAATTTTGGTGTCTATTGTGTGTGGTTATTTATTCATTGCTTTGATTACTACTATTGATATTTATATCTATACATTACATAATATTTATTTGGAAATAAAAGTAAAAAGTGATCTTATACTATTCACCCCCCCTCTCAGTATAAGCTTGTGTTATTCAGTTGGTATCAGAGTGGGTTCCTTCAGAAGATTTTAACAGCTTGAAATAAAAGCTAAAAAAAACACAATGGACTCTAAGAATGTGTCCTCAGATAATTCAGCACCAGTATTTGATGGAAGTGACTATATATATTGGAGTTTGAGAATGAAGATCTACCTGATGGCACTTGGCAATAAAATTTGAGAAGCATTTGAAATTGGATACGATCCCTTGATTAATACTTCTACAGATAAGGACGGTAAGCTCCTACAACATTAAAATTCAAAATCAATGAATACACTTTTGAGAGGTTTACATAGAACAGAGTCTATAAAAGTTATGCAATGTCAAACTACAAAATAAATATGGGATAAATTGTAAAATATATATGAAGGAGATAAATGTGTCAAGAAAGCAAAGATGAAAAATATCAAAGGACAATTTGAAGAATTAAGAATGAAGAATGAGGGAAACATTAGTACTTATCTACTTCGAATTGATGAGGTTGTTAATGCTATGCAAGGAATTGGAATGAATACTGATGAATCAGATGTTTGTGATAAAGTCTTAAGAACTCTTCCAAAGAGATTTAGTGAAAAGTTTTCTTCTATAGAAGTTTCAATGGATGATGATACTTTGACAATAGATGTGTTGCTTGGTATTCTTACAACACATGAGATAAGAACAAAATATCCTATTCTCTAGAAGGAAGCAACATTCAAAGTAATAAAAAATACAAAGGGTAAGAAGTCAGAATAAAACAGAGTCATCCTATGATGAAGAAGCTAATTATGGTAGAAGAGATAAGGATTATAGAAGATCCAAAGATCTAAAGTCTATTAAATGTTTCAATTATGGAAAGTATGGAAATTTTGCAACAGATTGTCAAGAATCTAAGAATAACAATGGTGAAGAATAACAGTATCACGAGAACAGGGAATTAGAAAGGTATAGGCACCCAAAAAAAGTAAGGATGGACAAAGCATACAAGGAAAGAAGTTATTTCAAACACAAAAGAGGAGCTACTATGTGGATAAGGCAAGCAAGTACTCAAGTGATAGTGATGCTAGTTTTTCTGAAAATGATAAAAATGAAGTTATTTTTATGATTGAAGAAAAGAACAAATTAAGAAAAAGACTCCAATAATTCTCAAGTGTTTTAGATGTGGTAAATTTGGACATCTTGAATATAGTTGTACAAGTAATGGTTATATTTTCAGTGATGATGAATATGAAGATACACTTGAAGGACTAGAAGAGAACATTCTAATGGCACTAGAAGAAGGAAAAGATGATCCTATAGAAGACAATCCAATAGAAAATAATTATGTGAAAAAAGGTAAACAAATAGAGGAATATTTAGAGAAATATGGATATGATCTCAAGGGAGAACTTATTTATGCTCTTGAAACATTAAAGAAGTTAAGAAAGCAAAACTCTAAACTTGAAATTCAGTTTCAAGAATGTGTTGAAGAGAGAAGACTGCTTATAGAGGATTTAGAAAAATCAAAGGCTAAGGCAAAAAGGTTCAAGGATAAGTTAGAAGAAAAGATCTTAGAATGTGAAAAGTTCGCACAAGAAGTGGCACTACTAAGAGAATATTTAGAAGACTCTAAGGTTAAGCTAAAAGGGTTCAAAAATAGCTCAAAGAACTTGGATAAGTTCATCAAAGTGCAAAAGCCTACATCAAGAAAAACATGTCTTGGATTTGAATAGGTTCAAAATATATGGGAAGTAAAATCAACCTCAATTTTTGGAGGAGAAGAAACTTTAGATGAAGATACTTCAGAAGAATATAGTGTAAAAGGAAGTGAGATTGTAGACACCTAAAACATGTCATATTTAGGATAACTACTTACATAGGCACATTCATAGGTTATGTGACTAAACCTTGGAATTTTCAAGTATAAAAAGTGGTTCTCACCACTCATCTAGGTTAATATTAGCCCATCCAAGCTTGGCCGATGTAAACCAGAGCAGCTAGATCCTAGTCGCTCAAGCTTAGAGTGGCCAGACCTTAGCCACTACAGATGATAGTGGCTAAACCTTAGTCATTGTAGACGATAGTGGCTAAACCATAAAAGCAAATTACTGACAAATTGGCCCATTCAGAAGTGGCAGTCTACATGCAACAAAGGTGAGTGGGGACAACTATAGTCTGCATGCAATAAAGTGATTCCATTTGGCCTTAATAATACTAGTGTCATGTATCAATGGGCCATGACATATATCTTTCATGAATATATGCATAAGATATTGTAAGAATACATTGATGATTTACTAGCCAAGTCTTTATTACGGCTAGAGCATGCTCAAGTCCTCACAAAGGTCTTCGATCACCTCATTGAACACAACGTCAGATTTAATCCTAAGAAGTGCATGTTTAGCGTAACTTTTGGTAAGCTCTTAGGGTTCATTGTTTCAAAGAGAGGCATCAAAGTTGACCCTACAAAGGTAAAGGCTATATTGGAAATAGCCACCCCTACCAACATTAGGTAGTTGAGAAGCCTACAAGGCAAGGTAACATCCATCAAATGGTTCATTGCTCAATTATCAGACAAGTTTCGACCCATGAACTGGTTGCTATGCAAGGATGTCCCATTTCATTGGGATAAAGAGTGCCAAAAATCCTTTACAGAGATCAAAATATACCTGGCAACACCACCAGTGCTGGCTCCACCAAGGCCAGACATACCATTTTTGCTATACGTATCGACTACTGATTTTTCTTTGGGCACCATGTTGGCCCAAAAGAATGCGCAAGACAAAGAGCAAGTCGTATATTACATTAGTCGCACATTGGTGAGTTATGAGCTAGGATTTGTGTATGTAGAATATTTGTACTTAGTAGTGGTATTTGCAACCAAAATGTTGTGACACTACATGTTGAGCCATAAGAACTACATCATATCCAAAAAAAATCCTTTGTAGTACATGATGAGCAAGACATATCACAATACACGTACTGCAAAGTGGATCATGATATTGATAGAATTTGATCTAGAATTCATAAGCCAAAATTCCATTAAGGGACAAGTCATAGCAGATAAATTATTAGAGGCACCTCTTCAAGATAGCAAGCCTCTCACTATAGAATTTATTGATGATAAAGTCTTCACATTATCAGATCTATCAAAACTTGAAGAACTTGAGAAAGAAAGAGACATGGCATTGTTCTTCGATGGTTCAAAGTGTGAGCAAGGAGGCAGAGAAGGGATAGTATTTATCACACTGTAGGGCACTCCATTGCCCTTATCATTCAAGCTAGACTTCCCTTGTATGAACAATAAAACAGAGTATGAGGCCTTGATTTTGGGACTTCAAACAACTGTGACAATGGGAATTAAAAGAATGAATATCTTGGGTGACTCCTTGCTCATATTTAACCAAGTCAAAGGATTATTCCAATGCAGGTGCCCACTCCTGAAAGCTTACAAGGAGCTTGTTGACACTTACCTATCCCGACTAGAATGGTATGGCATCGAGGCAATCCCTTGTACGTAAAATAGATTTGAAGACACCATGGCATATTTGGGATCCTTAATCCCTTAGAATTCATCTATTGATTTCAAAACCATTCATGTGAAAGTGCATGCACACTCAGCAATACAACATGAGGCTATGGACAATCAAGAGTCATTCAACATGATACAAACTGAACCAAGTCAGGATTGGTCCTTCAAAGTTAGAGCTTTCTTGCAAATGGTACCTTGGAAATATTTTATCTATCAAGGTCCCACAGAGTGTGGTACAATCATTCACCATAGGGTTGTTTCCTAATCTACATTCTCAAATTCTGAATCGCAGGGGGGATATGCCATTTTATCCATAGAAGTTGTGGCTTATCAGGATTGCCTTTCCCAAGTACAAGATTTCTTGAAGCTGGGAATGGTATCGTAAGACCTATCACATGCTAAAAGATAAACCTTTAAACAAAATGTGACAAGATACATTTTTCTAGGAGATATTCTCTATAAAAAAGGTTACAATGGAATGCTCCTTCATTGTCTTGAGCTCTAGGAAGCATCCTAGGCAATTTTGCAAGCTCATAACGGTACGTGTGGTAGTCACTTTAGTGGTATGGCCATCGTTAAGAACATATTTAGAATAGGTTACTATTGGCCCACTATGGAAAAAGACTATTGTGAGTATGTCAAGAAATGCGTCAAGTGCCAGCATCATGCAAACCTCACCCACTTACCATCACAAGCCTTGCAACCCATCTAGGCAGCATGGCCCTTCTGGCAGTGGGGATTAGAATTGATTGGGAATATCTCTCCCCCATATTCAGGTCGACACACACTCATCATAATGACCACTAAGTATTTCACCAAATGAGAAGAAGTGATCCCCTTAACATCGACAACTGGACCAGGGATTGTGGAGTTTATGCTCCACAATATTATAAATCATTTACGGGTCCCTTCAAATATTATATCAGATAATGGGCCATATTTCAAGAATAAAAATGTACGTGCTTTAATGAGCAAATACCATATTCAACATAATTTTTCAACACCCTATTATCCATAAGCAAATGGGCAAGTAGAAGCCTCGAACAAAAAAATCATCTCCATCTTGAGGAAGACAGTTAAAGATAATCATAAGGATTGGAATTTGCAATTACCTCTTTCATTATGGGCATATAGGACTAGTGTGCGGATGCCCACTAGGGAAACATCGTTTTTACTTGTATATGGCACTGAGGCCATCATGCCCCTAGAGTTAGATATTCCAACCTTACGTGTAGCATTAAAGGACTTCATAGATTATGACACCACACGGCAAGGCCGCCTTGATCAGTTGATGCTTCTTGATGAACTCCAAGTCAATGCCTTGGAGCATCTCCACATTTATCAGAATCGCCTTGTACGAGCATATAATAGTAAAGTCCATTTGAGGTAATTCAAAGTTGGAGATCTTGTGCTCAAAGAAAACCAATAGAACTCAAATCTATCGCCACATTTGTGAGACAAATTTGCAGTAAATTGGATAGGCCCCTACATTATTTTAGAGATAATTGGACCTGGAACATATCGCCTCACATATTTGTATGGTGTTGAAGAGCCTTAACCTCTCAATATCATTCATTTGAAGGCGTTTCATTCATAAAAATAAAAAACATTCAAATATATCAAAAAATCAAAAACATTCAAATATGTCAAAAAATAAAAAACATTCAAATATGTCAAAAAATAAAAAACATTCAAATATGTCAAAAAATAAAAAACATTCAAATATTTCAAAAAAATAAAAAACATTCAAATATGTCAAAAAATAAAAAACATGGTCACCTTCATCAAAAGGCTCCAAAGGCATCTTAAAGACCTTTGGTCAAATCAAATAAAAAAAAAGCTCCAAAGGCATCTTAAAGCCCTTTGGTCAAATCAAATCACAAAAATCTCCAAAGGCATCTTAAAGCCCTTTGGTCAAATAAAATCACAAAAAAGCTCCAAAGGCATCTTAAAGCCCTTTGGTCAAATCAAATCACAAAAATCTCTAAAGGCATCTTAAAGCCCTTTGGTCAAATCAAATCACAAAAAGCTCCAAAGCCATATTAAAGCCCTTTTAATCAAATCAAATCACAAAAAGCTCCAAAGGCATCTTAAAGCCCTTTGGTCAAATCAAATCATAAAAAAAAAATGCTCCCAGGGTACCCAATCCACTTGGTCAAAATCAATCACAAAGCTCCAAAGGCATCTTAGAGCACTTTGGTCAAAAATTAAATATACAAAAACAATGCAAAAATCAAAAATAAAAAAACATTTGCATCTTACATTCGCATCCACATAGTTTCATTTTATTATGACATACATATCCATTGCATTTGCATAGGTTATGATCACATTCTTACAAACGATGCCACAGTTTGTATCTTAATCACAATATTCAAGTTCATCCTCATCCATGCATTTATGTGTGTAACTGTGTTTTTCAACACAACCATTTCATAGTGCTATAATAAATATACTAAGGTTTCCTAGTCATTCAACCATATCTAGTGGTCTTATCAGCTTTTGTAGAAAGCCACCTTGATTAGTAGAGGTCAAGGTCTAGTTGTGATAATACCTTGGATATTCAGGATCCCATCACTAATTGAAACACTAAAATCCTAGTTGGTACAAGGGAAATATGAAAACTACAAAAGTGGTCTAAGTTACCTTAAGCAAAAAGGATCTTCCTTGCTTATCCCCATGTGCAACCGATTTAAAGGTGCTGAGAATTGACAAAAGGACAAGTTATGCCCTACCCAAAAATGAGTGATTATCATCACTGCCTAAATCCCTTGCTTTCATTAACAAAAGCAAAAATCCTGAACAAAGCACAAATTCAAAACCCTAGTTTTCAAAGTCATAGTTCAAAGAATGCAAAAACAAAGCAAATAGTGATTATCATCACTACATAGGTCCCTTGCTAAAAAAAAAAAGTCAATCAAAATAAACAGTGATTTTTATCACTAAAAATTAGCAAGTATCCCAAATAAAATGAAGAAAAAAAGGGAATGGAGCTTGAATCCCTGGAATCCTTAGCATTGCACAAAACTAGAAGGAGAAATCCTTATGCATGACGATATTTCTATTACATTAGCTTATGGTATTTTTATAGACCAATGTTTGAATGTGGATGAACTAGCTGAGGTAACCCAATACTGCCTAGTGGTATAGTCCAACTAAGTCCAACATAAGGATGAGATGAACACTTGAGGATCCCTGATCTTAGAAATGGGCTAAAATAATACTGCCTAAATTGAAGGAAATGCTTGGGTTCTATCTCAATATATATATTCATTTGCACACACAGAGATAATGAATATCTAGGTACATGGTGAAAGCTTTTCAAAAGTCCTGAATGGTCAATACATAGCTATTGATAGGATAACTAGAGTGTTTTAAGTCTCAAGAAAAACCTAAAAAATTTCTACATAACAACAAATCATATCATCAATCACACCATCAAATTTCTATATAAGCTTTTGTAAATTAGGGGGTATTTATTAAATAAATTAGATACCAGATATATGTCAAAAATTATATTTAGTCGGCCACTGATTATTTTATATATTTTAAATTACATAAGCTTATCCATAAAATACATGCATTCCACACCATTACATTGCACATATGGATGGTTTAAATAATTAGTTCTTATGATTAGAATTATTATTAAACATTCATGGTTGTTATACTTTCTGTGGTATCACCTGGTATATTGTCAACATCATAGCATATGCATCCATTATGTTTTAAAGTGATTAAAATATACAAGTTCATTCACATTAGATTACATACTACATTTACCATATCATAGCATAAGTTAGATGCACACATTGAAATCAAAAGCAAACATGCATTATAACAGTAAACATTATGTCCACAAATACATAGTTCATTACTCATCCATTTACATCAAAAATTACATCATAATCCACCTATGCATACAAACAAAAATCCATCATTAAGTCAACACATGGTACATCACATCATGTCACAACAATTAAATCATATCGCACCTACATAAGCATCCATTTAAACATCCATATCATCAAAAATATCACCTATCAGATAACACATACATCAATCATCATAATGCCATCATCACATCGCATAATAAAACAAAATAAAACAAAAACATGAGCAGTAAGTGATACACATAACGAGTCATAATGCAAAGATATCATATAAATATGTGTATCAAGTACGTGGATATACAATAATTTCTCGTGGGCTATAGTCATATAGGTCAAGCTGACCTCAAAAATAGATTCCAAGTGCATATCATCAGTCAAACACGAGGCCTACACCCCTAGCATCACCTCCCCCTGTGGCTATATCATGAGTAGAGTGGTATGAACCTTATGGTCTCTTTGTGCGATTTTGGGTGCTTTGGCTAGGACAAATAGAAGACTGCCTAGAGGTGGAGCACCTATTGACCTAGGAACGACCTACACCTGGTGCCTCCATAGGGATGATCCTATGCCTCTTGAGCTATATCTGGAGAGAGGATATGTGATCGACATACCCCTAGATCTGCCCCTTGTACTCATCTAGAAATTCCTGTAAGCCTAGAACCTCTACCCCTGGATATGCCCCTTGTACTCATCTAGCAATTCCTGTAAGCATAGAACCTCTACCCCTGGATCTGTCCCTAGATCTATCCCAATAGAACCCAGTGGTATAGAAGGAGGAACAACAAACTACATCCTAGTAGCACCACCCCTAATAATAGCCTGTAAAGCTTGGATCTGTAGCGTGAGCTGCTCTATAGTAGCATCTCATTGGGCTATGGTAGCATCTCATTATTGTACCTAGATCTTGGTCGACTGAAGCTCAACCTCGATCTCATGCAATTGTGCTCTTATAGGAGAATATCTCTCCTCAAAATCCAACTTCTCCTCATCCTCCTGAGGAGCCTCCTACTCCTCTGCTACCACTTTATCTACTGGCTGGCCCTATACCTTAGTCCTGGATTAGACTCTGTGCCCTGCTAGATCTATATCATCATCCCTGCCATCATCCTCATAGCCTAAGCTGCCATCACCATGCCACATTAGATCCCCCCACCATTGCACAAATGCATTTGTGACTCCCCAAATGACTCCTAGGTCAACTACTAGGGCATCCTCCTTGTCATAAAGCTCTGTGATCCATAGAGGAGGAAGGTCTCCCTCTGCTATGAGATGCCTATACAAAAATGTAACAAATGACACATCTTGCTACAACCCATAATTATGAAGAACTCAAAAGTAGAAGAAATACTCCCTGATGTCAACCTTACAGTCGATGAGCCATGGCTCACACTACGTCCTAGCTGTAAAACTAGTTGGATCATCCCAATCTAGGAACTTGTAATACGGATACCACATGATATCACTGACCTTCAGTCCAGTAAAAGTAGTAGTGTAGTGAAAGATCTCCCCTGCATGAGGATGACTCTTGTGCTCCTCGTGCCCTTTAGCCCATCTAGTAGCATAGAACTGCATCCACTCCTCGATGACTATAATTTTGGTAGGAAGTCCTCTAGTACAATCCACTATGATGTGCTACCATCCCCAAAACTGTAGGATCAAGATGTAAGTGATGCTAATGTGACCCCACTGGAGGATGCGATACAACTTGTCATAACACTGGGACAACAGAGACCTCCCCCATGCATAGATGATGGGCTCCTCACTGTCCATTAGATCCTAGACCATAACCTCAGGCCTGAGCAATATGGAATAAGAATTTTACTAATAACCATCAGCAACATTGTGTACCTCTCAGAGAAGACCTCCTCTCGGTACCAGTGCAAAATAGATACACCACCAAATTTGGTGTCCTTGAAGGCATCTACAACATGCCTTCTGAACACCCAAACAAAGACAACATCACGATAATTAGTGGTCGAAGATACAATGGCCACTCCATAAAAGGGGATCCATAAAATCCTATACACATCCTTTGGCTTGATAGTTATCTCATCAGTGAGAAGGTGGAAGGTATTAGTCTGAGAATCCCATCTGTGTGTACCAGGGTCATGAGGTAAGACTGATCTGACATAATATTGGGCAGCCTAGTGATAAACTATAGCCTACGGGCCTTGAGCTAAATCTAGTTCGTAGCACTCAAAATAGGTAGAAGGTCATTCATGAGCTTCGAGTCTTGAGCCTGAGTAGTGAGAATCTAAGAGTAAAAGAAAAAACAAAGCATAACTACAATGCATCTGAGGCATAAATCACAATACAACATAAAAAATGGTATGAATAATGATAGGCTATTCTAAAGTCTAGGTTAAAGAGCAATAAATGCACCCAATCATGCAACAAATTTTAAAAAATCAATTAATCACTTCAAAATTTAAAAAAAAAATTAAAAAATTGCCCAAGTGTTCTTAGTCGCTGTTGCCCAGAACGGCCAAAAATCGACCGCTGAAGCAGGAAGCAGACAAGCATCCAACAATTAAATTTTCAATCGTTGAGATTCAAATTGGCTGCTACCATCAACAACGACCAAGCTAAAAGCCAAGATAGCCACTCTGAGCAGCAGTGACAAATAGGCGACGTGAAAAACGCGTCTGCCCTAGGCCAAAAATACCAAAAAAATAACAAAAAAACAAAATGGGGGCAAGCCCACCACGACAAATCCTAAACTACACCTAACTATGGGTTTGGTTCATTGCCAGCAAGTTTAATGAGGTTCTTGTACCAATTACTTAGTGTAGTTCATTTTATCCAAAAATGAAATAGACATGATTAAGATTTCAAAGAATACTCGAGAAGCTCTAGCTCCTCTGCTCACTGATGCCTCACCCTGCATAGCCATGATCCTCCAAATTGCAACAACACTCCAAATCACAGAAGTCACTTTCACTGTAGAGCTCTGAAAAGTAAACTAACAGCTGGTGAAAGTGAAAATTCAAAACCCTAGGCCACTTTTATATTACCCTAGTTATGCCTTGGCCACTGCTATCATCAACGGCCCGCATTTCTTGCCCACTCAGGATGAGAGCGGCCACAAGTAGGTATTTGGGTGTCGTTGGACCTAATAGTGGCCAGCAGCCTAAGCAAAAATAGGAGGAATTCCCTCCATGAGAAGCAAAAAAAACATTAAATAAACACATTTTGATGACTCATGGATATCATAATGTTCAAAATAATTAAAAAAATTACATAAATACAAATCTCAAGTAAGCCTCGTATCAAGTTACTCTATCAACTCAACGGTTGTAGCGATTTGCACTCCATGCAACTCGATGAGATGAGTAAGTTACCATAAGGTTACTTGGGGCAAAACATTCATTGTGGAGTTACGATGTGCCTCCTTCAATTTCGAAGAAGACCAATATGGTCAGACTGCTCTATGGGTATGAAAGAATCATCCTAATTCCTTCATGACACAAAAACACTGAGCCAAGTGATGCAATACAAGCATAAATAGAATCACTCATCCTAATTCTCTAAGAAGGCTATTGATGGTTGGATCGCTCCCCGGGATAGGGATGAATGATTATCATAAATAATTGAAATCACACTTGGATGGGGGTTTTCCCATTAAGATAATAAATACTAGAAAGAAACCAAAACCAGTCATATTTGGTCAAGTGACTCATCGCTTCATTCATTGCCCTTCCCTCACCAATTCATTGTGTGAGGGGGTAGTTCAAACCTTCAAATCATCATAATAAAAATCAACAAAAGATCACTCGATCATATCAAGATTGCATTCATCCTATGAATCATTGTAGATAACAACTAGAAATTTTCCCTTGTTTGTTAGGGTCATAAGCAAATTGTGACATTATCAATTCGTAGCTCTCCTGCTGGTCGAATTTGATTGCAGCAGCAGAAGCTACCCGATTATGTATGAGGAACGAGTGTGATTGAACATGAGCAAGCCCTGTTCTACATTAAGCCTTCCAAATGTTGAAGCAATGATTCAAGGATGTGTGCATCTTGCATGATTGGGACATCTAGCGTTGATCAGACCAATGATCATCATATACCTTAGAGACATATCAGTCTACATTTTTGCTCAATGTTGTGTTTTTCCACATAGTGCATCGCAAAAAGGGGCATCTGTAGACACCTAAAATATGTCATTTTTAGGATAAATACTTACATAGGCATTTTCATAGGCCATGTGACTAAACATTAGACTTTCCAAGTATCAAAAGTGGTTCTCACCACTCATCTGGGGTAGTCTTAGCCCATCCAAGCTTGGCCGCTGTAAACTAGAGTGGCTAGATCCTGGCCACTCAAGCTCAAAGCGATCAAACCTTAGCCATTGTAGATGATAATGGCCAAACCTTAGTCACTACAGATGATAGTGGCTAAGCCATAAAAGTAATTTTTTGACAAATCGGTCCATTCACGGGTAAAAGTGGCAGTATGCATGCAATAAAGGTGAGCGGGGACAACTTTGCATTCCCCTTTCATGACCAGTTCACATGGGAGTCTTAAGTCCAAATTTAGACTTCAGTTAAACATAGAAAAACAAAAATCTTCTCATGCTAACACCTAGTACGCATGAGGGATTTAGTCCTAGGGTTTTGAACATAGACCTAGGGCTTCACACACTTTAAAAGGTGCAAACCTAAGATCACCAAGGGATGATCACATATCCGAGATCATGAATTGAAAAATAGGTCATTGAGGAGAGCTTTTGAAATTTGGAGAGCTTCCCTTGGAGATAAATTTTGCAGTGAAGCCCTATTATATTAGAAATAATATTAGAGCATCCTTGAGGAGCAACAAATTGCTAGCCGGTCAAGGGTTTAACACACACAAGATATTCAATACATTGATCAAATCAACCACCATTTCAACATCAGATACAAGCTTTGATCCATAGCCTTGGATAAAAGAAGATAAGTTTCACTTTAGCGGTTGTTGTCTTGGATAGTGGCCTGCAGGCCTAACTTAGGGTTTAGACACTAATTTATTTTATTCTTCTTTCTTCATGTATTCTTATTATTAGCATAGATTTACTTTATTTCATAGCGTTAGTTCATTGTATTTTCATTAAGCTCATTCATTGCTAACAACCTCATCCGGGGAGGCAATCTCGGACATCTAAGCGTGTGTTGTTGTTTCATTTCTTACAAGGCTACAGGTTCATCAGGAAAATACACAACATACGAGAGCAAGAGGATCCCTCTAGCAATAAGACCTAGAGAAGGAGACATTTATAAGCCCTCATACATTGTCGTTTCCATCATCGGTAAGCCTGATAAAGTGTGCCCCTTGTGCAAGGGGATATTTTATACACCTGTTACCCTATTTGTGTGTAAAATCATGTATCTAACAAAGGATATCCCTTATAGGGATTCATATGTAACTGGATCTTGGAAATATCAATACAAAAAATATTCATTCATTTATTTATTCGTATTCTAGTTATATCTACTTTATGCCTTTCATTTATTGTGTGTTTAACATTAAAGGATTCAATTGAATCTTAAGTAGAGTACTTAGTGGATGGCACACTGCTTCCCTGAGGTCGATACAAAAACATCTGAGGATGAGTTGGACAATAGATATTTCAACAAAGATAGGAACAATGCACAAAGAAGATACAGATGGAACAACAATCAGAATAAGTCAAGAGAGACTAAGAGACCAATGAGGTCAATACAAGGAAACTTCAATGGAATATGTTTTTCATGTCACAATTTTGGGAACATGGCTTCACAGTGTAGAACACATGAAATACAGGAATATGGGAATAAACAACTTTTTCATGGGTATTGCTACTCATAATATAATTTTGGTCACAAGGCAATGAATTACAAGGTTCATGACAAAATAAGGTATGGCTTCACTAGGAGAAATCCTAAGACATGTGCACCTCTAAGGAATAATAATATTAAGTGTTAAAAGTGCAATAATGATGGTCACACAACAAAGTGGTGTAGAGCAGACATTCTATAATCGAGTAGGAATATGAACAAAATAGAAACAAGAACATGGATATGAATAGGAATAGGAACATGGATATGAATAGGAATAGGAACAAGAACAGAAATATAGACATGGACAAGAACATGGAAATGGAAATAAATAGTCAGAGAAATCAAAAGGATTAGATAATAAGGAAAGAGGATAAAGGTAAATAACAATACTTTTTGGAAGTAGAAATTATCCCACCCTGGAATTAACCACCTCAAGAGGAGGTAGAGGAGGGGATAAGATAAGAGGCTCATTCTTAGCCCCAAGCCCCAAATGTGACCCTTTGCCATTTATGTCAAAGGGGGAGAGATTTGATTAAGGGGAAGAGATTTAGTATTTGAGAAAATAGGAGAGAGCATTGAGCCAAGGGGAGCAAAACAAAGGAAAGGTCAAGTTTTCGGTAAAAAGAAGTTGGGTTGCCATCAATGACAAAGGGGGATATTGTTGGACATTTTGAGATCATTTAGTTGTCATTGATGTTGAAGTGAGAAGTTGTCATTAATGTCAAGTGAACACATGAAGCTGTCATTAACACCATGGAGTACACCATCATTGAAGCCAAGAGAAATGCAAAGAGTTGAAGAAAAGTTGTCAAAATATTGTTTTATAAGGGTTTTTATTAAAAACCATGGTGGTAGAATAATTTTCATCAAATCAATGAAGAACAAATGAAGGTTTAAATTTTACCTAAAGGAGGCTTTAATTTTTATTAAAGTCAAAGGTTTATAAATATAATTTATAAAATTTAAATTCTTTTAGAATTTAAATAATTTTTAAATTATAAAGGTTGTAAGAAGTGCTAACATCATAGAATATTATGGAACACCGATGTCTAAGACATAAGGTGAATTCATGTATAAATAATATGCCAAAGGGGAATTCAACCTTACCCTTATTCGATATAATTTTCATGTGATCAAGCTAAAATTAATTCGTGCAATCATTGATCGATGAGGAAGAAGAAAAAGAGTTTGTTTGTCTTTTAGTGCCAGGATGAAGACAAAAAGGGAGAGCATAAGGTCTGACCCACATTGGATAGAGTGGTCCATTGGTAGTGTGTATTTTGTGAGAAGGTTGGGAGTAGAAGAGTCCACGATCGATTCACTTGGAGTTGGCCTATTTGTCTTGAACACCAAGGGGAAATTTTTTTGGTATGAATTCATTTTTTAGCACCAAACTTAGGAGAAAGGGCACGAAGTGCTCCTAAGGTTTCAAATGTGCATCTAGAACACACGATGGGCAAGCCCACGACTAGGGTGCACAAGGAGGCAGTGATTGGGAGTTTGAATCCCATAAGTATCAAAGGTATGTTTGATTAAAATACATTTTATTTACATAAAGTTTTTCCTAAAGTATTATTTGGAGTTATAAGAGCATGTGAAAGGTTGTTTTCTTGGTTCATGTTGTTGGAGTTATAAGGAAAGTTAATTTAATTTTTGTCAAATTCTTTCTTGCCATTAAATTTAATTAAAGAGGTTTTAAGTTAATTTTTTGTGGATGATAAATTTATTTTATTTGGGAGATTATAAGGTGTTATTGGAAAATTATTGTATGTATGATGATGATTGTTTTTATAGTTGGAGTGATAAGGTGTAATTGGGTTTTTGCATTACATTGTGAAAAATATTTATTCTCTAACCTCTTTGAGTTTGGCATAGAAGTGTTTGTGGTTGCGACAAATTTATGAGATCCCTTCATCATCAAGAAAAAGGTATGAGCACATTCTTCCATAGTTGAGTTGATTGATTGGTTTTCTAGAAAATAAGTTTGCAGTGGAAAGGACTTGATTAGGATTTTCCTATTGAGTGTGTTGAGTTAATGCTTCAAGGTTTTTTGCAATAAAGAGTTGTTATTAAAACCTTGTTTTATAAGCATTATTGTTGAAGTCATTGGTTGTGTGAAGAACTTGAACTAGGGCATGAGTATTATTGTTATGAGAGAGTTGATTTATAAGCATTGTTGTTGAAGTGAGTTGTTGAGCAAATAACTTGAACTAGGGTTTGAAGAGAACATGAGTATCATTTTTATGTGAGAGTTATTTTATAAGCATTGTTGTTGAAGTGAGTTATTGAGTGAAGAACTTGAACTAGGGTTTGCAAAGATCATGAGTATCATTGTTATGTGAGATTTGTTGTTGAGCATTGTTGGAAATATTTTGAGTTGGTATGCTTGGACTAGGGTCTGAGAGAGGATTATTTCATTGAGTTATTAGTTGAGTAGAGTTGGTTGATCCTAGTCAAGTAGATGTGTGAAGTGATTGTTCAAGTTCCGTAAAATAAACTATTTTATATTCTGAATTGAGTTGAGAAAGTGATTGAGCATTGAGTTGAATTTGAAGCATATTGAGTCTATAAAAATTCTTCTTATGTTTCTAAGAGTGTGATTGAAAGTAATTGAGCATTGTGATTAGTATATAACATATTGAATCTCTAACAATTCTCTTTATGTTTCTATGAGATTGGACAAGTTCTGTGTGGACTTGTTGAGCAGATTTGGGGTAAGTCTTTGAGGAGACTTATGGACTGATTTTGTGTGAGATTTTGTGAAATATTACAATACATATTTGAATAAGTTCTTGAGAGGACTTATTGAACATATTTGAGCAAGTTCTTGAGAGGACTTGTAGAGCAGATTTGAGCAAGTTCTAGAGAGGAAAAGTAGAGCAAATTTAGACAAGTTCTAGAGAGGACTTGTAGAGCAGATTTGAGAAAGTTCTAGAGAGGACTTATGGAGCAGATTTGAGCAAGTTCTAGAGAGGAATTGTGGAGTAGATTTGAGCAAGTTATAAAGAGGATTTGTGGAACAGAGTTGGAAAATTTCTAGAGAGGACTTATGGACATATTAGTGTGAGATTTTGTGGAAGCTTACAAGATATATTTAAGATATGCATTTGAGAAGACTTGAGAGCAGAGTTGATTGATTTATTCAAACCTTGAGTTAAGGTTTAGGGTAGATCCAACATAGTTGATACAAGCCTTAAGTTAATGCTTGAGGATAAAGATCAAGGATAAATTTGTGCTAGATCGAAGGACTATGTTTAGTGCAAATTTGAGAGCAGCGTTTGGTGTAGATTTGAGGATAAGTTTATGCCATACCAAAGATAGATATTGAGTAGAGTTGTACTAGACCGAAGGACTATGTTTAGTGCAGATTTGAGATAGATATTTGGAGGTGACAGAGTAGAGAGGATAGTAGTCTTTAGTGGATAGAGATCCATGATCTAGGGCAGTGAGGACAAGTTTTATGAGTGGGGACAAGAGTATTAAGTGGAGAGAGATCCACAAGCCAGTGTAATGGAGGCAGTAGTCTTCTAGAGGATCACCAACCAAAGCAGAGGATCACCAAATATTGCATAATATTTATTTGGAAAGAAAATTAAAAAGTGATCTTATATTGTTCACCCCCCCTCTCAGTATATGCTTGTGTCCTTTAGTTTTCTTGACCATGTATAGCATTGTTGTTTAATCAAGGGAACAAAAATGGTGGTATGTGAAATAGAAGACTCATGTAATGATATGGATGTTGACATGGAAGAAGATATGGATGTTGATATGGAAGAAGATATGGATGTTGATATCAAAAATTGATTGTTTTATAGAGACTCAGACATACTAGTGGCATCAAACAAATTTACTAAATACTACCTAATTTTCTCTAAGACCAAATGTGTGTGCAAGTGAGCTCATTCACCCATCTTGAGTAAATTGGATGAAACCTATTATGGAGAAGACCAAGAAGCTTGTTTGTTCTTATGTGCGGTCAGAGGTCTCTTTTAAAGAGTCATGTCATCACGCATTAGTGTATTCCACTACTAGTTAGGCATCTACAGCCCCGATGGAGATTAGCTCCATATTATAAGAATTTTGATCTCTAATTTTTGGGGATGACTACCTAACCGTCTAACTAGAAATGTGGTACTATCCTTACAACTTGAGGATCAATGGTGTGTGATGTGTAAAATATTTAGAGTTTTATTTGGGTTTTTTACCTAATTTTTCTTTTATTTGAAATTTGTGATAGTGGTGAAAACCACTATTTTTGTGGACTATGTTGCATAATGCGAAAAGCAAGGACCCTTTTCACTTCGAGGTACAACCCAAGGATGGTGTTATCTCTCTTTGACACAAGATATTTTTAATATGTGAAATTGTGTTTGGTTCAAGAATGTTTTGGAGCCAATTCCCAGAACTCAATATTTTCTTAGTGAAAATGTATCTTGGTCCTAAAAACTCGACATGTATTTGGAGGTTGCTTAAAACACTAGGAATGACTGAGTGGCTGAAAACACCTAGGGATTATGGAAATGTGGTTTTGCAAATGATAATTTGGCTTTATGGAATAGTGTAATGAAATGGACAATGATTTGAAGATGCCCCTAATTAAGGCAACATGACTATATTGGACCAATTATTATCTAAACTAAATAAATTATCCCTAGTATGAACTATGAAATGTGGTTATGAATGCAATGTATAAAATGTAGTTTGTGAAATGTAATGTGTATAATGTAATATATGAAATGAAAGATGTAAAATTCCATGTATGGAATGCAATGCATAAAATGAAATGTGTGCAATGCAAATGTTTTTTTTGGTGTAATATCCACATATATATATATATATATATCACATTATACATAGAATACTCTCAAGTGTATGATTTTTAGTGGCTCAGGTTCTTTTACTCCCCCTAGCTTGGTAATATGATGTGCTCCTTGAATCTTGTGAACTCATATAGCAGCAAGCAACATGTATAGATGAAAATGATTTTGAGTTGACGTGTGACCAAAGGTGTTAAGTGCCTTTGGAGCCTTTTGAAATTGAAATGTGACCAAAGAGATTAGGTACCTTTGGAGATTTTTGGAATTGAGATGTGACAAAAGGTATTTGGTACCTTTGGAGCTTTTTGAAATTGAGATATGACCAAAGGTGTTAAGTGTCTTTCGAGCTTTTTAAAATTGGGATGTGACCAAAGGGATTAGGTGTCGTTGGAGCTTTTTAAAAATTGAGATATGACCAAAGGTGTTAAGTGCCTTTGTAGCTTTTTGAATTGAAATGTGACCAAAGGTGTTAGGTGCCTTTGGAGCCTTTTGAGATTGAGATGTGACCAAAGGAATTTTGGTTACCTTTGGAGCTTTTTGAAATTGAGATGTGACCAAAGAGATTAGGTACTTTTGGAGATTTTCAAAATTGAGATGTGACCAAAGGGATTAGGTACCTTTGGAGCTTTTTGAAATTGATATGTGACCAAAGGGATTAAATACCTTTGGAGCTTTTTTAAATTGAGATGTTACCAAAGGGATTAGGTGCCTTTGGAGATTTTTTTAAATTGAGATGTGACCAAAGGTGTTAAGTGCCTTTGGAGCCTTTTGAAATTGATATGTGACCAAAGGGATTTGGTACCTTTGGAGCTTTTTAAAATTGAGATGTGACCAAAGGGATTTGGTAACTTTGGAGCTTTTTAAAATTGAAATGTGACCAAAGGTGTTAGGTGCCTTTGGAGCCTTTTGATATTAAGATGTGATCAAAGATATTTTGGTTACCTTTGGAGATTTTTGAAATTGATATGTAACTAAAGGGATTAGGTGCCTTTGGAGCTTTTTAAAATTGACATGTGACCAAAGGGATTAGGTACCTTTAGAGATTTTTGAAATTGAGATATGACCAAAGGGATTAAATACCTTTGGAGCTTTTTAAAATTGAGATGTGACCAAAGGGATTTTGGTTCCTTTGGATCTTTTTGAAATTGAGATGTGACCAAAGGGGTTAAGCCCTTTAGAGCTTTATTATTGGTGATGTGAGTGAATAGGAGGATGTGATATCCTGAGAATCCCCAATCTGCTTTATGATTTATGATGTGAGTGACTGGGATGATATGATGAAATTAGATTGAAATTGATGTAAAATGCAATGTAATGCAATATGTGATATGTGAAATAAAATATTGAACATGGAATGTGTGAAATACAATGTGTAAAATACAATGTTTAACATGGAATATGTGAAATTCAATGTTGAAAAATATAATGTTTAACATGAAATGTGTTTAATTCAGTGTTGAATATGGAATGTGTGAAATGTGATGTTGAATATGGAATGTGTGAAATGCAATGTTGAACATGGAATGTGTGAAATGTAGTGTGTAAAATACAATATTTAACATAGAATGTGTGAAATGCAGTGTTGAACATGGAATGTGTGAAATGGAAATAAAAATGACAACACTCAAAACAAACAAACAAAGTATGCCCTAAGTATTGCAAAAAATATTTTATTTTTAATTTTATTGGTTTTGTGTGTTTAAGATGTAAAAATATTAAACCTGAAAAACTATGTGAGATGCCTAGGATAAAATACATATGAGAGATTTCTTGGTGATGAAATCCAAAAATTCTACCCACAGGTTGCTATGGCGTTCTAGGGGGTCAAGCCAATGGATGGAGATGAAGCCCACCATCATTGGTCTTGACCAGTTGGTGATGAAATCCAACTATTTATGTTTAAAATGAAGCATGCATGTGTAATTCCTTTTAATATTTTATGTTTTCTATGGTTTTCACACATAAGAAGAAATTTCACAAAAATCACACTTTTTCCTTTGTAATGAATTCAACCAAAATTTACAATTAAAGATTCCAATATCAAGTATAAGCCCTCAAAAGATATTTGGGGTATACCACTTAATATTCATCCTAAATCAACGAGTGATTCCAACAATGAAGGGTTTGCCCAACTCTTCTACATTGAACCAACAAGTGTTTCCAATAGCAGGAGGTAACTTGAACAAAGGAAATCTATCACAATCCAGAGTAATACAAAACAAAATAAAAGAGTACAATTACTTATACACTTTCTTATCCTTGAATGCAACTAATTTTTTTTTTTTCAAATGCATACAACACATAAAATGCAGCAAATGGAAAATGCTTAAAAACAACAAAAATTTAAATGAAATGTGATTATGCAACTACCATGAATGCATAAATGCAAACCACATGAAACAAATAAATGCCTAAATGAAAAGTGCACTGCTTTTTAAAATCCAAAAGTAAATGTTTTCCTTTTGATATCACTTTTAAAAAGCAAAAAAATAACAAAAATGGAGCTAGGGTTTTAACCAAACTTACCATGAAGCCTATGTTTTTCTTCCCCACTTTGTGAAACACCTATCAGAGTCTCTAAAATGAACTAGGGCACATTTTAAACTCTTGGGGGTGTCCCTCAAGCACCACAGGGCATTCACACAACCTTGGATCAACTTTTGCAGCTCTAGAAACTCTAGTTTAGTGAAAATCACGTGATCAAATTTTTAAAATTTGTAGGATAGAAGACAAAAACAATGAATTAATGACAAGATAATTAGCATAAAGAACCCATTGTGGGTCCCACCATGATCACCATTTGTGAATGCAAAAATGAAACACCAATGCAATATATAAAAGTAACAAAAGCACAAGTAAATAACACAAAATTACATAGAACATATATTCTTTTATTAAATCTGGGCAGATCTCCTAATGTACAAATAATGTGCCCCGATGTGGGGTTTTTACAATGCTCTTGATACAATTATTAAAATATTAGGGTTTCCAAGTCCCTAATACAATGAACGGTGGTGTATTCTTACTTGTCTTTGATCCCAATAAAGTGGTGAGTGGGCTTTTGGTATCCTATGTAGGGCCACTCAAGCTTCAACAACTACCAATGAATGTGATTCTTAGACCTACACACAAAAAAGGACAATATTTGGTAATATTTGTGAGGGCTCCACTACATAAATGAAATCACTAAACCCTAGAATAAAAGTTGTAAATAGATCTAAAAATATAAAAATTATTGCAAATGAAATTTTACCTTGTCAATACTAATTTATTATTTTTATCTTCATCACTAATGCAGATGATGGTTACACATATGTGCCCTAATGGTGCTCGAGGGTCATAGGGCTATAAAACTAGGATGGAAAACACACACACATACTTGGTGATGACTAGAAATGCCCAAGGGAACTCAGGAGACTCTGAAGGACACTCACAAAACTTTGAAGGGCATTCGACAGTGTGAGGTAGAAGATACAGAACATATCGGGTTCGCAAGGTGGACGATGATGGATGCGAAAGATGCAATGGGATTACGATGGATGAAAATGATGGTGAGAATGATTGGGGGCTCAGGACCTTAGGAATTAGGAAAAATTAGGGGTTGAGTTATAAAAATGACTCCTCTTTATAATATTCCCTTAGACATGTTAGGGTTTCAACGACATGAAATGTGTGGTTGAGATTAGAACATGAGGAAGGGTGGAGATTAAAGTGGGGTAAGTGGCATGGATTAAGGCAGATGGATAGATAATATTAAAACATGATAGATGTCTGGGATTAATTCATATAAATATATATAAATATAATATATAAAATATTATTATTTAAATATATATTAAACAAATATATATATATATATAATGGATAATTGTGGTGGGAAGCTATGGATTAAGGACAAGTGGCTAGATTTTGGTGTCTACAGTTATAAATCACTTCATAATATTCTCCTTCATTATTTAGTGATAATAGGAGAATTATAAAGGATATCAATCTAGTCCATGTAAATATTATCTAGTAGATGGACTAAAGAAGAGAATATGTAATGAATCTTAAGATTTTACTTTTGTATAGAAATGTCATAATTTAAAGTATGACTATATGATACTCAATATTGCCTAAGATTTTACTTCAATGTAAAACTATTGTAAATTAAATATAAGTGTATGGCCAAATGTACTTAGTCCTTGTCGACTCTTCTCATCAAGAGAGTTCATTGCTTATGTGGCATGTTGAAACATGTAGTCAATTCAACATACTTTACAATGAAGCAAATATTGCTTGGATTAAAGACACATTGTATAAACCAATATATTGAAGTAAGATCATTATCAGTAGTTGTTGGAAATATGTAGAAAATAGACATAGGGATGGTGACTATTTTTAGAGAATAAGTATGTCACATCCCAATTTTTACATATCTAATTATATCATTTATTTCCTATTTTAGATGGACAATTTAGCAATGATGATCAACATGTGTTGGTTAGTATGAAAATATATTAGATATAATTATTATTTATTTGATGATATTTTGTGATCAAAATGGAAATTTCATAAATAGACTTAGTTATTAATATTTGGTTTAAGTGTGTCATAAGGTTACCCTCTACTAGATCAACTGAGGGAGGGTATCCTTAGGAAGAGGGTTGCATATACATGATAGTTATATAGATAAGAGAGAATCAAAATCATACACAAATTGTAACTACATTATGAATTTAATTATGTGTATGATTGAATGTTGCCAAAAGTGTTATTAGTTGCATTAGTGTTTTAATTATTGAAAATATCTTTGAAATTTACTTATAGTTTATGGTGAGCTCTAATGACATGAAGCATTAATATTTAAAATATAATGGTTGTGTTATAAAGGGATTACATGCTTGAATTTATGAAAATACTCTTTAATAAGTTAATCTTCTTTTTCAAATCTTAAACAAATTCAAAAAATTTAATGACATGTTTGGGTTCTTACTTAAAATACCTTGATTTAGTGGTAAAACATTGTGAGGAACACCCTTGTGGCATAAAATCATGTGAGATGACATGATCTTAATAAATGATTTTTACACTTTGAGACATCACCCATGCTTGTTTCTTGTTGGTTATAATTTGAAAAGGCTGGATATTTAAGGACGCATGCAAATCAAGGATTACCTCTCCCTTGACTTGCATGACACACATTTTTTCTTTTTGAACACCCAAAATTTTCTTGTGGGTATTAGGGTTATGGTACATGGGTTTTTTTTATGGAGAAAAGGTTCTACATGAGATAAAAAAAGGAGGAAAATTGTAGAAAATAAAAAAAGAGCTTATTTTCTATAGCATCTCACAAAGGTTATGTTTGATTTTTTCTTTTTACAACTTTATTAGTTGTATTTGTTATGAAAGATTGCTTGAGAGGGGCATGAGGATTTTGTAGCCTAAGGAAATCCTCTGATTATTGTTCCTCTTTTAAGGCTCACAAGGGATTTTTTTATCATAGTTTGAATGATCTTATGGCATCCTTGACTGCTACTCATCCTCATTCTGATGGGTTTTACTGTAATATCTATTTTTCTACTCCACCTTTTGTCATAGGGTGGTTTTTTCTGCATTTAGATGGTTTTCCCCTATGTGGGAAGTGGTTTTCTCCTAGCTCTTGGTTTCCCATGGGTGGTTTGGTGCATTTCACCTTTTCTTGCCCTTGGGATGTTTCAAATTTCAAGTTAGGAACCTATTTCTTTTTCTCGCCTCTAGGAAGTTTCAATTTTGGTTTTAGGCAGGATTTTTCGTTCTTTTATGTCGCCTTCTCCTTTCTCGCATGGCAAGATTTTTGAAATTTTCTCTACATGAATTTCCTCACGGCTTTCCTGTTTTCTTTCCTGAAATGTTTCCTCAAGGCTTTCCTAAAGGTGTTCCTCAAGGCTTTCCTTAAGCCTTTCCTAAAGGTGTTCCTCAAGGCTTTCCTTAAGCCTTTCCTGAAGGTGTTCCTCAAGGCTTTCCTCAAGCCTTTCCTATTGTCCATCCTTGGATTGTTCCTCTTGAAGTTTGATGTAATCAGGTTTTGGGATCCTTGATAAAAACCCACTTTTAATTCAACTTAACAAAAAAAAATGCAAAAAAAAAACCATTCATGATTTGTATGTAAAAAGATCCATTTTATTTTATTATTGTTATTGTATTTAGAATAAATCCAAAAAGTTATAAATATTTAGAAAAGAAAATGAATTATGTTTTAAGAGTTATGGAGGGAATTTTGTGCTTTTGTTGGTAGAAAATGATGCTTCAATACCTAGAAAATATGGAATAATAATTTACTAAAAAACATATTTTCTTGTAGAAAATTATTTCTTTCTTTGGATCCTGAGATATTCTATTGAATTGAATCTATGCATATGAATAATCTAAAATGCCATATTGGTTATTAGCATGTAGATTTGATGTTTTCTTATATGGTAAAATGGGATTGGTATGGGGTTAAGGAATTTAAACTATAGAGGCTATACTATATGAGGAACATATGGTCTAAGTGGATTGTAGAGGCTATAATGTATGAGGAACATATGGTCTAGGTGGATTGCAGAGGCTATAATGTATGAGGAACATATGGTCTAAATAAGAAAAGTATGAAAGCTATTCAAATTTATTTGGATGACTATAAATTGTTTTGACAAAAGTCCTAGATGATAAAAATATGTATGGTTATTAGTTGTTTTATAAAAGTCATGGCATGAGTATTTAATTATTATCTATAAAATAGAAATAATGCATGAAAATATTGTAGTCCAACACTGAATATGTTGAGTATACTGTCATTGTATTGAATGATTATTTTAGCAAATATACCATCTAATTGATTAAGTTTAAGCATGTTGTAATTGCAGTTTATGATTCATTTAACATATATCCAACTTGTTTATGTGTGTTATCATTGCATTGATATACTTGAGCATGTTATCATTACATTTTTGTGATTTACGTAGCAAATATACCACTTATTTTAGATATTTATGGGAAGTTTTTAGCCACATAGTTGATGCTTTCATTCATTTTACATTGATGCTAAGCATATAGGGTGTATTAGAAAAACCATTATATCATAATCAAATATTTACGCTTTGAATATATCCCAAGGTTATAGATAGTGGTCTCCTTGAGCAAGTTGTATTGTAAGATAAGTTGCTTCTACAAGGGATTGTACCTATAGCTTAACCTTAAGCTTAATACTTAGACAAAATTATGCTTAGTAGATACCCTTTTAAATATTTGAGTCTTGAGACTCTAGAAGCTAATTGGAGTGTCAAGTATGCCTATTATGGAGTATACATATATTGCTATATATTTATAGATTGAATCTATTATGAAAATGAGTGCACTTTCTTTCAAAGTGGATATTGATCTCTCTATCTCTCTCTCTCTATGGAGTGTATGTATACTATTGTAGATTTTTATGAATTGTCTTTATTATGAAAACAAGTGCATGCTATTTCAAAGTAGAATGTGTATATATATATAGATATATCAATCATTATAATGGTGCATTGAGGTGCTTCAATGCATTAGTGTAAGAAAACTACATAAATAGAGGGAAGATATTGCATTGTTGATTTTTTTGAATTATTATTGTTGTTTTATAAATCATATAAAGTATGGAAATTACCTTCTATGTTGAATGTATTATGGAAAGGATAGAAGAGGACTAAGATGTTGTATGCATTATGAAAGTGTTGAGAAAACTTATATGCTTGTACAAATTTTAAAACTATTGAAAATACACATATATTGTATGCACTTTAGAATTGAAGGTTGAATTATATGCATGTAGGCATTGTGAAAATGCTATAAATGCATATGTTGTGTGCATTTTGGAACTAAAAGATGTGTATGCTTGTAAAAATTATGTAAATGCTAAAAATATTCTTATATATTATATGTATTATAGGACTAGTAGAATATTTGTATGCTTGTAGGCATTATGTAAATATTATATATATACTTGTATATGTCTAGAAATATTGGAAGATGTGCATGCCAATAGGCATTATGTAAATTTTGGAAATACACTCGTAAGAATTCTAGAAATACTTACAAATGTGGATGCTCGTATATATTACATAATTTTGAAAATGTTGGAAGATGTATATGCTACTAGACATTATGTAAATGAAGAAAATACACTTGTATGTTATATGCATTATGAAAAGGTTGAAAGATCTTGAATTATTGCAAGCAATAGGGAAAATACATATGTATGTTGTATGCATTAAGGAAATATTAGAAAACATTATATGCTTATAAGAATTATGTAAATGATGGAAATTAACCTATATGTTGTATGCATTATATAAATGTTGGAAGGACTTGTATATTTGTAGTCATTATGGAATTTCTAGAAATTACCTTGTCTATTATACATAATTAAAGCACTACTATAAAAGGATTAATATGCTTGGTTGCATTAAGAAATTGTTGATATGAGTTTTTGCATTATTAAATAAAATATATGTTGCTTATGTATAACACATGTTGGTATGGATCAAATGTCATTATGAGAATAGGTTAGGTGTATAACATGGGTAGATGAACATAAGAATAGGCATACAAAATTGACTCATGCATTGAGGTATGTTCAAGTATGCATGGATGCTTTAGTATGCATAATAGTTGCATAATCCTAGATACAAAGTTGATCACTATATATTAATCTTTGACAAAACATTATGAGTGTCTCCATATATGTTCATATATAAAATTGCATGAAGATAATTTTACATATATTCTTCTCTTTTTTGTTGGTCTTATGTAATTTATCCCTCATTTGAGGATAAAAATCTATTATATGGAGTTAATATAGGGGTATTTCATATGGAATACTGCTTTGGATGGGTGGATAAACAACTCAATGATACTCACCCACCTATAAATACACTTTCCATAACAATTGGACCTTGACAATTGATATAGTGTCTCAAGATAGGAGTGTGACTTAGTATTTGGTATTATCCATGAGGTTTTTATATAAAGACACTATGGAATTCACAATGTAAGAGCTATATTTAAAATGTGAATTGTTTTATTTTGTTGGGATTATGACTAGTATTGGTGTTGTACCATATTTATGTATCTTTGGTAGAATTTCATTGTCATATGACCTATGTTTACTTTACTTATAAAGATAAATTATTGTTGTACCTTGTATAGAATGTTGAAAAGGAAACCAAAATACTACTTAAATGTATTTTATAAAAAAGTGAATGAGTTATGAGTTTGTATGACCTATTATAATTCATTGAAATTTTAATGAATGATAATTACATGTTTAATATTCCTTGCAATAATGAATTTTGATCACTATATATTAATCTTTGACAAAACATTATGAGTGTCTCCATATATTTTCATATATAAAATTGCATGAAGATAATTTTACATATATTCTTCTATTTTTTGTTGGTCTTATGTAATTTATCCCTCATTTGAGGATAAAAATCTATTAGATGGAGTTAATATAGCGGTATTCCATATGGAATACTGCTTTGGATGGGTGGATAAACAACTCAATGATACTCACCCACCTATAAATACACTTTCCATAACAATTGGACCTTGACAATTGATATAGTGTCTCAAGATAGGAGTGTGACTTAGTATTTGGTATTATCCATGAGGTTTTTATATAAAGACACTATGGAATTCACAATGTAAGAGCTATATTTAAAATGTGAATTGTTTTATTTTGTTGGGATTATGACTAGTATTGGTGTTGTACCATATTTATGTATCTTTGGTAGAATTTCATTGTCATATGACCTATGTTTACTTTACTTATAAAGATAAATTATTGTTGTACCTTGTATAGAATGTTGAAAAGGAAACCAAAATACTACTTAAATGTATTTTATAAAAAAGTGAATGAGTTATGAGTTTGTATGACCTATTATAATTCATTGAAATTTTAATGAATGATAATTACATGTTTAATATTCCTTGCAATAATGAATTTTGATCACTATATATTAATCTTTGACAAAAAATTATGAGTGTCTCCATACATGTTCATATATAAAATTGCATGAAGATAATTTTACATATATTCTTCTCTTTTTTGTTGGTCTTATGTAATTTATCCCTCATTTGAGGATAAAAATCTATTAGATGGAGTTAATATAGCAGTATTCCATATGGAATACTGCTTTGGATGGGTGGATAAACAACTCAATGATACTCACCCACCTATAAATACACTTTCCATAACAATTGGACCTTGACAATTGATATAGTGTCTCAAGATAGGAGTGTGACTTAGTATTTGGTATTATCCATGAGGTTTTTATATAAAGACACTATGGAATTCACAATGTAAGAGCTATATTTAAAATGTGAATTGTTTTATTTTGTTGGGATTATGACTAGTATTGGTGTTGTACCATATTTATGTATCTTTGGTAGAATTTCATTGTCATATGACCTATGTTTACTTTACTTATAAAGATAAATTATTGTTGTACCTTGTATAGAATGTTGAAAAGGAAACCAAAATACTACTTAAATGTATTTTATAAAAAAGTGAATGAGTTATGAGTTTGTATGACCTATTATAATTCATTGAAATTTTAATGAATGATAATTACATGTTTAATATTCCTTGCAATAATGAATTGATATTATGTTATGAACCAAGAATAGATTGATACCAAGTACATGCTTGGGTATTATTGATGTAGTAATTAATTTTAGATTAAATAGACTATAGAATGAGTATATGTCATAGTCATACTCACATATATTTTAAATAATTGATTGTAATCCTAAATGACAAGTTGAGTCTTATAAATATATTCTACACTCGTATGAACAATAAATTCTAATTACTAGATGGAAATATTACAATTTGGATTATACTAGTGAGATGTATCTTCTATCTTGTAATGTAATAAGATATAACTTACTAGTTGTAGCAATAGGTGGTTACTCTTAACCTTGAAAGAACCACATCTATGTCATACTATGAACACCATATTTTAGCCAACATAAAACCTAATTGGAAATCAAACCTCATGGACATTTATGGATGATAATTATTTAACTTAACATGCTAGTTTTTTTTGGCTAGATAATAAGGGGTTATACTCGGTCCCTTACCCTTGAAAAATTACAACTTTCTTATTTAGAGCTTGATAATTTATAAATAGATACACTTCTCACATCAATTGATATTTTATAGCTAGAAGCCTACATCATTTTACATAAACTATCTGAATTCTTGATTTCATTTTCTAGATATTTTTAATTTTCTATATGAATACAAATATTCCAGAATTCAGCATCCTTCTTGATATTTTCCTAGAGCAGCCTTCACAATACAAAACTTCACCTCTACTATCCTATGCATTGCATCTTAGTAGATTAATATTTCCAAAATATCACACTATCATAGTCAACTTTACCAAATATGGATTTCTTGTTTCCTTCATGAAACAAAAGTGCAACCACAAAAATTATAATAAATAGTTTATATGAAAACACAGTATTGTTACAAAATAAATCATATATTACAAATAGAAAACATTAAAGTAAATATTAATAATTGAAAGGAGAATGTAATTTCATAATTCTCAATCACAACCCCTCTATCGGCTAGTGTGTCTACACATTTGTTTCCTTCCCTTAATGTATGTGTAAAACCTAATTTCTTTATACTCTTTAGCAAGATGTTGAATTTTAAAATTTTTATCTTGTATGTTCCATGGAGCCTTAGCTTTCCTCAAAACTGTATTTATTACTATGAGAGAATCACCTTCCATCCATTTTATATTTAATTTTATTTGTTTACATATTTTTAGCCCTTTTAAATCCACCCAAGATTTAGCTTCATTATTTGTCTTAAGTCCACTATTGAAAGCGTAATGAGACAAAATATCTCCTCTATTATTCCTAATTATACCTCCTCCTATTACTGGTCTTGGATTTCCTTTAGATGCTCCATCAAAATTCAATTCAACCCACTCCACATTTGGTGTTTTCCACTTTATATTTTTTGCCTTCTTTCTTCTTAACTTGTACCCAACATCATAATTACATTTAATGACTTGAATCCATCTATCAAGGCTATTTGATTCCAAATTAGGGTCTGCGTGAGTTGATAGGGTTGGTTTAGACTCCTTTATGGCTAAACATATCTTCCTTTTCATTACATTTAAAATTATTTCCTTTCCTTTAAATATTCTTCTATTCCTTTCTAGCTATATAGTCCAAAGTATTATATCTTTTGCTATATCCCATATTGTTTGTAAAACCTCACTTTCATGAGTGATCTACCATTGCTTTAACCAATCTTCTATTCTACTATTCATCATCATGAATTTACCAAACATATTAATATTCCATTACCATAGATTCTAGACTATTGAGCAATGTCCCAAGACATGGTCTATACTCTCCTCCTCCTTTTTACAAAGAACACATTGAGAGAGGGCATGAAAAAACCATTTCATAAGATTATCCCAAGATAAAATTCTTCAATGACCTACTAGCTAAACAAATATTTTAACTTTAGGAATGCTTGGGCTATCCCAAATACCTCTCCATATTCTAGTGATATTACTATTTTTTTGGTGTTGTACATTATATCCACTTCTTGTTATGTATTCTCCTAAGCTATTCATCTCCTAAATTAATTTATCCTTGGATCCTCTCAAAATAATCATAGTTGTTATATTTCTACTCAATTGCCTCCTAGCATAAATGTCTTGTATACTTATAAAAAAATCTTCTTTCCATTTGTATCTTCCTTCTTGATCCTTGTACAAAAATTTTGAAACCATGTCACCATATTTGTCTTGAAGCAATCTCATCCAAGGTTTTAAAATTGGATACAAATTGAGTGGTTTTTTATCACACCAAGTATCCATCCAAATAAAATTTTTTCTCTAGCTCCCACCAGCCATCTTAAACCTCTATAAGATCAATATATTTTTTAAACCATTCCAAAGAGCAAAACCATTTGGTAGAGAGAATGCAGTAAATATTACACTTGGGTTATTGGGATCAACATACTTAGAAGAAATTTTTCCCATTATCTTTGACTCTCTTTGTACATATCTAGATTAATTTTCCCCTAAAAGCTAAGTTTGCATCTATAAGAACTCTTAAACCAAGACCTCCCCTAGTTTTATCATCACACAACTTGATATTTTTCACCAGAGGAAATTTCATTTTATCATGTAAACCTGACAATAAAAAGGATCACATAATATAGATTAAATTTTTTTATCTTATTTTGCAATAGGATACAGACATATAATATGTTGGAATGGCTTGTAAGACTAATTTAATTAACTTCACTCTTCCTACTAATGATAACCATCTATCTTTCCAAGCTAGAAGTTTATTCTAAAATTTACTAATAATTGGATTCCATAAGTTTATCCTCATTCTCCCCTCAAATAAAGGCATCCCTAGATAAGTTGCTAGTAAATTTTACTCCTCCATTTGAAGTAACCTATAAATTATTGCTTTGATATTAGTTGGAGTGTTAAGGAAATAAATTTTGGATTTTTTCCTATTAATTTTTTGTCCTGAAGCTCTTTTGTATTCCTTTAAAAAGTTATTCAAAGCTTTAGCCTCATTTATCCTTGCCCTTCCAAAAAGGGTTGTATCATCTACAAACTATTGATTGGTTATGTTATCGATGCTATTACTAACCTTAATTCTACTTATAAGCCCATATTTGTAAACCTTTTTTAAGTTTCTACTCAAATCCTCTACATAATAATGAACAAATAAGGAGATAGAGGATCTCCTTGTCTAAGGTCTCTCTTGGCTTTAAAATATTATGTTACTAACCCATTGACCAACACTGAATAAGAAATTTTAGAGACAAAATGTTTAATCCATCTAACCCATTTCTTCTCAAATCCAAACTTTCATAAAAATTTAAAATAAAATCTGAATTAACCCTATCATAGGCTTTACTCATATTAAGTTTTTAAATCATTGCTTTCTCTTTTATTGAATTTTTTGAATGTAAAAATTTATTAGCTACTATGATGTCATCTAGAATTTATCTCCCTTTTGCAAATCCTTCTTGCTTTTTTAAAATATTTTTCTAACAATAACCTTAATCAATTTGCCATCACTTTGAATATAATCTTATATACCATATTACATAGACTTATGGGTCTAAAATAATAAAACACTTTAGCATCCTTCATTTTTTGAATTAGGGTAAGATATGTTGCATTTATTTTATAAGGTATGTATTGTTTTACGCTAGATTGATCCACTATCACCAATAAATAATCCTTCACTATATCCCAATTATGTTGGTAAAAAGATATAGAGAGCCCATCTAGACCTAAGTATTTATCCTTATTAAAAGAGAAAAGAGCTACATAAAATTCTTCTAGAGTAATAGGCTCCATAAATTTCCTATTATCTTCATTCATTATAACTAAAGAAACATCTTGAAGAAGTTTATCATTAAGACCTTCAGTCTCCTCTGATCCTAGAATATTTTGATAAAAAAGACTATCTATTTTCTAATTTCACTCTGATATTCAATCCAAACCCCTTCTATTGAATTAATTCTATTAATTTTGGATGTTGATCTATGTACTATAGCCATCCTATGAAAAAAATTGTATTTTAACTCCTTTTAACCACTTCTATCTTGATTTTAATGTCTAAAATTTCTCTTTCTTACTCAAAATATTATGATATTAACTAAGCAACTCCCTTTCCTCTAAGCTTGGATTATTATAATCACCTTTGTAGAATTTTGAAAGTTTATCTTTTAGTTCTTCTTTCTTCTCAAAAATATTTTCAAAAATGTTCTTGTTCCATTCTTTTAATCTAGATGTCATAGATTTAATTTGATATGGAAGAGCATACAACCCACCATTACCCGAAGAATTCCATATTTGAGCTATCATATCAACAAATTGAGGATGGTCTTCCCACATATACTCATATTTAAAATATGATATTTTTTTGAATTCACTTACCACCATTTTAACTCTTATTGACTAGTTATATGAACCAATCCTTGTTAAGATATTAATTTTAGCACAAGTTTCTTCCTCTAGCCAATGATCAGAGAGTATGCATATGTCTAATTTTTTCTATTAGGTTTTGGCCTATCTTGTTGTTGGTATAAGTATAGTTGTCTTCTTAAAACTCAACCTCCCATAGATTATTATTTTGAATAAAAGTTGAGAAATATCTCATACAAGGGGTGTTGAGAATGCACATTCCTTAGTTTCACTAAGAATATTCTTTCTTTTATCGATATCATACTAAATAGATGATTACTTTTTTATATATTGAAATTATTGTACTGTGTCCTCTATATTTTGATCTACTTTTTCTTCATAGGCTAAACCCTCAAAATACTTGCTATTTCTTCCAATATCCTTCCTTATTGGTCTCCATTGTTTATTTTCTTTCATTTTCTAGATCTATTTTTTGGAATTTGAAAACCATCTTCATCCATAACTGTTTGTAAATTTCTCTTGCATTTTTCTACATATGACTCTATTTGGCTCTTCTTAGGGCACGATCTCTCAATATGCCTCATATCATGACATCTTCTAAATCTAGAAGATATGTTTTCATAATCTATGGTTTGTATCCAAATATTATCCCCATACTTAAGAATGATTGATTTCGATAAAGATTTACTTATATCATCCAAGCATAAATATCCAAGAATTCATCTTTCATCCTATTTGAAAATTCAAGGAATTCTCCTAGAGTGTTTCCTATTACCTTGAAGATATCTATTTCCTAAAATTTAATGGGTAATCCAAACATCCTAATATAGACTAGTACTAGGGATAGATTTACATTTTTAGGTGAAAAGCCTTCACACCAGTGGGTAAGGAAGAATCCTGATCTTCCCATAAACCAAGGACCCAAGAAACCTTTGAGAAGAAACCTTTGAGAAGAAACATTTAAGAAGAAACATTTAAGAAGAAATGATAGAATCACTCCTAGAGACTTCCAAATCCTATCAATCAATTTTCTCAAGGCTGAATACCCTAGCCAATACCCATTAAATTTACCAAAAATAACCCTATCTTGGAGCAATGAGGATCTCTCTGAGGTGCGCTCACTAACCTCTACCACTAGAGATTATTCTAAGGATTTAACTATAAATCAATCCATGGAAAGGAAATTAAAACCTTAAAATCTATTGAAATTTATCTAAATTTCCTATAACAAATATAATATTTGATAAAAAATTTATAATAATTTGCATGCAAAATTTCTAAGATAAAGAAAGGAAAAAAAACTTAGCTGAAAATTTCTATGTCTAGATAGAATGTCTTGACTCACTAAAGTCCTAGCTCTTAATTTCTCTTCCCATCATCCAAATACTAGCTGAGAAATATTTACATTTTTTTTTGTGACTTGAAAAATTGTCACTGTCCTTGTTTCATAGGGTTATATATCCCTCAATATTGTTTGAATTATTTCATATGACCACTCATTTTAAATCTATTCAAATTCCACACAAATTGATCCAAGAATCAGCTGAATCGAATAACGCTTCATGAAGATATGGCTCCTAAAAGATTAAATATATTTCAAAAAAACCCTAATCCTTCACGAAGCTCTCTAAAAATTCATTTTTAGGAATTTTTTTTACTTAACATGCTAGTTTGATATAGGTGTCAATGGGTGAGAATATCATAGAATTCAGTTGCAAACACACTAGCCTTATATAGGCATTCATGGGTGTTAAAATTAAATAAATCGATTGTGAAGCATACTAGGCTAGTTAAGGTAGATGGATGTAAGGAAATACCTTAATATGCATTGGATTTTAAAAAATACAGTTATGCAAATGTATGTGAACTTGCATTTATCATGCAAGGAAGGTTGATTATTTTTACACTAGTTTAGCATAAGCTTACATGGGTAATGAAGAATATTAGTTGGATTTAATATTTTATGTATAAAATGATATAAATAGTATATGAAATATATATACAATTTAAATACTTTTTTTATAAACCCTCAAGAGTTGGTTTTTACACATTAAGAGATAAAATCTCACTTGGCTAGTTGCCTCTTAAAATTTAAATTTCATCAAGATGAAGATCAACACCACGATTGGCTAAATTATCTACTATCTAGTTTTCTTCTTTATAGATATATTCACATTTCTAAAATATTGCTTCCAACAATAGTTTAACATCAATAATAATGTTATTTTTAATTCAATAACCATGTCCATTTTTGTTGATAGAGTTAATGATAATTTGTGAATCCTATTCAATTAAAATATATTTCCATCCTATAAGAAGTTCCCTATCCTTCTACATAGTCATTAGTTGAAGTTCCATATGATTATGAGTAAGTGAGAAGAATTTTGACTGCATTATTTTGAGAAATACCATCTCCATTAGATTTTTCAGTGTTTCCTTTTCAAGCACCATCAAAATTAATTTTGATAAACCCAATTTCTAGATATTTCTATTTTACTATAGATCAAACCAAATCCTTTGTGTTAACTACATTAATGTAGATGACCCTTCCATATATATTCAAATCCTTTAACCTAAAGGCTAGCACCTTTTTTTTACACTTAATACTTTTCATGATGAATACCATATCTATAAAAAAAAACTTTGAGAGGTAATACTATGCTTCTAAACCTGGCTATCACTTTGAGTTTTTTTTAAATTATTATTCCTTTCAAGTCATAAATTCCAAAAAATAATGGAAGACCAATCCTACATAATATACAATTATTTAGCTTTAAAATAATTAATCTAATATTTCATAAACTATTTCAATGTTGACAAAACTACCAAACATATTCTCTTTTTAAAAAAAAAAAGCAACCCTAAATGGTATAAGCATATTTATAGATCCATCTCACATGAGGCACACCTAAAAGTTTCATGATATCCTCTTGGTTTTAGACTCTCTCACATAACAATATTGGTCAATGGATTGGTAATTAATGGAATATTGCCTTAGGGATTAGACATTCTTCCAAGGGAAATCATTTGGAGTAGAAAATTATGATTTATCTAAATCCTCATATCCCAACTTGACTAAATATCCACCATATTTTAGTATATTTTAAACCAACTATTCCTTTCACATTAAAATAGGCAAATGGAATTTGTGAAGCATATTTTGAATTTTATTTGCTATTTGTTTAAGTTCCTTTCCTTCAATTAGGTTACTACTAGAAATCCGTGATCTAGAGTTGTTTCCTAAACTAATATAGTCTTTGACCTTTGGGTATTTACAAACTAAAAATACCTAAACCAATGGTTTTTATTTTGAATAAAAAAATAAAAAGACAAGGCTTCAACCAAGCATCAAACTTAAAATTTAAAGAATCCCTCTCATCAAATGATCACCTAATCAGGTTCTTGATCAACTGTAAATTATCTGATATGAAGTTTCATGTTGGTGATGCTTAGTAGGGTTTTTTTGCTAAATAATTTAATTTTATCAAGAGAACCTATACATTTATGAAGTAAAAATTTTCCCAACTATTTCCTTTATCTTTGAATAAACTCTAGCAAAAGTTAAGGCCAAACTTATAAGTCTTTAATTCTATGAGTCTACAACTCCCATATTCTTTCCTTGGTAAACTTTATTCCACTTACAAATAGGAAATATAAATTTTCCTTCACATATTTTACAATAGAATCTCTATGAATTTTATCAAATTTAAATGCTATACCTACTAGTAATCCTAAAAGTGATGTTATATAGGGATGGATTTCAATGTAGTCTTTATGATTTGTAACATTCCATCCACGGTTAAGAATTTAACATTCCAATCTACCAAATAATATTTCATTCTATCAAAATTTGAGTCCCAAATATCCTTATGCTTTCCTTTATGATACAAAGGAATTTCCAAATATATTGATGGAAAATTTTCAAATCCTAAAATGTCTAAAATAATCTATTGTAAATCTAGGGTATTGTTAATAAAAAATATCCTATATTTTATAGTAATAAACTATCCAAAAACTATCTCATAGTGTATAATGTTAATTTAATCTCTATGGCCTCATTGACTAACAAACTAGATCTAACACACCTGGTCGTCCATTCCACTCTAGCTCTCTAGAATCATAACGTAAAATTTTTGACTGTTCTCAAGATATTTAACAAAGCACAAGGAATAAGTTTGATGATAACCCAATGTTTTATTAGTACAAATGCATAGTGATACTCACTTATAGAATACTAATCACTGTAAATGATTTCTCAAGTGGTCGATATTGGCCAGATCCCACAAAAATGTGCCTTTTTATGAACCCATATTCTCCTTTGCTAGAGCTCTAGGTTCACGACTAGGGATATCCTATAGGGGCCATAACATCTATAGGGCGGATTCGTACTTCCTCATTCTTATCATGGAGAACTTAGGTTCCTTTGGCCTAATTTCTATCATAGATCTTAAAAATTTAAGGAGGGAGCGTAAATATGCCTTGTGCCTAGTTAAGAATCCAACTCCTTTTAGAGTCAAGTAGGGTCCACCATTACTTTGTCTTGGGACCAGGTATCCCTTGTCATGGCATGAGTAAAAAGGAGTTATCCCATACCAACTCATCATTGAGTCTACTAGCACTGATATCTAGCTATCTTCTAGTGCCATTATCTTGCTATCTATCTCCAAATCGAACGATGAGCAAGAGATCCCTCATTGTACCACTCTCCCAATGGCCTAAAGGTGACATCCCATACCATCCCTCGTTACTTGTTCTTGGTAAAAGTACCTCTCATATCGGGTTGGTTTACCAAAAAGTGAACATTATTTAATCACAGTGATTGCCTAACTTGCAATCATCGGTATTGGATGGATGCTCATCCTACTTGATGAAACATCAAATATTACCTATCCATCCTTCTTGATGAATTTAGATAAACTGGGTTGAAAAAATCATCCTTATTGATGGTAAAATGAGAGTTAAGGTTTAATACTATAGTTCATGTAAGTTGTGATGGATTCCCTTTTTTGAAGATTTGTTTCATATGCAATAACCAAAAACTTAAAGGGCATGTATAAATTAAAAAAACATTAATATGTATAACTAATACTATTTTTTAAATAGATATATTAATTAAAAAGTATGACTATCTATATTTTAGAAATGAAGGAGTCCCAATCAAAACTAATTCAATAATTTGAAATGTGATTTCAACTATAAATTTAAAAACTATTAATTATTTAACTCGACCATCAACATATCATATTCAAAACTAATGTCTACTTTTAAAACTTTACTTTATTTTTTTATTTTTATTTTTTTATAGCGAAAAACCCCTTATGGGGCTGCCTGGGTCTGAGAGACCATGAACAGGGGGTTCTACACCGTCAAATTCACCCGAGAGTCGCACCTGACCCTGTCCGCACCAACATTATCAATTGGATTTTGGATACCCAATTCAGCTTTTTTGGTAGGGTGGAGATTTTAACCTGGGACCTCCCTTGGAGGATTGCACTCTCCTCTCCAACTCACCTACAACACCTGGGTAAAATTCAATAAGACAAAAACCTACTAATATAATTTAACCATTTAAAAACTTATATTATAGAATAAAACTTCTATCATAATTAAAAGACAAACAAGTATTCAGCTAGCAAAATATTTTTGACTTAAAACTATTTTCTCTATAAACTAACTTCCCCAAAACATGAAATGCACCTTCTAATGTGAATTAATAACCACTTTGTAAGAATATTAATAATGGAAAGCTTTTGTAATAAGATGTGCAATTGGATAAAATATGTTAAATTTGTGTTAATTTAATTTTCTTTTATTTTGAAAAGTGATATATGGACTTCAATTTATACAAGTAATATTTACAAATGGATGAGATAATTTCTTTTTTTGAGGATGGTAGGAGCAGGAGTAGGAATGGGAGCGGGAGCGAGAACGAGACTGGGAACAGGTTCAGATGCTGGTGCAAGTTCCAGGGCGGGCGCTGGATCGGGATCGGGGTCGGGCACGTCGGGGCCCGGACCCGGGCCCGCATCCTCGACGGGCCCAGAGGAGGGCTCAGAGGCTGAGCAGAATGGTGGCCAGGGTGGGGATGACATCTTGGGCCCAGGACCTCTTCCCTGCCTCGATGCAAGCGCAGGCCTAGGGAAAAAGCCTCCAGATCCTGGGTAGGGTTCTGCCCCGGGCGGGCCCAAACCCTCCTATCAACAGATCCTGGCTGGCACCAGGGCCCAGCCTCGGGCCCTGGGTTTAGGGCTTTCCCTCGAGGGCACCCACATTTCTATTCAAGAGGAGGTCTACTCCTCCTTTGTCGTTGGATCCTCTGCCTCCCTGGTTGGGAAGTTCCTGGGAGGGCGACCGGACATGGAGACCGTCCGTAGATGGGCGGCTTCCAAATGGAAAGTTTTTGGACATATTCAGTTGGTGGCCCTTACCAAGGGATTCTTCATCATCAAATTAAATAACAACGATGACGCTGAAAAGATCCTGTCGGGCGGGCCCTGGTTTCTGGGATGCAAAAGCCTCTTCCTCAGGCGATATGGAGCTGACTTCCACCCTAGCACCCAAAGTATCAACTTTACCCTGGTCTGGGTTCGGCTCCCTGAGCTTCCCTTCCACTTGTGGCACGAAGATGTCCTAAGGCTTATTGCCCAGTCGGTCAGGGAGCTGGTGGCCTTCGACCCCGCTACCAAGGCAGGCTCCCGAATGGTCCATGCCAGATTTTGCGTCAATGCAAATCTAGAATCCGAACTCCCCTCTTCTGTGACCATCTCCTCTGGGTCCTTCTTTTGGCGCCAAACTCTGATCTACGAAAACAAACCTGCTTTTTGCCCTCTCTACTGCACTCAGGGACACCTCCCCCATCAATGCCCTGTATCCAAGAAGGTTGATGGCCCTCTCCCCAAACTCCCTTCCCGACCAGGTCGGGCCCCCTCCCGAGGGCCCCCTCATGATGGCCACAGATCCCAGGCCTGGACCACCAAGGAGGCTCCCCCTTCTGTCCCAAAGGAATCCCAAGCGGGCCTTGGCCCGAAGGATGGTCTTTCCCAGGTTTCCCCTTCCCCTGCACCCTTCCCTGGGTCTTCTTTCGGGGCCCCGATCCCAGGTTTTCCCCCCTCTCCCGATGCGAATCCCTCCCTACAGGCCCCTGCTTGCGCCCCCCCAGGCCTGTGAGCCACCCGGGCTCTCTTCCCCGTCGGCTCCCACCTTCCCGTCTTCCTCTACCAGGGTTTCCTCCTCCCCCCACCCCCGCTATCCCCCCCTCGACCCCCTCTCGCCCCTCTCGGTGGTCCCTGCTGGCCTCCCCCCTTCAGAGTGCAGCTCCGAGAGGTCTGACGAAGAGGTTGAGGGCAGTTCTCCATCTGGGCCCGATGAAATCAGCCCCAAGATGACCCGAAGTAGGACTTTCACCATAGACTTTGGTAGCAAACTCAAGAGAGGTCGGCCCACCCTGGGCGACCAACGAGCGAGGATCACTGAAGACGACATAGCCAATGGCTCCCAGGAAACCCTCTTTGACGTTGCCGTGAGCCTCTCCAAAATAGATGCCCTTCGACCCAAACCCCCCGCTCAGCTCGGGAAGGGGGGCAAGCGACCCCACAAGGGTGTCAAATGAAGCTCATCACCTAGAATGTTAGGGGGCTCAATGGTGCCCCCAAAAAAAGGATCCTCGACCAACTCCGCAAGGATCACCGCCCGTCCTTCCTCCTCCTCCAGGAGACCAAAATAGATGAAGCAACTGCCCAGAGGGTCGCCCAAGCTACTTGGCGCAACTGCGAGTCCCTGTCTACCCCTGCGGTTGGCACAACCGGGGGCCTGCTGTGCATGTGGGATCCCCGGTCTTACGAGGGGAGGCTCATATCATCTTCTCCCAGAATAATCAACATTCTGGTCCATTGTGTGAAGTCAAGGCGTTCGTGGATCCTGTCTAACGTCTACGCTCCTAACAGCCCGATTGAGAAAGCTGCCCTATGGAAGGAAATCAGCTCGATGAGAGAAGCCTTTGCCCCCCTCCCCTGGATCCTGGTAGGGGACTTCAATAGTCCCCTTTTCCTTTCTGACAAAAGTGGGGGCTCAGCGGCTCCGAGAAAAAGCATGGAGGACTTTGGAGCCTTCACCGACCTCAACGAGCTCATGGACGTCAGCCTGAAAGGAGCCAGGTTCACCTGGTCAAACAGAAGAGCGGGAGCAAGCCATATCCAGGTCAGGTTGGATAGAGTGTTCCTATCTAAGGAAGCCATTCCCCTATTTGCTGATGCAACCTTGTTGGCCCTCCCTAAAATTGGGTCTGACCACAGCCCCCTCCTCCTCGAAACCGACCATCGCTCCTCCCTCAAGCGACCCTTTCGGTTCGAGTCCATGTGGCTGCATCATCCCAATTTCAGGGCCCAGGTTGGCTACTGGTGGGCTCCCCCAGTCCCTAGGCGCCCCGCTGAGCAAGTCTACCACAAACTGAGATGCCTCAAAGAGCAACTCAAGGTATGGAACAGAGAGGTGTTTGGTGACATCTTCGAAAATAAAGCAGCAGTTAAGAAAAAACTCGAAGACCTCGAGCTCAGGTTCTAGGCGGGCTCCCAAGACCCGGGGATCAGGGAAGAGGAACGCTTAGCCCTCAGCGAGTACCATAACATCCTGGCCAGGGAAGAAACATTTTGGAGATAGAATTCGAGAGCCCTATGGCTCCAAGATGGCGATGCTAATACTAAGTTCTTCCACACGTCGACTCTCAAAAATAGGGGCTCTAACAGAATTGTCGAGTTGGTGAGCAGTGACGGCAGAATTATCAAGGACGAAGAGGACATTCGAATTGAAGCCACCAACTTCTTCCAGGAGCTCCTTGGCGACAGTCCTCCCATGTCCCCAGAAGCGGCAGACTCCCTACTGGAACATATTCCAACTTCAGTTTTGGCCATGGCAAATGAGATGCTCCTGCAGCCCCTGTCTGACTCTGAAATCCATGCTGCCACGTTTTCCATGAAGGCCAAGGTGGCCCCGGGCCCGGACGGGTTTCCCCCCCTTTCTTCCAATCCTTTTGGGACATCGTTGGTCAAGAAGTGTGCGCAGCCATCCGGGACCTCCAGACTGCCAGCTCCATCCCCAGAGGTATAAACTCCACCTTCATTGCCCTGATCCCCAAGTCTCAGGCAGCCAGATCCCTCTCTGATTTTTGCCCCATCAGCTTGTGCAATGTCTTATACAAAATCCTGACCAAATCCATGGCCTCCCGCCTCAAGGATATCCTTCCCCTGATCATTGCCCCCTGCCAGGGGAGCTCGGTCAAAGGCAGACTGATCACAGACGGAGTTATCATCATGCATGAGGCCATTCACTCGGCCTTCCTTTCCAAAAAGGCCTCCTTTCTACTCAAGCTGGACATGAACAAGGCCTTCGACAGAGTTGACTGGGAGTTCCTTTCCAAGGTCCTTCTCAAGTTCGGGTTCCACCCCTCCTGGGTCAGGCTCATCAGCAACTGTGTGTCCTCCCCTTGGTTCTCTATCCTCATCAACGGATCCCCCGTCGGGTTCTTCCCCAGTTCCAGAGGCCTTCGCCAAGGTGACCCCCTATCCCCGATCCTCTTCATCATCCTGGCCGAGGCCCTGGGATGAACCATCTCGAGTGTTGTTTCCCATGGACTCATTTTGGGCATCAGGCCTGCGCCGGGCCTACCCCCTGTGTCCCATCAGCAGTTCATGGATGATACCATCCTCGCCACTTCAGCTTCGATCCCTCAAGCCAAGGCCCTCAAGCACATCTTGACCCTGTACGAGGAGGCGGTCGGGCAAAAAATTAACCTCCAAAAAAGTAAAATCTTCTTCATCCACACCCCCTTGGCTAGGCAAATCAGAATTGGGCGGATTCTGGGTTGTACCCCTGATTCCCTTCCCTCCTCTTACCTCGGGCTTCCCCTATTTACAAGTGTGCATCCTCCAAGGCCCTATGGAGCGGGATGATGGATCGGATCCAGAGGAAGCTGGCCCCCTGGAAAGGCCACCTCCTCTCTCAGGCTGGCAGAGCCACCCTCCTGTCGACGGTCCTTCAAAGCATTTCGGTATATTTCATGTCGGTCTTCAGAATCTCGACCTCCATTGCAGCTCACATCGAACAAATCCAGAAATGCTTTCTATGGTCGGGCAGCGAAGATAAGAAGAGGATTCCCCTGGTTTCCTGGCCCCTGGTCTGCCACCCCAAAGGTGAGGGAGGGATCGGGCTCAGGCGGGTGACCCTCATGAACAAGGCCCTCTTGTCCAAGCACGCCTGGAAGGTGTTCACCAATGCCCCTGATGAGTGGGTCAGTATCGTGCTCAGGAAATACTGCCACCTCCACCCCTTCCTCAGCGAGTCCCAACCCAGAGACGGATCAGCCTTCTGGAAATCCCTGATTTCCACTAAAGACATCATTCGAAAAGGGACCAGATGGATCCTCGGGGATGGAACCAAGATCGACTTCTGGGAAGACAGGTGGATCCAAGATGAGGCCCTGACTGCTGACATCGATCTCCTCATCCTCAAATCGGGCCTGGTGGACAGAGGGCCCAAAGTGTCGGCCTATCTCTCCCAGAACCAGGGACGGGTAACTTGGAAACCCATCCTGAATCCCAGGCACCCGATCCAAGCTTCCAGGCTCCAGCGCCTCCTCAAGGTGATAGTTATCCCGTCCTTCAGAGGGAACGATAGATGCGTTTGGCACGACACTCCCAGTGGCGTCTTTTCTATAAAATCTGCCTACAACCTCCAAAGAGTCCCTGACGAGGCCCCATTCCCAGCCCATCAGGTGTGGGCCAAGAAGTTGATCCCCAAAATCAGCCACTTCATCTGGGCGGCCATCCAAAACAAGATCCTGACCATCGAGAACCTGATCAGGAGGGGCTTCCAGATCCCGAATAGATGCTTCCTTTGTTGTGCTGCCTGGGAGTCCACTAATCACCTCTTTCTCAGATGCCCCTTCTCTTCTGAAGTCTTGGGCCTCATCCTTTCCCAATTTTCTATTCAGTGGGTGGCCCCCAATTCCATCTCTGACCTCCTGTCTCAGTGGCCCAACCCCTTCGCCCACCCCTTCATCCACTTCCTCTAGGGCTCCTACCTTCCTCACTTGCTTTGGCAACTCTGGCTTGAGTGCAACAATAGAGCCTTCTCCTCCCCGGCCCGCTCCCCCCAGTGGGTAGCGACCAAGGCGGTTACCTTCACCCTTGAGAACTCCCGCTCCATCCCTTTGATCGAGGCACCCCGACGGCTGGGCGAGTCCACCCTCCTATCCTCCCTTGGAGTCCAGCTTCCCCCCCCGGTCCCCCCCGCCCCCCCTCCCATCGTTCTATGACAAGGTGGACTGCCCCCCTCCCGGATGGGTCAAACTTAACTTTGATGGAGCTTCTAAAGGAAATCTCGGGCCCTCTGGAGCGGGCGGGGTCATCCGTGACAGTCACGGGGCCCTGATCTTGGCGTACGCCACTCCGCTTGGCATTCAGACCAACAACTTCGTCGAAGCAGCAACTCTCCTCAGCGGGCTGACCGCCCTCAAGGAGTCATCCTCAAAAGTCATCATCGAGGGTGATTCCCAAGTCATAATCAAAGCCGCCCGCAGCCCGAGAAATAGCTCTTGGCGCATTCACAACTCCATTCGGGAAGTTCTCACCATCCTCCAAGGACTCCCTTACCATGCCTTTCGGCATGTGTACAGAGAAGGCAACAGGGCAGCCGATTTCATGGCCAACCAAGCCACCACAGCAGAAGATTTCACTACCTGGACCATGAACTTCCCTGAAGCTCTGGTCCAAATAGTATCTCAAGACAATTCTAGCATCGATGAGGGCCCAAGCGCTTAGCCCACCCCGAGTCGGGGCCCCGAAGATGCGCTGTCACACCCCCTAGTGGTCAGGGGACTCTCCCCCCTACTCCGCCATGATGATTGGCCCCTGCGCCCTCTCGCTCGAGAGCTGGCCAATCCGTTCAAGCTCTCCCTCACGGTGCCAAGTGTTAGCGGCCATGTCAGACTGTCGGATCATCCCATTCTGGATAAACGCAGCCCCGCTGGCAATCTTGGCAAGTCCAAGTCGAAGCGCATGACTTCCCACTCTGACTTTCTCGCCTTGGATGCCGTGCCATCGGATTCCCATGTCGAGTCAGCTCGCTCGTGGCTCTATCCCGTGAGGTCTCCCCAAGCTGCTCCCCCGCTCAGATTGTGCCATCTGGAGCGCAGGCATTGGCCCCCCTCCCCTGCCCCACGTGGCAGCCGATAGCCACGCCCCCTCAGCTCCTCCCCGCTCGTGTCGCCCCCTGCCCCAAGCGCTCCTTCCCGACGTCGGTGGCCCTTCCCCTCCTTCGCGCCCCCTGCAAGTTTTTAAACCTATCACATGCAGAGCTCTCTCGCATTCTTGTCTGCTTCCCCCTTCCCCTGTCCCCGCATCTCTGGTCAGGCCGCCCCTGGTTTCCCTGCCTCTGGCCTGTCAGTTCGCTGCCCATGGCTGCCAAGGCCTTCTTCCTCGAGCCCTCCACTCTTGATCTGAGCGAGTCTGCCAGGCTATTTTCCAATGCCAAGAAATACACCCCTTTCTTCAGCAAATTTGTAGGGGCCGACGAAGATATTACTCAAGGATTTCTGGACACCTGGAACGATGGAGAGGTCAAAGTGAAGGGGCTTCACTTCAAAGTGACCAAAGAGTTTCTGACGGAGGTGACAGGTCTGCATCATGAGGAGAAAGGCAGATTCGTCCGACGGGACAAGCACAATTGGGAGGAGGAGCTATCCCGATTCCCGAAGCAACAGTGGGACAAGGCCAACCTCTTTCGTGCTGACCTCCCGGCCCCCTTCGACGAGGCCATCGTCCTTGTGATGCAATACATCACCTACGATGACCCGGACCAGCGGCTTTACAGCTTCCACCTCAGCTTCTACAACCACCTCCGTGGAGCCACGCTGGTAAGCACCCCTTGGTTTGTAATGTCCCCATCCTAGTCAGCTAATAGAGCGTAATATGGACTTGCCTATTCATAAGGTTCCGTAGGCAATGTCGAGTGTTTAGGAACCACTAGGTGTTATGGAGTTATTGTTGGACGATCTGCATTCACAGTTGTCAGCTTTCAGGACCGTTTCTGGCAGTATTTTCAAAGACTTACTATTTTTAGTAAGTCAGTTAGGGTTGGATTCTCGGGAAACAGAAAGTACGACTGGCATCTTCGGCTTAATGGGTATCCGTTTCCGTAAGTTGTTTGGTGGTTGGATGTTGGGAGAGCAATAATTTTAATGCCCGAAGATTTATAATGTTATATTTAAATATAAAAGTTAAATATATTAATGTTGGGCATTAATTTAATCTTAGAAGGGGTCATGTAACCACTTGAATTAAAGGGGATTTTATAAATTTCATATTTCTAATGTCATAAAAGTGGTATGGTCTCCTTGGAAAGTAATAAGTGATATTGTGGAGTTAAGTCATTATATGTGTTCATTAGTAAATGAATTATTGACATAAAGCAAGTAAAAAAGAAAGAAGTTTAATCCCACATTCTACCCACATTGGGTCGACCAGCTCGAGAAAAGAATAAATAGAGGTTGTGAGAGCATTTGAAGACATCTTTTGGTTATTACATTTCATGTTTGGAGAAAGGAGCTTGCTTGCAGCAGAGTTTGCAGGAAGATATCCAGCTTGTTTGTGACGAAAAACCACAGGCAAGGGCAGATTTGGCTTGTTTGGAGACGAAACCCTCCAGCAAGAACATCACTTTTGGGATTGCAAGATATCCTTGGAGTGATTGTGGCATTTTCATGATGGGGAATGATTTGAGCTTCAAAGTGGCAGTTTGTTGATGAGTTTTGGGGTGCACTTGGTGCCATTTTTAGAGTTACTTCAGATTGCAGATGTTTCCAGTGAGGCCAAACCATTAGAGGCTATTTTGAATTAGATTGCTTGGGTTTTGAAGAAGCTTGTATTGCTAATTATTCATAGTTTTTGATCAGCTTATCAGCCGTACACTTCAGCAGTTTGGAAGGGATCTATGTCATTTGTGAAGGGTTTTAACAGGTCGTACCAGTTGCAGTGAAGGGCGTGCACTTATTGAGGCCAAACGCCTCCCATTTGGAGTATTCATTGTGTTGTATGAGGTCTTCTCTTTGTTGGACAGCCAAACAACAATTAGTATGTTGGAGAAATTGTATTACAAGCATATTTAATGAATATATAAGTTTGTTGTTGTTGGTGTTAACTTCCAGAATTATATCAGGCCTTTAGATCTCTGGGTACACTTATCCTTGTACAATTTCCTTCATTGGGTTTGCTCAATATCATTAGAAGAAGTTTGTGCTTAAATTTCGTAGTCATTGGAGGAGTAGTTTTTAAGATACAAGCATTTCTAGTTTGTTGCTATTTTTATTTCCAGAATTTGTATTATTGCAAAAAGTATAAAAAATTCATATTTGCATAAATCACGTGATATCAAAGCAATCAACAAACAAGACATTCAAGTTTTCAGTTTGGAACCCAAGATCAGAACCTGGCTCTTTGGGTGGCAAATTTATTTGCCTTCGAAAGGGGTAGGACATTACAGTGGTATCAGAGCTCAACTTATCCTGCCAGCCTGAGGGTTACAAAGTTGCAGTAGTGTGTTGGTAATGGCTACTATCCAGGAACTCATGATAGAGCTGATGCAAAAATTTCAAGAACAAAATGAGTTTTTTACAACAATAATAGAACATCATCCTAAGTGGTTGAAGCCTCCATTAGCAGTTGGAATAAAAATAGGGACAAAGGGAAACGACTCATTGCAGCCAAGCACAGTTGTGGACAGCGAAGAGGACAACAAGGAGGTTGAAAATTTAGAGAATGTTTCATGCATAACCGAGGTTCAAGTTGATTCTTGTATTGATGGGGAAAACAAAGCAGCAATAGTAATTGATGAGGATGAGGTCACTTCATCTTGTGTGTTGGATATTGGAGAGGTGTGTATTGATGAGCACGTTGATCTTGTGGTTGAGGATTCAGTTGTTGATGTAGTTGGTGATTCAGAGGATGAGCATAGTTCTGTCATCACTTCAGAGTATGAGGTTGGTGAGTGCAGTGCAGTGAAAGGGCCTAAGATTGATCATTGTGCATTGGAGGATACACCTGAGAGTTTATTTTGTGTTGATGATTCCAGTTCATTGTAGGATCACATACAGGTTACAGATGAGCAGGTTGTCCACACATTGACACATTTGAATAGCACACATGAGTTTGTTGAATGCCTTTATCAGACAGCCCAGCTTGGAGAGAGACGACACCAGTTGACAGTTGGAGCTACTGCTACAAATTTGCAGGCCATCAAGCGAGCATTAGAGGTAATCAAATCAGATTACTTGAGGCTATTATCTGATAGGGATCGGGTTATGCGGTTTGCAGAGCAGACTTCCCGAGAGCTCACTCGGAAAGATGAGGAGATTGATGAGCTTTGTCTTGAGTTGAGTTTAGCTCATCACTCCCTTTTCACAGTGAAAAGTCAGTCATCTGTTGCATCCACTTCACATGATTCAGAGACTAATTCGGATACTATGGTGGTTAAGCAGTTGATTGAGGGGATACATGAGATTGGACGTGAGGAAGGATTGATTAGTAATAATGATTTCGCATTCACTCAAGTCGATCAGTATGAGCATAAGCAGAGTGATGATATGCTTTCTTTAATGGATGCTACTTCCTCATTCGGTGCAGTAGATGATGGTACATTACCTAATTCCGATCCTGAGGATGATGATGCGATCCATACTTCAAGGGATTCTTTGGAGCTTCACAGGGGTTCAGTTGGTGAGGTTCATATGGATTGTATAGTGAGGTATGCTAGTCATTTTGATTTCAGCCCACATGTAGATGAGTGGACCTTTTTTCGGATGACACATAGTGGTGGGTTGAAAGATGGTTATAGCGGGTTGTATACTTCACTAGGGTATGAGATGCCTTCTTCATTAGAGGGTAAGGTGATTCATTGTTGGGATGATTGTTTGGTTCAGCATGATGGATGTAGTGCAGAGACAGAGTTATGGCTGAACAACTCTTCACTTGTATGCAGTTATGATATTTCAGTGCTGGATATTGGATTTTTCCTTGGTTCAAGCGATATGGCAGGGGACCACATATGGATTTGGGATCCAGGTAGTTGTCAGTGGTTTAGTTGTTGTTTCACCGAGTTGGCAGTTGACATGACTGCTAGGATATTCTTTGGCCCATGGGATCCGGGAGGTGTGTGCCCATGGAGGTCAGTGATCTGTGGAGATCGTGCCTTGATGTCACTTCCATTGGCTATTTGGTGGCGGGAGTTAGTTCAGACTCCCAGATGGGTCATTATTATTCGGTTGTGGATTAGCAACCGATTAACTCCAATATTATGTCAACAGAAATATTGGAGAGATTTTTTGGTCAGGGATCGGTTACTTTGGTTGTTGGGAGTTGTTGGGGGGTTGATTCCAACATCTCCTCAACTTATCGTCCTTGATTTACTTGTCCTCTCACACCGGTTTTTTAGTCTAGTTTGGGGTGTTGTCATTCTGGGAATACAGATGAGGTGTGTGCGGCTGTGTTACTATGAGCTTCTGGTTTTGATCAGAGTGGCGCAACGTCAGCGTGTTAGTTCTGACAAGATGTTGATTTGGGACTTAGAGGATATGCTCGGTTTTAGTGTGGTGACAAAGCTTGACCGGGATTGTGGAGAGCAGTTTACTTGTGAGCTGGTTGAACTATTTCAGAGACTGATTGCATTTTTGGACAGAGGGCTACACGAGTTGTCACTAGCAGAGGGTCAGCAGTGCAGGATTTATCTCAGTTGGAGATATGAAGCTCATCGGTTCATCTGGGATCCAGGGATTGCATGGCAATTATTTTTGAGATTGTCATGTTCTGAGATTGGATTGCTTGAGGACAAGCAATCTCGAGGAGGGAGGACTGTAATGTCCCCATCCTAGTCAGCTAATAGAGCGTAATATGGACTTGCCTATTCATAAGGTTTCGTAGGCAATGTCGAGTGTTTAGGAACCACTAGGTGTTATGGAGTTATTGTTGGACGATCTGCATTCACAGTTGTCAGCTTTCAGGACCGTTTCTGGCAGTATTTTCAAAGACTTACTATTTTTAGTAAGTCAGTTAGGGTTGGATTCTCGAGAAACGGAAAGTACGACTGGCATTTTCGGCTTAATGGGTATCCGTTTCCGTAAGTTGTTTGGTGGTTGGATGTTGGGAGAGCAATAATTTTAATGCCCGAAGATTTATAATGTTATATTTAAATATAAAAGTTAAATATATTAATGTTGGGCATTAATTTAATCTTAGAAGGGGTCATGTAACCACTTGAATTAAAGGGGATTTTATAAATTTCATATTTCTAATGTCATAAAAGTGGTATGGTCTCCTTGGAAAGTAATAAGTGATATTGTGGAGTTAAGTCATTATATGTGTTCATTAGTAAATGAATTATTGACATAAAGCAAGTAAAAAAGAAAGAAGTTTAATCCCACATTCTACCCACATTGGGTCGACCAACTCGAGAAAAGAATAAATAGAGGTTGTGAGAGCATTTGAAGACATCTTTTGGTTATTACATTTCATGTTTGGAGAAAGGAGCTTGCTTGCAGTAGAGTTTGCAGGAAGATATCCAGCTTGTTTGTGACGAAAAACCACAGGCAAGGGCAGATTTGGCTTGTTTGGAGACGAAACCCTCCAGCAGGAACATCACTTTTGGGATTGCAAGATATCCTTGGAGTGATTGTGGCATTTTCGTGACGGGGAATGATTTGAGCTTCAAAGTGGCAGTTTGTTGATGAGTTTTGGGGTGCACTTGGTGCCATTTTTAGAGTTACTTCAGATTGCAGATGTTTCCAATGAGGCCAAACCATTAGAGGCTATTTTGAATTAGATTGCTTGGGTTTTGAAGAAGCTTGTATTGCTAATTATTCATAGTTTTTGATCAGCTTATCAGCCGTACACTTCAATAGTTTGGAAGGGATCTATGTCATTTGTGAAGGGTTTTAACAGGTCGTACCAGTTGCAGTGAAGGGCATGCACTTATTGAGGCCAAACGCCTCCCATTTGGAGTATTCATTGTGTTGTATGAGGTCTTCTCTTTGTTGGACAGCCAAACAACAATTAGTATGCTGGAGAAATTGTATTACAAGCATATTTAATGAATATATAAGTTTGTTGTTGTTGGTGTTAACTTCCAGAATTATATCAGGCCTTTAGATCTCCGGGTACACTTATCCTTGTACAATTTCCTTCATTGGGTTTGCTCAATATCATTAGAAGAAGTTTGTGCTTAAATTTCGTAGTCATTGGAGGAGTAGTTTTTAAGATACAAGCATTTCTAGTTTGCTGCTATTTTTATTTCCAGAATTTGTATTATTGCAAAAAGTATAAAAAATTCATATTTGCATAAATCACGTGATATCAAAGCAATCAACAAACAAGACATTCAAGTTTTCAGTTTGGAACCCAAGATCGGAACCTGGCTCTTTGGGTGGCAAATTTATTTGCCTTCGAAAGGGGTAGGACATTACAACAACAGTGGGACAAGGCCAACCTCTTTCGTGCTGACCTCCCGGACCCCTTCAACGAGGCCATCGTCTTAGTGATGCAATACATCACCTGCGATGATCTAGACTAGCGGCTTTACAGCTTCCACCTTAGCTTCTACAACCACCTCCATGGAGCCATGCTGGTAAGCACCCCTCGGTTTCTCCTCTACTCCCTGAGCCTCACCATCAATCGGGCCCGCATGAACCATTCTCGGCCCTCCCACCAAGGGCTCATGGTTGTCTTGTATAGGCATGCCCTAGCTAACCAACCACAGCTTCACTACATACCTCCCCTGTCCTCTATCCCCCCTAAAGCAGCTAGCTCCCCTGGTGCTTCCCCTACAGCATCTAAATCCAAGGAGACCCCCTCCCCAGAAGCCTCCCCTTTCTCGAAACGGTGCAAGCCCACCCGAAAATGTAGAACTCCGACCCAGGGCCCAGTGGGGCCCCGACTCCTAGCGCAAGCTCAATCCGTAAAGGCCCGGCCCCAAGTAGCAGCAGGGTTGCTGGCAGCAAGAAGGCCAAGGTGGAGGTCCCAGAGGCCACCGAAGTCAGCTCTAACTCTAGTAGCAAGATGCAAAACTTGGCGACCAGAGCCCTCCTTGACATTACGATTGGCTCCCTGACCGCTTCTACCAAAGTGGCTTCCTCAACGGCCAATGCCCTGGCCGAACTCCGACGTAGGCTGGGTGATGGCCTTGATAGGGAGAGGAGCTGATCTGTCAGGTCGGGCCCCGTCCAAGCCAGGCCCGGTTTCAGGGCCACCCGGAGCGATGACGAGCAATTTTTTGTGTTATTGGCGTTTGTTGTTTTGCGGTTTTTCCATGTTTTGGTGGCCTCAGGCCAAATTTTGTTGTGTTGTTTTCATAGTTGGTCTGTCTTTTTGTAGGCACTAGGGCCCTGGCCCCCGGATTGTTGCTCAAGAACGCAGCCCCAATTTTTAATCATAATCGTAGCCACGGCTACCTATGTAACTAAGGTTTTGGGATCCTTCAAAAAAAACCCGGTATAAATATATTGCTACTTATCAAAAAAAAATATTTAGAAATGGATAATTAAATCTATAGGACAAGATTAAAATATAAAGTTTCAAATTAAAATATAATAATTCTTCGATCCTCACATTAATTGAAGTTAACTTCAGTATTGTTATTATATCTTTATGAGCATAGTCATTAAGAAAATTGTAAAATCATTTACTTTAATTCAAATAGATAATTCATATACCCATTTATAAACACCCAACAAAGTATAAATAATTTAAACTATATATTTCAATAATATAAGAAAACTATTTGAAATAATAAAAAAACGTTTAACTACTTTCAATAGATATGTTTGAAAACATTATGTAAAAGTAATAATTAGGTTGTTTCATTACATGGTAAACTATAGTTTATAATTTCAAAAATTTATACACTATATGGTTCTCTTTCCAAACTCATGCAAACCTAAAGTTTAATGATTTTAGTGATAGACAGAAAGTGCTTCACCTTTTGGAGGAATATAGTTAATACGTCAGATAGTTTACTCACAGGCTAAACGGTTGTCTTAGAGGTCTCTGTTGGGCTTACCATCAAAGACGAAAGAGGTTTACCAATTCACCATCTACGGTTTAAAATTAATTCGAAAATGAAAGGCAGATGTCGTTTATACATTTACCAGGTGGTTTCTATTGCAATTCAGTATTTATATTTTGGTTTTAAGGTAACACCCCCAAATATAAAGTTTTTTACTTAATTAAATGTTACACCTCGGGTTCGAGTAGCCAAGCAACTAAAATTTATGTTAGCAATCCATCGCTCATAAATCAACTCATTTTACTACTGGAACAGTCTATACAAGATACATCAACAAAATAGATGGGTCACTATCAACAAAGGTTATTAAATTTCATTATATAACATTGAGAGTACATTCTTCCAACGGCTGGTGGATAAAATTGCTTATCTACAAAATTAAAAAAACCGCTCTAAACCTTGTGCTATGTACTATGCGATATTGAATTCACATATGTAACCCAAAAATCGAAAACAATTAAATTTTTTTTTAAGTAATATCATATGCCATTTTAATAAGGATACCCATATGAAAACTATTCCATCAGCTTCAGTTCACGAGCATCTATAAATGTTCTAGACCATGTCAAGTATAACTTACAATATTAGAGAAGAAAATTATGTACACCTATTTTAAAGCGTTATATTAACTAACATTTTGAATATACACTAATCCTTCATCTCAAACATTTGATAGTGATTTTTATGCCTGCCACTTGCCACTGAACTGCTATCAATTTTAATTACAAAAGAATTTTCCTATATGATTCTATACAAGGCTAGGTTCCTAAATGAAATAACTCTTGTTAGACTTGCTGGCTCCAAATGGAAGAGTGTATTTTAGTTATATTAGTTGGTTTCCCAATCCAAATACAGGTTAAAAGCAACTCTCCAATGCAAATTCACCCCATTTGAGTTCACCACAACGAAAAGATAATGGTTGAGAGCATGTTGGGTCAGCACGATCCCAAATTAAAATGAATACAACACTAAACACAATAATGCATATCAAGTATACAAGTTTGCAAATTTACCATTACCGAGTTAACCATTCTTTAATTATTTTATCTTAATTTATTCAACAAACTGTTAATGCAAGGGTAACACAGAGTAGCATCGGCTACCCAGCTTGCTTTCTCCTCTCTCTAGAGATATGCGATTCTTTAAACCATACACGCAAATCACCAGACATCCAAAAATTGGTATAAACACACAATAGTACACCGATACTTGTATTAATAATTATTGATACACATTGTAGGGGCATTATCTAATTACCAAATGAATAGATAATGAAACAAAGCATTCGCAGTAAAAGTAAAATTAAAAATTTATCAAACATCATTTGATCAAACCAAAGCATATACTCAATCAGTATGCATCAATATACCACAGGCATGCATTTGCAATTTCATTAGAATATTTAATAGAAGTTGACCTCATGGGATTTCCAATAGCTCAAATGCACAATCAAATTAATCTAAGACACGGAATGCACACCGTCACACCAACTGACCGTAACAGATATCCAGTCGAAGGCTTCACACCATGACACCAAGAAAATGCAACCAAAAACACTCAACAAAATGATGGATTAACATTTTTCCATCCATATTTATATAACAAACTAAACATATGGATTCGGTGCCACATAAGGTAACCATGCACACTAAGCTATTTAGAATGGTTGTTGGGTGGCACCACACTTCGAAATGCAATATAAGGCAGAAACATCATAAAATATTACAATTATTATTAAATGTTTTATTTTATTTTACCTTATTTAAGTAATACTTTCTATAATCAAACAAGTAAAACTACAACACATAATTTTATCAAACCAACATATACACAATGCAGACAAATCCATCATGCAAGCATGTGCATTATACAAACAGCAATCAAAATGCTCCTATGTGAATTTATTTTGATGATCTTACATGTACTTACATGCCATGTTTTTTTTTCACACTTCCATCATGTAGATAACCTCTATCTTTCCACCTGAAAGTGATTTCATGCTTTCCTACAACATAAATGCTATCAACAGTACCATATCCAAGAAGTTTAAATATAAATTAAAATAATAACTGATTTAATGGGCTGTTACATTTTAAGTCTTCCTACCACAAAGTATCATAGGTCCCAATATAAAGAAGCCACAATAATAAATAGCAAAATATAAATAATGAAGAGTAGAATAATATATGAACAATTTAATATGTATATCAAGGCCAATATAATATTGAAAATAACATTCACGGATATAATCAAATATGAATGTAATGTCCTAAATCATTTATGAACTATGCATGCAAGCTTTATTCACTTTTCTTCCTTTTACAATAAGATATATGGTGCATTGTCTCCATAATATAGCCATAGTAATGTGACTCTTCAAGTATATGATTATTCCTCTCCATATGACAAGTCTCATGACCTTTGGCTTATCATCTTGTCACTTGCATGCTAGACTCTTCATTTTCTTACATGCACACTTGAATCTATAACACTTGCATACTTCTACAAGACTCTTACATTTCTACATGCACTCATAATCTAAGACACTTGTGTACATCCTCACATTAAATATTTGCACACTTACATACAAGACACTTGTGCACATTCTCTCAATACTCTAACTTACATGACACTTGTGCATTTCTTACACATTGCACTCTTACATGATAATTGTGCATTTTCTACAAATTGACACTTACATAAAAAGGAAAATATAAATCACACATCTAAACTAAAGACTCAACCCTAATCTATTACATATTTATAATTGTAACATGAAGGTACCAGGGGGTACATTAGCATGTACCAAATAATGTAATATTCCTCAACACCCCCTTTATATTACATTTTTTTGTTATTGAAGACTTTAGTTCATTAAGAATGATCCTCATCTTCATTCTTTGGTTCTCTAGATTTTGTATCTTCTTTAACTAGTTCACAAACTTATTGAACTTCTTTAGCATATTTTTCCTTGTTTTTGACCTCTAGATCATGTGCTTCGTTTTCTATTACTCTACAAGATAAATTTGGACCATATTTGATCCATTTATCTTTTCCTTGTTTTTCAAACATTTTTCATTAAATGTTTTTCCTTTAACTTTGTCTTGCATTTCAGAAATAGAACACTTTTTTTATTTTAGAAGTTGCTTCAATAATAACATCCTTTCAAATCTTCCATAATATTTTCTTTTGCACAAAAAAAAACTAGATAATGAGAATTTCTTCCATAAAATTTGCATGGATAAAGATTCTAGAAATTGTTTTCTTCATGCCCAATTCTATTGCAATAATTGCATTTCAATTGAATGCAATATTATTATTTTTTTAATGTTTTCTTTCTATTAATTTATGTTGTTCGATTTTCTTAAGAAAACAACATAGCCATTGGCATACAACTAAGGCCATTTTTCTTTTATTTTATTTATAAATGAGTTGCATGTTTTTGCAATCTACGATACTTTAAGTAGTTATAGATTGTGATCTTGTATTAATAAGATCATATATCAAGTTTTGGGAATCAAAGTTTAATTTTTTCACCATTTCTTCACTATCTTCACTAAATGCTTTTCTAATAATTTCTTCCATGATATACAATTTAGTGTATCAATTTAATTCCTTTGAAGTAGTAAACCTTATATATCCTAATTTTAACTTTTATAAACCTTTTATGTAGAAAATATTTTAACTCCATAAATTAAATTTGCAAAAAACCTAGTTTCAATTTTTTTCAAATAAACTTAAAAAAAAAATTAAATTCCTTAAATTTCAAATATTTTCAAAAACTTTAAACTTTAATAATCCTATTATTAATCCTTATCACTCCAAAAACTAAAAATTAAAATATTTAAACTTAGTAGAAAGCCTTATATCTCCCACATAATAATTAAAAAATTTAAAACTTTTAACTTCATCAATAATCAAGGCATCTAATTAAGTCAATAATGCATACCTTATATTCCACCTTGCTTATTGTAACGCCTATCATCCATGATATCTACAGTGAATATAAAATCTCAATTTTTGCATGTCACTTAAATTACACGTTAGAAAAATATGAGTCGTTTCTTATAATCAAACATTATTCTGGATATAATGCTTCACTAGCTCATTGTTATTTTGTATGACTTCTCAAAAAATTTGTTGCACTTTTCTTGATCTTCTCACTATTGTGCTTAATTGAATCTTCTAGTGCAATTATAATTTAGCCTCTTTTATTACACTCAATTATTGCTACTTCTAAAGCACTTGTTGGATATATGAGAGCTATTCCTTCAAAATGTTATTTATTATTCCCCTAATGCTTTTTGTTCCCTGAACAGTGATCCGTTCTCTATTCCTCGAATGCTTTTTGTTCCCTGGACACTGCTTTATTTGCTATTCTTTGAACACTGCTCTACTATTCATTTGAATGCTTATCATTATTTTCTAGAATGGATGTTTGATGGCTATTGCTTAGGTTCACCTCTTCTTCCTTATTTTCTATGTGAGTGCTTAGGACACTTTACTCTTAAGTGAATACCTAATACCTCTCTTCTATGGGCATAGGTGAATGCCTCTCCTCTATAAAAGTTGTTAGAGCACGTCACCCTCAGGTGATCTCACTACTTCTTGAGTGTTATTAGGATGTTTAACTCTCTCTTAATCAAGCACTTCACCTTAGTGCCTGAATTTTTTTATCACAATGTTTCTCAAGCATTGCAAGCCATAGTTACTCAATTTTGTAGATTGATTTCTTGATGTCTTAAGCTCTACACTCAAAGGACTAAGCTTCCTTTCTTATGCTCCTTTGATATCTGTACTTTTCAAATGTTGCTCTCAACATTCTTCTTCCAACATATCAAACCACTTCCAACATTCTCTTGTTGCTTGAACATCTCTTTTAACTTGACTGTTCCAATTTTATCAAGTTTGCATGCTTCGAATGCTTTTGTGATGCTTTGAATACTTCTATTATGAACTACTACTATGATGCTTAGTTGTCTTCCAAGCTCTTTTTTCTTCTACACTAAAATATTTTTTATGTCTAGTCTTATCCAAGCTCTAGTGCTTCTTCTTTGAAACACTTCTCTTATGATTGGTCTCTTCCAATCTTTGATGCTTCTACACTGAGATATTCTTCTTTTATGCTTGGTATTTTCTAAGCTTTCATGCATATTTCACTAAGTTAGAACTTTATCAGGCTCAAGCAATTTTGCTCTTATGCTTAAACTTTAGAATTCCCAAGATAGACAAGAAACCCCATTTCAGAAGGCCCACACAAACCACATCCAAGAGCCACTCTACTGGAAATTATAAAATTGTGGCCCTCCCCAAGGCCAAGAAAAAATCAAAGAGCAAATACTAGTTTGAGACAACACGGGTAAACAAAAATAGGAGCCTCATTTCAGATGCCAAATCCAAGAAAGGAGCAGTAAAAAATTTCTAGTAGACAACAAAAACACAAAGGTCCCCCTAGAAGATAAAAAGGTCCATCGGGACATCTCCACAACTCTGAGTCCTAATTAGAGCCACCTAAAAGCCAACCACTATTGAAGGCCACCATGGAAAAAAAAACAAAATGATCAAACCAAGCACTTACAATTTTTTTAGGATGGGAAACTATGACTTAGACAGTCCCAAGAGGATCCTATAGAAGTCCTAGAAGTGTAGTAGGGGTAACATATAGTCATCCCAATTGGGAATCCATAGGAATAGAGGGGGTAAGCAAGGAAATTAAGATGAGGTTCTCTTTCCCAGAGCAAGAGACCTCCCACTCCCCCACCAAATAAAACTCATTTAATTAACTAAAGTCTCATACCTTTAATTAACCAAATAATCAAATAAAACATATATTTTATTTCACTAAAGTATTTTAGATAAATATTCTATTTCTCTTTTCCATTCCTTTAATAAGTATTTAGAGAATGTTAATGCTCTACTTAATCAAACAAAATATTCTTACCCTCAACAAACAAAGGAGGTGTCAAAAGGCTTTACAACAACCTACATATTTAGAGAATGAAAATCTCCAAGCAATTCAAAGTATCATATGCAAATAAGAACCAAAATAGGAGAGTAGAGACATGACCATACCGTGTCAACAAAGATAGAAGCCATACACTCCCACACTTGATAGCATGGTGCTCACAGGTTTACCAACAACTTTCAAAGCATACACATACAATCAAATCCCTTATTCACCAGGGCGTTATCATAGTCAAAAATACATAGAAGGGTTTTACTCAACCATAGAAAGGTTTTGAAGCATAAAATATGAAACTAACATAGAAGGAAGGTCCAATCTAAGGATAACTGGTCTTATTGCAACATCCCAAAACAATGGGTAGAGTTAAGATAACAAACCTAACAAAAAGAAAAAAAACTTCCAACCAAACGTGGGCCACCATCGATGCAGTTAACAACCTATAGCTACATAAGGTGAAAGAGAGACACACAAGAAAAATCATAGGATAACTCTTGAACTTTGTGGTGCTCAATGACACGATGTTGGCCAATCTTAACATCAATCGACGTAGCGCTCATCAGTAGTATTTCTTGCTATGAACACCATCATAGACTCTATAACACAAAAACACTATCATCATGAAATAACAAGGTGACAATGGGGGGTTTTGTTAGGGATCTAGAACCAAAGGCTCACATTCCGATCTAGAGGGATCCCAAAACCAAAGGATACAAGTAAGAAAAAAAGACTAGGGAAAACACAAAGGAAAAAGGACAATGCAAAATTTCATGGATTTATAATGAAGGCATCATTAAAAATAAAGCATTCAAATTTTTTAATAGGCCAGAAGTGCAAGCTCGCTTATATCAACTTGTAAATCCCTTTGAAAAGTTGTGTTCACTCCTCTAAAATATTGTCTTCACAAGGCATCTTGTTCCTCTAGTTTCATATTTTCTTCTTCCTTTCTTTGTTGGAAATTTTGAGTAGATGAGTTGTCATTAATATCAAGAGTGAGTGGTCATTGATGTCAAGCTTTCAACACCAGTCAGTGGCAGTTTTAGTGGGCAACATCATTTTTAGGATCTCCAATAATTGCAAAAGGATAGTCCATCTTCATTTGATCAAGACCCGGTTCTAGGAAGTCATATGAGGTCCAAAGGGCAAAGAAGAGGCCTAGGCAAATAATATTATAATAGTTTATTATAATATTAAAAAGAAAATTTAAATTAATTATAAATTAATTAATATAATTTTATTATAAATTAATTTATTAATTAATTACCCAGGTGTTGTAGGTGAGTTGGAGAGGAGAGGCCAATCCTCCAAAGGAGGTCCCAGGTTCAAATCTCCACCCTACCAAAAAGTTGAATTGGGTATCCAAAATCCAATTGATAATGTTGGTGCGGGCAGGGTCGGGTGCGACTCCGGGTGACTTTGACGGTGTAGAACCCCTGTTTGTGGTCTCTTAGACCAAGGCGGACCCGCAAGGGGTTTTTCGCTTTTTAAAAAAAAAGTTATTAATTAATTTAATTAACTTTCATGTTACTTAAATTAATTATAAGTTAATTTTAATTTAATTATAAATTAATTTTTATTAATTTAATAAACCCTAAAAAGGGTTATAAAGCAAAGTTTATAAATCAAATTTAAAATTTGATTTGAAGCACCGACGTGTTATAACATCAAGGCACTATGTATATATGAAGGCAAAACATTTGCCTTAGTTCCTCATGTAATTAATTTTAATACTCCTAAGTTTGAAAACAAGCACAGAAAGGATGCAACATATTCGCATTGAAAATACTTCAAGATAGAGGAACAAACAAATAGGAGGTAGGCTCCTCTCACCTTGCACAAGCACCATGTAGCATAGTTGGAGATGGTGGAAGGAGATAAGACACTCACTGGCAGAGAGGATGCAGGTTTGAATCCCGTGGGGTTCACATTTTGCAAGGAAGGAAGGTCGTCATTTTTGGAAGTAGTGCCAACGAGGAGATAAAGGGGGCAAGCACCTTCCCCTCCTCATGGGAGTGCCTAGCCCATGTGGTGGGTTAGCGCCTTGGTAAGGCGCTTTATGGAGAGGTTTCGGGATCAAAAACCACCAAGGTCCTTTTTATAGTTGTGAAAAAGGTATGTGCTGATGATTGTTGGGTTTGTCGCTTAATTTGGAATGTGCCAAGGTTGAAGGAAAATAAAAATATTTTTTTATGTGCCTAAGGTTGAAAAATAATTTGTGATGGTTTGTAAGATTTAATTTTTGCCTAAATTAAAATTGGTAACTAAGTTTTTTGAGGGAGATAAAAGGGTAGGCAATTATTATTTCTAAAGGATTATTTTTGAAAGTTTAATTTATTAAATTGGAAATTATAAGGAGCATTTTGAGTCATTATTTTTATGTGTAATTTGATGATTGCTAATTTCAAGGAGTAATAAGGTGTATTTGGGATTTATTATTTTTAATTTTGAAAAATATTTTGAAAGAGAGTTAGTGTGATATTTTATCATCTAACCATTGAAATTGGCAAAGAAGGAAATTGTGATTAAGACAGGTTTTTCTTAAGAGCACTTCTACATCAAACAAAAGGTATGGTCACATCTTCCTAGTGAGTTATTATTTAATGTTGTTTATGTAAATTTGGAGTGAAAAAGATTATTGGTAAGCATTTTTTAGTGTGTTTTGAATTAAAGCTTCAAGGTTTTATAGAATAAATAGTTGTTTATAAAACCTTGCCTTATAATCATTGTTGTTGAGGTTATTAAGTTGAGTGAACTTGAACTAGGGTTTGCAAAGATCATGAGTATAATTGTTATGTGAATATTATTTTATAAGCATTGTTGTTTAAGTGATAGGTTGAGTGAATAATTGAGACTAGGGTTTGTAAGCAAGGATTATTTCATTGAGTGATTGGTTGAGTAGAGTTGGTTGAGCCTATTCAAGTGGATGTGTTGATGTGAAAGTTCAAGTTCTATGAAAAAAATTGTTCTATATTATGAATTGATTTGAGAAAGAGGTTGAGTGTTGATGAATGTGAAGCATATTGAGTCTCTAATAATTCTCTTTATGTTTCTATGAGATTGGATAATTTCTAGTGCGAACTTGTTGAATAGATTTAAGGCAAGTCTTAGAGAAGACTTGAGGACATATTTGTGTGAGCTTTTGTCAAAGCTTATAATACATATTGAGGATATATTTGACGATAAATATTTGAGGATAGATATTTGAAGATAGAGATTGAGGACAGATTTGAGGATAGAGATTAAGGACAGAGTTTGGTACAAATTTGAGGATAGGTTTATGTCAGACCATAAATAGAGACTGAGCATATTTGTGCTAGATCGAAGGATTGTATTTAGTACAAATTTAAGACAGTTGAAAGTGATATAGTATAGAGGACAAAAGTCTCTAATGGATAGAGATCCATAAGCCAGGGTAGTGAGGATAGGTGTCTTCAGTGGATATAGATCTATTAGCCAAATCATTAGGGATAGTAGTTCTTCTAGAAGATCACCAATCAAAGCTAAGAAGAAAGAGTTCTCCTATGGATAGAGATCCACAAAATTGATTAAGGGATTAGTATCTCCTTTGGATAGAGATCCATAAACATTGTAGGGAAAGGATTCCCAAGAGAATTTATTTGAGAAAAATTTATAAGGAATATTTTCTTTGTGGAGTAGCCCACATTAGGTGAACCACATTAAATCATGTCTCTCATGTGTGTGATGCTTTGTGTGATGTTTACTACTTTAATATTGTTGATGTTATCATTTGGATTAAAAAGCAAAAAAAATTATCTTATATTGTTCACCCCCCTCTCAGTATAAGCACATGTTCTTCAATTGGTATCAGAGCGGGTCTCTCCATGAAAAGACTAACATCTTGGAGGAGGATCCATCAGAAACACACATGACTTCAGAAAATGAAGAAAAGACCATGTTTGATATAAAAGAGGAATTTTTTACTACTCTCAGAAAGTGAGAAATAATTAGAGATAAGAATTCAAGCTTGAAGGAAAAAATTCGAGAGTATGAAGAAGCAAGGATGGAAATTCTACAAAATCTCATAGAAATCAAGATAAAAGTAGAAGAAGGAAAGAAAATTGAGCAGGATATGACATATATGTTAATAAAAAGAGAAATAGAATGTGAAATATTGGAAGCATAAATTATTTATCTAAGAAATTAAGTTGAAAGGACCAAGGTACTACAAGATGTAGAGTATGAGAAATAGAAAAAGGAATCAAGTCTTCAAGAAGCAAAAAATTCAAACAAAGATAGGCAAGCAAAGGATATCAGAAAGGAATAAAGTAAAGAAGAACCTTGGATAAGAGTTAATCACAAGAGGAGAAGCACTCCACCATAATCTCAAAGGCATCCAAAAAGGTTACATAATATCTTCCATGGTCATTGCTTTTCTTGTAATAAATATGATCATAGAGTTGTACACTATATTGGTCATGCAAGAAACAATGTCAATAGAAATTTTAATTCTTTTGCACCTCTTATGGATAATTATATTATATGTTACAAATACAATAATTTTGGGCACAAGGCTAGATGGTGTAAAATGATACTTCTTGAGTCTAGTAAAAGAACAAAAATTTCAACAACTAGGAAAGATGAAAGGGAAAATGTAAATGCTAGATCAATGTTAGTTCAAACATCCCTTCATTCTCAGGATAAAGAATAACAATGGTATCTTGATAGTGGTTGCTCTAGTCACATGACAAGAGACAAAGACAAATTTATTATACTAAAATAAACCAATAGAGGATCAGTAAGTTTTGGTGATAATGGATCAGCAAGGATTAGTGGAAGAGGTCTGAGTTTAGATAATGGAAAAACAAGAACAAAAAATGCGTCGTATGTTAAGGGGTTAAAACATAATATACTAAGTGTAACTCAAATTTGTGTTCAAGGGTATACGGTTACATTCCACCCAGATAGATGTGAGATAAGAAAATCAGAAACTAGAAAAGTCATTGCCAATGCAAGAAGAACTCTAAACAATCTATACATGCTTAGTGATATCAAAGGGGAAAAGTGCTTTCTATCACAAGAATATGAGAGTTGGTTGTGGCATAGAAGATTGGATCACTTGAATTTTGACAACATAGTCAACATAAGCAATAAGCAATATGTCAGATATTTACCCAAAATAAAAAAAGACCACAAAACACCATCTGTGCACCTTGTCAACATGGAAAGAAAACTAGAACAAGATTTAAGTCAAAAGGATATATGTCATCTAAGCCATTAATTTTAATACATACTGATCTATGTGGTCCTACCAGAACACAAAGTATTCAGGGTGAGAGTTACTTTATATTGTTTATAGATTATTACTCCATAATGGTTTGGGTAGCTTTCCTGAAAGAGAAGTTAGATACTTTTGAAAAATTCAAAGTATTTAAGGAATTGGTTAAAAATAAAACTAGGAAGAGGATCAAGTGTTTGAGATCTGACAGAGGAGGAGAATTTACCTCAAATAAATTTGTAGAATTTTGTGAACATGGTATCAAGATAGAATACTCAACAACGAGAACTCAACAAAATGGACTAGTTGAAAGGAAAAATAGGACCATTGAGAATATGGCTAGAGCTATGTTAAATGAATCTAAACTCTTAGATGTATTTTGGAGGGAAGCAATCAACACAATAATATACATAATCACTAGGGCTCAAATGAGGGTAAATCATCACAAGACTCTATATGAGCTTTGGAAAGGAATACCGGCCACTGTAAAACACTTAAAGATTTTTGGAAGCAAGTGCTACATAATATGAGAAGGTCAAAACTTAGGCAAGTTTGATCCAAGATGTAATGAGGGGATTTTCCTTGGTTATTCCTCTAAGATTAAATCCTATAGATGCTTCAACAAGAGAACACACACTATTGTAGAAAGTATAAATGTAACAATTTATGAGAAGATAGATTGAAGAGAACCGATTCAAAAAATTGTGTATCAAAAAGATGGAAGTTGTCAAGAAGAGTTTCATGAGGAATCAGATGACGAAGGAGAAGAAACATAAATACTTCTTCCTAAAACTCCATCCAGGTATGTACATAAGGATCATCCAAAAGAGCTAATCATTGGAAATCTAGATGAAAGATAGATAAGGAGAAGGATAATAACACCATATCAACAAGTAAATTTTTATTTGCTATATAAGATTGAGCCAAAATACTTCAATCATGCAAGTGAAGATAAGTTTTGGATCAAGGCAATGTATGAGAAATCAGATCAGGTAGAGAAAAGCAAGACTTGGGAACTTGTCCCACGACCAAAGGACAAGAATGTGATCGGCACAAAATGGGTATTTAGAAATAAGCTAAATGAAGATGGACAAGTAGTAAGGAACAAAGCAAGGTTAGTATGCAAAGGTTATTCACAAGTAGAGGGAATTGACTTTGATGAGATATTTTCTCCAATTGCATGACTTGAAGCCATAAGAATATTTTTAGCCTTCTCAAGTTTTAAAAACTTCAAAGTATATCAGATGGATGTTAAGTTAGCATTTCTAAATGGTGTTCTAGAAGAATAAGTCTACATTGAACTGTAGACACACAAAACACGTCATGTTGAGGGTGACTACTTATATGGAACATGCTACAAGACCATATGGAATATCTTGGATAAACTCCAAGATAGAGCAGTGGTTCTAACCACTCAATTTGGGCTCCTTGGCCTAATTAGACTGAACTGTAGCTGAGACCTGTGATCTATAGTATGAACCACTGTTGACACTTGTGGTTCCCAGCCTAGGCCATAGTTGTGACCTGTGGTATAAACTAAATTTCAGTTGGCCTTCGTAGGTAGCAAATCCACCTCCCAAAAGAAGAAGTGATTTGCTCAATTTTGACAGTTTTGTGACAATTTGCTCAAGTTTTGTAAATCGTACAGTGGGGAGAAAATCATACAACAAAGGGAAAAATCATACATCTAGATTGGAAAATCATACAAGGCACTAGAAAATCATACAGGGCACATTGGAATTCACTCAAATGCAAAGGAAATGTAATTTCAAGATGAAATGGCGCATGGATTTGCTAACTAAGGTGTTAAACTTAGGAAAAATGCCAAAATAATGCATTCAGTTGTACATGGGAAGTTGTGAATAATGGATTGTCTCAGGAACCACTTTGGAATGACCTAGACAATGTTATATAAGGCCCCATTTTCAATTTTGTAGGTCTAGCTACTAGTTTACTGGTTACTGGTTGCTAGAATAGAGAGTTAAGTACTTATAGTTGTAATTCTTGAGTTATTGCAATTACATTGAGATAGTTTTCCACATTGTAATCGAATATATAGAAATTAATGAGCATAAGTATGTTGTGGATGATTGTGTACGATCCTGATAATGATGGATAATGAATTGTGGATTGATATTGTGTAATTGTGTTTTCTATCTTATTGTTATATGTTAGTTTTATGCATTGTTGCAACTTGTTTAGGAATATTGGCACTGGTGAATCATGGAGAATGATTTAGGAGCATGAGGGAATTTATAAATATGTATTCAAGAGCATTGTATGATTTTTGAGCATAGATAATAAGCATATGGAATCTCTCACCATCCTGGTTAGGATGTTTTGCCTATGAAGGAGATTGCATTGTTTGGACTATTAAACCATTACAAAACATCCCAGAGAGAGATTGAAGTAGTAAAGCATCTCAAATAATGCCATGTTGTACCATTATTTCGTATAGATCGTACATCGACTTTCGTACAAATAGTACAAAGCACTTTTTCTCGATTTGGTAAATCAGGCGATCGATAGAAACTTACCCGATTTGGCAGTTTTGGGGAATCAACTTGATCGATTACAAAAATGTGTACGACAGCCTCCAAAATAGCATTTTTCAGTTTTTTTGAGTACAATATCATACCATCTTGACACTGTACAATTTGTGATCGTACAGTGTAGGTAATTAAGGGTCGTACAAGGAGATCACAGTTTGTACAAGGGTAGTTTGAGTGAGCATGAGACCGTATGATTTGGTAAGTGAGTTGGGTTTAGCCTAATAATCATTCTGACCTCTAGAAAACACCTCCCTACTAGGAATACTCCACCACTATGCTACATTTGGCACCGTTGCCTTATCGAATCTGGCATTTTTTGTTAAAAATGGGTCAAATTTGGACAAAGTTGAATACTGAGACTAGAGGTGATTTTTTTATGATGGACACTAGTACACGAAGTCATGGGAGACGAGAACCATGAGATAACATTCTAGTAAGAAGGAGCATGAGGATTTCTCAAAGAGGAAACACGAGTAACTCAGATCAGAGTATGCATGAACCAGAGATAGAGCAAGTTTGGACATCCGAAGAAGGAGACTTTGAGGTATTGTTGGTTGAAATAGAAGATGAGGATATAGAACCACCAAGCGTAGAGGAGAAGGTTGACAAAGAAAAAGTGCAAGATGATGGAGAGTGGATGGTAAGGCCTGAGGAAGTGATAGAAGGGTTGCAAGGGGGTGCAGAGGACGGGAGTCAGGCACTAGAGCAATAGGATGTGAGGACTCAGGAGGACAGACCAAGACCATCTCCATCACACTAGTGAAGGAGGTCACAAAGTGAAGACGCATGAGAATTTGGTCACCGAGTGGTGGGACAAAATAAGATACCTCGAATTGACACTTCTGACGACAACGAGAGTAAGACACCTCCAAGGAGGAATCCAATAGAGATTCCATGAGATACCTCAAGTGAGAGTGATGACTCTCCTAAGATGGCTAATAGAGTAGCCAAACAAAGATGTCCACCATTCTCAGGTGAGGGTAAGGAAGATCCCACAAACATATAGGGACTTGCATAACCATTTGGAGGGAAAATGGTGTAAAGAGGAAGGTTGTCACTAGTGATGTAGTTTGTGACACTCCTCACAGTAATAAAAGAGGTAGAATATGGTATGACATGGAAGATGTTGACATGGAAGATGTTGTCATGGAAGATGTTGACATGGAAGATGTTGACATGGAGGATGTTGTTATGGAAGATGTTGTTATGGAATATTTTACCCAAATAGAACAACCCATCATACACTCAAAATTCCCTAAGGAAGAATGGGATTGTACGATTTTGCAAGAGGGAACTGTACGTTTGATGGGTGAAATCGTATAGTTGGCAAAGATTGTACGATTTCAAGTCAAAGTGTACAATTTGAGATCGTACAAGAGGAAATCGTACAATGCCAGATCATGCAATTGGAAATCATACATAATAGAACCATACAAGGTGTTCCATCAGTGGTTAAGACATGGTAAAAGGGAGTCGATGTTGAGTTGTTTAAGGAGGTTGAGTAAAGAATCCCAAAGTGCTAAGGAAGAGAAAAATTTGACTTTGACAGTGAAGGTCTTAGCAATTTTTCCATTGAGGTTTCGGGGGAACACGTGAGGGACGCTATCCCTCGACCCTGCAAGGGACGTTGTCCCTTGACCCTACAAGGGGGTTCCCACCCCCTTGACCCCCATCATAGGTGGCGATGGGCGTTAACCATCATATTGATGATGTTGTTCATCTGGAGTGTGTTTAAATTCACATGGTGGTGTAAGCTACATAATGAAGAGATGCCAGTTGTAGCAGACCTTTGGAATCGATGGAAGCCAAAGGAGCCTGACAAGCCATAATAGTACAATGTTCAGAAGTGGGTTGAAAACCAGAAATGGCAACCCCTTCTAAAAAAGAAAAAGAAAAAGAAAAATGAAAAAAAAAAAAGTGTGCCTTAGTTGTGAAAATCCCTCGGGATGCAATTAAGAAGGGCGAGGTTGAAAATCGAAAACGACGGCCTCTCTAGAGAAAAAGAAAGCCAAATTTTTCTAAGTATAAGGATCGTACAAGTGGAAAAATTATGATTGGAAATTGGAAAATTTGGAAAATCATACAATTAACATGGACAAAATGACATGGGAAATCGTACAAGAAGCCACATTGTACGATTTGGATCGTACATTGTATGATTTGACCCATGTCGTACGATTTTCAACTACCCATTTAATGCGGCATGCGCGGGAGAAAATAGTGGTTGGAGGAAAAAGCAGGGGAAAAAGATAAAATTTTTAAAACCAACTATTGAGTTGGCAATCATCTAATGGTGGAGATGAAAAAGCATGCAATATGGCACCATTTTAGATTTTCTTGATGGTTAGGGTTTTAAAAACTCCTTTAAAAGGAAAGAAGATTAACAATTTTACAATTACCAAGAAAAATTTGATTATTTTTAGGAGATTGAAGGGGGAAAGTGTACAATTGATGAAAGAAGACTATATGGGTGATAAATATTCACCAACACTCTAAAATTGATGACCCATTTTAAATTTTGTACCAGGGAGTCTTTTCAACTTCAAGAAATTGACCCGAGAGAGAGGAATTAGGGTTTTTCTCCATAAAAAGGGGGGAAATTCAAATTTTTCAAAGAATAACAAAAAAAAGACGTCAGAATACATCATTGTATGGATTTAGGAGTGGAATATTGTTGTTAGAGCTAGAGGAAGTAGAAATTGGTGGTCAGATTGTTGAAATTGCAAAATAATGGAAGGTTAGAACCCTAAAATAATGGAGGAATCTAGAAAAAAGTGAGTTGAGAACCATGGGGGAAGGAAAATAAAGTCTGTACAGCCATACAATATAGCCAAAATTTTGTCAAGTTAAAGAAAACTACTCCAAGGTTGAAGGAGTTGAGGAATTACTACCAAAAAGCACTAGAAGAGTAGATCGGGGTAATTCGACAAATGGGTCGGTGAAGGATTCGACAAAGAAGATCAAAATTTTGAAATTTTTCATCACTTGGGGTTGAAAAAGTTGTACTGTATAATTTTGGGAGCAGCCGATACGATTTCCAAAAAGGATAGTGCAGTTCGGAGGTTTTCTTACCATTTTTGGTAGTTTTCAAAAGGATCGTATGGAATTGTACATAATCATATGAATTGTAAAGGGGGGCAGCCAAAAAGTGACATCGTACGAAGTACTATCACCCTGTATGATTTTAGGTTGTAGTTGTATGTTTTGAAGAAAGTATAATAGTTTGAAGACTAACGGGTTGGAAAAGAACTACAGAACATTGTATGATCCAGGAGTGGATGAAGGAAGGTAAAATTGCACAAGGGACACAGAACCGTACACTGTACGATTTTATAGGAGGTTGTACGATTTTTGGTATGCTTCTTATTATAGAAGAGGAGGTTGAGCTAATCGGTGAGATGTTGAAGGAATGATCTCAACAGAAGAATTTGGATGCCGGTTAAGGTGGATTGCAACTAATCGGGTGGAGAGATCACCAGGTCCACTGCATGAGAGAGAGGCATACCCCCGACAACACCAAGGGTGTCATTTTTAGTCCCATGGAAGGCGTGGTAATCATCCTTGGAGAAGAGGAGGACATAGGTCATGGAGGGGACAATGACATTGGCAGGCACACCTGGATAGAACACCACCGAGGCACAAAGAGGGAAGAATGGCCCAAGAAGTAACCTCACGGAGGGAATTGAGGAGTGAGGTGCATGTGCAAGAATAGGAAGAACACCTAAGCAGTGGATAGGAGGAATGCCAGGTAGAATTTTCAAAAATTACATTTGTACAACACGGAGCAGATGCATGCAGGAAGTGGTGGAATGAGGAGAAGAACAGGGGTCATCCCTGGAGGAAGACATTCGAGGATGCACATGTGGCGATTATTGTGCAAATCCCACCATTCCATAGGGAATTCTTCCATAACTATCTCTTATAGATAGTTTAGGCATATAATGTAGCAACCCAAGTGGCCTACGTCACTGTGGGCAAGAGGTCCGTAAGAGTGGAAATTTTGGCAAAGGCTTTCCAAAAAACATTTGGATTGCCGAAGGATGGTATGGAGATAGTGAAAAAGCTGGTAGACCCAATAGAGGCATACCGTCTTGTTACCACTATGACCACTATCAAATCACTGATAGAGGTAAATATTTTAGGCGTAGGGATGCGTGAAATCAAATAGAGCCAACTACAAGGAGAACATTGGGCATGTGCAATGAATACATTCATGGCTCGACTATCAGGGGACATAATGATGATGGAGATGCCAATGTGGATGGCACAATACATAGAAGGTATCACCAAGGGAATTTAGTATGATTGGGGTACCTATCTGGAAAGAAGAATGCACGAGGCACTGACCAAAAGACCAAAGAATTTTGGGATGGCCTTCCATGCAATTGGATTGCTACTGAATGTAGTCACAATAGCGAGAATGCAATTCCCAGGGTTGATGCCACCTAGAGAAATCAGGTCGGACCAACCGACGATATTAAAGTGGGTGAAGGTCATACCACTAGCAAAGGCTACCCCAGAGAAACCATGAACAAGGAGCGAGTGACACCGGAGTGAAGCTCAAGGAGACACATCTCCAAAGGAGGATGTCGATGTACACCATCGAAGGAAACGTTCTAGATGGCTAGAGCCAAAACTAGAACAAGTACCAACACAAAGGTAGTAGGAGCAGCCTCTCATTCAAGAAAGGGAGAGAAGTCCCATACAAATAATGATGAGAAGGTAGTGGGAAAGAAGGGCAAGCAAACCAATTCTGGAAGTACAAGAGAAGGAACAATCGGACTCAGAGGCGATGAAACTAGATGAGTTGTATTGGACAGAGGCAGAGAGAATAGTGAAATCCCCAAAAATATTTTCACAGTTTGAGAAGATGGATGCCTCTAATTTCTTTAAGGGAATTGAGGTAGGGCAAGATGGTATAGCCACTACCCAGGATGAAGCGGGAGTAGGAATAAGTACCGCAGAGGGAGAGCCCAAGAAGAAGCCTCGTTACAAGATTGTAACAGGAAGCTCCAGTAAGAAATATGTTTTGGAGAACACATAAGTGCCACTGGAGAAAGAAGCACTTGTTGCTCAATAGGTCACAACAAGATATGCACATAAAATCCAAGAAGAAGTAATAGAGGAACAACATGTGGGCAGCATGGAATATGAAGTAGTCTGGAAAAATACGGAGGATCAACAAGGAGCTCGACCGAAGCGAAAAAGGCTCAAAAACAAGTTGAACAACAACAATCTCAGGAGGAGATTGTGAATATTATGGATAGAGAGGAGGAGGAGAAAGTTGTAAAATAGTCCCCACCTCGAGAAAATATAGATATAGAGGGAGCACTTTGAGAGTTGGGAGGAAGCTCTAGCCACCTTAGGGAGGAAGAATATTTAAGAACTCCTACAGAAGAAGAACTATGAGGCATGCAATCCAGTTACCTTCTGGAAATATCGTGGTTCCAAAGAGTTACAATGGAAGAGGAGGCACATGGAGTAGAAGATAAGGTGGAACACTTCTTTACTCAGTTAGGCCATGTGATGAATAGTTCCAGATTGGAATTTAGCATTGGCCATGTGGGAGAACTGAAGTTGTGGGAAGAACAAGTGTCTCTCGAATTGGAGAAGATAACAGAATGGGTGAATAGTGCGGAGCGCATAAGGAAGATAGTAGACATTCACGCACAACATCCATGGAGGTTACCCAAGGAAGAGGTACCGACAATGTTGGGAAGAGAAGACTTGCCAGAAGGAGTGGTCATGAATTATAGGAAGGACCCAAGGATATATTTGGATAGAATTAGTTATCCAACCTGCCCCACCAATACGGTAGAAGTTGAGTACAAGAGGGTCGCTACCGGAGTGAACATCACCCTAAGGAAGTTGAACTTCCTAACACACTGGATAGAGTGGTTGAGCATTGGATTAGAACAAATCCATCAACTCAAGGAGGAGCAGAAGGAAGAGACTGTAGCCACTCAAAAGGAATTGGTCGTAATGGAAGAAGAAATGCAAAAGAGCGGAACTACAGTGGAAGAGAGAATAAAGAAGTTGGAGGAGGATCTATCAGGCCTCAAAATTAAGTCTAAAGCCAAGATTAGCATGCTTGAAGAGGAGAAGTGATGGATCTCACAGATGGTAGAGGATAGAATCAAGGAGTTGGAGGTACAACTCAAAGTAAGAGATGAGCAGATGACAACTCAGTTGGCCAAAAGGAATGAGCAGATAGCTACACAAACCAAGAAGATAGAGGAGCTAACAAGGGATAGTAAGAAGCTAAATGAGATGGTCTTAGAGAAGCAAGCTCAGATGAAGATCAAAGAAGACCAGGTTCAAGCTTTGGAAGCAGATATTAAACACCACCTGGAGACCATTGATGAAAATAATGAAGAACTCTAGGTGGTTGCTCGAGCAGAAGCTCATTGGAAGGAGAAGTTGAAGAAGAGTACCTCTGAATGAGAAAATCAGATGATGGACTTCATGAAAGCTATCGAGGAGAAGGCTAACCTTCATGGAGCCAAAGCCGTCAAAATGGGAAGCTATGCAGCCAAGCTGAGGAATGAACGAGAGATGTACAAGTCACAAGTTAAGGACTTAACGACTGTAGTAGTAGAATATGAAGTAGAGAGGAAGAATAGGAATGAGTCGGCAAGGACACCGACCAAAGTAAAGGGGAGGGCAGATGTAGGCAACAAATCCACCTCCCATAAGAAGAAGAAGTGATTTGCTCAATTTTGACAGTTTTGTGACAATTTGCTCAAGTTTTGTAAACCGTACAGTGGGGAGAAAATCATATAGACAAGGGAAAAATCGTACAGCTGGATTGGCAAATCATACAGGGCACTAGAAAATCGTACAAGGCACACTAGAATTCACTCAAATGCAAAGGAAATGTAATTTCAAGATGAAATGGCGCATGGATTTGCTAACTAAGGTGTTAAACTTAGAAAAAATGCCAAAATAATACATTCAATTGTACATGGGTAGTTGTGAATAATGGATTGTCTCAAGAACCACTTTGGAAAGGCCTAGAAAATGTTATATAAGGCCCCATTTTCAATTTTGTAGGTCTGGCTACTAGTTTACTAGTTATTGGTTGCTAGAATAGAGAGTTAAGTACTTATAGTTGTAATTCCTGAGTTATTGCAATTACATTGAGATAGTTTTCCACATTGTAATTGAATCTATAGACATTAATGAGCATAAGTATATTTTGGATGACTGTGTATGATCCTGATAATGATGGATAATGAATTGTGGATTGATATTGTGTAATTGTGTTTTCTATCTTACTGTTATATGTTAGTTTTATGCATTGTTGCAACTTGTTTAGGAATATTGGCACTGGTGAATCATGGAGAATGATTTAGGAGCATGAGGGCATTGATAAATATGTATTCAAGAGCATTGTATGATTTTTGAGCATAGACAAGCGTATGGAATCTCTCACCAGCCTGGTTAGGATGTTTTGCCTATGAAGGAGATTGCATTGTTTGGACTATTAAACCATTACAAAACATCCCAGAGAGATATTGGAGTAGTAAAGCATCTCAAATAATGCCATGTTGTACCATTAGTTTGTACATATCGTACATCGACTTTCGTACAAATCGTACAAAGCACTTTTTCCCGATTTGGTAAATCAGACGATCGATAGAAACTTACCCGATTTGGCAGTTTTGGGGAATCGACTTGATCGATTACAAAACTATGTATGGCAGCCTCCAAAACAACATTTTTTAGTTTTGTTGAGTACAAGATCATACCATATTAACACTGTACTATTTGTGATCCTATAATGTAGGTAATTAAGTGTCGTACAAGGAGATAACACCTCCCTACTGGGAATACTCCATCGTTGTACTACATATTCATTCAAGACAAATCGGTTGGAATGACCATTTGATCTAGAAGAAGGTAGTTCAAGGATGAAAGATTCCAAAGGCTTCCAATCCAACTATCCCAACTACCTATTATAGATCTTTGCTTCTCCATGAAGCCACCCCTAGCCCATGGGTAGTCCTATAAGTACCCCTCAGTATTAGGGCAAACTATGAAGTAAGCATTGGAGACCAAAGCAGCGAAGCCCTATCAAATTATGGACTCACTTGAGTGCATTGAGATGGAGTGTTGTTATCCAATTGTGAACAAATTGAGCATCATGACAATTCATGCCATGGATGCCCTAAAGAGCTAGAATGCCAAGAAATGCTAATTTGGAAAAATGGAGGCCCAATTGTGGAATTCAATTGCCAAACCTGTTAGAGGACACTGATGCGACCCTTGATCATCAATTTGAAAAGAAGGATCAAGCCCACAACCCTAGATTTGGAGGGCAAAACCACTTGATTGCTCGTCATGGCTGACAGCCGCGATGTATAGTGCAGACCGCTCACCAGAGTTGTGGTTTGCAACATGTGATAGATCTCCTTACTATTTTTTTCAGTATGCCTAATGAGGTTAGATTGGTCATTTTAGTGAGTTAATTCATGTTTAGAGACAATCTGACCGGTATATTTAGGGTTTAATCAATCTTATTTTCATTATAGTAAGTAGGACATTAATGGCTTCTTTTCATGTTAACTTGCTTAATTTCATGCAATTGATCAAGTAAATAGATAGTTGCACTTCCTTCTTTCATTTTTCTAACAATATTTATGAATCTTGCACAAGTTTAATATTTTTTATCCATCTTATTGATTTCAAATATGGTATATTTATGCATATTTTCCTCAAAGGGCCTCATCATGAGAGGCTGCTTATTTGTTTAATGCTTTTGTGTTGTTTCTTGACCATAGGAAAGTAGGTTCGAAGGAGATTCAATCATCTAATTCCTTCCTCAACAGGAAGAAGAGGGTAAAACTCCACCCTAGAATAGTTTATGACTATTTAGAGAGCATTAGTATTATGCCTAACCTATTGGGGGCTTGGGAATTGTATCAATTGTATCAAAAATTTTGTGACCCTAAGAGGGGCATGATTTTAATCGATACTCTTTTCAGTATTAATAAAAGAAGCATCCATTTTCTTGTTATATGCAATCTTGTATCATTTTATGCTTTTATGTTGATTCCGATTGATGTAGTAGATAGGCGCATTGCTTTTTGGATAGGTCAGAAGGCAATCATGGTGGAACTCTAAAATTTATGCAACTGATCTCTGATCACTGTGTTATTTTGATATCAGGTGCAAACTGTAGGTTTTAGCTATGGTCTCATTGTTGGCCCCTGACTTCAAAATGCGGGCTATAGTTTGAATCGCACATCAAACCTACGGTTCATAGCAGACACAATAGACAATAGGGAGTCAAAGTTTGATCGGATGAGGACCTGAGGTAGGCCTCATTTTTCACTTTGTACTTTTTTATTATGTCTATGTTTTCCAAAAAGCAAAAAAGGGAAACGAATTAGGTATTAGGGTTTCTTTATTTTTCTAAGTTTGGCTAGGCGCTTCTAGGAACAACGGACCTCTGAGTGTAGTCTGCCCTAGAATCTAGTGTGCCAGGTTTAAATCATGTGTTGGTTTGTATTCTTGAGGCCCAATCAGAGGCTATATCATTGTAATTTGCATTATCAAGAGTCATATAGGATATAGCATGCATTATCTTAAATGAAACGTTTATTTTTGCATATCATGAAGGAAACAATCATTTATGTTGTATTATGCATTTTCATTTATATGCAAATATTAAATGAACCACACACACCACGTTTCAATTAAACGCTAGTGATTTGGGAGTGACATCCAACCACTAGTAGGGTCCAATGATGGTGGCAATCATTTCCATCCGTTGGCCCAACTCCCATGTACCTATTGTTCTAGACCAAGGTCGGGCCCAAGAACCTTTCGTACCCTAGAAAATTTGCATGTATTCTCTTCAGAGGGTATAATGTTGATTGGGATAAAACGACTGAGGAACTGGTAGGACCGGGGCTCCTTTTCTGGGTGTGGAGTTTCATTGTCACACACGAGGGATTTACACGGCCTAGATTCACACCTAGGTTTTCGATATATGAGTGTACCGATGAAAGCGAATTAAACTGAGAATATTATCCAACAAGATGTCAAACATGATAAGAGTATCTAATACTGACACAACAAAAAATTGAAACAACGTCAAATAGTTTAGGGATCATTTTAAATTGTAAAAGAGATAATCACCATTGTATACCTTGTTTGCATAATAAAAGATAAATATAGACACTAGGTGCACCATGGTGGAGACGTAAGATGGTCAACAAAGGCATAAGCTTGATGCTAATGACCAAGCCCCAATAGATTCACAACAACATATATTGAACCCTCACCCACATGTGCTTCCTGAACATCGTTCGACAAGCATTAGAGGAGACAATTCGACATGAGGGGAACCTATTCAACATACCCCTGATAGAGGAGTGTCTATGCATTCTTATAGACATAAAATAGAGTATGGAGTCTCTCAGCATGAGGGTGTTCCACTTGAAATCCATTACCAGGATTGTATTACACATGTGTCCATGGGATCAACTGAAGAGTATGTTATACATGGGTCCAAGTTTGTACCCCTATGTCATAGGTCTATAGGAGGATCCATGGCTCCCCATTTGGAGTACAGAAGAGATTGAGACCCACCCATTTAGGGGTATGCAAACAAGGCCATCGTTGAGCATAGGCCTATGCAGACTCTCACACGTAGTGAACCTTGAAATATCACTATTGATATGGCCAAGGTGGGAGCCAATGGCACACCACCGCATGAGCGATGGAGATCTAGATAGTTGGACGACTTAGGTAGCGTCCTTGAGTAGCTAGGCTATAATCCTTTAGCTCCACCCACTCATGCCCTGAGTGAGCATAGCATGGGTTCTATTAGGACTACTAGAGAGCATGGAGAGGCTTCCAAGTACTCTCATGTGAAACATCCACCATCCATGCATGATGACACAAAGCCCAGGGCTCAGTAGGATGCCAATGCCATCTTCACAAACAAAGGCAAAAGCATCACAAATCAGTAAGATGGGTACAAAATCCATAAGGTCGCTCATATATAGCATGCATACCAGAGGCCTATTACGATCGATCAACTTGATAGATCACACAGACTAGTATCCAAGCAGCGATGATAGCTCCTCCAATATCAATTGGAGGATACTCGCCTAGAGAGCAGTGCATCGAAGATGAGAATATTCAAGCATAGACGCTCATCATATAAAGACTATATGAGCAGCACATGTGTGAGGAATGTATCCTTACCCAAAAGGAGTATGTAGAACAGGAGGATAGGCTAGCAAGGGATGGTCTATACACTCACATGGAGAACGAAGAGCATGTTCATAGGAAGGTTTTTTCACAAGCCGACATGCATCAGGAGCGCAGAGACGCTCACACTCATGTTAGTGCCCAACTGATAGAATAGCCACCACCATTCGAAGAGTAGGGCAATGACAGTATGAGGAAGAAGAAGGAGACAAAGTCGATCAAGAGTATCCTAGAGACTCCCAAGTTGAGGAGGAGGAAGAACAATTTCCTCCACCTCGACAGAGGAAGAATGTACCTCCAAGACTGTCGCCGTGTCAACTTAAGGATGAGGACTTTCTATCCTCGCAGGCCTATAAGGCCTTAGTTGAGAAGGTAAAAGTAATCAAGAGGTAAGGCATGACTTTTCAAAAGTCAACATTGATCAAGATTCATAACAATCCTTTGGACCCCTCGGTGCCTACTCTAGCATATCCTAAGCATTTTTTCATGCCTAGGTTAAATAAATTCAAAGGGGAAGAAGACGTGCAAGAGCATGTCACAAGATTTTTGGAGGGTAACTTGAAGCTCAAGAACAGGAAGGAGGGGCACAAGAAGAGCTCCATGAAATAGCAGGGCAAGCAGGCCCATGTAAATCAAGTGGTCCTAAACCTCCAGAGAGAGGATAATGGGCAAAAAAAGTAGAATTATCAGGCCCAACCTCCTACATAGTACAAAAAGTGCAATAATAATTATAAGGGTAAAAATAAATAACAACGCCCGCCTCACCTATTCATGCCTTTGACATAATCATTGACATCAATATTCCATCAGTTATGCAAGGCTAAGGAAATCAGACTTCCCAAGGTTAAGCTGGCTGATCCTAATTAGCCCAAGTCAAAGGGGTATCTGGATGACCTATTTTGCATCTTCCATTGCACAAAGGGCCATGACATCAAAGTGTGTTGGTCCTTCAAACACATTGTGCAGAATATGATCAATAAATGTGAGCTTATAGTGTTGAATAACCCATTGGTACCTGACAACCAAAACATGGATATTTATAAAAATCCATTGCCAAACCATGAGGCACCACACAACAATGTTGGACAAGTTAACCAAGTTTGCATCGAACCACCTACCCAAGGGTTTGTAGGCATGGTTAATGTTGTTACCAGGCATGGGAGGTATGAGCAGTCGAATCAACCTCGCATTCCCATTAGTATACAAGCTATGCCAAATAAATGGCTAGGTCAGGATATTCTAGGTCCACCAACAAGATCAGTGGTGATCATATAGAGCAGGTTGGTCCAAAACCTATAGACAACTCTTGCAAAGTTGTCTATTTATGAGCTGATACAATAGTCCCCTAGGCACAAGGATACTTTCATGGATATTCTAAGGTCCATCAAAGTACAGTCTCAAGATGCTCAAGCATTTACCAATTTTGTGGGACATGTACAACAGTTCCAGGAGCCTATGATCCAATTTTATGATCATGAAATCAGGATGATTCCTATAGATACGGTTGACCCGTCGCTACATATTATCGCATGTGTTAATCACATGCCATTCAAGAGGGTCTTGATCAACACCGATTCATCGATCAATATAATAACTACCAAGGTATTGAGTCATTTAAAGTTTCCCAAGTCACATATTATGCCCACCACCTTCACACTGAGAGCATCTAATGATGCCCTATGCTCAACAATTGGCACAATTGTGCTACCTATTCAGGTGGGCCTAAATACCATATCCATCATGTGTCATGTGATCCAAGGTGCCATGCAATATAACATCATTCTTGGGAGGTCTTGGATTTGAGAAATGCATTGTGTTCCCTCCATATTACATCAATGTGTAAAATATATTCATGAGGGACGGGTTCACATAGTGTCATCAGACGAAGAACCTTTCAAGTTCGTGAACCTAGCAGATTTGCTTGGGGATTTCATACTCCCATAAATGCACCTGGACGTCCAGCTTGCATCGCCAGTTAAGAATCTAGGAGGCAAACCAACAGTACATGCTCAACCATCGACATTTGTATTACACAGATCTAAGCACACTACAACAACTTCATTGAAACTAACTGCATCAAAAATGCTTCATGATGACAAGAAGTTAAAGGTAAAAATGGGTGAAAAAGAGAAGCATGTACCCGAACCAATCACCAAAGAGGCTCCCACTCCCATGGAAGTGGAAGAAGCCTAGGACAAAGCTAAGGAGGTACTTCATCCTGCCTCACTTCCATCATCAACAGGTTCATCCGCACCGCTAGTGACTGTATATCTCACCAACATAGGGTTAGGTGAGTATATTATGCAGAATGTAACCTTCAAACCAATTATGGAGACTGCACAAGAGATGGGCCGACTGCATGCTTATCATTTTTTGGTTGGATCAGTAGTGTCATTGGGATATCCACCCAATCAGACTAACTTCATCTACGCTGGGTTGGATCAGCTTCTAGCATGAATGCCCATGGATGAAGATAATGATGAACGTTTTGCAGTAAATGTTCGTTATCTGTCCAACCCAGAGTATGCCATGCATATTTTTGAGTTATATCATTGGCATGGGCATGACCTTGGTCTTTTTGAACAAGGATGTAGGACTCTGCTTGAGCCACATTATTAGTTGGCAACTGATAGGTTCGGGCTAGGGTTACAAATATGAGGACAAGACAATTTTCTTGCAGTATCCCTAGATCAATTGTACCATAGTTTAGGGGACGACGTGGATTTCAACCCGTATCACCCTAATCCTTCTATGTTCTAGAGGGATAGTCAGATTGTGTCTTACGTCACCATAGCGTCACCCGAGACGTATCATGAGAATATCTTAGTGGATAATGAGTCTTCACCCGATAATCAATCGAGGGATGAGATTGAGCCAGTTTATGAGGTAATATCATACTTACGACACTTATACCCAATTTTATCGAATAGTAACGATAATAATCAAGAAATAGCCTATATGGGGCCACATTTGTCGAAACATCCCATTCTAGTGGGGGTGAATGAAGGATTGTATTACGATAGCGATGAAGAGGATGAGACAAAGAGAGCCTACTTAGGACCTCCCTACTTACGCTATCGCAATACACTGTATTTAGTTGAGGATATGTGTAGAGAGATCAATATAAATCCTCACCTTAGGCGAAAACCACCGAATGTTAATATGATCTATCACATGGTGTTTCCCAAACCACCTATGTACAGGGAGATCATTGAGCTGAATGATCCAATATTGTAATTAGTGCATAGAGAGTACCCAGTTATCTATGGTCCACATAGAGAGGATCCATTTGTGCCTGTGCTGATAGAGCCATATCTTGGGTATGAGAGCTACATCGATGATATAGAGGTTTGTTCGTGTGGTCCTGGAGATCAATTCTATTCCATAAATATGGTCTCCATTGATTTAACCACCCCACTCTGTAATCCAGCTGATTTGTCCAAACCATTGTCTCTCAATGTAGATGGTATTGACTAGGATCGCACTGACTCGCCTGTTGATCCTGAAGATTTCTTCCCAAATGAAGAAATGTTGCAACCATTTTATTTTGCACCAAGCTATGTTTATGGTGTCTATCATGCTAAAATTACTTCCAACATGGAACTTATCAACCCAGCTGATGACATCCAGTTGATCCCTACACCTCATCAGCTTGAGGAGGGATCACACATGTCAGTAGAGGAAACCTTCAATGTGGATATCAGTAATGATCCCACTTGTATCGTTCCAAATTTTCCGCACCCTTACCTTCAGGCTAAAGGATCCATGCCCGAAAGGGGGATGCGGGAAGGATGGGACAATACCTCGGACTGAGAGGCCCTTTGAAGGTCCCGCCTCTCGGGGGAGGTGTATTAAGGTGATTTTTCGACGGATGGTGGGGTTCACCAGGAAACGTTTAGTGGCAGTCTCCACGCCTAGGTTGGGAATGTGTTTAATGTGTTCAATTTTATCTTTAAACATTCAAATCCTAGGTTTGGCCAAATGAATCTAAGTTGTTCTATTATGAAAATGCAAATTAAATGAATACAAAAAACAGAATTAAACATAAAACACAGAGAATATGCTAGATGAGAAAAGCCATACCTGATTTCGGATGTCTGATGGAGATTCTAATTTTTGAAGCAGTCAAGATCGCCTCTGATTTGACAGGATCATCTGAAATCAGACAAGATCGTCTGAGATCTGACGAATTCATCAGACGAATTCGTCAGAGACCTGCAAACAGAGAAATAGATACAAAATACAGAAAATGCAGCTATACTGATAAAGGAAAATGATGTGAAATAATAATAAGGATGTTAATAAGATAATCCCGAATAGAAATGCAAGTAAATTACGATGCTTTAATAGCTAATCATGATTTTATTATGCAATTAAACTACATGGGTGAACTCCAAGATGCAGAATAACAAGAAATAATAATAAAACTGACTAAATGCAGAATAAAATAGCAACAAAGTATAGGAAAAGCGCAAACTCTGGGCACTGATTGCCCCCAATGCAGACTGTAGTCGAAATCGTCTCGAATTTTGATGGGATCGTCCAAGATTGTACAGGATCGTCTGCGACGATCTGAGCTTGCTCCGACTGAAAATCAATGAGGTCCCTGCAAGAAAACTTGGAAAGCACAAATGGAGATGGTAATCCAGGGTATTCTAATGCACGCAAAGGTCAAGTTACAGGAAAATTCAGCCAGGGGAATGTCAAGGGGGGTCCTAAGGTTTAAATAGGCTTAGGAGGGAGGTTAGGAGGTTGGGGATCATCCCAATTTGGGAGATCTCCAATGGGGAGGGTCTCTAACGGCGCAGACACGCTTCTGCCCAGATTAGAGACGTCGTTGGAACATAATCTAATTATGCACAAATCAGTTTGGGACGAGATCGTCTGGACGTTCTGCTCCAGACGAAATCGTCCGATCTGAGGCGATATCGTCTGATCGGAGACGATATCGTCCAACGGTCACAACAAATCCTAAAAATGGCACGAAAAATGGGGAAAGCTGTTTAACAGGCGGTTAACGGGCGGTTCGGGGTTAAAATTGAATTTTGAATTATTACTAAAGTAATTTTAATTATTTGCTAAGGTTTACTGCGCCAATTTTGGGGTGCTACATTTTGCCCCCTCTTTAGCAAATTTTTTGAGGAAAATGCGTTAAAGACGAGTTCTTCTCGATTTACGAGAAAGCAAAAATTTACTCCCATTTTTAGGCGACGATTCTAGGTCGAATCGTACGACAGCTTACTATGGTGCCCCCTCCGTGTTTTTACCCAAATCGAACGTTTGAGGTAAAAACGCGAAAAAGCAAAATTTTAAAATGTTTTTAATTGTTTTTGAATAAAATTAAGAAAAATAGGGAAAAACCCTAATTCATTGTTACTGTTCATTTTCATTTTCTGGTTTCTGGAGCTCTGCAAACAAAATGGTCGAGACAACGCACAGATCGACAGAGGTCCGACGCGGGCTACGGGTAAGAGTCTAAACTTAGTTTAGAATGCTTTAATTTTGATTTTCTATGCTTTTTAGATTAATTTTGAATGATTTTTGAGCATCGCGGCCGTTTTTTGGGCCGTCGACGTCGTCGGGACGAAATCGTCTCCATTTCGTCGAAATCGTCTCGATATCGCCGATTTCGTCCAGGGGCGAAATCGACGAAATGGGGACGATTTCATCAAATAAGGGACGATTTCGGCTTGCAAAATCGGAGACGAATTTGCTCAAATTGAACTTGTGTTACTTGCATTTTTAATCACTGTTTTATTAATGATTTTTATTGTTTTGTTGTTTATGTTGCAGAGAGGATTACTAAAGAGCAGAGAATGGAAATACGATGGGCTGAGGGATGACTTGGCCGCTCTATCTCAGGCAGAGCGAGATCAGTTGGCTCAAGTCGGCTTGCAGCATGTGGCAGATATGCCACAGGTTTCTACAGATATGGGGCTATTGACAGCCCTAGCAGAGAGGTGGTATCCGGGTTCTTCCTGTTTTCGGTTACCGATAGGGGAGATGACTCCCACATTGGAGGATGTATGGAGGATTTTGAGGATCCCCATACAAGGATGGCTAATAACTCCCATGGCCAATCAGGGCCATGCGATGATGCGACTGTGCGGAGATCCGAGCTTCGCCCTGGAGAAGGGCGGAGTGAACATCGAGTCGCTACGCCAGATGCCTGGGGCATCTAGACTGACACAGGTTTTGGTTGGGGTGGTAGGTGGTCTGTTGCTATGCCATCAGAGTGGATGCAGAGTACCATGGCTACTGACAGATGTGGTCTACGACATGAGAGACCACGGGTACAGGTTTGCTTGGGGGAGCTTTGTACTATGCCGATTGTATAGGATCCTGCATGGGGTCGTATACAAGGGCGACCGATGTCTGGTTATGACATCACTACTACAGGTTTGGTGCTGGGAGCACATCATGGTGCGGAGGCCGATAGGGCTCCCACTGATAGGGATTGATGGGGAGAGGCCCCGAGCTTTCTACTGGTGGCTCCGAAGAGGGTCACAACGACGGATAGATCTGCCAATGTCCCGGAGACTACTTGATGACCTTGTCTCCGACCAGATCACCTGGAGGCCTTGGAGAGATCATCCAGGGTGGGCCGAGGATGGACAGGAGCTGGCTCACGTTAGGCGAACCTGCTGGCTGAGGATGGAGAGGGGAGAGGTGGAGCTCCACCGCTACGACCGAGTTTTGAGGCAGTTCGGTCTACAGTAGGGGATCCCATCTCTCAGAGACTACGAGTTTTCCCGGACCATCCGGGATAACACTACAGTTAGCGGGGCTCTAGATATGCAGCGCTTCTAGAGTCAGGACGCAGATGATGCCCCGATCCAGCCAGTGGATGGGGACGACGTTGGGGTAGCCGACGGCTATGATGCCTGGTACACAGGCATCCGCCCTCCTCGGATGACGAGGGCTCAGGGTCCGATTCACGCAGTTGTGCGTCGGATGGGGAGGCGGTGCCAGGCGGCCATTGAGGTGGCACAGGGTCACGATGGGAGAGAGCAGAGGAGGCCACAGGCTCAGCAGAGGCCACGACAGCGGGAGAGGAGGGAGGATAGACCCCCTTCTCCATGGAGAGAGAGGCCACCATCGCCCGATAAGGGCAAGGGTGTGGACACAGGAGAGAGTAGTGAGATGGCTACTCTCTGGGTGGAGACTGTCCATCTCTAGGCACAGGTGCAGACTTTACAGGATGAGGCTACATGCCACCGAGCTGAGGCTACACAGCTCAGAGATGAGGTTGCACGCCTCAGAGCACGGAGCGAAGGAGCGAGCACTCAGGAGCTAGCACGGTCGATTGCTCAGACCACGTTCTATCAGGGTATCTACTTCCAGCTGGTGCCAGAGGGCCAGAGGGTACAGCTACCAGCCAGCATTACGGATCCGATCAGGGTTGGGTCATCGAGGACTTCATCTCGATCGATGACTAGGACTCGCAGTACCACACATACTGCGATGGGGCCACCTCGTCCACCTCAGGGCGGGGGAGGAGATGAGGCTGAGAGCTCGAGGGGTTCTCGAGGCTAGGCTACTGCACTGCATAGATTGAATATATGATTGAGAGGATTGAGTATGCCAAGATGTAGATTGTGGCATACCAATCTAGTTTTGATATGATGTACATATATTGTTGAGATATATATATATATATATATATATATATATTATTTTTGATCATATGACTTGTCTTATGTGTTTGTATGATGCTTTAATGTTTTGATGTGATTGATTTGATGATTCATGTAATTATGTCATTTGGAAATATTATGGTTTGAATGTCATGCTTTTAAAATTTAAATGAAATAATCTGATGTAAACAAATTGGTTGTTTGTGGGATAATAATAATAATAATAATAAAAAGGGACTTTTAACAATAATTTCAAAGGACATTGTCGCTATTATAGACCATTTCATGGAGTCACCGCTCACTCGGTCGTCAAGCTAATCCCAGTATAGAAATATTGTTAAAAGAAAAAGAGTGCTTAAGAGACTGTCTTAAGACTTTGTTGTGATGATGCAAATGATGATGATGATGGTGATTTGTTTTCAGATTTCCATGAAAATATTATGCATGAAATATATTAAAGATGATTTTTGCTAGGCATAAATTCCTAAGTGTGATAAAATTTTTGAATAATTCCCTAGGAATTATACCATCATTGCAAAATTGAAGTTGACATAATGACATGAAATAGAAACAATGTGCGTTGTTGTTAAAGCATAATTGTGTAACATAATGATTTAAGTCACATGTTTTGATGAATTTAAATAAATGGGAAATAAAATTAGTACAATGGTTTGCGCTAGGCATAGAATATTTAGGTATAGACTTATACCATCATCGCGAAATCCAAAGAAGAAATTGATAGTTTTATTGCATGGTTGATTTTTTAATTTTTGAAAATAAACAGATAATATGAAGATGAGGACTTGCGCTAGGCATAAAATTCCAATTTAAGTTTTGGAACTATACCATCGTCGCGAAAGTCGATAATATATATATGATTTGAGTGTATGTTTTGAAAGAAATTTTGATTTTTTTGAAAATGTATGTAGTTGTCTTTATACTAAACAACTGTTCTCAAATAAGAAAATGAAATTATTCCAAACAATTTGCAAAAATATTTCAAAGTATCTTAAAGACAAAAGTTAGATTTATAAGGAATCCCATGTGCGTATGTGAGTTCATTACCAATCTTGATTTATCATAATGATACACAAAATCTCTCAAATACAAATGTGTGTGCAATTGCTTTGTGCATTTACCAGTTTTGAGCAAGATAATTTGATACAAGTGATTTGAATTAACCAAATAAGTGTTCATTAACCATGATTTAGATGCATATAACCATACCAAACTACTATGTAAGTCGGGTTATCAAGAGCTAGCTAATCCATAAGCAGACATAGGTCTGTACAAAAGAAGGTCGCTAATGTGACAGACATATCACCACGCTAGGAGTTACCCAAGGCCAAGCGGGTTGGGCACAAACCACCTGTTATGGGGCTTACCTCACAGTTTTCGAATAATTGAGAATTCCAGGGATTCAAGCTCATCAACCCTTCTTTTCTTTTCAATGGGTAGGGAAAGGGATTTTATTGCTTTTGCTTTTGCTTTTCTCTTTTGCTCTTTTTGTATTTTTGCTTTTTTTTTTTTTTTGTATTTTTGCTTTTGTATTTGAGATAATGCTGAAATAGTGCTGAGATAGTACAAAATGATACTGGAATAATGCTTCTTTTGCTCATAATTTTGTTTGATTTTTCTTTTTCTTTTGCTTCCTATGCTAGGGATACTTGCTCGGATTAGCTGTAGAGCAAGGGATTTTTATTCTGGGTAGGGGTGAGCTTGTCCTTTTGTCAATTCTCAAAGATTCTAGACCATGTGCATGATAGGATAGCAGGGGAAACTTTTCGCTCAAGAAACCACTTCTACTATGTAGCATAGCATGGAAATTACAAATGTAATCATTTTATTGTGAAAGGATATGCTTGGTTTAAGTAAATAACAAGATCAATTCTCTATGCTCAAACTTTATTTAATTAAATTTTGTGGACTTTGATATAAGAGAGATTAGTAATCATGCCAGATAAAATCAAGATATTTATTTTTGTGTTTGCGAAAGTGAGGGATTCCAAATAAATGCTAATTTATCCAAGATAATAAGAAAATATAACTGCAATACTTTAAGAAGAAATATATACAACAAATATTTTTGAGGAGTTTGATAATTTTGACTCTCTCTTTTTTTTTTTTTTTTGTTGGTTTGTTTTTGTTTAAACAGTTTTATATATATTTTTAAAATGAGACAACATGCAAAATATGTACAAATGAAATGACTAAATTTTATGCGTAATATCGCTTAAGATGCATAATATTCATAGGTTCTTTTAAATCTTTACCATCTAAGGTAGCTAATTTGTATGCTCCCGATTCAAATTTAGCAGTTGATAATATATGGTCCAAGCCAGTTGGGCTCAAATTTACCTTTAAGGTCTTTAGTTGCATTAGTATTTTTTTGATTTTCTTTTAAAACAAGGTCACCGACCTCAAAGGATCGATGACGAACTTTCTTGGCATATGATCTTTTAAGCTTGTTTTGGTAGGCACGAAGATGCTCCAAAGCATTGATGCGCTTTTCATCTAGGAGTTCCAATTGACTGAGTCTGCCAGCTCGATATTCATCTCCTACTTCGGTATCTTGAAGTAGTAGAGCCAAAGAAGGAACTTCTAATTCAAAGGGAAAAACAGCTTCAACGCCATAAACCAAGACAAAAGGTGAAGTTCCAGTGGGAGTTCGAACGCTAGTGCGATATGCCCACAAAGTAGGATATAATTGAATGTGCCAGTTGCGACCAGATTTATTGACCAATATTTTAAGAATTTTGATTAAGGTTTTGTTAGATGCTTCTGCTTGACCATTACCCTGAGGATAATAGGGAGTGGACCAGCGATGTTGAATCTTATATTTTTGGCATAATTTCTTAACATCTTTATTTTTGAAACAAGTTCCATTGTCTCGAGATGAGATTTGCAGGAATTCCGAACCTACAAATAATTTGATTAAAAATAAATTTAGAGACTTGTGTTCCAATGCAGGAAGCTAAAGGCATAGCTTCAACCCACTTCGTGAAATACTCAGTGGCGGTTATGATGAATTTGTGTCCATCAGATGACACAGGATTAATTTTGCCAATAATGTCTAAGCCCCATTTTGAAAAGGGCCAAGGAGATGAAATAGCTTGTAGCTCTTGTGCAGGTGCATGGACAAGGTCAGCATGTTTCTGGCACTTGTCGCAATGGCGCACATAATCATGTGCATCATTTTCCATGGTAGGCCAAAAGTATCCTATCCTAAGGAGCTTTTTAGCAATGACACTACCACTGAAGTGTCCTCCACAAGATCCATCGTGGGCTTCACTTAAAGCTGATTTGGATTCTTCTAGATTCAAACATCTCAATAGGATACCTTCAAAAGATCTCCTATATAAAGTATTGCCAATTATTACAAATCGACTTGCTCGTCTACGTAATAACCGATGTTGGTTTCTATTAGAATTGGCAGGGAAAGTCCCATTTTGAAGAAAATCAAATATATCCGTATACCAAGGTTCAGGAGTAGTTTCATTGATTAGAAACACATCCAAAGGTTCTAAACATGACTTATTTGAAGCGGGTTCCTGGAGTCGACGAATAATGATGGTGGCATATTCGTCATCTAACTCCAAGGGCAGAAGAGATGCAACTGCGGCCATAGCATCATCTCGCACGGTTGCTAGTTCGAGGAATAGCTTCCAAGGTAACTTGATCAAATAGAGATATTAACTGTAAAACATATGCTTTATATGGGCGCAATTTATCATCTCTGGTCTGATAAACTTCATTAATTTGGTTTATAACAAGTTGAGAATCACCAAAAACTAGCAGATGTTTGATTTTTAGTGCCAAGGCAGCTCGTAATCCAAGGATTAGAGCCTCATATTCAGCAGTATTATTGGTGCAAGCAAATGTTAATTTAAAGGACAAAGGTATAAGATGTTTTTGTGGGGATATTAAAATAATACCCGCACTAGCCCCACTCATGCATCGGGCTCCATCAAAGTATAAGGACCATTGTTCAACATGGTTCGCCTCTAATTGAAGGCATTCATCAGGAAACTCAATGATGAGGGGATGGGTAGACTCTAAGGGTGCAGCAACTAATTGATCTGCTATGATTTGACCCTTAATAGACTTCTGTCCTATGAATGTGAGTTCAAACTCGCTTAGAGCAAGAACCCACTTTGTTGTACGACCCGATAAATAAGGTCGACTCATGAGATACCGCAAGGGATCATATTTAGCAATGACATATGTTTTTTGACTGAGCATATAATGGCATAATTTTTGCGTAGAAAATATGACTGCTAGACATAGTTTTTCTAATGTTGTGTAGCGGGTTTCATAACTGATTAAATTTTGGCTAATATAATAATTAGCACGCTCTCTCTTCTCATCATCAAGTTGAGCTAGCATAGCTCCTAAAGCAAAATCTGAAGCTAAAATATACAGGATAAACGGGCGATCAGGTCTAGGCGGTGAAAGCACAGGTGGGTTAAGGAGGTATTGTTTGAGAAGTTCAAAAGCTTCCTTACATTCGTCGTCCCAATTAAAAGGGACATCCTTCTTAAGAAGCTTAAGAAAGGGACCGGTTTTGTCCGCCAGCTTATCGATGAAGCGACGGATGGCTTGAAGTTTACCTTGTAAACTTCGTAACTCAGATATATTGGTAGGTGCGGGCATATCAGTGATAGCCGCAATCTTGAGAGGGTCGATTTTGATACCACGTAAAGAAACTAAAACCCCTAATAGTTTACCGGACTTAACTCCGAATATGCATTTGGCTGGATTTAATCGAATAAGGTATTCTCTTAACCGATTAAATACTTTTCTCAAATCATCTAAATGATCATCTTCTTTAATAGAGCGAGCTATAATATCATCTACGTAATCATGTAGGATATCATGCATCATATCATGAAAGATATAAGTCATGGCTCGTTGATATGTTGCGCTCGCATTCTTTAAACCAAATGGCATCACTTTCCAACAAAAGGTACCCCAAGGGGTAATAAAGGCTATTTTAGCCTGATCTTCAGGAGCTATCCTGATCTGATTATAGCCAAAAAATCCATCCATTAGGGACATCATTCCACTCCCCACAGTAAAATCAATGATTTGATCCATGTTGGGAAGAGGAAAATCATCTTTAGGGCATGCAACGTTAATATCTCTAAAGTCTAGTGCAAACCCTAACTTTGGTAGCTTCTTTCTTGGTGACTTGGAACTACATTTGAGATCCATTCAAGCATAATCAATAGCTTGTATAAAAACAACATTCAGGAGTTTTTCTAACTCCCCTTTGACTAGCAAGGCCACTTTGGGATGCATTTTTCTAAGTTTTTGTTTAACAGGTTTAGCATCCGGATGGACTACTAGATGATGCATGACTACAGAAGGGTCCAGACCTGGCATATCTTCATATGTCCAAGCAAAGACATCTTCATATTCTTTAAGAAATGCAATGTATTCATCTTGTTTTTCTTGACTTAATTCTGATCCAATATTGATTATGTGAGGATTATCCTCGGTTCCAATGTTAACTTTAATGACGTTTTCTACTTCCATGTGTAGATCTCTTTCAAAATTAGGTGGGGCGGGTGAGACGCCCAATTCTTGTAATTCTTTTAAGGTTAACTTGGAGAATTCATCTTGAGGAGTCGTGGCCTCAAGTTGGGCTATAGTAGGTATAGAACCATCAAAATAAAAACCATTGTGTAACAACTCTTCAACGGAGACATCATGGAAAATATCTCCTTCCAACTCATCATCGGATTCAGCAATCAATTCAGGGTAAGCTATGGATAGCATATTGCATGTAAAGGGATTATTCTTTGGACACAAAGAATCTTGTTTATCTAGATAATCTTGATAACATATGAGTTGATCATCACCTTCAAAAGGGAAGGGTTGACCCTTACTAGGAAATAGGCCCACACCACATCGGGAGGGCCATGGTTCTACCTCGATAGGTTCTTTCATACCATTTTGGAAAGGTCCCAAGCCTTTCCCTTTATATCCCATTTTAAGCATTATAGGTTTAGCTTTAATATATTCATTAGTAAAATAGCATCGAGCATATCCATCATAATGAGTCTTGATGTTTCGGGGTATTCTTCCCCAATCATATCCTTTATAAATAAAAGCACAACTCCCAACTTGGTAAGTACTTCCCATAGGTTGTGGGAGGCCCAAAGTACGAGGAGATGGCGGCAAATTATTTAAAAGAATTGAATCTTGCATAGAAGCATTTGTTTTTTCTGATATTAAAATTTTAGATAAATCCGGTAAAAGCTCATCATAAAGAGCATAAGATGTAGAAGGATCATTCCCTATATCTTTAGATGTGGAAGGTATGATAGATGTAGATAATGTGGAGGTGTTAATAAATGGGTCTATAGGTTTTGAAATTATAGGGATGGAACATGAAGGATTGGTTGTAGATCTAAGATCTTTTTGAGGTTCTAGTGTGGTTTGTTCAGAAGATTGTTGAGCTATACATGGGGGTGAAATTAATGGAGGAGTGTAGCACCCTAAAATTGGCACAGTAAAACCTTAATAATTACACTTACTCTAGTAAATAATTCAAATTCAAATTTCAACCTCCAAAACCGCTCCCAAACCGCCGCTTAATCCGTTTCCTCATTTCTCGTGCCATTTTTAGAGTTTGTTTTGACCGTTTGACGATATCGTCGTCGATCAGACGATATCGCCTCAGATCGGACGATTTCGTCTGGGCTAGGACGTCCAGACGATCTTGTCCCAAAACTAATTTTTCACAATTAGTCTCTGTTCCAACGGCGTCTCTAATCCGGGCAGAAGCGTGTCTGCGCCGTTAGAGACCCTCCCCGTTGGAGATCTCCCAAATAGGGATGATCTCCAACCTCCTAACCTCCCTCCTAAGCCTATTTAATCCTAGGCCCTCCCCTTAGCATCCCCCTGGCTGAAATTCCTCGTAACTCGAATTCTACACGCACTAGACATCCTAAATTACTATTTGCACTTGTTCTATCCAAATTTTGTTGCAGGAACCTTAGTATTTTTCAGCCGGAGCAAGCTTACATCGTCGTGGACGATCTCGTTCAATTCGAGGCGATTTCGTACCAATCCGAGACGATTTCGACTGCAGTCCACATTGGGGGCAATCAGTGCCCAGAGTTTGCATTTCTTCATCCTTTTATTTTATATTGTTCTGCATTTAGTTAAATCTAAGTTTATTTCTTATTATTTTGCATCTTGGAGTTCACCCATGTAGCTTTAAATGCATAATTAAGTCACCAATTGCCATTAAATCATTATAGTGCACTCGTATTTTGTTTATTATCATCATTTTAATGTTATTCCTATTATTCTACATCATTGCCCTCTGTTAGAATAGTTGCATTTTCTGTATTTTGTGTCTACTTCTCTGATTGCAGGTCTCTGACGAATTCGTCGACGAATTCGTCGATCTCGACGATCTTGTCCGATAGGAGACGATCCTATCGAATTCTAGACGATCCTGACTACTTCAAAAATTAGAATCTTCATCAGACATCCGGATCAGGTATGGCTTTTTAATCTTGCTTACTTTCTCTTTTTTCTATCCAAATTTGTTTTTCTGTATTCATTTAAATCTGCATTTCATATAGAATAGCTTAGATGCATTTTGGCCAAACCTAGGACTTGGATGATTAAGGCTAAAACTGAACACATCAAACACATTCCCAACCTAGGCGTGGAAACTGCCATTCAAACGTTTCCTGGTGAACCCACCATCCGTCGAAAAATCACCATAATACACCTCCCCGAGAGGCGGGACCTTCGCAAGGCCTCTCAGTCCGAGGTACCGCGCCATCCTTTTCCCATCCCCCTTTCGGGCACGGATCCTATAGCCTGAAGGTAAGGGTGTGAAAAATTTGGAGCGATACATTTTGGTGAACCCGACGTGAATGCATTTAAAACCTTTTGAAAACAAAAAAAAAATAAAACAACCAAAACATAGATGCATTTCAAATCATTTAAAATTAATAAGTTGCATATCATGTTTAGATGGTAGCTCCTAAGAAAATATTAGCAGTTACTATAAATGTTGAAAACCAATTGGCAGCCATAGAAATCAATTCTGTGCTTAGTGTGCCCGAAACAGATAGAAATCAACTTTTGTGGGACGAACTTGATAGAAGACTAAGTGTCATTTCATCTAGGTCAACAAAACTTAAACAAATCAAGAGGCTTGTCCTAGATAGAATCCTGGATCCTCATCAACTCGTCTTTTATCATGAACTTCGGAGAGCCTCGCCATAGATGGTTAGCTTATAGGAGAGCTCTTGTGTCTTCAGAATTGTTCACCTTCGAGGAATACCTCGAGAACGCAGCCATTATACACCAGTTCCTAGGTCGTGTAGAAGACCAAGAGGTTGTTCTTACGGATAGGGAAAGATGGAATAGAGTTCCTCGAGCTATGTTATATCGAGAGTATTGCCACGAGCTTTACTTCTATCAACCAGAATCTGAGACAGATAATATCACTATAGCTCTTTTCATTAAATTTTTGAAAGAAAATTTTCAATTTGAAGAAGAACACTTCATGACTCTTGAAGAACTCGAGCCCATTAATGATATTTATAAATTGTTTATAGAAAACTAGATCATTACTTTCAGTATTATTTCTTGCATTTATTGTGTTGTTTGTTATCTTTACAATATTATTACAAAAACAAGAAAAACTAAAAAACATAACAAAAACCAAAACCTTTCATTTTAAATATTGTAGTAGGTATATAATTAATATATACCTCTTAAGCTTAAAAAAATATATATATATATATATATATATATATATATATATATTTGCTGAAATCTAAATTAAGCACAATGCCTAAACTTAGGAATGGTAAACAAACGGAAGGAGAAGAAGAAGATTGGTTAGAAGATAAAACTAGAAACCCAAATGTCCTTCCCGAAGATCCAATTCCGGAAGGAGAAACTCTAGATCAACCAGAAGATGACCTAGGTGAAGACAATGAACAAGAAGAAAATGTTAAAGAGGATGGATCCTCATCCCCTAGAGTAGCTCCGGATGGAACTATTGCTTTTGACAACTTAGATCATTTCTGGAAATTTTTCAATAATAACATTGGCGCTCTTAATATGGCAGTTCGTATTGATAAAGGGCAAATTAGTGACACTCAAGCAGCCATGGAACATATGTTTGATGTGCACACTAATCCCTTGTCTTTCATTGATCAAGAAAGTGATAAGGCTGGACCATCCAATAGAGATATGGTCACTATGATTCAGAACATGCCAAAACAACAGGTTACCCAACCTCCTAAGGAACTTGTTATTGAGCCTAAAATCATTCCCACACAAAAGAAAACTTCCTTCACTACTTTACTTCGCCAAACTATTGATCAATATGCTTCAAGTAAACAAAAACCTAAAATGAAGCCAAACACCAATTTTCAACAATCTGGAATACAACATAATACAACTTCAAAATTCCTTCATAACACCTTTCCTACCAACAATTTACACAATAGCAACATAGCATCTAATCTTCATGTCCCTCCATCATATGCTCACAAATCCCATATCAATGCCCTACCGAACCAATATGGTGGGCAAACTAGTAATCTGGAAGCCATGGTGAAACAGTTAGCTTCGCGTATGGACCAGATAGATCCTTACCGTCCCTCGTACAATTATCGAGAGATATGTAGTCAACCTTTGGATCCCATAGTTGTAGCACAACCGTACCCTAAGCATTTTCCCATGCCCATCCTGCCTATATATAAAGGAACCGAAGATCCCATAGAGCATCTTCGCATGTTTAGGATAGCATGTCATGATATATCACATGATGACTTGCTATTACTAAAAATGTTCCCAAAAAGTTTAGGTGGAATGGCATTAGAGTGGTACTATCAATTGCCCACTCATTCTTTGAGAAACTTTGAAGAAACAACTGAATCTTTTGTCCATCAATTTAGTGCCTACATCGAGAGGCATGTAACCATTAAAGATTTATACAACTTAAAACAAGACAAGGATGAATGTTTTGCCGATTTCTTAGCTAGATGGAGGCAGTTGATAGGAAAACTGCACTTTGTGCTACCTTATAGGGAAATGTTGGACATTTTTATTAATAATTTACAAGAACAAATATCTTATGAGCTATCAACTGCTACTTTAACTACCTTCGATCAGGCTATAGATTTAGCTCGAAGAGTAGAAGATGCCCTCATTAGGAGAGGCCAACTTAGGAAGAAGGATGATGAGAAAACATCCAGAAATCAGTATAAAAACAAACAAGTTGTAGGTGACGGAGTCACTGACAACAAAAATGTTGCTAATATCAATGCAACGAAAACAACAGAAAAATTTATATTGAAACCGCCTGATAAGCCTCCTCGAGAATTTACTAGATTGAATCAACCCTTATCAACTATTTTACCTCAATTACTCGAAAGAGGTTTGATCCAATTACCAGCTATCCGGGAACCTGATCCAACTATACCCGGATACAGAGCTGACTTACACCGTGATTTCCATAGAGGGCCTGGACACTCTACCAATGCTTGTAAAAGGTTGAAACATAAAATACAGGATCTGATTGATAATAATGAAATGGAGGTGCAAGCCTTCCAACCTAAACAAAATGCTCCTAATAATCCTCAAAAGAACATTCCCCAAAATCAAAATCAAAATGCTAATCAATCATTAGACATATTTCAACACCCTTTACCAAGACATGGTAAAGAGGTGGCCAATCAAATCGAACATCATAATGTTCCTCCTCCTACCCGATATGTAGGAACTATTAGTGGACATTTACTTAATCATGATCCTCAAATATTTGACACAACTTTATCCATGGTCACGACCAGGCCCCTACATAATATTCAAACTCCAGATCCTAGTGATATAGAATCGATATCGAAAGTGAAATAGACATCACTTCAAACCAATCGAATAGTTCTAAAAATGAATCAGATCCTATTCAACCCATCACAGATGCTATGGTTCCAGAAGAACCATTTCCTAGAAGAGTTACTACTCGACCCTCTTCTAATCAATTCCTCCCAAATGAACAAGCCATAAACGCTCAATCGAGACCAGTTAAGCGTCTTCAATATAACATTGTAGGTACCATTGGAGTCGTTACCCGACAACAGGCTCAAAATTCTCAACAAGAACCAAATCGGAATGATGGATCAGCTCCATTTGTTTTGAAAAATCCCAATAAAGGGAATCATGCTTCCAATGTTCAACCTAAACCCCCTTACAATATTAATGAGCAATTATCCAATACTACAACCTGAATTTCCCTTTTGGATTTATTAAGATCTTCTCCTACCCATAGGGATGAGTTGATGCTTACATTAAGCCAAATGATGGTACCTCAAAATATTCAACCTGAAGCCATGGCCAATACTATCATCACTCGAGAAGTTGATTGTATTGACTTTCGGGATAAAGATATCCCACAACACAGTTTACATAAGGATAATCCCTTATATATTACTGCTCTAATTGGAGATGTAGCTGTTAAACGAGTCCTGATTGATAATGGTTCATCTCTAAACATTTGCACTTTTGACTTCTACCAACGATTTGGCTTTAGAAGTGATGAAATGAAGAAAATCGACATGATTATCAAAGCTTTCAATGACGAAACACAAGAAACGTGTGGAGTTATTACCATCCCATTGCAAGTTGGTCCTCGAACTCTAGATACCACCATGTTTATTGTACATTGCCCCGCATCGTACAATATACTCTTGGGTCATCCTTGGATCAATGCAATGCGGGCTGTCCCATCAACTTTACACCAATGTGTTAAATTCGAATTTAAAAATCAGTTGGTCACTATCCACGGTGATCCTAGACCCTTTGATATGTGTGCTTTGGTAGAACCCGTTGGAGTGCAATTTTGCCCCGCTCTGTCATCCACACATCCTAGTTTTTATTTTTCATCTAAAACAGTGAAACACACACCCATAGCTTCACCTATTTCCCCTCCATTAATTTCATCCTCATATATAGATCAACAATCTTCTAAACAAACCACTCTAGAACCTCAAAAAGATCTTCAATCTACAACCAATCCTTCATGTTCTATCCCTATAATTTCAAAACCTATAGACCCATCTCTTAACACTTCCACATTATCAACATCTATCATACCTTCCACATCTAAAGATATAGGGAATGATCCTTCTACATCTTATGCTCTTTCCGATGAACTTTTACCGGATTTATCCACAATCTTAATATCCGAAAAAACAAATGCTTTCATGCAAGATTCAATTCTTTTAAATAACTTGCCGCCATCTCCTCGTACTTTGGGCCTCCCACAACCTATGGGAAGTATTTACCAAGTCGGGAGTTGTGCCTTCATTTATAAAGGATATGATTTGGGAAGAATCCCTCGGAATATCAAAACTCATCATGAGGGATATGCTCGATGTTATTTTACCAATGAATATATTAAAGCTAAACCCATAATGCTTAAAATGGGATATAAAGGGAAAGGCTTGGGACCTTTCCAAAATGGCATGAAAGAACCTTTCGAGGTAGAACCGTGGCCTCGCCCACCGTGGTGTGGGCCTATTTCCTAGTAAGGGTCAACCCTTTCCTTTTGAAGATGATGATCAACTCATATGTTATCAAGATTATTTGGATAGGCGTGATGATTTGCCTCTAAAAAATCAGCCATTTACATGTAACATGCTATCCATAGCTTACCCCGAAATGATTGCTGACTCCGATGAGGAGTTGGAAGGAGATATCTTCCACGATGTCTCCGTTGAAGAGATGTTACACAATGGATTTTATTTTGATGGTTCTATACCAACTATAGCCCAACTTGAGACCACTAATCCTCAAGATGAATTATCCAACTTAACCTTACAAGAATTACAAGAATTGGGCGTTTCACCCGCCCCACCTAATTTTGAAAGAGATCTACACATGGAGGTAGAAAACGTCATTAAAATTAATATTGGAACTGAGGATAGTCCTCACATAATCAATATTGGATCAGAATTAAGTCAAGAAAAACAAGAGCAATACATTGCATTCCTTAAAGAATATGAAGATGTCTTCGCTTGGACATATGAAGATATGCCAGGTCTAGACCCTTCTGTAGTCATGCATCACCTAGTGGTCCATCCGGATGCTAAACCCGTTAAACAAAAACTTAGAAAAATGCATCCCAAAGTGGCTTTGCTAGTCAAAGGGGAGTTAGAAAAACTCCTGAATGTTGTTTTTATACAAGCTATTGATTATGCTGAATGGATCTCAAATGTAGTTCCAGTCACCAAGAAAGAAGCCACCAAAGTTAGGGTTTGCACAGATTTTAGAGATATTAACGTTGCATGCCCTAAAGATGATTTTCCTCTTCCAAACATGGATCAAATCATTGACTTTACCGTCAGGAGTGGGATGATGTCCTTAATGGATGGATTCTCCGGTTATAATCAGATCAGGATAGCTCCCGAAGATCAGGCTAAAACAACCTTTATTACCCCTTGGGGTACCTTTTGTTGGAAAGTGATGCCATTTGGCTTAAAGAACGCAGGTGCAACCTATCAACGAGCTATGACTTATATTTTTCATGATATGATGCATGATATCCTACATGATTATGTAGATGATATTATAGCTCGCTCTATTAATGAAGATAATCATTTAGATGATTTGAGAAAAGTTTTTAATCGATTACGAGAATATCTTATTCGATTAAATCCAGCCAAATGCATATTCGAAGTTAAGTCCGGTAAACTATTAGGGGTTTTAGTTTCTTTACGTGGTATCAAAATCGACCCTCTCAAGATTGCGGCTATCACTGATATGCCCGCACCTACTAATATATCTGAGTTACGAAGTTTACAAGGTAAGCTTCAAGCCATCCGTCGCTTCATTGATAAGCCGGCGGACAAAACCGGTCCCTTTCTTAAACTTCTTAAGAAGGATGTCCCTTTTAATTGGGACGACGAATGTAAAGAAGCTTTTGAACTTCTCAAACAATACCTCCTTAACCCACCTGTGCTTTCACCGCCTAGACCTGATCGCCCATTTCTCCTGTATATTTCAGCTTCAGATTCTGCCTTAGGAGCTATGTTAGCTCAGCTTGATGATGAGAAGAGAGAACGTGCTAATTATTATATTAGCCGAACCTTCATCAGTTATGAAACCCGCTACACAACATTAGAAAAACTATGTCTAGCAGTCGTGTTTGCTACGCAAAAATTATGCCATTATATGCTTAGTCAAAAAACTTATGTCATTGCTAAATATGATCCCTTGAGGTATCTCATGAGTCGACCTTATTTATCGGGTCGCACAACCAAGTGGGTTCTTGCTCTAAGCGAGTTTGACCTCACGTTCATAGGACAGAAGTCTAGTTAAGGGTCAAATCATAGCAGATCAATTAGTTGTTGCACCCTTAGAGTCTACCCATCCCCTCATCATTGAGTTTCCTGATGAATGCCTTCAATTAGAGGCAGACCATATTGAACAATGGTCCTTATACTTTGATGGAGCCCGATGCATGAGTGGGGCTGGTGCGGGTATTATTTTAATATCCCCGCAAAAACATCTTATTCCTCTGTCCTTCAAATTAACATTTGCTTGCACCAACAATACCGTTGAATATGAAGCTCTAATCCTTGGATTACGAGCTGCCTTGGCGCTAAAAATTAAACATCTGTTAGTTTTTGGTGATTCTCAACTTGTTATAAACCAAATTAATGAAGTTTATCGGACCAGAGATGATAAACTGCGCCCATATAAAGCCTATGTTTTACAATTAATGTCTCTATTTGATCAAGTTACCTTGGAAGCTATTCCTCGAACTTGCAACCGTGCAACTGATGCTATGGCCGCACTCGCATCTCTCCCGCCCTTGGAGTTAGATGACGAATATGCCACTATAATTATTTGTCGACTCTAGGAACCTGCTTCAAATAAGTCATGCTTAGAACCTTTGGATGTGTTTCTAATCAATGAAACTACTCCCGAACCTTGGTATACGGATATATTTGATTTTCTTCAAAATGGGATTTTCCCCACCAATTCTAATAGAAACAAGCGTCGGTTATTACGTAGACGAGCAAGTCGATTTGTAATAATTGGCAATACTTTATATAGGAGATCTTTTGAAGGTATCCTATTAAGATGTTTGAATTTAGAAGAATCCAAATCAGCCTTGAGTGAAGCCCACGATGGATCTTGTGGAGGACACTTCAGTGGTAGTGTCATTGCTAAAAAGCTCCTTAGGATAGGATACTTTTGGCCTACCATGGAGAATGATGCACATGATTATGTGCGCCATTGCGACAAGTGCCAGAAACATGCTGACCTTGTCCATGCGCCTGCACAAGAACCGCAGGCTATTTCATCTCCTTGGCCCTTTTCAAAATGGGGTTTAGATATTATTGGCAAAATCAATCCTGTGTCATCTGATGGACACAAATTCATCATAACCGCCACCGAGTATTTCACGAAGTGGGTTGAAGCTATGCCTTTAGCTTCCTGCACTGGCACACAAGTCTCTAAATTTATTTTTAATCAAATCATTTGTAGGTTCGGAATTCTCGCAAATCTCATCTCTGATAATGGAACTTGTTTCAAAAATAAAGATGTTAAAAAATTATGCCAAAAATATAAGATTCAACATCGCTGGTCCACTCCCTATTATCCTCAGGGTAATGGTCAAGCGTAAGCATCTAACAAAACCTTAATCAAAATTCTCAAAATATTGGTCAATAAATCTGGCCGCGACTGGCACATTCAGTTATATCCAGCCTTGTGGGCCTATCGAACTAGTGTTCGAACCCCCACTGGAACTTCACCTTTTGTTTTGGTTTATGGTGCTGAAGCCGTTTTTCCCTTTGAATTAGAAGTTCCTTCTTTGGCTCTACTACTTCAAGATACCGAAGTAGGAGATGAATATCGAGCTGGCAGACTCAGTTAGCTGGAACTCCTAGATGAAAAATGCATCAATGCTTTGGAGCATCTCCGTGCCTACCAAAACAAGCTTAAAAGATCATATGCTAAAAAAGTTCGTCATCGATCCTTTGAGATCGGCGACCTTGTTTTAAAAGAAAATAAAAAAAAATACTAATGCAACTAAGGACCTTAAAGGTAAATTTGAGCCCAACCGGCTTGGACCATACATTATCACCGCTAAATTTGAATCGGGAGCATACAAATTATCTACCTTAGATGGTAAAGAACTTAAAGAACCCATGAACATTTTGCATCTTAAACGTTACTATGTATAAATTTGGTCATTTCATCCTTGTATATATTTGTTTAAAATATTTCAAAATCACTATCTTGTATTTCTTTCAATTTATAAATTCAAAAACACCAAAAACATTCATAATCATCAAAATATTCAAAACTACTTGTTGTATTTATTTATGGCACTTGTTAATTCTTTCAAAAACAAAAAAATAATAATAAAAATAAAAAAACAGCAATATTCTTGACTCTTTCGAAACCAAAACAACATAAAGAAGAAAGAGAGAGTCAACATTCTCAAAACTTCTCAAAAAGTATTTATATATATCTTCTTACAAATGTTGCAGTTATATGTTTCAAATTATTTTGGATAAATTAGCATTTATTTGGAATCCCTCACTTTCACACTCACAAAAATAAATATCTTGATTTTATCTGGCATGATTACTAATCTCTCTTATATCAAAGTCCACAAAATTCAATTAAATAAAGTTTGAGCACAGAGAATTGATCTTGTTATTTACTTAAACCAAGCACATCCTTTCACAATAAAATGATTATATTTGTAATGTCCATGCTTTGCTACATAGTAGAAGTGGTTTCTTGAGCGAAAAGTTTCCCCTGCTATCCTATCATGCACATGGTCTAGAATCTTTGAGAATTGGCAAAAGGACAAGCTCACCCCTACCGGAATAAAAATCCCTTGCTCTACAACTAATCCGAGCAAGTATCCCTAGCATAGAACAAAAAGAAAAAGCAAAGTTCAAGAAAAAGAGAAAAAGAAAAATATTATTTTATATCATTATAGCATTATCAAGCAAAAATACAAAAGAAATACAAAAGAAAGCAAAAGCAAAAGCAATAAAATCCCTTTCCCTACCCTTTGAAAAGAAAAGAAGGGTTGATGAGCTTGAATCCTTGGAATTCTCAATTATTCGAAAACTGTGAGGTAAGCCCCATAACAGGTGGTTTGTGCCCAACCCGCTTGGCCTTGGGTAACTCCTAGCATGGCGATATGTCTGTCACATTAGCGACCTTCTTTTGTACAGACCTATGTCCGCTTATGGATTAGCTAGCTCTTGATAATCCGACTTACATAGTAGTCTAGTATGGTTATATGCATCTACATCATGGTTAATGAACACTTATTTGGTTCATTCAAATCACTTGTATCATATTATCTTGCTCAAAACTGGTAAATGAACATAGCAATTGCACACACATTTGTATTTGAGAGATTTTGTGTATCATTATGATAAATCAAGATTGGAAATGAACTCACATATGCACATGGGATTCCTTATAAATCTAACTTTTGTCTTTAAGATACTTTGAAATATTTTTTTGCAAATTGTCTGGAATAAATTCATTTTCTTCTTTAAAGTACAGTTGTTTAGTATAAAGACAACTACATACATAATAGAAAAAATCAAAATTTCTTTCAAAACCATACAATCAAAACACACACACACATATATATATATATATATATATATATATATATATATATATATATATATATATATTGTCGACTTTCGCGACGATGGTATAGTTCCAAAACCAAAATTGGAATTTTATGCCTAGCGCAAGTCCTCATCTTCATATTTTCTGTTTATTAAAAATCAACCATGCAATAAAACAATCTATTTTCTTCTTTGATTTTCGCGATGATGGTATAAGTCTATACCTACATATTCTATGCCTAGCGCAAACCATTGTACCAATTTTTATTCCCCATTTATTTGAAAAATCATGAAAACCATATGACTTAAATCATTATGTTATACAATTATGCTTTCAAAAGCATGCACATTATCACTATTTCATGTCATTATGTCAACCTTCAATTTTGCAATGATGGTATAATTCCTAGGGAATTATCCAAAAATTTTATCACACTTAGGAATTTATGCCTAGCAAAAATCATTTTAACATTATTTCATGCATACTATTTTTATGAAACTCTGAAAACAAACCATCATCATCATCATTTGCACCATTGCACCAAAGTCTTAAGACAGTCTCTTAAGCACTCTTTTACTTTTAACAATATTTCTATACCGGGATTAGCTTGACGACCGAGTGAGCGGCGACTCCATGAAATGGTCTATAATAGCGACAATGTCCTTTGAAATTATTGTTAAAAGTCCCTTTTATTTTTTATCAAATCATCACATCACAAACAACCAATTTGTTCTATCAGATTATTTCATTTAAATTTTTAAAGCATGACATTTAAACCATAATATTTCCAACGACGTAATTACATGAATCATCAAATCAATCAATCAAAACATTAAAAGCATCATAAAAATACATAAGACAAGTCATATGATCAAAAAATATCTCATCTATATATATCACAAATATATATACATCATATCAAAATCGAATCGGTATGCCACAATCTATACCTCGGCATACTCAATCCTCTATCAAAAATAATAAATACTATATATCAATCTATGCAATGCAATCTGTAGTAGCTAGCCTCGAGAACCCCTCGAGCTCTCAGCCTCATCTCCTCCCCCGCCCTGAGGTGGACGAGGTGGCCCCATCACAGTATGTGTGGTACTACGAGTCCTAGTCGTGGATCGGGATGAAGTCCTTGATGACCCAATCCTGATCGGATCCACGATGTTAGCCAACAGTGGTAATCTCTCCTCCTCTGGCACCATCTGGTGGTATAGTGTCTGATAAAATGTGATCTGGGCAATAGCCCGTGCTAGCTCCCGAGTGCTCGCCCCTCCGCCCCATGCTCTAGGCATGCAATCTCATCTCTGAGCTGTGTCACCTCAGCTCGGTGTCATGCAGCCTCCTCCTGCAGGGTCTGCACCTGTGCTTGGAGATGGACTGTCTCCGCTCGGAGAGTCGCTGTCTCGCTGCTCTCCCTAGTGTCAACACCCTTGCCCTTATCGGGCGATGGTGGCCTCTCTCTCTATGGAGAAGGGGGTCTCTCCTCCCTCCTCTCCTACTGTCGTGGCCTCTGCTGCGCCTGTGGTCTCCTCTTCTCTCTCCCATCGTGACCCTGGGCCACCTCAATGGCCGCCTGGCATCGCCTCCCCATCCGATGCACAACTACATGAATCGGACCCCGAGCCCTCGTCATCCGAGGAGGGCGGATGCTCACGTACCAGGCATCGTAGCCATCGGCTACCCTAGCGTCATCCCCATCCACTGGCTGAATGGGGGCATCATCTACGTCCTGACTCCAGAAGCGCTGCATATCTGGAGCCCCGCTAACCGTAGTGTTATCCCGGATAGTCCAAGAAAACTCGTAATCCCTGAGAGATGGGATCCCTTGCTGTAGACCGAACTATCACAAAACTCGGTCGTAGCGGTGGAGCTCCACCTCTCCCCTCTCCATCCTCAGCCAGTAGGTTCGCCTGATGCGAGCCAGCTCTTGTCCATCCTCGGCCCACCCTGGATGATCCCTCCAAGGCCTCCAGGTGATCTGGTCCAGGACAAGGTCATCCAGCAGTCTCCGGGACATCGACAGATCAATCCGCCATTGTGCCCCTCTCTGGAGCCACCAGTAGAAAACTCGGGGCCTCTCCCCGTCAATCCCTATCAAAGGAAGCCCTACCGGCCTCCGCACTGCAATGTGCTCCCAGCACCAAACCTGTAGAAGCGATGTCATAACCAGACATCGACCGCCCTTGTACACGACCCCATGCAGGATCTTGTACAATCGGCATAGAACAAAACTGCCCCAAGAGAACCTGTAACCATGGTCACGCATGTCATAGATCACATCTGCTAGCACCCATGGTACCCTACACCCACTCTGGTGGCACAGCGAAGTCCACCTACCACTCTGGCCAAAACCTGTGTGAGTCTGGATGCCCCAGGCATCTGACGTAGCGCCTCGATGTTCACTCCGCCCTTCTCCAGGGCGAAGCTCGGATCGCCACACAACCGCATCATAGCATGGCCCTGATTGGCCGTAGGAGTGATCAACCGTCCTTGTATGGGGATCCTCAGAATCCTCCATACATCCTCCAATGTGGGAGTCATCTCCCCTGTCGGTAACCGAAAATAGGAAGAACCCGGATACCACCTCTCTGCCAGGGCTGTCAGTAGCCCCATGTCTGTAGAAACTTGTGGCATCTCTGCCACATGTCGTAAGCCGGCTTGAGCCAGCTCGATCCCGCTCTCCTCGTGATAGAGCGGCCAAGTCATCTCTCAACCCGTCGTATTTCCATTCTCTCGCTCTTTAGTAAACCTCTCTTGCAACATAAACAACAACACAATAAAAAATCATTAATAAAAACTCAAGTGATTAATAATGCAAGTAAAATCAGTTCAATTTTATACAAATGATGATATCGTCCACTATTGGACGATATCGTCCCAAATTTGAGCAAAATCGTCTCCGATTTCGCAAGCCGAAATCGTCCCTTATTTGACGAAATCGTCCCCCTTTCGCCGATTTCGCCCTTCGACGAAATCGGCGAACTTGAGACGATTTCGTCCCGACGACGTCGACGGCCCAAAAACGGCCGCGATGCTCAAAATTTATTTAAAATCAATCTAAAAAGCATGTAAATTCAACTTAAACCATTCTAAGCTAAGTTTAGACTCTTACCCGTAGCCCGCGTCGGACCTCTGTCGATCTGTGCGCTGTCTCCACCATTTTTGCTTGCAGAGCTCTAAAAACCAGAAAAATGAACAGTAACAATGAATTAGGGTTTTACCCTATTTTTCTTAATTTTATTCAAAACACAATTAAAAACATTTAAAATTTTTGCTTTTTCGTGTTTTTACCTCAAACGTTCGATTTGGGTAAAAACACGGAGGGGGCACCATAGTAAGTCTGTCGTACGATTCGACCAAGAATCGTCGCCTAAAAATGGGAATAATTTTTGCTTTCTCGTAGATCGAGAAGAACTCATCTTTAACGCATTTTCTTCAAAAATTCGCTAAAGAGGGGGCAAAATGTAGCACCCTAAAATTGGCGCAGTAAAACCTTAATAATTACACTTACTCTAGTAAATAATTCAAATTCAAATTTCAACCTCCAAAACCGCTCCCAAACCACCGCTTAATCCGTTTCCTCATTTCCCATGCCATTTTTAGAGTTTGTTTTGACCGTTTGACGATATCGTCGTCGATCAGACGATATCGCCTCAGATCGGACGATTTCGTCTGGGCTAGGACGTCTAGACGATCTTGTCCCAAAACTAATTTTTCACAATTAGTTTCTATTCCAACGGCGTCTCTAATCCGGGCGAAGCGTGTCTGCACCGTTAGAGACCCTCCCCGTTGGAGATCTCCCAAATAGGGATGATCTCCAACCTCCTAACCTCCCTCCTAAGCCTATTTAATCCTAGGCCCTCCCCTTAGCATCCCCCTGGCTGAAATTCCCTGTAACTCGAATTCTACACGCACTAGACATCCTAAATTACTATTTGCACTTGTTCTATCCAAATTTTGTTGCAGGTACCTTAGTATTTTTCAGCCGGAGCAAGCTACATCGTCGTGGACGATCCTGTCCAATTAGAGACGATCTCATCGAATCCGAGACGATTTCGATTGCAGTCCACATTGGGGGCAATCGGTGCCCGTAGTTTGCATTTCTTCATCCTTTATTTTATACATTATTCTGCATTTAGTTAATATCATGATTATTTCTTATTATTTTGCATCTTGGAGTTCACCCATCTAGCTTTAAATGCATAATTAAGTCATCAATTGTCATTAAATCATTGTAGTGCACTCGTATTTTGTTTATTATCATCATTTTAATGTTATTCCTATTATTCTACATCATTGCCCTCTGTTATAATAGTTGCATTCTCTGTATTTTGCATCTACTTCTCTGATTGCAGGTCTCTGATGAATTCGTCAAAGGAATTCATCAGATCTCAGATGATCTTGTCGGATAGCAGACGATCCTGTCGAATTCGAGACGATCTTGACTGCTTCAAAAATTAGAATCTTCATCAGACATCCGGATCAGGTATGGCTCTTTAATCTAGCTTTTTCTTTCTATTTTTTTGTCCAAATTTGTTCTTCGTATTCATTTAAATCTGCATCTTCATATAGAATAGCTTAGACGCATTTTGGCCAAACCTAGGACTTGGATGATTAAGGCTAAAACTGAACACATCAAACACATTCCCAACCTAGGCATGGAAACTGCCATTCAAACGTTTCCTGGTGAACCCACCATCCGTCGAAAAATCACCATAATACACCTCCCCGAGAGGCGGGACCTTCGCAAGGCCTCTCAGTCCGAGGTACCGCGCCATCCTTTTCACATCCCCCTTCCGGGCACGGATCCTATAGCCTCGAAGGTAAGGGTGTGAAAAATTTGGAGCGATACAAGGGGGTAATGTTAATTCAAGGGTCTAGATACTTGTACAATATTTTTTTAATTTAACATTTGTAAAGTTATGATCATTTAGAGAGTTTTGTATGATGCGGGAATGTACAATAAACATGTTGTATCTAAGTTCTAGGACCAACTTGCAAGGGTATAGTAATGACTCCACATGTTTCTTGTGTCTCGTCATTGAAGGCTTTGATAATCATATCCGTTCTTTTCATTTCATCACTTCTAAAGCCAAATCTTTGGTAAAAGTCAAAAGTGCATATGTTTAGAGATGAACCATTATCAATCAAGACTCGTTTAACAGCTACATCTCCAATTAGGGTAGTAATATATAAGGGGTTATCCTTATGTAGACTATGTTGTGGTATATCTTTATCTCGAAAGTCAATACAATCGACTTCTCGAGTGATGATAGTATTGGACATGGCTTCAGGTTGAATATTTTGAGGTACCATCATTTGGCTTAATGTGAGCATTAATTCATCTCTATGGGTAGGAGAAGATCTTAACAAGTCCAAAAGGGAAATTCTGGCTGTAGTATTGGATAATTGTTCATTAATATTGTAAGGAGGTTTTGGTTGAACATTAGACATATGATTCCCTTTATTGGGATTTTTCAAAATAAATGGAGCTGATCCATCATTCTGAGTTTGATCCTGGTTGAGAATTTTGAGCCTGTTGTCTGGTAACGACTCCGATGGTACCTACAATGTTATATTGAGGACGTTGAACTGGTCTCGGTTGAGCGTTTATGGCTTGTTCATTAGGAAGGAACTGATTAGAAGAGGGTCGAGTAGTAACTCTTCTAGGAAATGGTTCTTCTGGAACCATAAAATCTGTGATAGGTTGAATAGGGTCTGATTCGTTTTCAAAACTATTCGATTGATTTGAGGTGATGTCTATTTCACTTTCAGTATCCGATTCTACATCACTAAGATCCGGAGTTTGAGTATTATATAGGGGCCTGGTCGTGACCATGGATAAAGTTGTGTCAAATTTTTGTAAATCTTGATTAGGTAAATGTCCGCTAATAGTTCCTACATATCGGGTAGGAGGAGGGACATTATGATGCTCAATTTGATTGGCCACTTCTTTACCATGTTTTGGTAAAGGATGTTGAAATATATCCAATGATTGATTAGCATTTTGATTCTGATTTTGGGGAATGGTCTTTTGAGCATTATTAGGAGCATTTTGTTTAGGTTGGAAGGCTTGCACCTCCATTTCATTATTATCAATCAGATCTTGTATTTTATGTTTCAATCTTTTACAAGAGTTTGTAGAGTGTCCAGGTCCTCTATGAAAATCACAATGTAAATCAGCTCTATATCCGGGTATAGTTGGATCAGGTTCCCGGATAGCTGGTAATTGAATCAAACCTCTTTCGAGTAATTGGGGTAGAATAGTTGATAATGGTTGATTGAGTCTAGTAAATTCTCGAGGAGGTTTATCAGGAGGTTTCAATATAAATTTTTCTGTTGTCTTCGTTGTATTGATATTAGCAACATTTCTGCTATCAGTGACTCCATCACCTACAACTTGTTTATTTTTATACTGATTTTTGGATGTTTTCTCATCATCTTTCTTCCTAAGCTGGCCTCTCCTAATGAGAGCATCTTCCACTCTTCGAGCTAAGTCTATAGCTTGATCGAAGGTGGTCAAGGTAGCAGTTGATAACTCATAGGATATTTGTTCTTGTAAATTATTGATAAAAATATCCAACATTTCCCTATAAGGTAGCACAAAGTGCAGTTTTCCTGTCAATTGCCTCCATCTAGCTAAGAAATCAGCAAAACATTCATCTTTGTCTTGTTTTAAGTTGTATAAATCTTTAATGGTGACATGCCTCTCGATGTAGGCACTAAATTGATGGACAAAAGATTCAGCTGTCTCTTCAAAATTTCTCAAAGAATGAGTGGGCAATTGATAGTACCACTCTAATGCCATTCCTCCTAAACTTTTTGGGAACATTTTTAGTAATAACAAGTCATCATGTGATATATCATGACATGCTATCCTAAACATGCGAAGATGCTCTATGGGATCTTCGGTTCCTTTATATATAGGCAGGACGGGCATGGGAAAGTGTTTAGGGTATGGTTGTGCTACAACTATGGGATCCAAAGGTTGACTACACATCTCTCGATAATTGTACGAGGGACGGTAGGGATCTATCTGGTCCATACGCGAAGCTAACTGTTTCACCATGGCTTCCAGATTACTGGTTTGCCCACCATATTGGTTCGATAGGGTATTAATATGGGATTTGTGAGCATATGATGGAGGGACATGAAGATTAGATGCTATATTGCTATTGTGTAAATTGTTGGTAGGAAGGGTGTTATGAAGAAGTTTTGAAGTTGTATTATGTTGTATCCCAGATTGTTGAAAATTGGTGTTTGGCTTCATTTTAGGTTTTTGTCGATTTGAAGCATATTGATCAATAGTTTGGCGAAATAAAGTAGTGAATGAAGGTTTCTTTTGTGTGGGAATGATTTTAGGCTCAATAACAAGTTCCTTAGGGGGTTGGGTAACCTGTTGTTTTTGCATGTTCTGAATCATAGTGACCATATCTCTATTGGATGGTCCAGCCTTATCACTTTCTTGATCAACAAAGGACAAGGGATTAGTGTGTATGTTAAACATATCTTCCATGGCTGCTTGAGTGTCACTAATTTGTCCTCTATCAATACGAACTGCCATATTAAGAGCACCAATGTTATTATTGAAAAATTTCTAGAAATGATCTAAGTTATCAAAAGCAATAGTTCCATCTAGAGCCATTCTAGGGGATGAGGATCCTTCCTCTTTAAGATTTTCTTCTTGTTCATCTACAACAAGCTCATCTTCTGGCTGTTCTAGAGTTCCTCCTTCCGAAATTGAATCCTCAGGAAGGACATTTGGGTTTTTTGTTTTGTCTCCTAACCAATCTTCTTCTTCTTCTTCAGTTTGTTTACCATTCCTAAGTCTAGGCATTGTGCTTAAATTTAGATTTCAGCAAATATATATATACTTGTATATATATATATGTGCAACAAGCTTAAGAGGTATATATTTTAATTATATACCTACTATAGTATTTAAAATAAAATGTTTTGGTTTTGTTATATTTTGGTTTTTCTTGTTTTTTCTATTTTTTGTTTTTGTAACAATATTATAAAGATAACAAACAACACACTAAATGCAAGAAATAATAATAATGAAAGCAATGATCTAGTTTTCTATAAACAATTTATAAATATCATTAATGGGCTCGAGTTCTTCAGGAGTCATGAAGTGTTCTTCAAATTGAAAATTTTCTTTCAAGAATTTGACAAAAAGTGCTATAGTGATATTATCTGTCTCAGATTCTGGTTGGTAGAAATAAAGTTCATGGCAATACTCTCGATATAACACAGCTCTAGGAACTCTCCTCCACCTTTCCCTATCCATAAGAATGACCTCTTGATCTTCTACATGACCTAGGAATTGGTGTATAATAGCTGCGTTCTCGAGGTATTCCTCGAAGGTGAACAATTCTGAAGACACAAGAGCTCTCCTATAAGCTAACCACCTATGGCAGGCTCTCTAAAGTTCATGATAAAAAATGAGTTGATGAGGATCCAGGATCCTATCTAGGGCAAACCTCTTGATTTGTCTAAGTTCGGTTGATCTAGATGAAATGATACCTAGCCTCCTATCAAGTTCTTTCCACAAAAGTTGGTTTCTATCTCTTTCGGGCACACTAAGCACATAATTAACTTCTATGGCTGCTAATTGGTTTTCAACATTTATAGTGACAACTAGTCTTTTCTTAGGAGCTACCATCTAGACATGATATGCAACTTAGTAGTTTTCTAATGATTTTAAATGCATCTATGTTTTTTTGTTTGTTTTTTTTTTTTTCAAAAGGTTTTAGTTTCACGTCGGGTTCACCAAAATGTATCGCTCCAAATTTTCCGCACCCTTACCTTCAGGCTAAAGGATCCGTGCCCGAAAGGGGGATGCGGGAAGGATGGGACAATACCTCGGACTGAGAGGCCCTTTGAAGGTCCCGCCTCTCGGGGGAGGTGTATTAAGGTGATTTTTCGATGGATGGTGGGGTTCACCAGGAAACATTTAGTGGCAGTCTCCACGCCTAGGTTGGGAATGTGTTTAATGTGTTCAATTTTATCTTTAAACATTCAAATCCTAGGTTTGGCCAAATGAATCTAAGTTGTTCTATTATGAAAATGCAAATTAAATGAATATAGAAAATATAATTAAACATAAAACATAGAGAATATGCTAGATGAGAAAAGCCATACCTGATTTCGGATGTCTGATGGAGGTTCTAATTTTTGAAGCAGTCCAGATCACCTCTGATTTGACAGGATCGTCTCTAATCGAACAAGATCGTCTGAGATCTGACGAATTCATCGAATGAATTCGTCAGAGACCTGCAAATAGAGAAATAGATACAAAATACAAAAAATGCAGCTATACTGATAAAGGAAAATGATGTGAAATAATAATAAGGATGTTAATAAGATAATCTTGAATAGAAATGCAAGTAAATTACGATGCTTTAATAGCTAATCATGATTTTATTATGCAATTAAACTACATGGGTGAACTCCAAGATGCAGAATAACAAGAAATAATAATAAAACTGACTAAATGCAGAATAAAATAGTAGCAAAGTATAGGAAAAGTGCAAACTCTGGGCACTGATTGCCCCCAATGCAGACTATAGTCGAAATCATCTCAAATTTTGATGAGATCGTCCAAGATTGTATAGGATCGTCTGCGACGATCTGAGCTTGCTCCGGCTGAAAATCAATGAGGTCCCTGTAAGAAAACTTGGAAAGCACAAATGCAGATGGTAATCCAGGGTATTCTAATGCGTGCAAAGGTCAAGTTACAGGAAAATTCAGCCAGGGGAATGTCAAGGGGGGTCCTAAGGTTTAAATAGGCTTAGGAGGGAGGTTAGGAGGTTGGGGATCATCCCAATTTGGGAGATCTCCAATGGGGAGGGTCTCTAACGGTGCAGACACGCTTCTGCCTAGATTAGAGACATCGTTGGAATAGAATCTAATTATGCACAAATCAGTTTGGGACGAGATCGTCTGGACATTCTGCTCCAGATGAAATCGTCCGATCTGAGGCGATATCTTCTGATCGGAGACGATATCGTCCAACGGTCACAACAAATTCTAAAAATGGCGTAGAAAATGGGGAAAGCTATTTAACAGGTGGTTAACGGGCGGTTCGGGGTTAAAATTGAATTTTGAATTATTACTAAAGTAATTTTAATTATTTGCTAAGGTTTACTACGTCAATTTTGGGGTGCTACACCCACTAATCCAAGGAAGGTTAAATTTGGAGAGAGTCTCACTCTCGATGAGTGTGCCACCCTCATCCCTCTATTGAAAGAGAGACCTAATATTTTTTCTTGGACATACAAAGATATGCCAGGTCTAGACCCAAAATTGGTTATGCATAACCTTTTGCTAGATCTAACGAAGAAGTCGATCAAGCAGAATCTTAGAAAGATGCATCCAATAGTAGCCTTAATGGTGAAATATGAGCTACAAAATCTATTGGATGTAGAGTTTGTAATCTCCATCGACTATCCGGAATGGGTATCCAATATGGTGCCTATAGGAAAACTTGATGGAAGAATTCATATTTGTACGGATTTTAGAGACCTAAATAAGGCAACACCCAAGGATTCATTTTCGTTGCTGAATATTGATGCTCTTGTGGACGCAACCGTAGGTCATGAGATGCTCTCCCTGATGGACAGATTTTTTTGTTACAATCAAATTTGGATTAAACTCGAAGACCAACATAAAACCATGTTTATAACACCATGGGGGACATTCTGCTATAAAGTTATGCCATTTGGTCTTAAAAATGTTGGTGCCACATATCAGCGGGCCATGACATACATTTTTCATGACTACATGCATAAGATTCTAGAATATTATATCGATGACTTGTTGGCCAAGTCATTATTATGGGAAGAGCATGCAGAGGTCTTGAGGAAGGTCTTCGATCGCCTGATAGAGCACAATGTCATGCTGAATCCTAAGAAGTGTGTATTTGGCGTAACTTCTAGTAAACTCTTAGAATTCATCATTTCTAAATGAGGCATCGAAGTCGATCCAGTGAAGGTCAAGGCTATCTTAGAGATGCATCCTCCCTCAAACATCAAATAATTAAGAAGCCTATAAGGAAAAGTAGCATCGATAAAGTGATTCATCGCTCAATTATCGAATAAATGTCGACCCATGAATCGAATTCTACATAAGGGGGTCCCATTCAACTGGGATGAGGACTATCGAGCAACCTTTCACTAAAATAAAGTAATACCTAGCAATGCCACCAGTGCTAGCTCCACCAAGGCCAGATGTGCCATTTCTACTATATATATCGACAACCGAATTTGCATTAGGGACCATGTTAGCCCAAAAGAATGTGCAAGGTAAAGAACAATCCATATATTATATTAGTCGAACCTTGGTGAGCTATGAGCTAGGGTATGCATATGTGGAGAAATTGTGTTTAGTAGTAGTGTTCGCTACAAAGAAATTGTGGCACTATATGCTAAGTCATATGACATATGTAATATCAAAACAAAATCCTTTGCAGTACATGATGAGTAAGACATATCATAATACACGTACTACAAAGTGGATCATGCTACTGATAGAATTTGATTTGGAATTCATAAGCCAAAAGTCCATTAAGGGATAATTCATAGCTGATCAGTTGGCTGAGGCACCACTATCAAATAGTAGGCCTCTAACCATTGAGCTTCTGGATGATGTAGTCTTCATCATATCCGAAGCTCCCGAACCTGAAGAACTAGAGAATAATGCTGACATGACTCTGTTCTTTGATGGTTCAAAGTGTGAGCAAGGGGGTGGTGCAGGAATAGTGTTTTTCATGCCACAAGGAGCTCCAATGCCCTTGTCATTTAAACTAGACTTTTCGTGCACCAACAACAATGCTGAGTACGAAGCCCTACTATTGGGCCTCCACATAGTTATCACCATGAACATTAAAATATTAAACATCTTTGGTGAATCCTTGCTCATAGTCAACCAAGTTAAGGGGCTCTTTCAGTGTTGATGTCCCATACTGAAAGCCTATAAAGATCTTGTTGCTACATATTTGGCTAAATTGGAATGGTATGACATCGAGGCAATCCCTCATTCATCAAATAGGTTTGCAGACACCATGGCATCTTTGGGATCCTTAATCCCTCAGAATTCATCTATGGATTTCACTACCATCCATGTCAAGATGCTCTCGCATCCTACAGTGGAGCGTGCAACCTTTGATAATAAAGATTCAATCAACATGATTAGCGTGGAACCAAAAGCTGAATGGTTCTATAGAGTTGAAGACTTTCTAAAGAAGGCACCCTGGGGGTCATTAACCTCTTAGAGTCCGACGGGGAGTGGTACCACCATTCACCACAAGGTTGTTTCCCAATCTGCATTTGCAAAAGTAAATACGCAGGGGGAGCAAGTCATCTTGGTAGTCGAAGCTGAGGCTTGTCAGAGTTGGATGTCACAAATCCAAGATTTCTTAAAACTTGGTGTGATCCCAGAGGGATTGTCACGTGCCGTAAAATGCACATTCAAGCAAAAAGTGACTAAATATGTCTTTCTAGGAGACATTTTGTATCGATGAGGTTATGATGGAGTTCTCCTTCATTGTCTAGAGCCCCAAGAGGCATCTTGGGTGATTTCACAAGCTCATGATGGTACATGTGGTGGTCATTTCAATGGCATGGCCATCATCAAGTGCATCCTTCGAATGGGTTACTATTGGCCCACTATGGAGAAGGAGTGCAATGTGTATGTCAAGAAATGCGTCAAATTTCAGCATCATGCTAATCTTATGCACTTGCCATCATAGGCCTTATAGCCCATCCAAGCGGCTTGGCCATTTTCTCAGTGGGGATTAGATCTTATAGGCAATATCTCTCCTCCATCATCGGGCCGACATACATTTATTATCATGACTACTGAGTATTTCACAAAGTGGGTGGAAGCAATACCCTTAACAATGATAACTAGAGCTCACATAGCAGAGTTTATACTCGAGCATATCATATGTCATTTTGGGATTCCATCCAAGATAATTTTGGATAATGGAACATCATTTAAGAACAAAACTATGAGAGCTTTGACATCTAAATATAGAATCAAACATAGTTTTGCAACTCCTTATTATCCATAGGCAAACGGGAAAGCTGAGGCCTCAAACAATACAGTGGTGGCTATCTTGAAAAATATGGTCCAAGAAAACCACAAAGATTGGCATATCCAGCTACCCCTTGCATTATGGGCTTATAGGACTAGCATTTGGATGCCCACTAGGGCAACGCCATTTTCACTAGTATATGGCATTGAGGCCATTATGACCTTAGAGTTGGAAATTCCAATGTTGTGCATCACATTGAAAGAGTTCATCGATGATGACACCACATGACAAGCTCACCTAGATCAACTGATGCTACTTGATGAACATCGCGTGAATGCCTTGGAGCATCTCCACATTTATCAGGAGCGACTAAAATGAGCTTATAATATCAAATTCCACCAGAGAGACTTTGAATTTGGGGATCTTGTGCTCAAAGAGAACCAACATAACTCTAATTTATCACCTGATATGCGAGACAAATTCATGGCTAATTGGCTAGGACCTTATATCATATCTAAAAATATTGGTCTAGGTACCTATCGCCTAACGTCGCTAGGGGGTGTTGAAGAGCCTGAACCTCTCAACATCATCCATATTAAGGTATTCTATGCTTGAAAGCATAGCAAAAGGCTCCAAGGGTTCCTAAAACCACTTGGTCATGTTAGTCAAAGGCCCCGAGGGTTTGCTTATAACCGCTCGATCATCCTAAAAGGCTCCAAGCTCTCTTGTGAGTAGTTTGGTCAATCAAAAATCTCCAAAGGTATTTCAAACCTTTGGTCAACCCCAAAAGGCTCCGAGGGTTTGCTTAAAACCGCTCGGTCATCCTAAAAAGCTCCAAGGATTTTCTAAAAAATTGCTTGGTCAAGTTAAAGGCTCCAATGGTATTTCCTCACCGTTTGGTCACTCCTAAAGGCTCCAAAGGCATGTACTCACCGTTTGGTCAGATATAAAGGCTCAAAATCAATAAAAATTTTAAAATCAATAAAATCCAAAAAAATTGGTAAAGCATAAAATCCAAAAACATTTGCATTTGCATTATGCATTTTCATTTGCATTCACACATGCATTTCATCATTGCATTGCATATAGGCATTCTGCATCCATTGCATTCTATAGTGATGTATTTGTGTTTTTCAGTCTTACAAATGATGCCACGTTTGTGTTTCAATCATGCATCTCTGCATTTATCATAAAATGTGAGTAATTGTGTTTTTCAACACAAACCATAATGTTTCTATGAAGAATATACTAGGGTTTTTTGGTTATTCAACCATACCTAGAGGTCTTCTCAAGAGTTGATAGAAAGCTTGCTTTGCTTTTGTAGTTGAGGTCTAGCTAGTATAGCCCTTAGCATATCAGAATCCTATCACTAATCAACAAATTAAACAATCCTAATAAGGACTAGGGGAAGATGAAAGCCACAAAGCAGGACCAGGTATCCTGAGGTGAAAAGAGTTATTCTTGCTTATCCCCCTGTGCGGATGGTATGGGAAATGTTGGTAATTGGCAAAAGGACAAGTTCGTTCCCTACCCAGAATCCCTTGCTTATGATAAAATGAGCAATATCCCAGAGTGATATCCCACATCAATCCTCAATATTGATACCCTAGATCGATATCATAGATCGACATCCCATATTGATATCCCATATTGATATCATAGATCGATATCCTCAATCGATATCCCAAAAATAGTTCTCCAAAGTAAAATCCCCAAAGGGAAGTTTCTGAAGAAAATTATCAAATGTAAATTCCAAAAAGTGAAGATCAAATGAAGATCAGAAATCAAAGTTCAAATGAAGATCAAATGAAGATTAGAAAGCAAGTTCAAATGAAGATCCAAAGAAAGTTCAAAGTCAAAGTGGAATCAAATCCCTTGCACAACTATATATGAGCAAGTATCCCAAAAAATTGAAGAAAATAAGGGAGTGAACTTGAATCCATGGAATTTCCAGCACTACTATACCTTACGCATGATGATATGTCTGATGCATTAGCACCTCACTTATGTACAGACCAATGTTTGAATGTGGAAGAGCTAGCTTCAGGTGTCCTGTATCGCCTAGTGGTCTAGTCCAACTAAAATCTAAACCTAGGATTGGATAAACATTTGTGGACCCCCTATCTTAGCAATGGGCTGAAAGAATCCCGCCTGACATCGGGGTATGCTTATGCTTTATCTTAAATATATTCATGTGCACACACAGGGATAATGAATAGCTAGGGCCTATCCTAGCAAAAGCCTTACATTTCAGAAGTCTAGTGTGGTCAGTATACAACTTTTGATCGGTCAACTAGGGTGTTTGAGTCTCATGGTAAACCTCAAAAATTCCCAAATAGCAACAATCCAATTTTCAAATGCATTCATAAAACATCAATTTCTTTTTATAAGAGTTTGTCTATTAAAATTATTTGTATTATATGATTAGATACCGGATGGATGTCAAAAATGATATTTAGACGACCACTGATTATATCATACATATTATTTTAATTTACAAAATCTTATGAACAGAAAACATACATCATTACATTTCATATATGGGTGATTAATTGATTAAATTCTTGTAATGAGGATTTTCAATTAAATTCATGATTTTTCCACATTATGTGGCGTCATCCATTAGATTGTTAAACACATATCACATTCATTCCTTATGTTTTAAGTGATTAAAGCATACAGGTTCATTTACATTAGATTATCATCATGTAAATAATGCACTACATACATTGCATCAACACATCGTGACATCATCATAAATTAAATGCATGCAATAAAGTAAAATCAGATAGGCATTTAAAAGTAAACATCGCATTCATATGCATACATCATAAATAGCACATCTAAGCATCTAGATCACTGCATACCATCATCATCATAAATTAAATAGCTATCTAGTGCATGTCATCCATACATCACATCACATAAGCATAACATCAATATAAACATCTGCATCCATGTGCATAACATAAACATAAAATTAAAAATACACAGGTACACATAATGAGCCAAAATGATCAATATCTCATATATATATATATATATATATTTTTGTGTGTGTGTATGTTGTGTCCAAAAATGAGTACATCAGGGGTACATCAAAAATACCCATAGGCTACAACTGTGTAGGTCCTCGACCTTACACTCAAAAATAGTACAATAAATATCTCAATAGATATGTACTACGGAGGGCCTGTACCCCTAGCCTGAGAGTCACCGCCATCACCCCCACCATCCCTATGGCTCCTATGAGAACTAGCTCCATGCATACTAGAGGACCTGTGTGTCCTCTCGGTCCTATGGGTCCAGTGGCTAGAGCTCGTAGAGGACTACCCTGTAGTCCTGGTCCTAGTTCGCTGGGACCCTAAAGCATGAGGATCCTCTAGGACCTACCCACCTATCAATCTGATATAGCCCTCTAGCTGGTCTATGTGGGCTACCCTACCTGTATGTCTAGCATTGCCCTCCTCCACGAGGGCCTGTAACCATCGGATCTCTGTCATAGGATCACAACCGCCTAGCAACAATGAAGATGGTGCTGATAGAGGTGGCATGGCAACCTATGAAGATGAGGGATCTCCCCTCATCACCCTCAGTGAGTCTCTCTCTCTAGTCATGAGATCTAGCTGTGTCCATGCCAGGTCATGCTCTATAGTGAGCCAATCTCTATATCTATTGTGGCTAGTTGGGCCTTGAGGAGAGGCCTCTCCTCCTCATAGCTCCTCCACTAGCTCTGACCATGTCTAAGCTTCACCTCTACTATGGTGAGACTAGTATCCCTCTATAGTAGTTGGGTCTGAAGCCTACCCACCTGACTCTGTAAATCCATAACCTGAGCTAGTAGCTGCCCTACCTCACTGTCAGGAGGTACCTCACCCTCCTTGGATACCTCATCCTTAGCCTCGACCTATGGAGCCTCCCCTATGGTGGCCTCGGTGCCCCATCCACCCTCAGTCCACTGGTGCACATTGCACCCCTCTAGATCAGCCTCCACCTCATCATCTATCTGGTCGAGGGGCCCTGATCCCTGCCACTATAGCAGGGACCACCAAGTATCATATGTTGGGGTGGTCCCAGCCCTAGCAACCCCTGACTCCTGGAAGTCATCAGCCTCATCTCCTAGTGGTGTCGATTGAATCCAAGGTAAATGACTCTCCAGCACCAGCCGCCTATAGATAATGGGTAGCTCTAGTATGTCCTAAACTATCCCAAACTACCGTAAGACATGAGAGTAGTACTGATACTCATGGATCTCATCCTTGTGGCCAAGTAGCCACCTATCTCATCGAGCCTGGCGTAGCCACTCGCCAGCCTCCTCCCATGCAGGGCAGTCCATATAAGGGTGCCACTCAATGTCATCCAATCGAAGCACTACAAATCTACCAATGTAGTGCTCTACATCCCCAACATGGGACCTACTCCAGAACCCCTCCTCCTCATGGGGCCAACATGCGATGTAGCATTGATGAGCATCATCAATAGAAGTAATAGCAAGGGGTAGCTCCATAGGATGCTCGATCCTGATATGCTACCAGCCCCAGATCTAGAGAAGTAGACTACAGCTAATCCCTACCCAGCTCCTACTGGTAATCTGGTAGAGCTCCTAGTACAACTGGCACAGTAGAGTGCTCCCCTAGGCTAGGAGTAGTGGATGATCGGTAGAGCTCTATGTAACCCTCCTAACACTAGCCAGAAGGTTCTAGGGGATCCTCACACCTGAGGAGTCTAGAAGAACAATCTGCATGACCAAGTGCATGAATATAGCCTCTCGAATAGAGAAGATGCCCTTCTCCTACCAATATCCGATGTGGACACCCCCATGATCAGCCCTGCCCTGGGCATCCTCACTGTGGTCGCCAAAGATCTCATCAAAAACATCCTCCTTTCTGGTGAAAGGAGTGGAGGTGATGGGCTCACCATCAATAGGGATCCTAAAGATCTGGTAGACGTCCTCTAAAGTAATAGTCATTTCACCTATCGACAGGTGAAATGTGTTGGTCCATGCATCCCAGCGTCGGGCCAACGCAGTCATATAGGCCTGATCTACCCTAATAGTGGGTAGATCAAGCACGTAGCCAAAGCCAACGGCACCAAACCACTCCCACTCTAGGTCAGTCAGCTGATCATGGAGGGTGCAGAGGATATCTAACTCCCTAGCTCTAGAAGTCAATTTCTGAAAAGAAACAAGTATATAAGGAAAAAGATAACTAAAAATAGCTAAACAAAATGACCTTAAAAATATCAAACAAATCTAAAAATTGCTAAAAACACAAAAACATGCAAAAAGTGATAAAAAATTTCAAGAAAATTTAAAAATGCATCTTAGAAGTGCAATAAATGGCATTAATTTCCAAGAAAACCTTAAAAAAACATTAAAATTTGAATTTTTTTCAAAAATTGGGAATCGCAGGTCAAAGTTGCGGTCCGCATAATGGTCAAATTTTTGACCGTTGGGATTTGAATCCCACCGTGGCTGATAGTTGCGGTCCCCAATATGACAATTGGGAACCGCACCTTCCAGTTGCGGTCTAGGAATGTGACCTTTTTGGGTCACTTCCTAGCCTGGCACCCAACAAAAATTAAAATCCTAAATCTAGCCTAGTCTAAGGTGAGGTAAATTGCCAACAGTTTAGTGAGATTGTTTTAACCCATTAATTAATGTGGTTCATTTTAAGTTGGTAGAGAGTGTGAGGTCTCGGTTTCGAGTTACCTTGCCCGCTCTGAGGCCTCTGCTAGTAGAAGGCTACCCAGGGTCTGCCATCGAGATGTGCATGAGGTATCAGGTTGTGGTTTCAGTAGCGCTTCGCATCGAATTTGCTTCCTAACCTCTCAGAGCTCTCTAAGTTTCAGTTGCTTGCAGGAATGATAATGAAATTTTTCAAATAGGAAAATTATATATACTTTTCCTAATTTTTTCGGACCGCAACTGACAATCACGGTCCCAAAATTAGGGTTTTGCGACCGTAGCCCTGAGCCGCGGTTCCCAAAATTTGAAATACCAATCGTAGACCGTACGCACGGTTTGCAACTGGCATTAAATGCACTAAAATCCCACCGTGGGAAGGTCTTAAATGGTAAATTAATTATTCCTAATGGATCAAAATCTCAATAAGAGCAATCAATTTAACAAATTTGGTGATTTTCAAGCACCACGATCAATTAAAAATTCAAATTAACCAAAAAAAAATCAAATAATAAAAAACCAAATGCACCTTGTATTTAGTCATTTACCCTATACACTCGATGGTTGCAGTGACTGATGCTCCATGCAATCCGACGAGATGAGTAAATAACCATAAGGACATTTGGGGTAAAATTGTCATCATTGATTTGATATGCTTCTTTTCAATCCCGAAGAAGGCCTTCAAGGCTGGACCGCTCCATGGGAATGAGGCGTTTCATGTCATTTCTCCTATGACATATTTTTAGCAGATCATCGATAAATTGATTCAACACAAATATAATTGGCATTGTATCATTTTTATTTCCTAAGAAGGCTTTTGTAGCCTGACTGCTCCATGGGATAGAAATGTGCAATTACTATTAATAGTTGCAATCATAAGCTGAACTAAGGCCTAGCCACGTAATTAAATGCTCAAATCTAAGTTTGTGTAGATCATTCATAGTGGTCAAGCGACCTCGTCGCTTTATTCATTGTCATTACCCTCATCGACTCGTCGCTTGAGGGGGTAGTCATAATATCATAATCATAATCAAAATCAATAGAAGATCCCTGAAATCGTAGATCCCTTGATCTTGTCAAAATTATGTTCATCTTACGAATCATTGTCAACAACTATCATAAGCTTACCCCTTTTCTTGGGGAAAATAGCAAATATGATAATTGCTTGTTGTTCTCTACCTTTCAGATATATGGGTCAAAATATACCTATGGAATGCACAGCTACATCGAATGAGATGAGAAGGGCACAAGCTTTTCAAATTTAAGCCTTTCACCCAGTTGGAAGCAATGATTCTAGGATGCACATCCTTTTGCAGGACCTGGGGCATCTAATGTTGATCCAGACTAATGATCATCATGCAACCTTCGACATCATTTTAGAAGGTCTATTTTTTCTCACGCGTTGTTTGATCTCACAATGCATCTCAAAAGGGGCATCTGTAGACACCTAAAATGCATCATGTCGAAGGTGACTACTCATATGGGACATGCTACAAGACCATATGGAAGATCTTGGATAGACTCCAAGATAGAGCAGTGGTTCTAACCACTCAATTTGGGCTCCTTGGCCTAATCAGTCTGAACCATAGCTGAGACCTATGGTCTACAGTCTGAACCACTGCTGACACCTGTGGTTCATAGTCTAGGCCATAGCTGTGACCTATGGTCTAAACTGAAGTTCAGTTGGCCTTCATCCAAGCCAAATCGGTTGGAATGACCATTTGATCTAGAAGAAGGTAGTTGAAGGATGGAATATTCCAGAGGCTTCCAATCCAACTGTCCCAACTACCTCTTCTTGATCTTGGCTTCTCCATGAAGCCACCCCTAGCCCTTGGGTAGTCCTATAAGTACCCCTCAGAATTAGGGCAAACTATGAGAGCAAGCATTGGAGATCGAAGCAGTGAAGCCCTATCGAATTGTGGACTCACTTGAGTGCATTGAGAGGGAGTGTTGTTATCCAATTGTGAACAAATTGAGCATCATGACAATTCATGCCATGGATGCCCTAAGGAGCTAGAATGCCAAGAAACGCTAATTCGGGCAAACGGAGGCCCAATCGAGCAATTCAACCGCCAAACCTATTAGAGGACACTGAGGCGACCCTTGATCATCAATTTGACAAGGAGGATCAAGCCCACAACCCTAGATTTGGAGGGCAAAACCACTTGATTGCTCACCATGGCTGACAACCACGGTGTACAGTGTAGACCGCTCATCAGAGCTACGGTTTGCAATAGGTGACAGATCTCCTTACTATTTCTATTTCAGTATGCCTAATTAGGTTAGATTAGTCATTTTAGTGGGTTAATTCATGTTTAGAGACAATCTGACCGGTATATTTAGGGTTTAATCAATCTTGTTTTCATTATAGTAAGTAGGACATTAATGGCTTCTTTTCATGTTAACTTGCTTAATTTCATGCAATTGATCAAGTAGATAGATAGTTGCACTTCCTACTTTCATGTTTCTAACAATATTTATGAATCTTGCACAAGTTTAATATGTTTTATCCATATTCTTGATTTCATAGTTGTTATGGCATCTTTATGCATATTTTCCTCAAAGGGCCTCATCATGAGAGGTTGCCTATTTGTTTAATGCTTTTGTGTTGTTTCTTGATCATAGGAAAGCAGGTTCGAAGGAGATTCAATCATCTAATTCCTTCCTCAATGCGAAGAAGAGGGTCAACTCCACCCTAGAGTAGTTTGTGACTATTTAGAGAGCATTAGTATTGTGCCTACCCCATTGGGGGCTTTGGAATTGTATCAATTGTATCAACATTTGGGTGACCCTAAGAGGGGCATGATTGTAATCGAGATTCTTTTCAATATTAATAAAAGAAACATCCATTTTATTGTTATGTGCAATCTTGTTTATTGTTATATGCTTTTATGTTGATTCCGATTGATGCAGTAGATAGGTGCATTGCTTTTTGGATAGGTCATGAACATCCAGAGGGATTCATATTAATAGATAAACCAGATCATGTATGCATATTGAAAAAGACATTGTATGGTCTAAAGAAAACTCTAAGAGCATGGTACTCAAGATTGGATAAGTATCTTCAAGAACAAGGATTTAGAAAAGGAATAGCAGATAGAAATTTATACATCAAAAATGAAGGGAATGATCTACTAATTATGGTTGTTTATGTTGATGACATCATTTTTGGAGGAAACAATGATAAGGTGTGTAAATAATTTTCTAAGAACATGCAAAATGAATTTGAGATGTCTATGTTTGGTGATTTTTCTTTATTTCTTGGACTTTAGATTTCACAATCAGAGAAAGGAGTATTTATCTCACAAACTAAGTATATAAAAGAGATGCTAAAGAAATTTAGGTTAGAGGATTGCAAACCGGTAAGTACCTCCATGGTCACAGGATCTAAGTTAAGTAAGAATGATGAATCTCCAGAGGTAAATCATAGATTATATAGATCTATGATTGGCAACTTGTTGTATGTTATAGCTACAAGACCAAACATAGTGTAGTCAGTGGGATTAGTGGCAAGATTTCAGGCAGTACCTAAGGAGACACATGTGGCAGTAGTAAAGATAATTCTCAAGTATTTAAAAGGGACTATGGATTTTGGGCTCTAGTATCCCAAAATTGATAGTTTCACACTCACAAAATATATAGATGCAGATTGGGCTGGCAGCATTGATGATAGAAAAAGCACAAGTGGAGGAGCATTATTTCTTGGATACTGTTTAGTCTCTTGGCTAAGTAAGAAGCAGGTTTCAGTATCCTTATCTACAGAAGAAGCATAATATATTGTAGAAGTAGCCAGTTGTACATAGGTATTATGGATAAAGAAAACTATAGAAGACTTCAAGATAAAATATGATCATCTTATTCCCATATTATGTGATAATACAAGTGTTATAAGTATCTCAAAGAATCCAGTGATGCATTTAAAGACAAAGCACATTCTTATCAAGTACCATTTTTTGAGAGAATAGGTGATAGATAAACAGGTGAAGTTGGAATATGTTACTACAAAGGAATAGATCACAGATATATTCACCAAGACACTTTTGAAGGAGACCTTTGAGTATCTTCAATAAAAACTGAGAGTAATACTCCCACCCCAAAATTAACCACCTCAGGGGGAGGTGGGTGAGGGGCTAAGCTAACAGACTCATTCTTAGCCATGAGCCCCAAAGGTGACCCTTTGACATTGATGTCAAAGGGGGAGATATTTGAGTAAGGGGGAGAGATTTGGTTTGAGAGAGCATTGAGTTAGGGGGAGCAATTTCCCAAGGGGAGCAGAATAGGAAAAAGGTCAAGTTTTGGTAAAAATAACTTGGGTTGTCATCAATGAAAAAGGGGGAGATTGTTAGACATTTTGAGTAGATGAGTTATCATTGATGTTAAGAGTGAGTGGTTATTGATTTCAAGCTTTCAACACCAATCAATGGCAGTTTTAGTGGGCAGCATCAGTTTTAGGATCTCCAATAAGTGCAAAAGGATAGTTCGTCTTCAGTTGATCAAGACCCAGTTCTAGAAAGTCAAATGAGGTCCAAAGGGCAGAGAAGAGGCCCAAGAAAATAATATTATAATAGCTTATTATAATATTAAATAGGAAATTTAAATTAATTATAAATTAATTAATATAATTTTATTATAAATTAATTTATTAATTAATTTAATTAACTTTCATGTTACTTAAATTAATTATAAGTTAATTTTAATTTAATTATAAATTAATTTTTATTAATTTAATAAACCCTAAAAAGGGTTATAAAGTAAAGTTTATAAATTGAATTTAAAATTTTATTTGAAGCACCAACGTGTTATAACATCAAGGCACTATGTATATATGAAGGCAAAACCTTTGCCTTAGTCCCTCATGCAATTAATTTGAATGCCCCTAAGTTTGAAAACGAGCACAAAAAGGATGCAACATTTTCACATTGAAAAGTCTTCGAGGTAGAGGAACAAACAAATAGGAGCTAGGCTCCTCTCACCTTGCACAAGCACCATGTAGCGCAGTTGGTGATGGTGGAAGGATTTAAGACGCTTGATGGTAGGGAGGACGCAGGTTCGAATCCTGTGAGGTTCACATTTTACAAGGAAGGAAGGTCATCATTTTTGGAAGCAGTGCCAATGAGGAGATAAAGGGGGGCAAGTGCCTTCCCCTCCTCATGGGAGTGCCTAGCCCACGTGGTGGGCTAGTGCCTTGGTAAGGCACTCGGTGGAGAGGTTTCGGGGTCAAAACCCACCGAGGCCCTTTTTGTGGTTGAGACAAAGGTATGCGTTGATGATTGTTGGGTTTGTTGCTTAATTTAAAATGTGCCAAGGTTGAAAGAAAATAAAAATATTTTTTTATGTGCCTAAGGTTGAAAATTAATTTTTGATGGTTTGTAAGATTTAATTTTTGCCTAAATTAAAATTGGTTATTAGGTGTTTTGAGGGAGATAAAAGGGTAGGCAATTATTATTTTTGAAGGGTTATTTTTGAAAGTTTGATTTATTAAATTGGAAATAATAAGGAGCATTTTGAGTGATTATATTTATGTGTAATTTGATGATTGCTAATTTCAAGGAGTAATAAGGTGTATTTGGGATTGATTATTTTTGAGTTTGAGAAATATTTTGAAAGAGAGTTAGTGTGATATTTTTTCATCTAACCATTGAAATTGGCAAAGAAGGAAATTGTGATTAAGACAGGTTTTTCTTAAGGACACTTCTACATCAAACAAAAGGTATGGCCACATCTTCCTCATGAGTGATTGTTGAATGTTATGAATGTAAAGTTGGAGTGAAAAGTATTTTTGGTAAGCATTATTGAGTGTGTTTTGAATTAAAGCTTCAAGGTTTTCTGGAATAAAGAGTTGTTGATAAAAACTTGCTTTATAAGCATTGTTTTTGAGGTGATTAAGTTGAGTGAACTTGAACTAGGGTTTGCAAAGATCATGAGTATCATTGTTATGTGAAGATTGTTTTATAAGCATTATTGTCGAAGTGATTGGTTGAGTGAAGAATTGAGACTAGGGTTTGTAAGCAAGGATTATTGCATTGAGTAATTGGTTGAGTAGAGTTGGTTGAGCCTAGTCAAGTGGATGTGTTGATGTGAAATTTCAAGTTCTATGAAAAAAATTTTCTATATTTTGAATTGATTTGAGAAAAATGTTGTTTTGATGAATGTGAAGCATACTGAGTCTCTAAAAATTCTCTTTATGTTTCTATGAGATTGGACAAGTTCTAGTGTGGAATTGTTCAACATATTTGAGGCAAGTCTTAGAGAAGACTTGAGGATATATTTGTATGAGCTTTTGTGGAAGCTTACAATACATATTGAGGATAGATTTGAGGACAGATTTGAGTACAAATATTTGAGGATAGATTTAAATATAGAGATTGAGAATAGATTTGAGGATAGAGATTGAGAATATATTTGAGGACATAGATTGAGAAAATTTATGCTAGACCAAAGGACTATGTTTAGTATAGATTTGAGATAGATCTTTGAAGGTGGTAGAGTATAGTGGACAATAGTCTCCATTGGATAGATATCCATAATCTAGGGCAATGAGGATAGGTGTCTTCAGTGGATAAATATCCATTAGCCAAAGCAATGGAGACAACTGTTCTTCTAGAATATCACCAGTCAGAGCTAAGGATAAAGAGTTCTCCTATGGATAGAGATCCATGAAATTGATTAGGGAATCGATGTCTCCTTTGGATAGAGGTCCATAAACATTGTAGGGAAAGGATTCCCAAGAGAATTTATTTGAAAAATATTATAAGGAATATTTTCTCTATGGAGTAACCCACATTGGGTGAACCACGTTAAATCATGTATCTCATGTGTGTGATGCTTTGTGTGATTTTTACTACTTTAATATTGTTGATGTTATCATTTGGATTAAAAAGCAAAAAAAAATATCTTATACTGTTCACCCCTCCTTTCAATATAAGCACATGTTCTTCATTCTCTTGTGAGCAACCTCTAGCTTACCTTTCTTTTCTCTTATTAAAATATGGAGTCTTTATTGCCATGTCCCTTAACTCGTTCAACAGCCACCATTACTTCTTAATTGCATGAATTCACTTCTTCCCCATCCAACAGATAGTGGAGCAAGATATTTAAATTTTAAAAACATTGTTTCCTTACTTCAAAAAAATTCCATAAACAAAGTTCGTCTCCCTTGGTGGGTGTTGGACATTTTGAGTCCGTAATCCAAAGTTGTAATTGATGTCAAGATGCCAGTGATAGTTCTTCTCCAGTTCAAGTGCAAAGTTCAATAGAAGTTGTAATAGGTTAAAATATTTTTATTTTACACTAAAAAGAATGGATCAAAAAATGGTTTCAGTTCTCCTTTGGAAGCAAATATATCTGAAGCAATGGAAGGATATAATATTATAATGTTTATTATAATATTTATCCAAGGTGGTGAAAAACCCAAATAAATTATTATAATTTTAATTATAATATTATTTGGTTTACAAAGGATAATTAATTATTTTTTATAAAACCCTAAGGTTGGGTTTTGGAGGGAAAAAGATTTCAAAGTACAAAGTTTAAAGTAAATTAAACCCAAAGTTGGGGTTTAATTAAAATTGCTTTTGAAGCCTCTATATTTCCATCGATGTCATCATAGAGGATCTAGCACCGACGTGTCTAAAGCAAATATAATGCATATAAATACTTTGCCAAAACCATTGGAAAGTTACCCTTGCCTGAATTAATAAATTGGTGGCATGCAAAAAAGAGAGCTTGTGATTTACAAAAATGTGGCAATGAAAGGCATAGAGGATGAAGGTTCTTTCCTCAACTTTCATTGGGCAAGCGTGGCCTAGTGGTAGTTGGAAAAGCACAAAGGCACTGGCAGCAAGGTGGTTGACATTTCGAATCCCCACGTGCATTGTTTGATGTGTTGTTTGAGGCACCCAAGGTGCACGACCTTTTTCTTGGTGGAAGGTGGTGTGAGATTAAGAAGCACGTGGTGCTTCTTTAATCTCAAGCGAGTGCTTGGCTCGTGTGGTGACTTTGGTTGCGGTTAAGGTGCTTGTGGTGAGACGATGTTGAGGGTTCGATTCCCTCCAAGGACAAGGTATTTAATTTTGATTTAAATTTTGTTAGTTGCCTAATGTTGGAGGAATAAGGGTGCATAAGTGATTATTATTATTATACATTAAGTCATGAAATTTATGATGAATTTTTGTTGAGGATTATTGTGGAAGGTTTGATATTTGAAATTTATGGTGAATATTTTTTTAGAATTATTGTAGAGGTATTGATATTTGAGATTTATTATTTTAGGAGTAATAAGGAGTTTTAGTAAAGTCTCATTAATTTCTTATTAAGACTTTTGAGCAATATTTTTGTATAAGGGTTTTTCCATTTAAAGAAGACTATGGCAAATGTTATTTTTGAGTTGGAGTAATAAGGTGTATTTTGGATCATTATTTTATATTGTGATTTGATTGAAGTCTTCTAACCCTTATTGAGATTGGAAAAGAGAAATTTGTGAGTGTGGCAGATTTGTGAGATCAACTCCTTGTCAAACAAAAGGTATGGGTAAATTCTTCCTTGGTTGAGTTGGTTTATTGGCTTACTTGAAAATTAATTTTGGAGTGAAAAGGATTTGATTAGGGTTTCCTTTTTAAAAGTGTTTGAGTTAATGCTTCAAGGTTTTCTAAATTGAGAGTTGTGATTAAACCTTGTTTGATAAGCATTGTTGTTGAGACCATTGGTTGAGTGGAGTGTTTGAGTTAATGCTTCAAGGTTTTCTGAATTGAGAGTTGTGATTAAACCTTGTTTGATAAGCATTGTTGTTGAGACCATTGGTTGAGTGGAGTGTTTGAGTTAATGCTTCAAGGTTTTCTAAAATTGAGAGTTGTGTTTAAAACCTTGTTTGATAAGCATGGTTGTTGAAGTGAGTTGTTATACAAAGAACTTGAAATAGGGTTTGAAAAGATCATGAGTATAATTGTTATGTGAGATTTGTTGTTGAGCATTGTTGGAAACATTTTGAGTTGGATGATACATGCTTGGACTAGGGTTTGTGAGCAAGAGTTGTTTCTTGAGTAATTGGTTGAGTAGAGTTGATTGGGCCTAGTCAAGTGGGTGTATGAAGTGATTGATCAAGTTCCATAAAAAAAACCATTCTATATTCTGATTTGAGTTGAGATTGAGTTTTGATAATTGAACAAATTGAGTCTCTAACAATTATCTTTATGCTTCTATGATATTGAGTTGAGAAAGTGATTGAGTTTTGAGTATAGAACATATTGAGTCTCTAAAAATTCTCTTTATGTTTCTATGATATTGATTTGAGTTAAGAAAGTGATTGAGCATTGAGTAAAGAACATATTGAGTCTCTAACAATTCTCTTTATGTTTCTATGATATTGGACAAGTTCTATGTGAGCTTGTTGAGCAGATTTGAACAAGTTATGTGTGAGCCTGTTGAGCAGATTTGAAAAAGTTCTATGTGAGCTTGTTGAGTAGTTTTGGAAAAATTTTGCGTGAGCTTGTTGAGTAAATTTGTACAATTTTTGTGTGGACATATTGAGTATATTTGAATAGGTTCTATGTAGACCTGTTGATTAGATTTGAGAATGTTATGTGTGGACCTATTGAGCAGATTTGAGTAGGCTATGAGTGGACCTGTTGAGCAGATTTGAGCATGTTCTGAGTGGACTTATTGAGCATATTTTAGTAGGTTCTGAGTGGACCTATTGAGCAGATTTATGCTAGATCGACTGGACTGTGTTTAGTGTATATTTGAGTGGACTTGTGCTAGACCGAATGGACTGTGTTTAGTATAATATTTGAGCAGATTTGTGCTAGACCGAATGGATTGTGTTTAGTGGAGAATTGAGACAAAGCTTTGGAGGTGAAAAAGCAGAGAAGATAGTAGTATCCAGTGGATAGAGATCCATCAGCCAGGGCAGTGAGGATAGGTATTTTGAGTGGAGATAAAAGTATTCAGTGGAGAGAGATACATAAGCCAGAGTAGTGCAAGTAGTAGTCTTCAGAGGATCATCAGCCAGAGAAAATGAGAAGGAGTTCTCCTGTGGATAGAAATCCACAAACCATATTTAGGGGATAAAAATATCCTTTGGATAGATATCCATAAACATTGTAATTGGGAAGGATTTCCAAAATATTATTTGATAAATATTTAGAAGAAATATTTTCTCCATGGAGGTAGCCATATTTTGGTGAACCACGTAAAAATGATGTCTCTCATGTGTATGATGTTTTTTGTGATTTTTACTATTTTATTAATGTTGATGCTACTTTTTGGATTAAAAAGCAAAAATTTTTATTGTATACTATTCACCCCCCTCTCATTATAAGCACATGTTCTTCAGTGGGCTGGAAGTTTCCACTCACATGAACTCACAACATCCTTTTTAAAAATAAATAATAAATTTATTTCATTATTTAAATGGAGATCTTTCTATATTTTGAAACTTCATAGATAACAAAACTTATCTTTTTTAAAATGAGAGTTATTCACCAAATACTAAACGGAGTTATATTATCATTTGGATAAAATCCTTATCATTTAAATAAAGCTCTAAATTTATTTAAATTATAAACTTATCATTTATTTAAATAATAAAACTCTATTATTATTTTTAAAACTAAAAACCTATTGAGTGGATATTTTGCCCAATTGCAAAATCCCCACAAGACACAAGAAACGTGTGGAGTCATTACTATACCCTTGCAAGTTGGTCCTAGAACCCTAGATACAACCGTGTTTATTGTACATTGCCCTGCATTGTACAATATACTTTTGGGTCACCCTTGGATCAATGCGATGCGAGCGGTACCCTCCACTTTACATCAGTGTGTTAAATTTGAATTTAAAAACCAGTTGGTTACCATTCATGGTGATCCTCGACCCTTTGATATGTGTGCTTTGGCATAACTCGTTGGAGTGCAATTTTGCCCCGCCTTGTCATCCACACATCCTAGTTCTTATCATCCATCCAAACGTGTGAAACACACACCCATAACATCATCTACCCCATCAACTACACCTATACATTTAACTCAACCATATTCTGAACAAACCACATTAGGACCTCAAAAAGAGCCTAAACCTACACCCAATGCTTCCCGTTTTACTCCTATATCTTCCATACCCATAGACTCATCCATCGATATCCCTATAACATCATCATCCACTAAAGGCATTCTTCCCACATCAGAAGATCAAGGAAATGTTCCTTCTACCTCTTATGCTCTCACTGATGAGCTCTTACCCAATTTCTCTAAAATTTTTATATCATAAGAGATCAACACTACCATGCAGACTTCCCTTCTTTTAAATAAACTCCCACCTTCTCCTCGTACCTTGGGCCTCCCACAACCTATGGGAAGTATCTACCAAGTCATAAGTTGTGCTTTTGTTTATAAAGGATATGATTGGGGAAGAATACCCCGAAACATCAAGACGCATTGTGATGGATATGCTCGATGCTATTTTGCTAATGAATATATTAAAGCTAAACCCATAATGCTTAAATTGGGCTATAAAGGGAAAGGTTTGGGACATTTCCAAAATGGTATGAAATAACCTTTCGAGGTAGAACCATGGCCTGCCCGCTGTGGTGTGGGCCTATTTCCTAGTAAGGGTCAGCCCTTTCCATTTAAGGATGATGACCATCTCATATGTTATCAGGATTATCTAGATAAACAAGATTCTTTATATCCAAAGAATAATTTTACCTGCAATATGCTATCCATAGCCTACCTTGAAATGATTTCCGAATCCGACGATGAGTTGGAAGGAGATATTTTTCATGATGTCTCCATTGAAGAGTTGCACAATGATTTTTATTTTGATGGTTTTATACCTACTATAGCCCAGCTTGAGGCCACGACTCCTCAAGATGAATTATCCAAGTTAACCTTACAAGAATTGGGCATTTCACCTGCCCCACCTAATTTTGAAAGAGATCTACACATGGAAGTAGAAAACGTCATTAAGGTTAACATTGGAACTGAGGATAATCCTCACATCATCAGTATTGGATTAGAATTAAGCCAAGAAAAACAAGAGCAATACATTGCATTCCTTAAAGAATATGAAGATGTCTTCACTTGGACATATGAAGATATGCCAGGTTTAGACCCTTCTGTAGTCATGCATCACCTAGCAGTCCATCCGGATGCTAAACCTGTTAAATAGAAACTTAGAAAAATGCATCCCAAAGTGGCCTTGCTAGTCAAAGGGGAGTTAGAAAAACTCCTGAATGGATATTGAATGTAGTTCTAGTAACCAAGAAAGAAGCTACCAAAGTTAGGGTTTGTATAGATTTTAGAGATATTAACGCTGCATGCCCTAAAGATGATTTTCTTCTTCCAAACATGGATCAAATCATTGATTTTACTACTGGGAGTGGAATGATGTCCCTAATGGATGGATTTTCTGGTTATAATCAGATCAGGATAGCTCCTGAAGATCAAGCTAAAACAACCTTTATTACCCCTTGGGGTACCTTTTTTTGGAAAGTGATGCCATTTGGTTTAAAGAATGCAGGTGCAACATATCAATGAGCCATGACTTATATCTTTCATGATATGATGCATGATATCCTACATGATTATGTAGATGATATTATAGCTCGCTCTATTAATGAAAATGATCATTTAGATGATTTGAGAAAAGTATTTAATCGGTTAAGAGAATATCTTATTCGATTAAATCCAGACAAATGTATATTCGGAGTCAAGTTCGATAAACTATTAGGGGTTTTAGTTTCTTTACGTGGTATCAAAATCGACCCTCTCAAGATTGCGGCTATCACTGATATGCCCACACCTACTAATATATCTGAGTTACGAAGTTTACAAGGTAAGCTTCAAGCCATCCGTCGCTTCATAGATAAGCTGGCAGACAAAACCAATCCCTTTCTTAAGCTCCTTAAGAAGGATGTCCCTTTTAATTGGGACGACGAATGCAAGGAAGCTTTTGAACTTCTCAAACAATACCTCCTTAACCCACCTGTGCTTTCACTGCCTAGACCTGATCGCTCATTTATCCTGTATATTTTAGCTTTATATTTTGCTTTAGGAGCTATGTTAGCTCAACTTGATGATGAGAAAAGAGAACATGCTAATTATTATATTAGCCAAACTTTAATTAGTTATGAAACCCGCTACACAACATTAGAAAAACTATGTCTAGCAGTCATATTTTCTATGCAAAAATTATGCCATTATATGCTCAGTAAAAAAACATATGTCATTGCTAAATATGATCCCTTGCGGTATCTCATGAGTCGACCTTATTTATCGGGTCGCACAACAAAGTGGGTTCTTGCTCTAAGCAAGTTTGAACTCACATTCATAGGACAGAAGTCTGTTAAGGGTTAAATCATAGCGAGATCAATTAGTCGCTGCACCCTTAGAGTCTACCCATCCCCTCATCATTGAGTTTCCTGATGAATGCCTTCAATTAGAGGCTGAACATGTTGAACAATGGTCCTTATACTTTGATGGAGCCCGATGCATGAGTGGGGCTGGTGCGGGTATTATTTTAATATCTCCGCAAAAAAACATTATACCTTTGTCCTTTAAATTAACATTTGCTTGCACCAATAATACTGTTGAATATGAAGCTCTAATCCTTGGATTACGAGCTGCTTTGGCACTAAAAATTAAACATTTGCTAGCTTTTGGTGATTCTCAACTTGTTATAAACCAAATTAATGAATTTTATCAGACCAGAGATGATAAATTATACCCATATAAAGCATACATTTTGCAGTTGTTGTCCTTGTTTGATAAAGTTACCTTGGAAGCTATACCTCGAACTAGCAACCGTGCGGTCGACGCTATGGCTGCAGCTGCCTCTCTTCTGCCCTTGGAGTTAGATGACGAATATGCCACCATCATTATTCATCAACTCCAGGAACCCGCTTCAAATAAGTCATGCTTAGAACCTTTGGATATGTTTCTAATCAATGAAACTACTCCTGAACCTTGGTATATGGATATATTTGATTTTCTTCACAATGGGACTTTCTCTGCCAGTTCTAATAGAAACCAGCATCGGTTATTACGTAGACGAGCAATTCAATTTGTAATAATTGGCAATACTTTATATAGGAGATCTTTTGAAGGTATCCTCTTGAGATGTTTGAATCTAGAAGAATCCAAATCATCTTTGAGTGAATCCCATGATGGATCTTGTGGAGGACACTTTAGTGGTAGTGTCATTGCTAAAAAGCTCCTTAGGATAGGCTACTTTTGGCCTACCATGGAAACTGATGCACATGATTATGTGTGCCATTGTGATAAGTTCCAGAAACATGCTGACCTTGTCCATGCCCCTACACAAGAACTACAGGCTATTTCATCTCCTTGGCCCTTTTCAAAATGGGGCTTAGACATTATTGGCAAAATTAATCCTGTGTCATCTGATGGACACAAATTCATCATAACCGCCACTGAGTATTTTACGAAGTGGGTTGAAGCTATACCTTTAGCTTCCTGCACTGGAACACAAGTCTCTAAATTTATTTTTAATCAAATCATTTGTAGGTTCGAAATTCTTGCAAATCTCATCTCAGACAATGGAACTTGTTTCAAGAATAAATATGTTAAGAAATTATGCCAAAAATATAAGATTCAACATCGCTGGTCCACTCCCTATTATCCTCAGGGTAATGGTCAAGCAGAAGCATCCAATAAAACCTTAATTAAAATCCTTAAAATATTGTTCAATAAATCTAGACGCGACTGGCACATTCAATTATATCCAACTTTGTGGGCATATCGCACTAGTGTGCGTAATTCCACAGGTACTTCACCTTTTGTCTTTGTTTATGGCACCGAAGCCATTTTTCCCTTTGAATTAGAAGTTCCTTCTTTGGCTCTACTACTTCAAGATACCGAAGTAGGAGATGAATATCGAGCTGGTAGACTCAGTCAACTGGAACTCCTAGATGAAAAGTGCATCAATGCTTTGGAGCATCTTCGTGCCTACCAAAACAAGCTTAAAAGATCATATGCTAAGAAATTTCGTCATCAATCCTTTGAGGTCGGCGACCTTGTTTTAAAAGAAAATTAAAAAATACTAATGCAACTAAAAACCTTAAAGGTAAATTTGAACCCAACTGGCTTGGACCATATATTATCACTGCTAAATTTGAATTGGGAGCATACAAATTAGCTACCTTAGATGGTAAATATTTTAAAGAACCTATGAATATTATGCATCTTAAGCGATATTATGCATAATTCTGGTAATTTCGTCATTGTATATATTGTACATCTTGTCTCATTTTAGTAAATTTTCAAAATTTCAAAAAACAATCACATTGTATTTCTTTCAATTCATCAAAATTATCAAAATATTAAAAAAAAACATCTTTTATTTCATACCTCTCAAATTGTGAAGTATTGCAGTTCTATTTTCAGTTATTTTGGATAAATTAGCATTTATTTGGAATCCCACACTTTCACACACACAAAAATAAATATCTTGATTTTATTTGTTATGATTATTAATCTCTCTTATATCAAAGTCCACATTGGCATTAAATAAAGTTTGAGCACAGAGAATTGATCTTGTTATTTACTTAAACCACGCATATCTTTTCACAATAAAATGATTATATTTGTAATGTCCATGCTATGCTACATAGTAGAAGTGGTTTCTTGAGCAAAAAGTTTCCCCCGCTATCCTATCATGCACATGGTCTAGAATATTTGAGAATTGACAAAAGGACAAGCTCACCCCCTACCCAGAATAAAAATCCCTTGCTCTACAACTAATCCGAGCAAGTATCCCTAGTATAGAAAAAAAAAGTTCAAGAAAAAGAGAAAAAGAAAAAGGTTATTTTGAATCATCACAGCAATATTTCAGCATTATCTCAAATATCAAGCAAAAATACAAAAAAAAAAAAGAAGAAAAGAAAAAGCAAAAGCAATAAAATCCCTTTCCCTACCCATTGAAAAGAAAAGAAGGGTTGATGAGCTTGAATCCCTGGAATTCTCAATTATTCGAAAACTGTGAGGTAAGCCCCATAACAGTGGTTTGTGCCCAAACCGCTTAGCCTTGGGTAACTCCTAGCATGGTGATATGTCTGTCACATTAGCGACCTTATTTTGTACAGACCTATGTCTGCTTATGGATTAGCTAGATCTTGATAACCCGACTTACATAGTAGTCTGGTACGGTTATATGCATCTAAATCATGGTTAATGAACACTTATTTGGTTACTTCAAATCACTTGTATCAAATTATCTTGCTCAAAACTGGTAAATGAATAATACAATCGCACACACATTTGTATTTGAGAGATTTTGTATCATTATGATAAATCAAGATTGGTAATGAACTCACATTTGCACATGAGGATTCCTTATAAATCTACATTTCTCTTTGAGATAATTTAAAATATTTTTGTAACTCTTTTCGAATAATTTTATCCTTTTATTTTAGAATTTTTGTTTTGTATCAAAGCAATTACATACATCTTCTCATAAAATTTCAAAAATAATTTCAAACAAAATTTTCATATTATTATTTTGTTTCTCAAAAGTCAAAAATGCATCTTGCAATAAAACCAACAATCTATTTTCTTCTTTGGATTTCACGATGATGGTATAAGTCTATATCTATAATTCTATGCCTAGCACAAACCATCGTTCTAATTTTCTTTTCCCTTTATTTAAAAAAAAAAATTCATCAAAACATGTGATTTGCATCCTTATGTTACACAATTATGCTTTACAAACAAACAAACACTTATTCTATTTTTATGTTCACATTCAGTTTTTGCAACCATGGTATAAATTCTAAGGAATTGTTCAAAATTTTATCACACTTAGGAATTTATGCCTAGCAAAATCATTTTATTTTTGTATTTCATGCATACTATTTTCATGAAAATCTTAAAACAAATCACCATCATCATCATTTGCATCATCACAACAAAGTCTTAAGACAGTCTCTTAAGCACGCTTTTACTTTTAACAATATTTCTATACTGGGATTAGCTTGACAACCGAGTGAGCGGTGACTCCATGAAATGGTCTATAATAGCGACAATGTCCTTTGAAATTATTGTTAAAAGTCCCCTTTTATTTTTTATCAAATCACACCACAACAACCAATTTGTTTACATCAGATTATTTCATTTAAATTTTAAAAGCATGACATTCAAACCATAATATTTCCAAACGACATAATTACATGAATCATCAAATAAATCACATAAAAACATTAAAGCATCATACAAACACATAAGACAAGTCATATGATCAAAAATATCTCATCTATATATATATATCAACAATATATACATCATCTCAAAATTGGATCGGTATGCCACAATCTGTACCTTGGCATACTCAATCCTCTATCAAAAATAATAAACACTATGTATCAATCTATGCAGTGCAGTCTATAGCAGCTAGCCTCGAGAACCTCTCGAGCTCTCAGCCTCATATTCTCCCCTACCCTAAGGTGGACGAGGTGGCCCCATCGCAGTCCGTGTGGTTCTATGAGTCCTAGACTCTGATCATGATGATGTCCTCGATGACCTCATCACGATAGGCTCCGTAATGTGGGTCGATAGCGGTAACCTCTGCCCCTCTGGTACCATATGGTGGTGTAGCATCTGAAAGAATGTGATCTAGGCAATAGCCCATGCTAAGTCCCGAGTGCTCGCCCCTCTGCTCCGTGCTCTGAGGCATGCGACCTCATCTCTGAGCTGTGTGGCCTCCTCTCGATGTCGTGTAGCCTCATCCTGCAAGGACTACACCTGAGCCTGGAGACAAATAGTCTCCACCCGAAGAGTAGCCATCTTGCTACTCTCTCCTGCCTCGACACCCTTGCCCTTATCAGGCGATGGTGGCTTCTCTCTTTGTGGAGAAGGGGGTCTCTCCTCCCTCCTCTCTCACTACCATAGCCTCTGCTGAGCCTGTGGCCTCCTCTGCTCTCTCTCGTCATGACCTTGTGCTACCTCAGTGGTCGCTTGGCGTTGCCTCCCCATCTGACGCACAACTGCATGAATTGGACCCTACGCCCTCATCATCCGAGGAGGGCGGATGCCTGCGTACCAGGCATCATATCCATAAGCAACCCCTATGTTGTCCCCATCCACTAGCTGAATGGGGGAATTGTTCATGTCCTCACTCTAGAAGCACTGCATATCTGGAGCCCTACTAACTGTAGTGTTATCCCGAACGGTTCGGGAAAAATTGTAGTCCCTGAGATATGGGATCCCCTATTGTAGACTGAACTGCCTCAAAACTCAGTCATAGCGGTGGAGCTCCACCTCTCCCCTCTCCATCCTCATCCAACAAGTTCGCCTAACACGAGCTAGCTCTTGTCCATCCTCAGCCCACCCTGGATGATCTCTCCAAGGCCTCCAGGTGATCTGGTCGAAGACAAGGTCATCAAGTAGTCTTCGGGACATTGGCAGATCTATCCGCCGTTGTGACCCTCTCCGGAGCCACCAGTAGAAAACTCGGGGCCTCTCCCCATCAATCACTGTTAGTGGGAGCCCTATCGGCCTCCGCACCATGATGTGCTCCTAGCACCAAACCTACAGTAGTGATGTCAAGACCAGACATCGGTCGCCCTTGTATACGACCCCATGCAAGATCCTATACAATCGGCATAGTACAAAGCTCCCCCAAGCAAACCTGTACCCATGGTCTCTCATGTTGCAGACCACATCTATCAGTAGCCATGGTACTCTACATCCACTTTGATGGCATAGCAGCAGACCACCTACCACCCCAGCCAAAATCTATGTTAGTCTAGATGCCCCAGGCATCTGGCGTAGTGACTCGATGTTCACTCTGCCCTTCTCTAGGGCGAAGCTCGAATCTTCGCACAGTCACATCATCACGTGGCCCTAATTGGCTATGAGAGTTATTAGCCGTCCTTGTATGGGGATCCTCAAAATCCTCCATACATCCTCCAATGTGGGAGTCATCTCCCCTATCGATAACCAGAAACAAGAAGAACCCGGATACCACCTCTCTACTAGGGCTGTCAATAGCCACATATCTCAGAGAAACCTGTGGCATATCTGCCACATGCTGCAAGCTGACTTGAGCCAACTGATCTCGCTCTACCTGAGATAGAGTGGCCAAGTCATCCCTCAGCCCTCCGTATTTCCATTTCCTACTCTTTAATAATCCTCTTTGTAACATAAACAACAAAACAATAAAAATCATTAATAACACAGTGATTAAAAATGCAAGTAAAACAAGTTCAATTTCATACAAATGATGATATCGTCCACTATTGGATGATATCGTCCAAAATTTGAGCAAATTCATCTTCGATTTCACAAGAGGGAATCGTCCCTTATTGGACAAAATCATCCCCATATTACCGATTTCGCCCTTGGATGAAATCGGCGATATCGAGACGATTTCGACGAAATTGAGACGATTTCGTCCCGACGACGTCGACGGCCCAAAAATTGCCGTGATGCTCAAAAATCATTCAAAATTAATCTAAAAAACATGAAATTCAAAATTAAAGCCTTCTAAACTAAGTTTGAACCCTTACCCGTAGCCCGCTTTGGACCTCTGTCGATCTATGCGCTGTCTCGACCATTCTTGTCTGTAGAGCTCTAGAAACCAGGAAAATGAACAGTAACAATGAATTAGGGTTTTTCCCTATTTTTCTTAATTTTATTCAAAACACTTAACAACATTTTTAATTTTTTTGCTTTTTCATGTTTTTACCTCAAACGTTCGATTTGGGTAAAAACACGGAGGGGGCACCATAGTAAGCTGTCGTACAATTCGACCTAGAATCGTCGCCTAAAAATGGGAATAATTTTTGCTTTCTCATAGATCGATAAGAACTCATCTTTAACACATTTTCTTTGAAAAATTTGCTAAAGAGGGGGCAAAATGTAGCACCCTAAAATTGGCGCAGTAAACTTGTTGGTCACGAATCTGCCACAGGAAAGGATTTTCTACTTCTATGCGCCCTAGACCCGACCAACATTGAAAGGTTGAGAGAAAGAAACGTCTCTCGAGCCAATCTCCAGAGAGGGCTGGTTCCCGTACTAATCTAAGCTTGATTTCAAATTAAAGTTGCAGGAAAGAAATTGTAAAAATGTCGAAAGAAATGAGAAATTACGAAAAGAGATGGGAAGTTACCTTGCACTGGATTATTCCCACTTGGAGATCCCTTTAAAAGGAAAAATACTTCGGATTTGTAATGAAAAATCTTCCTCCTTTCATATTGAAAAGTAGGATGAAGCAGGAAAAACTAGGCAGTCTGTCAACATGCTAACCAAAGAGTTAGAAGGTTTTGATTTGAGGGATGAAGTCTTGTATGAGCTTCAGTTGGAGGATGAGTTTTCAATGCTTAATTTCAATGCCATGCTGGAAACTAAAATCGGATGTTATTCTATCACAAAGCCCGAGGATGGTGCAATGCAGGTGTTTCCTAACCAAGATGATCAGAGTTCTGTCATGGATCAACTATGGAAGCTATATTTCGATGGGGCAAGATGCAAAAACGGTGCAGAAGCAGGTATTGTTTTAATTTCTTCTTCTAGTTTACAAAGAACATATTCATACCGTCTTACTTGGAATTGTACTAACAATGTTGCTGAGTACGAAGCATTATGCCTAGGCTTGAAAAAGGCAAAAAAGTTGGGAATCGAACAGTTACAGATTTTTGGTGATTCTGAGCTTATTGTAAACCAAGTAACAAATAGGTGTATTTCCAAACAAAATTATCTTAAAGCATACCGCAACCAAGTTTGGGATCTGTTTGAGTCTTTCACAGATATGAATATTCAAGTTATTTCCCGAGAGTTGAACAAGCATGCAGATCTTCTAGCATCTCTTGGAGCAAATTTTTCTCCCATTGAGCAGGTAGTGAAGAAACCAAAGATAGTAAGGATGGTGTACAGACCTAGTGTCCCAGACAATGATACTTTCTAGCAAGTCTTCAAGGATGATGAGCAAATTGTTAATTTTTTAATTCAAGAAGCTGCCACTATCAAAGGAAGAACTTTAGAGCACAAAGAGACTGATGGTCTGATTTAGTTATGGAATAAACATATTTCAAAGGGTCTTATCACTCTAAAAAGTTTGTTTGATCAGAATGATCGGTCCAAGAAACATCGGATTGAGATTGACAAGAAAGAGTATATGGAGATGCAGTTAGAACCCAATAAGGTCATTAAAATTGGGACTAATTCTACTCCTGATGAACTGCAAGAAATCAGGCAACTGTGTCAAGAATTTTTTGATATTGTGGCCTAGAGTTATGAAGATCTGAGTGGATATGATAAATGGATTGTTCAGCATACTATTGAGTTGGAAGGAGTCAGACCCTTCAGGCAAAAGTAGCGACCAGTGAATCCAAAGATTGAGACTCTCATGAGGGCCAAACTTGTGAAAATGCTGCAAGCCAATATTATATACCCGGTTAAGCACTCGACTTGGGTTATCTGGTTCCAATTCGAAAGAAAAATGGAGACATACGACTGTGTGTAGATTTTCAGAATCTGAACCGTGCATCTCTAAAATATCATTATCCTTTGCCTCGCATTGATCAAATACTGCATGTTGTTGCTGGGGCTCAACATTTTTCATTGCTGGATAGATTCTTTGGATATAACCAGATTTGGGTTAGGGATGAAGACCAGTACAAGACAACATTTACAACTAAGTGGGGTACTTTTGCTTATCAGCGCATGCCTTTTGGATTGTCCAATGCTGGGGCCACATTCCAAAGGGCCATGGACATTGCATTTGAGGAGCTTTTGAACAAGATTATTGTTATTTATCTTGATGATATGACTGTCTTTTCACATAAACGGGAAGATCACTGTTCTCATCTGAGGCAAATCTTTGGAAAATGTAGAGTTTGGTATTTCCATTAATCCAAAGAAGTCAGTTTTTGCAGTGAAGGAAGGTAAACTCTTGGGGCATGTCATTTCAGAAGATGGTTTGGCAATAGATCCAGCTCGAGTTGAAGCATTGAAAAAACTATCACTCCCTGCTAATAAAAAGGAGTTGCAGTCTTTCTTTGGATAGATTAATTTTATCAGGAAGTTCATTTCTGATTTTGCCCAGGTTGTTAAACCTATGACTGAGTTTTTGAAGAAGGATGCAGACTTTAAATGGACAACTCAGAGGAAAGAGGCATTCCAGGAAATTAAGGAAATAATAGTGCAGGCTCCTGTATTAATGAATCCAGATTATTCAAAAGATTTCATCCTGTATGCAGTTGGGGAAGATGAAATTTATGCCACAGTACTCACACAGAAAGGAGACGATGGGAATGAAAGGCCCATTGCTTTCCTTAGTCAGGTTATTTTACCTCATGAGGCAAAGTATAATTTCATTGAAAAACAGGTGTATGTTGTCATGAAGTCTCCTAAAAAATTCAAGCACTTCATATCTCAGAGTAAGACAGTTGTTTATGTTATACATCCTGATGTAAGAAATTTCATCATTCAAGGTGAGATGGGTGATAAACGCGCTGGTTGGGTCACCAAGATCCAAGAATTTGATGTTGAGATTCATCCGACCAAGCTAGTGCATGGTAAAGCTTTATGCCAGCACTTAGCAAAGATGGCAGCATCTGGTACAGTTGAGTATCAAGCAAATGATCTTGCTGGAGATGACAATCTGATGAATCTCTTAGTTCAAGAACAAGATTGGGCAGATGACCTCGTTACCTATTTTACAACTGGTAAATGCCCTTCACAGTTGAATGCCTCACAACAGAGAAGATTTTTTCTACAAGCTCTTAGGTATGTGTTACTGCCCGAAGGATTGTTTTTTAAGAATATTGATGGCGTTCTTTTAAGATGTGTCAAGGAATCAGAGAAGGCTAGACTCCTGGAAGAGTCCCATTTTGGCATATTAGGAGGACACTATGGAGGTAGACCGATGGCTTTAAAAATAATTCGGGCTAGTTACTACTGGCCAACTTTGTTCTCAGATGCTTTCAGGATTGCCCAAGCATGTGACAAATGTCAAAGGTATACAGGAAGGGTTAGAAATGCATCATTGCCTTTGCATCAAATTCAGGTTGAAGCACCTTTTCAACAGTGGGGGTTGGACTTTATTGGGATTATTGATCCGAATTCTTCAGCTGGTCACAAGTATATTTTAATTGCTACAGATTATTTTACAAGATGGTCTAAAACTATTCCAACCAAGGTTGCAAATCAAGGAGTGGTGATTTCTTTCATTGAAGGATTAATTACACGCTTTGGCATTCCTGATGCTATTATGACAGATAATGGGACTCCATTTATTGGAGCTGAGTTAGCTGAATTTGCAAACAAGTATGGTGTTTTCCTGAAAACATCCTCTAACTATTATCCTCAGGGAAATGGCTTGGCAGAATCCACAAACAAGAATTTGCTATGGATTTTGAAGAGATCTTTGGGGGATAACAAGAGATCATGGCACCTTCTGTTGAATCAAGCTTTATGGGCAGATAGGATTTCAATCAAGAAGTCCATTAAGACATCACCGTATGCCCTGGTATATGGTAAAGAGGCAAGGTTTCCTATTCATTTAGAGTTGCCAGTATTGCAGCAATTGCAGGGATTTCAAGATGATGAACCAGATGTAGATTCCATGGATATGCGGTTGGCTCAGTTGTTGCAATTGGAAGAGCAACGTTCTTTGGCCTATGAGGAGTTTGCTAAGCACACACAGGTTATTTCAAAGTGGTTCCATAAAAATTCTGCAGATCGTCCGCTTAAGGTGGGTGATTTGGTCCTAAAATGGAATGAAAAGAAAGCTAAGCCAGGGATGCACAAGAAATTTGATGCTCTATGGGAGGGTCCATTTCGCATTGTCAGTGCTGGTGCAGCAAATTCGTTTTATCTAGAGGATTTAGATGGCAGCCCACTTCCTATTTCAGTGAATGGATTTCATCTGAAAGCCTATACTACCTGAAGATGAGTCCAGTCTTACCTTGTGCATAGTAAAAAAAAAAAAAAAAAAAGAACAAAACAGAAAAAGAAAAAAATATATATATTGTTTTCCTTTATCAGCTTCGGCTCTTTTTGCATGCGAGCCCGCAGGTACGTGTTTTTCTTTCTTTTTCTTCTTCTATCCCAGCAGTTCGTGGCTTCCTATTCATTTCTTCCTTTCCCTTTCTTACTATTTCTTCCTTTCCCTTCTTTATTCCCTTCTTCTTCTACTCCTTTTTCTTCTGCAGTAAACAAGCCACTGCTGTTGTTTCTTTTTTCCTTTCCTGTTATTCTCGCTTCTTCTTATCCTTTTCTTCTAAGTTCTCTATCATTTTAGCATTTCTCATAGTTTATCCATGGTTCACACATATTTCATCATATATCACTTCCATCCCATTATTCCATTCCCCTTTCATAGCAGCTGGTAGCACAGAAGCACTCTGTTACTGTATCTACCGCATCACTCTTCCACTCCACCATTCCATCATATCACCATTGCATTCACATTCCACAGTCTACGCATTCGCAGGATCTCATTTCATTCATTTCCATTTTTGTATTCTTGGTGCTTTCATGGAGATTATTTTACAGCACCTGATCAGTTAGGCCAAATGCAGTTTCTTTGAGTTTCATTCATTCAGCAAGAGTTGTTGCAGCAGTCCGCCCAGATGAACCCCAGCAGCCAACTTTCTGTTCTCAGTTTCTCATGACTCTGTTGCCCAATGGATTCAGGCCTGGGATTCGTGCATATAGCAGAACTATATACCCCGCGAGCCACCAAGAATGTTGGCATTTTTGCCACATTTTATTGATTGTTGATTATCCATGCATAAGATCTTGAAATTCTCACTTCTATACAGGTTTTGATGCAAAAAATAGCTAAGTCCAAAGTCTGTCGTGAAATCATGACAAAAAAGCAGCATGGAGGGCACTGTAGCAAAACCGTCGTGATATCGTGACATGTCGCGTTATCGTGGGTCTTTCGAGGAGAGAGAAGAGAAAGCCAAATGTGTCACGAAATCGTGACCTGTCACAGTTTCGCGGCGCAAAAGGGCAGAGAAGAGCAAAGTCTAAAACCGTCGCGATATCGCGACGTGTTTCAAAATCACGGTCAACGCAGTAAATGGATCCAGAGAGACAAAGTTGTAGCGAAATCATGACATGTCACGTTTTCATGACTTGCGATGACCAAGGAGCATAATGTTGGAAAATCATCACGAAATCACGACATAACTCAGCAGAGGGTGATGGCAACAAATTTTTGTAGTGATATCGCGACAAAATATGGCACACGGTACGAAAGGCAAAAGATGTAGCGAAATCGCTACGTGTTGCGTGGTCGCGGCGAATTGGAGAAAGGAAGGCTTAAGGCATGAATACGTCGTGATTTCGTGACATTTGTGGTTTAAAGCCTGAGCAAGACGAAGACGTCATGTTTTCATGACATTTTTGAGGCTAAGGGCAAGAAAGAAGTTGACGTCACGATTTTGCGACATTCATGGAGATAAAGCCTAGCAACAAGAAACGTAGCGTTTTCATGACACATTTGCAGGATGGAGCCAAGCAAGATGCAGATGTCGCAAAATCGCAATAGGAAGTGGTAACAGTGGAGAATGCAGAGTTGGTGTAGCGAAATCGTGACATAGCGAAACGAAGGGGCCAAGTGCAGGAAGTGGTAGCAATTTCGTGACTTGTAGCAGGACCGTACAACGTGCATAAAATACATAGCAAAATTGTGACATGTCGCATTTTCGTGACTTAGAAGAGAACATTGAGCAGCAGCAGAGAAATCGTCGCGATTTCGTGACGTGGTATCATTTTCGTGACTTGGAGAAATGAAGAAGGTAGATGAAAGAACATGTCATGTTTTCACGATGCCCGGCAAAGAAAATAGCTAAGTCCAAAAAATTGTCGTGAAATCGTGACATGTCACGTTTTCGCGACTCGCAATGGCCTTGGCGCAGAGCAGAGAAAAGGTAACGATTTTGTGACAGAAAGGTGAATGATGCACCAAAAGGCAAAAGACATCGCGAAATAACTACGTGTTGCATGGTCGGGAAAAGTGGAGATAGAAGGGCTTAAGGCATGAATACGTCACGATTTCGCAACATTTCTGGGGATGAAGCCAAGCAAAATGAAGATGTCGTGAAATCGCGACAGGAAGCGGAAATGAGACAAAAGGCAAAAAGTTGTCGTGATTTCGCGACATATTGGGGCGGAAGAACAAAGTGTAGAAGATCGTCACGATATCGCAACATGTCGCATTTTCGTGACCTATTGCGTTTTTGCGGGTTGAAAGCTGGACCGTACAAGGCAAATGAAAATGTCGCGATATCGCGCATGTCACGAAATCGTGGAAGTGCATGAAGATGGAAGCTGAGTGCAAGAAAACATCACGATTTCATGACCTGTCTTATTTTTGCGACCTGGAAGCAGCAACAAGGGTAAAGACAAAAAACGTCACGAAATCGCAACATGTCACATTTTTGTGACTTGTCGCATTTTCGCAGAGAAGAAACAGCGAAGAGGCCCAACAAAAGGAGGATGTAGCGAAATCATGACCTGTCACGATTTCACGGTTCAAGGTAGCAAAAGGACAAGGCAACAGAAATATGTTGCAAAATCGTGACATGTCACATTTTCGTGACTTGTCACGTTTTCGCGATCCGGTGGTGGCGGCAAAGCTAAAAGCAGAAAGATGTCGCGAAATCGTGACATGTTGCATTTTCACGACTTGTCGTATTTTCACGGTTAATGTGGATATGTGGGTCCCAGGATCTCCGAGGCAAATTTCATGGGATTATTCTTCTTTCCAGTGCTTATTTTGTGGGTCCCAGGAGAGTTTGCTTTATGTTTTGAATGCCTATTTGCTGGATCCCGTGATAACCTATTTTATATTTTAAAAATACTACAAAGGCAGATTTCACGGGATTGTTCTCCTTTTTCAGTGCTTATTTGCTGGATTCCATGAAAGTCTGTTTCATGTCTTTCAGTGCTTGTTTGCTGGATCTCATAAAAGTCTGTTTAATATTCTAAAATACTGCAGAGAGGCAAGTCCTCTATAAATATTATTGTATATCTCAAGAAAAGTAGGGGGAAAATTTTGCAGAAAGACTTTTCAAGTTCTCTGCGTGAATGAAAGATATTTGGCCTCTGGTTTTGCAAGCAATTTTTGTGTGATTTCCTTCTATCTTATGCATTTCTCCTTTACGCTCGTATTTCTGATCTCTGTTAAATTTAAACTCTGCATCTGAGTTTGAATATTGCTAGCGAGGAAGCGAGCTCTGGAATGTGACTCTGGAGGTTATTTGTGCAAGGTTGTAAGTAGATTACGTTGCTATATTTTGTTACATGTTGTTCATGTGCTTTAGGTTATTCATGCTGTTAATCTTTCTCCCATCGATATTTTTGGCTTGTGGCCATATTTCCCATCTCTTTTCGTAATTTCTCATTTCTTTTGACATTTTTACAATTTCTTTCCTACAACTTTAATCTGAAATCAAGCTTAGATTAGTACGGGAACCAGCCCTCTCTGGAGATTGGCTCGGGAGACGTTTCTTTCTCTCAGCCTTTCAATGTTGGCTAGGTCTAGGGCGCATAGAAGTAGAAAATCCTTTCCTATGGCAGATTCGTGACCAACAAAACCTTAGTAAATAATTAAAATTACCCTAGTAATAATTCAAATTCAAATTTCAACCCCAAAACCACTCCAAACCGCCTGCTACCAGTTTCCTCACTTTCCACGCCATTTTTAGAGTTTGTTTTTTCCATTGGACAATATCATCGCCGATCAGACGATATCACCTCAGATTAGATGAATTCGTCTGGTGTAGAATGTCCAGACGATTTCATTCCAAAGCTAATTTTTCATAATTAGCCTTTATTTCAACGACGTCTCTAATCTGGGCAGAAGCGTGTCTGCGCCATTAGAGACCCTCCCCATTGGAGATATCCAAAATTAGGATGATCCCCAACCTCCTAACCTCCCTCCTATGCCTATTTAATCTTAGGCACTCCCCTTGACATTCCCCTAGCTAAATTTTCCTGTAATTTGATCTTTGCGTGCATTATAATACCCTGGATTATTAGCTGCATTTGTGCTTTTCGAATTTTCTTGCAGGAACTTTGTTATTCTTTAGCCGGAGCAAGCTCAGATCGTCTGCGAGATCGTCGCAGATGATCTTGTACAATCACGGATGATCACGTCCCAATTCAAGATGATTTCGACTACAGTCAACATTGGGGGCAATCAGTGCCCAAAGTTTGTGCTTTTCCTATACCTTTCTGCTATTTTATTCTGCATCTAGTTAGTTTTATTATTATTTCATGTTATTCTGCATCTTGGAGTTCACCCATGTATCTTAAATACATAATAAAATCATGATTAGCTATTAAAGCATGATAATTTACTTTCATTTCTATTTGGGATTATCTTATTAACATCATTTTGTCATTTCACATCATTTTTCTTTATCAACATGGCTACATTTTCTGTATTTTGTGTCCATTTCTCTGATTGCAGGTCTCTGACGAATTCATTAAATCTTAGATGATCCTGTCAAATTCAAGATGATCTTGACTGCTTCAAAAATCAAAACCTCCATCAGACATCTGAATCAGGTATGGATTTCTTCACTTAATTTATTCTCTATGTTTTCTACTTAAATCTATTTTATGTCTTCATTTAAATCTGTATTTCATATAGAACAACTTAGATTCATTTGGCCAAACCTAGGATTTGAATGATTAAATGCAAAATTGAACACATGAAACACATTCCCAACCTAGGCGTGGAGATTGCCACTAAACGTTTCCTGGTGAACCCCACCATCCATTGAAAAATCACCTTAATACCCCTCCCCTGAGAGGCAGGACCTTCAAAGGGACTCTCAGTCTGAGGTACCATTCCATCCTTCTCACATCCCCCTTTCGGGTGCAGATCCTTTAGCCTGAAGGTAAGGGTGCAAAAATTTTTGAGCGATACAGTCATGGTATTAAATTAAAAACCCTCTTTTGTAAAGAAGTTAAACAAATAAAACAACTTCTCCAAGGTTCCACTATATAAGCATTACACAAGTATATTTGAAAGTAAAATGTTCAAAAATAACAAGTGCTAGAAACAACCAAGTGATTTGCAAGTTACAGTAAACAAGGGACCTGTTGGTTTATTTCATTCATGCTTTATAATATATTTCCTTAGATTTCCATGGTTGTGCCTTAATGTGAATCCATAAAATAAAATGTTGCTTCATTGATTATCTTTGCATTAATTTGTCTTACCCTAAATACCTATTAGTAGGTTCATTTTAATCTTCATAATAAGATGCAAAGTTAGAGTGTTGTGGAATTATTCATTTTTTGAATTGAGAATTGTGATTAAACCTTATTTGATAAGCATTGTTGTTGAGACCATTGGTTGAGTGGAGTGTTTGAGTTAATGCTTCAAGGTTTTTTGAAATTGAGAGCTATGTTTAAAACATTGTTTGATAAGCATGGTTGTTGAAGTGAGTTGTTATACAAAGAACTTGAACTAGGGTTTGAAAATATCATGAGTATTATTGTTATGTAAGATTTGTTGTTGAGCATTGTCGAAAACATTTTGAGTTGGATGATACATGCTTGGACTAGGGTTTGTGAGCAATAGTTGTTTCTTGAGTGATTGGTTGAATAGAGTTTATTGGGCCTAGTCAAGTGAATGTATGAAGTGATTGATCAAGTTCCATAAAAAAAACCATTCTATATTCTTATTTGAGTTGAGATTGAGTTTTGAGAATAGAAAATATTGAGTCTCTAAAAATTCTCTTTATGCTTCTATGAGATTGAGTTGAGAAAGTGATTGAGTTTTGAGTATAGAACATATTGAGTCTCTAACAATTATCTTTATGTTTCTATGAGATCGATTTGAGTTGAGAAAGTGATTGAGCATTGATTAAAGAACATATTGAGTCTCTAACAATTCTCTTTATGTTTTTATGAGATTGGATAAGTTATGTGTGAGCTTGTTGAGCATATCTGAACAAGTTCTGTGTGATCTTGTTGAGTAGATTTAAACAAGTTCTATGTGAGCTTGTTGAGCAGTTTTGGACAAGTTCTATGTGAGCTTGTTGAGCAAATTTGAATAGGTTTTATGTGGACCTATTGAGCAGATTTGGATAGATTATATATGGACCTGTTGAGCAGATTTGAGTAGGTTCTGTGTGGACCTATTGAGCATATTTGATCAGGTTTTGAGTAGACCTATCGAATATATTTTAGGAAGTTCTGAGTGGACTTGTTGAGAATATTTGAGTAGGTTCTGAGTGGACCTATTGAGAAGATTTGTGCTAGACCGACTAGACTATTTTTAGTGTAGATTTGAGTGGACTTGTGCTAGACCAACTGGACTGTGTTTAGTACAATATTTGAGCAAATTTTTGCTAGACCGAATGGACTATGTTTAGTGTAGAATTGAGACAAAATTTTGGATGTGATAAAGTAGAGAGTACAGTAGTCTTCGATGGATAGAGATCCATCAACCAGGGCAGTGAGGATAGGTCTTTTGAGTGGGGACAAGAGTCTTCAGTGGAGATATCCACAAGACAGAGAAGTGGAGGTAGTAATCTTCTAGAGGATCATCAACTAGAGCAAAGGAGGAGTTCTGCTATGGATAGAGATCCATAAACCAAATTAGGGTATCAACATCTCCTTTGGACAGAGATCCATAAACATTGTAATTAGGAATGATTTCTAAAAGATTATTTGAGAAATATTTAGAAGAAATATTTTCTCCGTGGAGGTAGCCATCTTTGGGTGAACCACATAAAAATGATGTCTCTCATGTGTGTGATGCTTTGTGTGATGTTTAATATTTTATTAATGTTGATGCTACTATTTGGATTAAAAAGCAAAAAGTTTTATTGTATATTGTTCACCCCCCCATCTCAATATAAGCACATGTTCTTCAATTGGTATCAGAGTGGGTCTCTCTGTGAAAAGACTAACATCTTGGAAGAGGATCCTTCGGTAGCACACATGACTTCAGAAAGTGAAGAAGAGACTATGTTTGATATAAAAGAAGAATTTTTTGCTACTCTTAGAAAATTGGAAATACTTAGAGAGAATAATTCAAGCTTGAAAGAGCAAGTTCAAGAAGATGAAGAAGCAAGGATGGAACTTATACAAAGTCTCAGATAACTCAATATAAAGTTAGAATAAGGAAAGAATATTTAGGAAGATATGACATATCTATTGAGAGACAGGGAAACAGAATGTGAAATATTGGAAGCAGAAATTATTCTCCTAAGGAATAAAGTGGAAAGGACCAAGGTACTACAAGATATAGAATATGAGAAGCAGAAATAGGAATCAAGTCTCCAAAATGTAGAAACTTCAAACAAGGAAAAGCAAGCAAAGGACATCATAAATAAAGAAAGCAAAGAACCATGGATAAGATTCAATCACAAGAGAAAGATAACTTCTTCATAAATTTTAAGACATCCAAAAAGGTTACATAATTTCTTCCATGGACATTGTTTTTCTTGCAATAAATATGGTCATAGAGTTGCACACTGTATTCATTATGCAAGATACAATATAAATTTCAATTCCTTTGCACCTCTCATGGATGATGATGGCATATGTCACAAATGCAATAATTTTTGGCACAAGGCTAGATGGTGTAAAATGATATCTCTTGAGTCTAGAAAAATATTTCCAACAACTAGGAAGGATGAAAGAAATAATTTTAGGGCTAAATCAATGTTAGTACAAATAGCCCTTCATGCTCAAGATAAAGAAGAACAATGGTATATTGATAGTGGTTGCTCTAGTCACATGACAGGAGAGAAGGATAAATTCATTGTACTGAAAGAAACAAACAAAGGATCAGTTAGTTTTCGTGATAATGGACCAGCAAAGATTATTGGGAAAGGAACTCTAAGTCTAGACAATGGAAAAACAAAAATAGAGAATTTTTTGTATGTCAAAGGGTTAAAACACAATCTACTGAGTATAATTCAACTTTGTGATCAAGGATACATGGTCACCTTCCATCCAGATAGGTGTGATATAAACTACTAAAATCATTGCAAATGCAAGAAGGGCCCCAAACAACTTATACATGCTCAATGAGATCAAAGGATAAAAATGCTTTCTATCATAAGAATATGAGATTTGGTTGTGGCATAGAATATTGGGGTCATTTGAATTTTGACAACATAGTCAGTATAAGCAATAAATAGGTAGTTAGATATTTACCCAAAATAAGAAGACCTCAAAATATTGTGCACCCTATCAACATGGAAAGCAAACTAGGACAACTTTTAAACCAAAAGGCTATATGTCATCTGAGCCTTTGAGTCTAATACATACTGATTTGTGTGGTCCTATCAGAACATAAATTATTTAGGGTGAGAGTTACTTCATGTTGTTTGTAGATGATTATTCCGGAATGGTTTGGGTAACCTTCCTAAAAGAGAAGTTAGAGGCCTTTGAAAAATTTAAAGCATTCAAGGAATTGGTTGAAAATGAAATAGGCAAAAGGATTAAGTGTCTACGATCCGATAGAGGAGGAGAATTTACTTCAAATGAATTTGTAGAATTTTGTGAACAACATGGAATCAAGAGAGAATACTCAACTAGCAAGAACTCCTCAACAAAATGGAGTAGTTGAAAGGAAGAACAGGACTGTTGAAAACATGGCTAGAGCTATGTTAAATGAATCTAAGTTATCAGATGGTTTTTTGAAATAAGCGGTATCCACAATTGTATATATAATTACCAGGGCTCAATTAAGGGTAAATAATCACAAGACTCCATATGAGATTTGGAAAGCAAGACCTGCTTTTGTAAAACATTTTAGAATCTTTGGAAGTAAATGTTACATAAGATAGAAAGATCAAAACTTGGGCAAATTTGATCCAAGATGTGATGAGGGAATTTTTCTTGGCTATTCTACAAAGAGTAAAGCCTACATATGTTTCAACAAAAGAACACACATTATGGTGGAAAATATGAATGTGATAATTTATGAGAAGACAGATTCTAGAGAACCAGTTCAGCAAACTGTGTACCAAGAAGATGGATGTTGTCAAGAAGAATTTTGTGAGGAATCAGACAAATATGAAGAAACACAAAGGCTCCTTTCTAAAACTCCTTCCAGGTATGTATAGAAACACAATCTAAAATATCAGATCATCGGGAATCCATATGAAAGATAGACAAGAAGACGAATAATAAAATCATCTCAACAAGTAAATTTTTCCTTACTATCTAAGATTGAGCCAAAAGACTTCACTCGGGCTAGTGAGGATGAATTTTAGGTTAAGGCAATGAATGAGGAGTTGGATTAGATAGAGAAGAGAAAAACTTGAGAACTTGTTCCACGACCAAAGGATAAAAATGTGATTGGCACAAAATGGGTATTCAAAAATAAGTTGAATAAATATGGACAAGTGGTCAGAAATAAAGCAAGGTTAGTATGCAAAGGTTATGCACAAGTAGAAGGAATTGACTTTGATGAAACCTTTGCTCTAGTTGCACAACTTGAAGCTATAAGGATATTTTTAGCTTTCTCAAGTTTCAAGAACTTCAAGGTATATCATATGGATGTCAAGTTAGCATTTCTAAATGGGGTTCTAGAAGAAGAGGACTATATTGAATAGCAAGAGAGATTCATACTAGCAAATACACCAGATCAAGTATGCAGATTGAAAAAGGCATTGTATGGTTTAAAACAAGATCCCAGAGCATGGTATTCAAGATTGGATAAGTATCTTTAGGAACAGGGATTCATAAAAGGAATAGCATATACTAATTTGTATATCATAAAAGAAAGAAATGATCTTCTAATAGTGGTTGTTTATGTTGATGACATAATTTTTGTAGGAAACAATGATAAGATATGCAAATAATTTTCTAAGAATATGTAAAATGAATTTGAGATGTCTATGCTTGGTGAATTGTCCTTCTTTCTTGGACATCATATTTCACAATCAGGAAGCCAAGTACATCAAGGAAATTTTGAAGAAATTCAAATTAGAATATTGTAAACCAGTAAGTACTCCTATGGTCACAGGATGCAATTTAATTAAGGACGATGAATCTCCAAAGGTAGATCAGAGATTATACATATCAATGATGGGTAGCTAATTATATGTTACAGCTACAAGACTAGACATAGTACAATTTGTGGGATTAGTGGTAAGATTTCAATTAGCACCCAAGGAAACACATGTGGCAGCAGTAAAAAGAATTTTTAGATATCTAAAAGGGACTATGGATTTTGGGCTTTGGTACCCAAAAGTGACAATTTCACACTAACAGAATATACAGATGCAGATTGGACCATCAACATTGATGATAGGAAAAGCACAAGTGGAGGAGCATTCTTTCTTGGAGAATGTCTAGTCTCTTGGTAAAGTAAGAAGCAGGTTTTAGTATCTCTATCTACAATAGAGGCAAAATATATTACAACAATAGCCAATTGTACACAGGTATTATGGATGAAGAGAATTCTAGAGGACTTCAAGATAAAGCATGATCAAACCATTCCTATACTATGTGATAATACAAGTGCCATAAGTATCTCAAAAAATATGGTAATGCACTCCAGGATAAAGCACATTCTGATTAAGTATCATTTTTTAGAGAACATGTGATGGATAAATAGGTCATATTGGAATATGTCACTACAAAAGAACAAATAGCAGATATTTTCACTAAGTCTCTTTCAAAGGAAAATTTTGAGTATCTTTTGAGGAAAATTGGGAGTGAGACTCCCACCCCAATATTAACCACCTCAAAAGAAGGTGGGGGAGGGGCTAAGCTAAGAGGGTCATTCTTAGCCCCGAGCCCCAAAGGTGACCCTTTGTAATTGATGTCAAATGGGGAGAGATTTGTGTATTGGGGAGAGATTCGATATGGGGAGAGATTTTATATCTGAGAGAGCATTGAGCCAGGGGGAGCAATGTCCCAGGTGGAGCAAAAGAAAAAGAAAGGTCATGTTTCAATAAAAATAATGTGGGTTGCCATCAATGATAAAGGGGGAGATTGTTGGACATTTTGAGTCCCTAAGCCAAAGTTGTCATTGATGTCAAGATACCAGTTATAGTTCTCCAGTTCAAGTGCAAAGTTCAATGGAAGTTGTAATGGGTTAAAATATTTTTATTTTAAACCAAAAAGAATGGATCAAAAAATGGTTTTAGTTCTCCTTTGGAAGCAAATATATCCGAAGCAATGGAAGGATATAATATTATAATTTTTATTATAATATTTATCCAAGGTGGTGAAAAACCCAAATAAATTATTATAATTTTAATTATAATATTATTTGGTTTACAAAGGACAATTAATTATTTTTTATAAAACCCTAATGTTCGGTTTTGGAGGGAAAAAGATTTCAAAGCGCAAAGTTTAAAGTAAATTAAACCCAAAGTTGGGGTTTAAAGAAAAAGGCTTTTGAAGCCTCTATATTTTTGTCGATGTCATCATGGAGGAGCTAGCACTGATGTGTCCAAAGCAAATATATTGCATATAAATTCTTTGCCAAAACCATTGGAAAGTTACCCTTGCTCGAATTAATAAATTGGTGGCTTGTGAAAAAGAGAGCCTGTGATTTACAAAAATGTGGCAATGAAAGGCATAGAGGAGGAAGGTTATGTCCCCAAGTTTCATTGGGTAAGCATGGTCTAGTGGTAGTTGGGAAAGTGCAAAGGCACTAGCAGTAAGGTGGTTGACGTTTCAAATCCCTGCGTGCATTTTTTGGTGTATTTTTTGAGGCACCCAAGATGCACGACCTTTTTCTTAGCGAAAGGTGGTGTGATATTAAGAAGCACATGGTGCTTCTTTAATCTCAAGCGAGTGCTTGGCTCATGCGATGACTTTGGCCATGGTTAACGCGCTTATGGTTAGACGAGGTTGAGGGTTCGATTACCTCCAAGGACAAGGTATTTAATTTTGATTTAAATTTTGTTAGTTGCCTAATGTTGGAGGAATAAGGGTGCATAAGTTATTATTATTTTTATACATTAAGGCATGAAATTTATGATGAATGTTTGTTGAGGATTATTGTGGAAGGTTTGATATTTGAAATTTATGGTGAATTTTTGTTGAGGATTATTGTGGAGGTATTTATATTTGAGATTTATTATTTTAGGAGTAATAAGGAGTTTTAATAAAATCTTATTAATTTCTTATTAAGACTTTTGAGCATTATTTTTGTATAAGTATTTTTCCATTTAAAGAAGACTATGGTGAATGTTATTTTTGAGTTGGAATAATAAGGTATATTTTGGGTCATTATTTTGTATTGTGATTTGATTGAAGTCTTCTAACCCTTATTGATATTGGAAAAGATAAATTTGTGAGTGTGGCAGATTTGTGAGATCAACTCCTTGTCAAACAAAAGGTATGGGAAAATTCTTCCTTGGTTGAGTTGGTTTATTGGATTACTTGAAAATTAAGTTTGGAGTGAAAAGGATTTGATTAGGGTTTCCTTTTCAAAAGTGTTTGAGTTAATGCTTCAAGGTTTTATGAATTGAGAGTTGTGATTAAACCTTGTTTGATAAGCATTGTTGTTGAGACCATTGGTTGAGTGGAGTATTTTGAGTTAATGCTTCAAGGTTTTATGAATTGAGAGTTGTGATTAAACCTTGTTTGATAAGCATTGTTGTTGAGACCATTGGTTGAGTGGAGTGTTTGAGTTAATGCTTCAAGGTTTTCTAAAATTGAGAGTTGTGTTTAAAACCTCGTTTGGTAAGCATGGTTGTTGAAGTGAGTTGTTATACAAAGAACTTGAAATAGGGTTTGAAAATATCATGAGTATCATTGTTATGTGAGATTTGTTGTTGAGCATTGTTGGAAACATTTTGATTTGGATGATACATGCTTGGACTAGGGTTTGTGAGCAAGAGTTATTTCTTGAGTGATTGGTTGAGTAGAGTTGATTGGGCCTAGTCAAGTGGATGTATGAAGTGATTGATCAAGTTCCATAAAAAAACCATTATATATTATGATTTGAGTTGAGATTGAGTTTTGATAATTGAACATATTGAGTCTCTAACAATTCTCTTTATGCTTCTATGAGATTGAGTTGAGAAAGTGATTGAGTTTTGAGTATAGAACATATTGAGTCTCTAAAAATTCTCTTTATGTTTCTATGAGATTGATTTGAGTTGAGAAAGTGATTGAGAATTGAGTAAAGAACATATTGAGTCTCTAAAAATTCTCTTTATGTTTCTATGAGATTGGACAAGTTATGTGTGAGCTTGTTGAGCATATTTGAACAAGTTATGTGTGAGCCTATTGAGCAGATTTGAACAAGTTCTGTGTGATCTTGTTGAGTATTTTTGGACAAGTTTTTGTGAGTTTGTTGAGTAAATTTGTATAGATTTTGTTTGGACCTATTGAGTATATTTGGACAGGTTCTATGTGGACCTGTTGATCATATTTGAGAATTTTCTATGTGGACCTATTGAGAAAATTTGAGTAGGTTCTGAGTGGACCTATTGAGAAGATTTGAGCATGTTCTAAGTGGACCTATTGAGCATATTTGAGTAGGTTATGAGTGGAATTATTGAGCAGATTTGTGCTAGATCGATTGGATTGTGTTTAGTGTAGATTTGAGTGGACTTGTGCTAGATCGACTGGACTGTGTTTAGTGTAATATTTGAGTAGATTTGTGCTAGACCGAATGGATTATGTTTAGTGGAGAATTAAGATAGATCTTTGGAGGTGAAAAAGTAGAGAGGATAGTAGTCTTCGATGGATAGAGATCCATTAGCCAAGGCAGTGAGGATAGGTCTTCTAAGTGGGTACAAGAGTCTTTAGTGGAGAGAGATCCACAAGATAGAGTAGTGGAGGTAGTAGTCTTCTAGAGGATCATTAGCCAGAGCAAAGGAGAAGGAGTTCTCCTATGGATAGAGATCCACAAACTAGATTTAGGGGATCAGCATCTCCTTTGGATAGAGATCCATAAACATTGTAATTGGGAAGGATTCCCAAAATATTATTTGATAAATATTTAGAAGAGATATTTTCTCCATGGAGGTAGCCATATTTGGTTGAACCACGTAAAAATGATGTCTCTCATGTTTGTGATGCTTTCTGTGATGTTTACTGTTTTATTAATGTTTATGCTACTATTTGGATTAAAAAGCAAAAAGTTTTATTGTATACTGTTCACCCCCCCTCTCAGTATAAGCACATATTCTTAAATGGGATGGAAGTTTCCACTCACATGAACTCACAACCTCCTTTTTAAAAATAAATAATAAATTTATTTCATTATTTAAATGGATATCTTTCCATATTTTGAAACTTCATAGATAACAAAAATTCTCTTTTTTAAAAGGAGAGGTATTCACCAATGCTAAACGAATTTATATTATCATTTAGATCAAATCCTTATCATTTAAATAAAGTTCTAAAGTTATTTAAATTATAAAATTATCATTTATTTAAATAATAAAACTCTATTATTATTTTTAAAACTAAAAACCTATTGAGTGAATATTTTTCCCGATTGCAAAATCCCCACCATAGTCAGGGTATTAAACCAAAAACCCTCTCTTGCAAAGAAGTTAAACAAAGAAAACAACTTCTCCAAGGTTTCGCTATATAAGCATTACACAAGTATATTTGAAAGTAAAATGTTCAAGAATAACAAGTGCTAGGAACAACCAAGTGATTTGCAAGTGACTATAAACAAGGGGCCTGTTGGTTTATTTCATTCATGCTTTGTAATTAATTTCCTTAGATTGCCATGATTGTGCCTTAATGTGAACTCATAAAATGAAGTGTTGCTTCATTGATTATCTTTGCATTAATCTGTCTTACCCTGAATCCTTGTTAGTGGGTTCATTTTAATCTTCATATTAGGATGCAAAGTTAGAGTGTTGTGGAATTGTCCACTTCATTTTAAATCCATGCCTTTAATGTGAGATTGTAGTCAGTATTTGCAGTTAGTAGGTTCAATTTTATCTTTAGATTATTGTTCCACTAATTGCAAAGTTAGAAGTCAGTAGGTTAGAAAGTTAGAATGTTAGAAAGTTAGCAAGTTAGCATTCATTGTTTTATCTGCACTTAAGATGAAATAGTAGGTTAGTAACCCTCCCTCCTAGACTGATTTTATCTTGCTTATGCCATGTGAGAATTGTGCAGATTCATTCCTTTTAATACTCTTGAAAGATTATCCAAATAATTGTAAAGGTAAAAGCTTAGAAAACTAATTACTTGGATCATGTACACTCTAGATTTCCCAGATCAGATTTATGATGTAAATAGGATCTTTTGGGATTCTGAGTTTTAGATTGAGAACTTGTAGAAATAAATTTTGGGATGTGCAAAAGGAAGAAAACTTGCATGAGGAAACTGCAACTAACTATGCTAAAGCTGGAATAAAAATGCAAATGTAATACGGTATCATGCTCCCCTACCCTGCAAAACCAAATATCATGAGTCACTCACGAGGATAACCCAACCTAATCAAACCTGCAATAGCACAATCAGATTAGATCAAGTGCTAGACTCAAAGGAAAAATAGAACCTGCATCAACATAAACCTTCACGTAGTGTAACCTCCTAAGAGCATTCAACACTAGATATAAGTTTAAAAAATATAGCAAAAAGAATGGACATTAACACAATAATCCTCATAAATGAACTCCTTCAGTCTTGCTCACAAGGTGCAAGTTTCCGAATCAATATGCATCAAAAAATGGTATTCTTTTATTACAAAAATTCTAGCCCCTTCAACATGGTCTTCCATGGGTATTTAAAAATTTTAGGAACCCTTTCGTTTCATCTCCCTTTACAAAAAAAATGGAAGTGTAAATAACCTCCAACATTTTAAACCTTTTCAAAATAAGATGACAACAAAAAAACAAAAAGGATAAAGTTCACCTTTTCCCTTATATCTCCTTCTGAATTAGAACTTTACCCTTTGGTCCCTATTCCAAAATATTCAACCATAATAATACTAAAGGGCCCCAAGAATAATATCTAACCCTTACAAAAATATGGGTTAGGCTCGTGGGCACTACCAAGGCCACAAATACCCATAATTATAATGCTTTCTACCAAAGGGGTGCATGATATACTAATATCAATCAATAAAAACATTACAATATTCAAAAATAAAATAAACTCCCCTTATCATCCTTCGGGTGGTGCCAACATGACTCGAACCCGAGTCGATGGGGTGCAAGCCCTATTTGGCTTACCCCTACCATTGCACCCAAGCTTGGGCTGAGAACCAAACCTTACGACCACCATTTTATTTCTCCTCCCTATGCGGTGCTCATCCAAATGGTGCTTCTCTGTGTCATGGCTCATCTCACGCAATGCTCTACTCTACCTCGCATTCCTCCTACGTGATGCTCTACTCGATGGCCAGTCTAGGCCCTCCTTCGACATCAGACATCTCTTCCACTCACCCATGTTTATCAACTAGCCACTTTGATGCATGTTTAAGTGAAGGAGAGATGTTAGGGTTTGCATTAGGATTCCTCTATCTTACTGCCTTGACTGATGACGTCCCTATCACCTACCGCTCGTTGTCCTTCGATAGTGGTTTGGTGAGGGATGTTGTCCCCCATTCTCATCGCCAAAGATCTGGAATGACCTTTACTGCTCTACAATCACGACCCTTGGATGTGCCATGTGTACGCATGATATTATGGTCTACGTGGGAGTTTCATTTATCCCACCTGCTCCCTACCATTACTTTTGAGTGCTTCATAAGGTGGACTCCACCTGTAATTTGTTGACTATCTTCGGGTAGTCTTTCCCCTACGTTGCTCGGTGTCGAGGTCCCCTCATTGGTCACCCATCCATGTGGTAGGCTACCACATCTCTACCCTACTATCTCCATTGGTCCACCTTGACTCCATTGTCGATGCTTTGACTTTGTTGCTTCGTTGTCCTTCGGCTAGCGTGTCCATTGCTCCACTATCGATGGTCATCCCTGTACACATATTTTGAACATTAGAACATAGTAGGGTGAGACTAACGAAGGGAATTTTAACACAAGGACTTTATTAATCTAAACATAAAGACAAATTTAAATAATATAAATGAAGATAAAACTAACTAAAAGGAATCACATAAAATATAAAAGCAACCTAAATAAAAAGGAAACTAAATAAAACATAAACCTAAATACTAAGAAAATAATCCAACAACTATAGTCTAAGGAAATATAATATAATCCACACAAAAATAAAATGCACTAACATTAAAACACATAGTGCACTCCTCTTTAAAATAAAATAACATGATCTAACAAAGAAACTCTAAAATAAATACAATACAAACTAACCACTAAAGTCTAATAAAGGAAACTAATGAAATTACACACCAACAACAAACCAAAATCTAAATATTGAGCAATGTTAAGAATCATTTTGCTAGTCCTAGCAATTCTCAAATACAAGGGAATGCCCTTCTATCTAACTACTAGCAAAGTGGTCCCTATTAATACCATATTCAATGAAATTCAAGGGACACATATCAACCAAAAGAAGCATCCAACTGCTCAATACTATCCCATTAGCTCAATTTTTTATAAATTTCAAGTGGGTCCCCAATATTGGGGTTAGTTGTGAAATAGTCACAACAAATGGTGACTCTACTGGGAAATGCTCTTGAGCATTTTCGATGAGAACCCAGTTCTGAAATTAATGAACCAAAGGTTAGAAAAATATATCCCATTTAATGACATCCTAGGAAAGCAATATCAATAGCTTCACATGAGAACAAATGAATTATTTGCTTCAGCTAGGTGTGTGCATTGTGATTCAATTTACACCCTTGGGACCATCCAAATTCCATCATTTGGTTCACCTTTAGGCTATGAAATACTGCTCATAAAACTTATTTTAAATAGTATTTTGCAAAGTCTCTTTTGAGCATGATCTAGATAGAGCCCCACTGCCAGTCAGGCATCCATAGCCCTGGTGGAGTTTATCCAAATCTAGTGACTGATTTGATCAAGCTTTTCAATGCTCTTTTATTTTCTTTTTTTTATTATTATTATTTTTTTCAATATTTTTTCTAAATAGAGCCCCACTTCCAGTCAGGCATCTATAGCCCCGATGGAGTTTATTCGACTTGGTGACTGATTTGATCAATATTTGCATTGCTTGTATTCCTCTTTTATAGTGAACTTTGCAAACTTGTATGTGACATGAGCATGTTAGATTAGCCTTAATCAGTTTACCAAAATGATTTCATTCTTCAAAATCCCAAGAAATATCTCTTCATGTGATTCATTAAAGTGAAGCTTTGGCATAATATTTCATTGTTTCACACTCCACTATCTTAGTATACTTAACCAAGGATAACCATTAAATAGCTTTATTTCCTTACCTTCAGTTTTGTTTGATTCTTGGGTTGTATTATTGACTCTGAAAATATGCCATTTTGTCAGTAACCATCCCAAAACCAAAACCACAATAAAGGGAACTACTCAAAACTATAAATGCATGGGAACATGAACATGACTCTAACCTCCACACACAAGACCAATGAAAACATAGAAAAGAAACAATCTAACTAACCAAAAATCAGCACACCAAATTGAAAACAAAAAGAAAAGAAAACAAAATATATATGTACATATAATACACAATCACACATTTCATGGGCTAAAGTAATGCTTTAAATGCAGCCCATTAATAGGTAAAGATAATTCCTTTCCATCCAAGGTTTGTAATCTGAAAGTGTTTTTACCTAGGATTTCAGAAATTTGATAAGGTCCTAACCATAAACAATCAAATTTGTCATGATCCCCATTTTTTTCATGTTTTTTATCCCACAATAACACTAAATCAAAAATCTTGAAAGTTTTAATTGTAGCTCTCCTATCAAACCACCTCTTTACTACATCTTGATGTTTACTAAAATGAAGCATGGCTTCCTCTCTTTTCTCATCAAGATGCATCAAGTGGGTTAACCGAGCTTCAGTTTGATTATCAGTTCCAAGATATTCTTTCATAAAATGAAGAGTTTGCAACCTTAGATTAGTGGGAAAAATGGGGTCCTACCCATAAACTAGATGATATGGAGATGTTCCAATTGATTCTTTCACTCTAGTTCTATCAGCCCAAAGAGCAAATTTTAACTTACCATGCCAATCTCTAGGATTCTTCTCAAGCAACTTTTTTATGCTAGACAACAAGTTCTTGTTAGAAGATTCTACCAAACCATTACCTTGTGGATAATAATTGGAAGAAAATTTCAAGCTCACCTTGTTATCATATGCCCAATCTACAAATTGAATAGAAGCAAATGCGGAACCATTATCACTTACTATTGCATTAGGTATTCCAAAATGAGTTATAATGCAATCCTCTAAAAACTTAATAACAACATCAGTGGTAGCATGTTTTGTAGGGACTGCTTCTATCCACCTAGTGCAGTAATCTGTAGTTGTGAGGATGAATTTATGAGAATCAGAAGAGTTAGGATTAATAACCCCAACAAAATCCAATCCCCATTATGCAAAAGGCCTCATCTCCACTACAAGTTGTAAAGGCATGGTTGCGTTTCTTTCCCTATTGGCTACCATCTGACATGTATGGCAAGATCACACATGAGCATATGCATCTCTAAAAATATGAGGCCAATAGTATCCAGCTCTAAGAATCTGGTGTGTCATTGCACTGGCTGACCCATGTCTAGTTCCATATTTACCATGGAAGTCATTAAGCACTTGGGTTGCCTCCTTTTGATTCACACAATGAAGGTAGATCCCTTCATGGTTTCTCCTATACAAAACACCAGATTTAATCAAAAAGTTTGCAGATTTCAACCGTAAAGCTCTTCTTTGGGTAGAAGTGAGATGTGATGGACACTTACCATTCAACAAAAAATATACAATATCTACATACCAATCATCTTTAGTAATTTCTTCTACAAGTATAATGTTGGCATGAGATTTGAGGATCAATTTCAGCAATTGATTTTACCAATCCTTGTCCACGAACTAGCTTCATAGGTTGGATTTCAAGGTCAAATTCTTGGAGTGTAGAAATCCATTTTCCTCTTCTCTCACCTAGTTCATTCTGTAGAAACATAGTTTTGACAGTAGGGTCAGGCACAATAGCATAAACCCTACTACGTACAATGTAATGTCTAAATTTTTTTATCATTTTAAATAGTGCATACATTTGCTTGTCTAAAATAGAATATCTCAACTCTGCACCTTTCAAAGGAGAACTCAGAAAAGCGATGGGATTTTCAACATTACCTTCACCCTTTTGAGTTAGGACACTTGCGAATGAATGTTCGGAAGCAAACGTATAAATATAAAAGGACTTTGAATAATCTGGACTTACCAAAATATGTGCCTTAGAAATAACATCTTTAATGCCCTGGAAAGCATCCTTACTCTCATTTGTCCATTTAATTTCAACATCCTTTTTTAGCATGTCATTCAATGGTTTAGCAATCTCAACAAATCCAACAATGAACTTCCTTACAAAATTGATTTTACCAAAGAATGATCTTAATTCCTTCTTGTTATGGGGAGGAGGGATTTCTTGGATAGCTTCTATTCTTTCGGGATCAATAGAAATTCCTTCTTTTGAAATAATGTGACCCAAAATCTTACCCTCTATTACTTCAAAGATGCATTTTCTTGGATTTAGGGAGATCCCATGTTCCCTACATATTTGGAGAACTTTTCTCAAATATTTGACATGATCTTCTCTCTTCTTAGAGAAGATAGGAATATCATCCACATAAACAATAATGCACTTACCTATGAGTCCCTTAAATGCATAATCCATGGCACGTTGGAAAGTTGTGCCTACATTTAATAATCCAAAGGGCATTCTCCTATAGGTAAATGTTCCCCATTTGGTTGTAAAGGTTATCTTCATCCTATCACTTGGATGGATGAGAATTTGGTTGTACCCTAAGTACCCATCTAAGAATGACATCATTTCTGACCCATTTACCATTTGGAGTATCTCATCAATGGAAGGCAATGGGTAGTTGTCCTTTTGAGATGCTTTGTTCAGATTTCTAAAATCTATGCACAACCTTATTTCTCCACTCTTCTTTCTCATAGGAACCAAGTTGGCAACCCATGTAGAATGCCTAATAGGAAATATAATCTTAGCATCTAGCAATATTTTCACTTCTTTCTCTATCAAGGGTTCTAACAATGGGTTGATAGGTCATTGTCTCTATCTAAAGGGCTTGGAGTCAGGTTTCAATGGGATCATGTGCATTATAACATTCTGATCATAGGTTTTTAGTTCTTTGTAACTCCAGGCTATACAATCCATGTATTCTTTCAATGCATGAATGATAGACTCTTTTTCTTCACTTGTACATGCCTTGGCAATGAATACCTCTTGTGGATTTTTTGCACTCCCTAAGTTGATTGCATCACATGCTTCTTTAGGGGGTGGTATCCTTTTTCCTCTTTTTTCTTGATACCCTGTATCAAATAATTTTTCTAGTGAAATAATTCCTTTAGGTATTTTATTCATTTTCTATGCTATTTCACTATCCTCATCTGTTTCCTCTTGCCATATCTGGTCTTCATCTATGATATGATTTTTAAAAATACTAGAGTTAGTAACAAACTTAAAAATGTGTCTGTCACTCTCAAACACCTATAGATTCCTAACGTTATCTGGTATTGAAGGATAGGAAACTAGCTCAATCAAAAATTTTTATATTTTTTATTGTCAACTGGTTTGAGCATACCTACTGCAATGGCTAAATAATCGGCCATCCTATTACCTTTTCTAGAGATAAGGGAAATGTTGAAAGCATCAAATTCATCTATCAAATCCCTAACTCGAGTCCTATAATGGCTCAATATTTTGTCATGACATGCATATTGCCCTTTGACCTATTTAACAACTAACTCAAAGTCTCCTAAGACCTTGAGACACTTGACTTTCTTACTCAGATCTAGTTGTAGCCCAAAAATAAGGGCTTCATACTCTACCACATTGTTGGTGCAAGGGAACTATAATCTATAGGCAGCAAGCAAAGGCTTACTTCCCAGACATGTGAGTTCAATACTGACTCCAACACCTTGTCTTGATTTGGATCCATCAAATCTGAGAATCCAAACCAGATTGTTCTTTTCAAGAGGGCTACAAGATAGGTTTCCTTTTTGAGGTTCTTCGATAGCCTCTTCTATATCCAAGTTATAGACCCCTAAGTCAGATTCTACAAATTGAATTTCATTGGGCCTATTATATTCAGTAATCATTTCCTTAAGTCTTGGCTCACTATCCACCCAAATTTGGTTTGCTAATCCTCTCCAAGGTAGCCACATATGGGAAGAATCAGTGACTACATAACCATTCATATTCTTACTCCAATCCCTACCCAACACCATGCCATACTTGGTAGGAATATTGACCACCAGGATGTCAATATGATGTTGAATCCTAGGTTCTAAATTGATTTGAATTCAGACTTCATAAAGAGTTCCTACCACATCCACTACAGTCCTATCCAATTGTATCACCTTGCTCCTTGAAGGAATTGGATTTAAACCTAACCTTTGGCAAATCTCAAGGGGCATGATATTGCTCAAGGCACCTGAATCCACTAAACAATTATGCAAGTTTTTTCCTACAATCCTAATTGTCAAAAGAAAAGGAGGCACTTCTTGCTTCTCCTTTCATAAAACCAAGTGAGACTCAACACCTTTGACCTCATGGGTTTGGCTTGGTGGGTATAATACCTTCATCAAGGCTTCCTTCTAACCTAGAAACCTAGCAACCTCTATGAATGAGACATTAGCTTTAGTCCTTTTTAGGTCTTCCACTATGTCATATGTAGGTTTCTCAAAATTTTGCATTTTCTACGTAGGCTTGGATGATTCTATAGTAGGTGGAGGAGGAGGATTATTATCAACTTTGGTATCCAGAGGAAGAATGGAATTGTTTGGTGGAGTAGAGGAATTTTTGGGACTCCTAGACTTACTTCTCATGAAATAACCATGATTCCCTTTCCTAAACTGCCTAACAACTTGGACTTCCTCTTCTATGATTTCCTCATCATCCTCTCCTAAGACTTCATTATCCTCTTCTTCTTCCTCACTCTCTTGATAATGAACTATTTTAGCCACCAAAGCAACATATTTTCCCTTAGAAATATAATGTGGACCCTCATTGGGCACTAGCTCTAAGTCATCAACTTGAGCTTGTAAACAATTCATGTATCGAGAAATTTTTGGACACTCCTTCTCATTATGGTCCTTAGTGTTGTGCAACCTACATCCCTTTTCCCAAGTAATATCTACAATATTGATAATGGAATCTGATCTACTAGGGCTTGCAAAAGTATCAACTTGATTGGCTATGGGGTTAGGCACATTCCCATTGTTAGGCCTAGTATTCCATGGCCTCCTCTGATTATTGAAATTTTTATTAGAGTGAGGAGCTTGGGAATTATGCTTTTGCATGTGGACCATATCATTACTCAACTTGAGGTACATCTTCTTTAGTTCCTCAACTTCAGAATTAGACTCTTTTGGTGGAGGAATTATGGTACTGGATCCAAAAGAATTTCCAATACCATAAGTTTCTTGACCTGATATAATGGCTTGAATTTGCACATTTGTATTTAACAAAGGATTCACACTTTGAAGAGGTGTGGGCATGGGAAAGGCTGCCAAAGCTTGAGCATTGGTAGTCATTTGATTATCAGGGAGCAATGGTGTGGTAGATTGAATGGAAGTATTCGGATAGGTGGGAATAGATGGATAAGTGGACATTAATGGGTAAGACTGATGGTATGGTAAGGTATTCATCATTGGCACCTGAGGTGTCATGACTTGATTCATCATAGCAAATTGACTATAAGGACCAAACTATCCTATCATAGGCAATTGGGGCATCCCAACTCCTTGGGGTGTCATCTGTTGTTCTATGACCATGGCTTCCATGTAAGCTTGGGCTAAAGTGGTAACTTGAGGATTTCTCCTAGAAAACATGGTAGTCATGGGATCTAACACCCCAAAGTATATTTGTAAAGCAAAAGTCACATCTATGTTAAAGTGGTGAGTCGACCTAGAATAAAGTTTTTGAAATCTCTGATTGAACATCCTAATCGACTCATTAGGTGCCCTTTTGGATGTCACAAACTGATGATACATGATAGTGGGATCCAAAGGAGACCTAAACTGATTGACAAAAGCATTTTCGAGTTGAACCCATGAAGTAATGGACCTAACGGGTAGACTGATATACCATTCATAAGACATTTGATCCAGACTCATGGGAAAGAGTCTACAAGTGACATCTTCATGTTCTACTTGTAGTCTAATTAACACATCCTTGTAAGCCTGAATATGCTCTTCAACTATTCCAGGACCATCGTGTTTGAACTTGGGCAAAGATTTCTCAATGTTTTTAGGTATGTTATGAACATCCCCGACTATGTTTAGGGGAATATTACGTACTCCATACCAGGGAGCTGGTGGTGGTTGGGCCATAGTGTTCGATAAAGGTGGCCCTATAGGAGTAGTAGAAATAGCAGAGGTAATTGGCATGGATACACTTGGTGTACTCATGACAATAGAGACAATCGATGTAGAAACACTAGTTGTACTTGACACTATAGGTGAACCTAAGGCAAGCACACTAGGTGGGATTTCGACCTCTTGAGTCTTGTTCCTCGATTTCCTAGAATTAGGAGAAAGGCTTTGAAAGATGGTTTCCCCAGTGGTTTTAGACCTAGTAGCGATATACTCAGGTTGGGCCAACTTGGGAAGACACTTGCTCTACAATACCTCTCACAACTCACAATAACTCAGACAATAAATAAAAGGAAAACCAAAAACCTACAAAACAAAGTTCCTGCAACACAACACAGTGGAAACAAAAATTCACATGTTAGTTGTCAGAAAATAAAAGGCTTCTACAACTATAAACATTGTTAGATGAAAATGATCTTAAGTAAACAAATCACAAAGCTATGCAATGAAGGAGGCCCTCCTTCTAGCACCATTTTTGTTGAGTGAATATTTTTCCCAGTTGCAAAATCCCCACCACAGTCAGGGTATTAAACTAAAAACCCTCTCTTGCAAAGAAGTTAAACAAAGAAAACAACTTCTCCAAGGTTTCACTATATAAGCATTACACAAGTATATTTGAAAGTAAAATGTTCAAGAATAACAAGTGCTAGGAACAACCAAGTGATTTGCAAGTGACTGTAAACAAGGGGCCTACTAGTTTATTTCATTCATGCTTTGTAATTAATTTCCTTAGATTGCCATGATTGTGCCTTAATGTGAACTCATAAAATGAAGTGTTGCTTCATTGATTATCTTTGCATTAATTTGTCTTACCCTGAATCCCTATTAGTGGGTTCATTTTAATCTTCATATTAGGATGCAAAGTTAGAGTGTTGTGGAATTTTCCACTTCATTTTAAATCCATGCCTTTAATGTGAGATTGCAGTCAGTCTTTGTAGTTAGTAGGTTCAATTTTATCTTCATATTATTGTTCCACTAATTGCAAAGTTAGAAGTCAGTAGGTTAGAAAGTTAGAATGTTAGAAAGTTAGCAAGTTAGCATTCATTGTTTTATCTGCACTTAAGATGAGATAGTAGGTTAGCAACCCTCCCTCTTAGACTAATTTTTATCTTGCTTATGCCATGTGAGAAGAGTGCAGATTCATTCCTTTTAATACTCTTGAAAGATTATCCAAATAATTGTAAAGGTAAAAACTTAGAAAACTAATTACTTGGATGATGTACACTCTAGATTTCCTACATCATATTTATGATATAAATAGGATCTTTTGGGATTCTGAGTTTCAGATTGAGCACTTGCAGAAATAAATTTTGATATGTGCAAAAAGGAAGTAAACTTGCATGAAGAAACTACAACTAACTATGCTAAATCTGGAATAAAAATGCAAATGTAATATGGTATCATGCTCCCCTACCCTGCAAAACCAAAGATCATGAGTCACTCATGAGGATAACCCAACCTAATCAAACCTGCAATAGCACAATCGGATTAGATCAAGTGCTAGACTCAAAGGAAAAATAGAACTTGCATCAACATAAACCTTCACGTAGTGTAACCTCCTAAGAGCATTCAACACTAGATATAAGTTTAAAAAATGCAGTAAAAAGAATGGACATTAACACAATAATCCTCAAAAATGAACTCCTTCAGTCTTTCTCACAAGGTGCAAGTTTCTGGATCAATATGCATCAAAAAATGGTATTCTTTTATTACAAAAATTCCAGCCCCTTCAACATGGTCTTCCATGGGTATTTAAAATTTTTAGGAACCCTTTCATTTCATCTCCCTTTACAAAAAAATGGAAGTGTAAATAACCTCCAACATTTTAAACCTTTTCAAAATAGGATGACAAAAAAAAAAAAAAGGATAAAGTTCACCTTTTCCCTTATATCTCCTTCTTAATTAGAACTTTACCCTTTGGTCCCTATTCTAAAATATTCAACCATAATCATACTAAAGGGCCCTAATAATAATATCTAACCCTTACAAAAATGTGGGTTAGGCTCGTGGGCACTACCAAGGCCACAAATACCCATAATTATAATGCTTTCTACCAAAGGGGTGCATGATATACTAATATCAATCAATAAAAATATTACAATATTCAAAATAAAAATAAAAATAAACTCCCCTTATCATCCTTTGGGCGGTGCTAACATGACTCAAACCTGAGTCGATGGGGTGCAAGCCCTATCTGGCTTGCCCCTACCACTACGCCCAAGCTTGGGTTGAGAACCAAACCCTGTGGCCACCATTTTATTTCTCCTCCCTATGTGGTGCTCATCCAAATGATGCTTCTCTATGTCATGGCTCCTCTCACGTAGTGCTCTGCATTACCTCACATTCCTCCTATGGATGCTCTACTCGATGGCCATTCTAGGCCCTCCTTCAGCATCAAATATCTCTTCCACTCACCCATGTTTATCAATCGACCACTTTGATGCATGTTTAAGTGAAGGAGAGATGTTAGGGCTTGCATTAAGATTCCTCTATCTCGCTACCTTGACTGATGATGTCCCTATCACCTATCGCTCGTTGTCCTTCGATAGTGGTTTGGTGAGGGATGTTGTCCCCCATTCTCATTACCAAATATCTGGAATGACCTTTACTGCTCTACAATCATGACCCTTGGATGTGCCACGTGTACGCATGATATTATGGTCTACGTGGGAGTTTCATTTATCCCACCTACTCCCTATCGTTACTTCTGAGTGCTTCATAAGGTGGACTCCACCCATAATTTATTGACTATCTTCGGGCAGTCTTCCCCCTGCACCGCTCAGTGTCGAGGTCCCCTCATTGGTCACCCGTCCACGTGGCAGGCTACCACATCTCTACCCTACTATCTCTGCTGGTCTACCTTGACTCCATTGTCGATGCTTTGACTTCACTACTTCGTTGTCCTTCGGCTAGCGTGTCCACTGCTCCACTATCGATGGTCATCCCTGTACACATATTTTGAACATTAGAACATAGTGGGGTGAGGCTAACAAAGGGAATTTTAACACAAGGACTTGATTAACCTAAACATAAAGACAAATTTACATAACCATAACATGAAGGCAACACTAACTAAAAGAAATCACATAAAATATAAAAGCAACCTAAATAAAAAAGAAACTAAATAAAACATAAACCTAGGTACTAAGAAGAATTAACTAACAACTATAGTCTAAGGAAATATAATACAATTCACACAAAAAATAAAATGCTCTAATATTAAAACACACACACAAATAAAATGCACTAACATTAAAATAAAATAACATGATCTAACAAAGAATCTCTAAAATAAAAACAAGACAAACTAACCACTAAATTCTAATAAAAGAAACTAATGAAATTACACACCAGCAACAAACCAAAATCTAAAGATTGAGCAATGTTAAGAATCATTTTGCTAGTCCTAGCAATTCTCAAATACAAGGGAATGCCCTTCTATCTAACTACTAGCAAAGTGGTCCCCATTAGTACCATATTCAATGAAAGTCAAGGGACACATATCAACCAAAAGAAGCATCCAACTGCTCAATACTATCCCATTAGCTCAATTTTTTACAAATTTCAAGTGGGTCCCCAATATTGGGGTTAGTTGTGAAATAGTCACAACGGAACCTATAATTTATTTAAATAAAATTCTATTATTATTTAAATAAGGGCCTTATTATCAGTTTAAATAAATTCTAGCATTATTAATTTGACCTTATAATATGTAATTATATTTACATAAGGTTCTTTTATCAAACATTAGCAATGTTTTATTCTCTATAATATTTATATAGAAATTCAACAAATTAAAGACAACCAATCACATGCACATTTTTCAAAACCAAAGATGTACAAAATTGATGAATTAAAAGATAAATAATCATATGTAACAAAAAAAGAAAATATTTCCATCAACCCAATCACCCATCTCAACCGAGGAATTTATGATAGCTACTAGGCTTGGCTAGTTGATGATTATACCTTAAGTGATAATGCATAACTATATGAGGGTAGTCATTCATGTTATCCCTAGCTATTGTAATAATCATTTTTCCTATTTCAATTACCCTATTTTTGGTGGATGGTTCTATTTCTTCCACCTACGAGCGTACATGATCCTACACATTGACAATCTGTCAGCAATACCATGTTCTTCAAATATAAATCAATCTAAGAATTGTATAGTCATTCATTTGCAACAAAACTAAGTATCAAATTAACATTGATCATCACATAGTATTTCATGTCAAAAGTTTTCCCAAGGAGTATCATGACATACCTTGGGACTAAACACCATCCCAGGTGTTTCCTGTTTTATAGAAATAAAAATTATTACATTATACTTTCATACAAAAAGGAAAAATATTTTTGCATGTCCTCCACTTTTTTCCAAGTGGCATTTATTTTCTAAAAATTATCCCATTGGACCTTACATTGTTCAAGAGTCTAGTTTCTTATAGACTTAGAATGACAAGAATCTTCACATACATCACTTCAATAGCCTTGGGGTTTACTATTTGCAATTTGGACACATCCCACACATGTTTAGGGTTAGAAACATATTTTCTAAGTATTAATATGTGAAAGATATCATGGATATTTGATAGGTTAGGTGGTAAAGTAAGTCAGTATGCAACCGAGTTGATATTCTCAGTGATATCAAAGGGTCCCACAAATCAAGGATCCAAATTTATGGATTTAATAGCACTTTTTATTGGTTTAACCCTTAAGAATACTTTATCTCCTACAAAATACTCCCTTGGGGTTATCTTCATATTGGAAACTTTTCTATCAATTAGTGATTTCCTTAAATATTTGCTTGATCACCTTTAACTGATCTTCCATTTTACTAACCATATAAGGACCAATCACAAATCGATCTTCTAGATTGTCCCAAAACAATGGTATTCTATGCTTTTTTCTATACTAGGCATAAAAAGAAACCATCCCAAAAGAGGAGTGATGTCCATTATTGTAGGTGAACTCTACAAGGTGTAGGTAGTCCTCCCAATAAGACTTATGATCCATGCAATACGTATGAAGTATGTTTTTTAGTACTTGATTTACCATTTTTGTTTGACCATTTATTTCAGGGTGGTATATCGAGCTCATGTTCAATTTTGTGCCTACTACACATTGTAGGGATTTCTAGATTTCAAAAATGAATCTAGAATCTTTGTCTAAAATTATTATTTAAAAAAATCCATGCAATTGAAACACCTCCTTGGCAAATCTATTAGCCACTACTTGAGCATCATCCTTGATGTTTCTTGATATAAAATGTGCAATATTAGTCAATTTATCGACTACTACAAGGATTACATCATGTTGATACCTAGTCTTGGGTAAACCTACTATGAAGTCCATAGATATGACCTACCATTTTTGGGTAGGTATATCATGTGGGTACAATTGTCTTGCAGGATGCTTGCATTCAACCTTAACCTTTTGATATTTAAGACATCAAGCAAAATAAGGAGACTCTATACAAAAGGTTCTTTTCATATTTTCCCTCATATTGGTCCCTCTAGGATGAAAAAATAAAGGATATCTATGGACTTCTTGCATTATTAGCTTCCTTAAATATCTAATTTTTGTACTATGATCCTACCTTGGTAGCATAAAAGGTCATCATTCATGCTGAAATCTTTATTTCCCTTAGGATCCCTGCTCATTTTTACTTGAATTTCCTTGCAATACTCATCTTAATATTACTCCTTCCATATATGATCTATCAGACCAATATGACTGTTGGTTATGGTTGTTATATGCTTCCTCCTGCTTAAGGCATAAACAACCTTATTCTCTTTCCTTTGATATACTCAATCTCAAAGTCATATTCAAAAAGAAAATTGACCCATCTCCTTTATATCGTATTGAGTATAGGTTAGATGAATATATATCTCAAACTTTAATGGTCAGCCTTCAGGTCAAAGGGCCTTTCTACCAAGTAATGACATCAAACCTTTAGAGCATGCACCACCACAACTAGCTCTAAATCATGTGTAGAATAATTAATTTTATGCTTCTTAAGCTTCCTTGAAGTGTATGCTACTACTGACTCATCTTGCAATAAGTACTCCTCCTAACCCTTCTAGTGATGCATTAGTTCATACATAGAATTTCCCTTAAGGATCTGGAATATTTAATGTTGGTGTCGTAGTGAGTTTGTGCTTTAGAAACACAAAGGTAGTTTCACACCTTTTTGATCAGTTGAATTTATTTCCCTTTTTGTAGGTTAGTTATTACAGCTACAATCTTGGAGTAATCCTTTATATAAAATTTATAATATCTTGTCATCCCCATGAAGCTTCGCACTTATGTCACATTGGTAGGGGGTGGCCAATTCAAATTGGCTTCAATTTTCTCTGGATCTATTGCAATTCCTTTTTCAAATATGATGTGCCCTAGATATCATACCTTCGAGGCATAGAAATCACTTTTTTCTAGATTTCCATAGAGTTGGTTCTCCCTTAGAAACTCTAACATGATTTTGAGGTGTCTATCATGTTCCTTTCTATCTTGGGAGTATATTAAGATATCATCTAAAAATATGAGGACAAACTAATCTATATACCTCTTGAACATATTATTCATTAGATTCATAAATGTAGTTGGGGTATTAGCCATTCCAAATGGTGGGACTGTAAACTCATAATGCATGTACCTAGTTTTAAATGTTGTTTTATGAGTGTTCTCCTCACGTATTCTTAATTGATGATACCCTAATTTTAAATCAATCTTTGTGAATACTATGGCATCTTTCATTTGGTCAAACAAATATTTGATTCTAGGTAAAGGGTATTGGATCTTGATTGTAGCCTTGTTAATAATTCTGTAACCAATACATAATCTTAATGAACCATTCTTTTTAAAAAATAGCATCGATGCACCCCATAGTGACACACCTGGTTTTATCAATCCCTTTTCTAATAGCTCTTATAGTTGCACTTTTAATTCCTGAAACTCAATAGGATTCATCCTATATGGATATCTATGGATATGTTATTCTCCTAGCATAAGTTTAATAGTAAAATCAAATTCCTGCACAGGAGGAATTCCAATTAAATCCTTAGGAAGCACATTTTTTAATTCTTGAAAAATTAGGTGTTTCTCCAACACATCTTTTTTTATCTTTTCCCACTTCATTGAGTTTTACGACATAGAATATCCCTCCCTTATTTAGGGCTTTCTTTAGTTGCATAGCTGACAACATTTGGGGTTTAAATGATCCTTGTTCGCTATGAATTCTCAATCTCTCCTTGCCATTTTATAAATATTCAATCCATCTATATTGGAAATTGATTAAGGCTTTATGAGCCTATAACCAATCCATATCTAGGATCACATAAAAAGAATGAAACGAAGCTACATACAAACAACCTTCAGTGGTACCACTAGTTAAAGTAATCTTTGCCATTGGAAAACATTGGTTTACTGAGTAGGTTTACCCATAACCATGATCGACCTTCCATACTTTGGCCAAAAATCCTAGCCTTTTCAATATATCCCTTGCTAAACTATAAGAAATAAAACTATTTGTGGTCCCACTATCAATTAAAATATTTACTTGCTTATTAAAAATCTTACCTTTCACAAGCAATGGGGTAACTTGCCCTTCTAGCTTCTAATTTTTTGTTGTAGCATAAATACTATGGAGAGGTTCCTTCCCCTTAGTATTGGATGTACTTGGACCTGCTTGATGTGGACACTGGCTACCATAGTAAGGGCCTCTGCAGTTATAACAACCATACTTGGGTTCCTAACACTTTTCTAGTTTTTGTTGCCCTACTTTACTTACTAGAGCCAAAGTTAGCAGTTTTTGGGGCTGGGGTTTAGCATTGGTGGGGTTGTTGTTGGTTTTTTATAAGTTCTTCTTGAACCTTCTATATTTTCCATCATTTATCTTCTTGGATTTTGGGGGGTTCTTGGCCTTTTGATCCTATTCGTCTTCCTATTTTAAGAATCCTTGATTATTCCTTTTCCTAAGTGCTTACTAGTCTTGCTCAGATAGGACATAATAGTTGAATTATAAGTGAGACTCTACCTTAATTGCTAGGTCATACACATACAATGAATTATTCTCATGCATGTTTACAACATGTCTCACCCTAGATTCTAATCTGAGGATAAACTTATGGACCCTCATATTTTCATCATAGGCATGTACATATTTAAGCAACCAAACCAAATTCTTATAGTATATCTCCACTATTTTGGTCCCTTGCCGAAGGTTGGAAAATTATTCAAATTTTAATGCATAGAAATGCTTTATCAGGAACCTTTTCTTGAATATTACCACAAAGTCCTTCCATTTAAGATTGATAACTTCGATCTTATTTTTCTTGTGGTAGGTTTCCCACCAATCTAATGTAGCCCCTTCTAGGTATATTATTATCCAAATTGTTTAAGTTCATTGGGAGTAACCCTTCACTATGAAATAAACTTCTAATTATCTCAGTTAGGATTCGACCGCATCCCCTTCTCCTTCTCCACCAAATTTGGAGATGCAAATATTTTTTAGATCCTTAGCCAATTATTTTTTTAAAAGAGCTCTAGCTTCCAACTTTTTTGTAGTTAAGCCATCTGCATGGCTAACCTCTAAACCTCTAGCTTACAAATTTTGATTCACAATGGTTTCCAATATTTGCTTCATCTGATCCTACATGGTGGTAACCATAGTAGTGATATTTTCTACCTCTTTGTTGGAATTTCTTGAATCCTCATCTTGGAACCATTATTTGACAATATTCTATAGAGTTTACCTAGTTGAAGGCATAGGCATCTCTTTTCTAGCCTTAGGTACCATCTATCCTAGTCACAATCAAAAAGAGAAAATTAGGTTACAACTTCACCTTGAACTATACTACTAATTCTAGCCAAAATATAAAAATTTTCTTGCTAAAACCATCTATACTCTAATTAGGGGGTACACTAAGCTAGAAATTAGCTTAAATTCACATGTCCATTCTTATTATACATAAGGTGTCACAACATTCTAGCCACCCTTGGGGTTAGTCCCCATTAGATTCTTAATAAGTAGGAATTTTAGGTCTTCTCAAATTTATCCCAAAGCCTAAAATAGAAAGACATCTAATTACCTTAAGCACATTAAGAAGTTCTATACCCTTGTACTTAGAGCTTTGATACCAGATGTAACAACCCAAAAACTAGCTAAAAATAACTAAGATTTATTTTTGAATACAAACACAACTAAGAGAGATCCATAAATTCCCTTATATAGTATGGCCATTAAGTTATTTTATGTTTTCAAGTTTACCAAACTATCCAAATCTACAAGGATCACATTGTACTCAATACCTATACAAGTTCATATATGTAGGTATATTATACATACCATAGATAAGCTATCTATCTCATCGTTCTTGATGAACTAACTTATCACCTTTATTAAAATTGAAGGTATATGTCCATATCCATACCATGCACAAGTCTGTCTATGCAGGCATGCTATGTGTACTATGAGTTAAGTCATCCATATCATCTTCACGATGAGCTAACTTAACCCATTTGTAGATAATCAAGTTGGTTCCAATTTAGCATCTCCCTAAGAGGTCTTAATCTCTTAGGTATTTCTCTATATTCTCCCTAAGAGGTCTTAATCTCTTAGGTATTTTCTTATGTTCTCCATAAGATATCTTAATCTCTTAGGCCTTTTCCTATGTTCTCCCTAAGAGGTCTTAATCTCTTAGATATTTTCCTAAGTTCTCCCTAAGAGGTCTTAATCTATTAGGTATTTCCTATGTTTAGAAAAAAGACCATACTAATTCTATCTATCTAATAAAATAAGGAATAAAATCTATAAACAAGAAATATACTTTAAATGATCTTAAATAAAATAAACATGAAAACAAGCAGAAATATGAATAATAACATTGCATACATTATTCATAACAAAAATTTAAAGGTTCATTCCTCATTCATTCATTCCATTCATTACATAAATCCAAGTATGGTAAAACCTCCATACTTTAAAAGAATAAAGTATTACATTCATGTCCATCTAGGGATTTCTCCCTACAAGTCTAGTCTACTTGAACATAAATAAATCATTGCAATGTAAATCAAACCAGTACATTGGTTCCAATTGTCTTCTTTGGTCCTCCTTGTCTTCCCATCATACTTTGGGGTAGTAGGGGATCAGGACAAATGGTTCTATGAAAGGCATGCATCTAAATGCATCTACTAGTAACATGAAACCAGTGCATTTACTGTTTACTTTGCCAAATTGTAACTATACAAATTTAAACAAAGCATTCAACCATTTACTATTTAGTTGATCTCATGAAAATATTATCTTTCCCATTATTTCCTCTCATTCACTCAATGAGAGTCATTTCAACAAACAGATATATCACAAAACTTTATTTAATCAAATCATTTCAATTAACTAAGGTCTCATTCCCTAATTAAGCAAATAAACTATAATTCTTTTTATAAATTAATTAAAGTCCCATACCTTTAATTAACCAAATAATCAAATAATCCACTTATTTAATTAACTAAAGTCTCATACATTTAAATAATCAAATAACAACTTATTTAATTATTTAAAGTTCCATACCTTTAATTAAATAAATAATCCAGTAATCCACTTATTTAATTAACTAAAGTCCCATACATTTAATTTAACAAAATAATAAAATAATCCATTTATTTAATTAACTAAAGTCTCATACCTTTAATTAACCAAATAATCAAATAATAACTTATTTAATTAACTAAAGTCCCATACCTTTAATTAACCAAATAATAAAATAATCCACTTATTTAATTAACTAAAGTCTCATACATTTAATTAACCAAATAATCAAATAATAACTTATTTAATTATTTAAAGTCCCATACCTTTAATTAAATAAATAATCCATTAATCCACTTATTTAATTAACTAAAGTCTCATACATTTAATTTAACAAAATAATAGAATAATCCATTTATTTAATTAACGAAAGTCTCATACCTTTAATTAACCAAATAATCAAATAAAACATATATTTTATTTCACTAAAGTATTTCATATAAATATTTTGTTTCCCTTTTCCATTCATTTAATAAGTATATTAAATAACATTAATGCCCTACTTAATCATAACAAATATTTTTACCCTCAACAAACAAAGGAGGCACCAAAAGGCTTTACAACAACTTCTGTCTTTAGAGAATGGAAGTTTCCAAGTGATTCAAAGTTTCCCACACAAAAGAGAACCAAAATGGGAGAGTCTAAGGGATGACCATACCACAGTAAAAAAATATAGAAGCCATATTCTCTCGTCCTTGATAGCATGGAGCTCATAGGTTTACCAACAATGGCTTTCAAAGGATACACATGCAATCAATCCCTTATTTTCCAGGGTATTATCACAGTAGCAAATACACATAAGGGTTTTACTTGGCCATAGAAAGGTTTTGAAGCACAAAACATGAAACTAACATAGAAGGAAGGTCCAATCTAAGGATAACTAGTGTTCTTTTGATATCCCAGAACAATGAGCAGAGTTAACACAATAAACCTAAAAAATAAGAAGGAAAACTTCCAACCAAATGCGGTTCATTGGTTCCAATTGTCTTCTTTGGTCCTCCTTGTCTTCCCATCATACTTTGGGGTAGTAGGGGATCAGGAAAAATGGTTCTATGAAAGACATGCATCTACTAGTAACATGAAACCAGTGCATTTACTGTTTACTTTGCCAACTTGCAACTATACAAATTTAAACAAAGCATTCAACCATTTACTATTTAGATGATCTCATGAAGATCTTCTCTTTCCCATTATTTCCTCTCATTCACTCAATGAGAGTCATTTCAACAAACAGATAGATCACAAAAAATTATTTAATCAAATCATTTCAATTAACTAAGGTCTCATTCCTTAATTAAGCAAATAAACTATAATTCTTTTTATAAATTAATTAAAGTCCCATACCTTTAATTAACCAAATAATCAAATAATCCACTTATTTAATTAACTAAAGTCTCATTCCTTTAATTAACCAAATAATCAAATAATCCACTTATTTAATTAACTAAAGTCCCATACCTTTAATTAACCAAATAATCAAATAATAATTTATTTAATTAACTAAATTCCCATAACTTTAATTAACCAAATAATACACTTATTTAATTAACTAAAGTCTCATACATTTAATTAACCAGATAATCAAATAACAACTTATTTAATTATTTAAAGTCCCATACCTTTAATTAAATAAATAATCCAATAATCCACTTATTTAATTAACTAAAGTCCCATACATTTAATTTAACAAAATAATCAAATAATCCATTTATTTAATTAACTAAAGTCCCATACCTTTAATTAATTAAATAATCAAATAAAACATATATTTTATTTCACTAAAGTATTTCATATAAATATTTTGTATCCCTTTTCCATTCCTTTAATAAGTATATTAGATAACGTTAATGCCCTACTTAATCATAACAAATATTTTTACCCTCAACAAACAAAGGAGGCACCAAAAGGCTTTACAACAACCTACGTCTTTAGATAATGGAAGTTTCCAAGTGATTCAAAGTTTCCCACACAAATGAGAACCAAAATGGAAGAGTCTAAGGGATGACCATACCATTGTCAAAAAATATAGAAGCCATACACTCTCGTCCTTGATAGCATGGTGCTCATAGGTTTACCAACAATGGCTTTTAAAGGATGAACATGTAATCAATCCCTTATTTTCCAAGGCATTATCACAGTAGCAAATACACAAGGGTTTTACTTGGCCACAAAAATGTTTTGAAGCACAAAACATGAAACTAACATAGAAGGAAGGTCCAATCTAAGGACAACTGGTGTCCTTTTGATATCCCAGAACAATGAGTGGAGTTAAGACAATAAACCTAAAAAAATAAGTAAAAATTCCAACCAAATGCGGGTTATCATCAATGTAGTTAATAACTTGCAGCTGTGTAAGGTGAAAGAGAGACACATAATAAAAACCATAGGGTAAATCCTAAAGGTCATGGTTCTCAATAATGCGGTGCTAGAAAATCTTAACACTGATTGACGTAGTGCTCATCATTCGTAGCACTCACCACAAGTGCCACCATAGGATATATAACACAAAAGTGTTGTCATCACACAACAATAAGGTGATAGTGGGGGGGTTTGTTAGGGATATAAAACCAATAACTCATAGTCCAATCCAAAGGGATCCCAGACCCAAAGGATACAAGCAAGAAGACAAGACTAGGGAACACAAATAAAAAAGGGTGATGCAAAAGTTCATAGATTTATAATGAAAGCATCGTTAAAACTAAAGCATTCAATTTTTTTGATAGGAAATAAGGGTAGGCTCACTTATACCAACCTATAAATCCCTTTGAAAGGTTGTGTTCACTCTGAAATTTTATCTTTGCAAGGTATCTTATTCCCGTGGTTTCATATCTTCTTCTTCCTTTCTCCTATGAGCAACCTCCAGCTTACCTTTCTTTTCTCTTCTTAAAGGATGGAGTCTTTGTTGCCACATCCCTTGAATTGTTCAACACCCACCATTACTTATTACCTATCTGAATTCACTTCTTCCTCATCAAACCAACGACAGAGCAAGATATTTTAATTTTAAAAACATTGTTTCCTTACATCAAAATTTTACCATAAATGAAGTTAATCTCCCTTGGTCGGTTAGAATTTTCCACTCGCATGAACTCACAACGTCCTTTTAAAAAATAAATAATAAATTTCTTTCATTATTTAAATGGAGATCTTTCCATATTTTGAAACTTCATAGATAATGAAGCTTCTCTTTTTAAAAAGGAGAGGTATTCACCAAATACTAAACTAAGTTCTATTATCATTTAGATCAAATTCTTATTATTTAAATAAAGTTCTAATGTTATAAAAAATTATGAACTTATCATTTATTTAAATAATAAAAATCTATTATTATTTTTAAAACTAGTAACCTATCATCTATTTAAATAAAATTCTATTATTATTTAAATAAGGTCTTATTATCAATTTAAATAAATTCTAACATTATTTAAATTAAACCTTATAATATGTAATTTAGAAGATCTGTACATGAATTCAAAAAATTAAAGACAACCAATCACATGCACAATTTTCAAAACCAAATATGTAGAAAAGTGATGAAGTAAAAGATAAACAATCATATACAACAAACAAAGAGGGAATATTTCCATCAACCCAGTCACTTGTTTCAATCAAAGAATTTACAATAGCTACTAGGCTATCAACTATAGCTCTAGGTGGCTAGATAGTTGATGATTATCCCTTAAGTGATAATGCATACCTATATGAGGGTAGTCATTCATGTTATCCCCAAATATTGTGATCATCATTTCCCCTATTTCAAGTACCCCATTTTTGATAGACAATTTTATTTATTCCACCTATGAGCGTACTTGATCTTGCATATTGATAATCTATCGGCAGTACTATGTTCTTCAAAGATAAATCAATATAAGCATTGTATAGTCATTCATTTGTAACAAAACTAAGTATCAAATTAACATTGATCATCACATAGTCTTTCATGTCAAAAGTTCCACTAGGGAGGATCATGACAATAATTTACCAAGGTGGTACATTGGCATGTATCAAATAATGTAATATTCTCTAAAACCCCCTATATTACATTATTTGGTTATTGAAGACTTTAGTATTTAATATAGCCTTTATCCTTCATGTGAATTTTATCTTGACCCGATTCTTCTTCTTCTTGATTGTCTTCATCATTTTCTTCTTTAATTTGTAGATGGCTTTGTAGTGCAATCTATTGTTGTCCTCTCATCTTTTTCATCATCTTGAATTTTGGATTGACCCAATGTCTTCAATGGTAGAAATACTCTTGATTCTCATTTCCTATAATTTATCTCTTAGAATATTCAACAATGTTATTTTGAACTAAAACAAGATCTTGAGAGAATCCAATTGAGTCTAAAGCATATATTCTATTTTTAATTGACCTTGTAGCTTCTATCTCATTTTTATTCTTAATGAGACACTTATTAACTCCATTTATATATTTGAACTCAATCAATATTTTACTTTCTACTAGCTTAGTCACTGAAATGAGATTAGTTGTCAATCTAGGAATATACATGACATCATGTAACACAAAGTATGAGAATGGTGTACTAGGTGTTACACATTCACTTCCATGAACAAGATAGCTCTTACCATCTTTAATTTTCAAATTAAAATTGTCTATCATATGATGACTAGCACCAGAATCTATGTACCAAATATCTCTTTCTTTTTTAATCATATGATTATCTCTATTTGAAGCTATTTTGCATTGTTGATAAGAGTTATGAAGAATATTAAGTGAACTTTGACCTTGAACTTTTCCATAATGTCTTTTATGTTGATAAGTTCCTCTTGATAATTTCTCCATTAGTTTTAATCAATTTCCTTTGATGTGGACTACCTTATGTCTCCCTAGGTTTTGAATAATTTTTAAGTTTCTAATTTTTTCAAAAACCTATGATGTTGAATTCCTTGTCTCCCTAATTTATTAGAAATCTGAAAGAAAGAATTTTGTAAATGTAATATTCCAAAATTTGAAGTAGACTTCCTTATCTCTCCAAAATTAAATAATTTGCAAATATTATATATGCTTTGAATTTCAAAAATAAATAAAATCAAACCTTTCAAAAACTTTAGAATTAAATATTCTCTACTTCTACTTATCACTCCAAGAAAAAACTTAAGAAAAACAATTAAAAACTTATCAACCTATAGCACACTTATCTCTCCAATTAAACTCATTAAACCTTAGAAAGAATCATAAATTCCTTATCTCTCCTCTAACCTTAGAAATAATTCAAAAAATAGAATATCAAATTAATGAACCCTAATATACCTCCTTGAAAAGTGTGGCTCCTTGTGGCTACTTTGGTGCTACAACTTTACAAATTTTAAAAACATCTTCTCTATGCTTCTTGAATTTGAGTGTATGAGGATGTGTTGTAATATTCTACATGAGCCAATATTTGAATGCTTTTTTACTTGGAATTACGAAATCTAGCCTTCACCTTCCTTAATTCAACCATATTCGCTTGATAGTTTGCATGGAGGTTTTGATTGTTGCTCAACAAAACTTCTTGCATACTTGTAACATTTGATCTATTTGCCTTATGCATTCCAACTATTTTCTTGGTGCTCAAACTATGATGTTAGACTCTCCAATGCTTGGCTTTGATTTATTTTTCCTTCACTACTTAGTAACGCTTGATATCCATGCCCTAATTAGAACATGACATATGTAACGATGCACATGATATGTTACACTTTGTTAACTCCCCTTAAAACAAAACTTAGTATTCCTTTGAATGATTCTTCATTTTCCTTCAGATATTACACCTTTGGCTAGATATTTTAGATGCTTGACGCTTGGCTCCACAACTTATCTTTGATACTTGGTATCCCTTGGCTTTTTTATGCTTGGATATACAACTTATCTTTAACACATTAGGTTCTTTGAATTTCTTGACACTTGGAATTTTAGGTGCTTTGGCTCTTCAATGCTCGACCCTTCAATTATGTTGCTTTATGCTTTAGGTGCTTTGGCTCTTTTAGTACTTGGTAGTTCTGGTGCAATGTTATGCTTGCTACGAATCAATCTAAATTTACACTATGTTGTCCTAGGAGTTTGGCTTTACATCACTAGCTTCTTGATGTTTTAATTTCTTTTTAGATGCTCATTCTGTGTGTTTATATCCTTAGTGCACTTCCTTGGCACTCGATTTTTATCTTTAATACCCTAATACTTGACTCTCTTTCTGGTGATATTTTTCAATGGTTCTATAGTGTACTTGGCTTTGAAGAATGAATGTTCTTTCTTTGATGTTTAGTTGTTGCACTTGGATTTTCTTCACTCTATTATCCCAGCCTTCTCTAAGACTTTATAGTATGATTTTAATAGATTATTTGTTACCAATACTTGTTGCTCTAATTTTTGTTTCTCCTTTAATATGAAAATGTAGATTCAAATACTTAAGCTTCGATGTAGAACATCCTTACAAGCTTTAAACTTTAAACTTTCCTTGGCAACAATTAATAACATGAATATCACCTTTATCATGCAATGTTCTTTACCATTTAGATTATTGTCCAATATTTCTTAATGTTGTCTTCTTCTCTATTGATGCTAGCTTGAAGTCTTGAATGCTTTAATATTGTTGAATATTTTCTTCTTCTTAACGGTATCTTATTTTCTCCTTTGTTTAATATGAATAGCGCTTCTATGGTACTTCTTGCTTATGGCACTACTATGGTGCTCCTATTGCTAGATATGAATGCTTCCCTACTATATTTAAATTTGATGCCTTTTAAAACTTGTCCAATGTGGACTTCTATGATACTTTGCATCAATATTTTCCTTAACCAAATATGTTGCATTACTTTGTCTCTATATTCAAAAACATGTTGTCCTTTAACTTGGAATGTCCTCAAGACTTCTTGCTATATTGAATTTTGTTGTCTTCAAGTATTCTTTGTTATATTTCAAAACTTGTTACCCATTTGGTATTTAATTATGCTTTATATCAATCTTTAATTTTGTGCTCAAAAACTTACAATCTTGTTGCCTTCTCATCAATCTTGCTTGAAGTCTTTTTTCTACCTAGAAGTCTGCTTATTTGCTTGAATTTTTGTTGCTACCTGCAAGTCTGCTTACTTGCTTTCTATCTCTATAGAGCAAGTTATATTACTATTATATTTTATTACTTAGTACCAATAAATCTCTTATCATGGATCTCTTTCTTGGGTCTTCTTCAATCTACCTTCAATGGGACATTTTTAATAAGTCTCCTTTGTCTACTTCTAATGGGACCTCTTCTCTTGGGTCTCCTTTATCTGATTGTAATGGGACCTCTTTTATTGGGTCTCCTTTATCTACCAATATCAAGGTCTATCTCTAAGACCTAAAACTAATATTATAGACTACCTTCTATTCTGAATAGATTTCTTGGAATAGGTTAACTCAATCTATCTTATCAAGGTCTATTTCTTAATGACCTGAAATTTTTATCAAGATCTATATCTAAGACTTAACTACAACTTGAATCAATCCCTATATGAGGAAATGTCATGACATTCAAGAAATCAAAGATGAAAGTCTTATATATCTATTGTAGGAAGCATCTCAAAGTATGAAGATTAATTTTCACTATAGCAAAATATTAGATAACATTTCTAGCATTACCTAAGAATCCAATACATTCAAATTATTTGAAGTAGAATGAAAATGTCCAACTTTTATTTTGATTTGGTTCTCTTTCAATCTTGTAACATGACTATCTATTCCCTTAATGACCAAATTTATCTTGAGTTGGTTCTTATCAAAATTTGAAACTTATTCTTCACTGGTTATCCTTCAACCTAGTGGAAATACTTATCTTCACTATATTTTCTTACCCAGTGGTAATATTTTTAACTTCTACAACTTTCAAATCATGTGCAAGCAACCTTGTGGATTTGATACCACTATTAGCTTTTGATGATATAATACTTAATATAAATCTCACAAGAAAAAAATCACAGGATTGAATATAATGAAGTTGCAATATAATGGATCCAATAATAATATTGTAATAGATATAAATGAGACAGCTATAATGTTTATCAAAGATTAAAAAGATGGCAAATAACATTCAATTATATGCTTAATTATAAATGTAAAGCCTAAAATATATAATATAACAACACTTACAATACTAGTTGATCAAATGTATGTAAACTTGTATTACTCCTCTTTCTATTACAAATATATCATAGAAACTCTCTCTATAGATAATGTAGATTGTGATATGATATAATATCCTCTATGGAGTAATATATAACCTTTCTAGGATGACTCTTTGGTTACCATGACTCTTCCTTTTCATATGCTAAGCCTTGTGACTCTTGGATTCTCTACTTGACACTGGAATACACATGACACTATCTTGTATGTGCACTTGGACTTGAATATTTACATAACTCTTCCTAATCTAAGGACACTTGTGCACATTTACACTCATAACACTTGCACACATATTTACATGACACTTGTACATTTCCTACACATTATTACATTACATGAAATATTAACTCACACTCTAATCTAGGACACACTCCTAATATAATATTTACAATAATGTACCAAAGTGGTACATTGGAATGTACCAAATAATGTAATATTCTCCAACACATGCTTCTACATGAATCTTACACTTCTACATGCACTTCTATTCTAAGACACTTGTAAACATCCTCACATTACATATTTGTATACTTAAATACAATATACTTGTGCACATTCTCTCAATACTCTATCTTATATGACACTTGTGCATTTCTTGCACATTAGCACTTATATAAAATGGAAAATATAAATCACACATCTAGACTAAAGACTCGACCCTAATCTATTACATATTTACAACTGTACCATGAAGGTACCATGAGTTACATTAGCATGTACCAAATAATGTAATATTACTCAATATAAGAGATGACCCAAAAACAAAAGTATTATCAATAAATTGAAGATAAAATTTGGAGGGACAATTTTTTGCAACCTAATTACCTTTGATTTTACCTTTTATATTGGTCTTTGAGAAAGATATCCCTAATTACTATGAAATAATAATAAATAGATAAGGAGATGGATACCTTGAAAGACTCCATGGGATGACTCAAAATATTTAGTAGGGGATCCATTGATCAAAATAGAAAACCTTGGTTATATAACAACATTTTAATTCATTCACATCAACTTTGATAAAAACCAAATTTATGAGAATATCATGTTCAAAACTTTACCAAACCTTATCATATTCCTTGCTCATATCTAATTTCATAAGCATACCTAGTTTTTTTTTTATAAAATTAAGAGAATATATGGCCTCTTATGCAAAAATTACACCATCAAGGATTTTTTTACCACTAATAAAACCACCTTGTTCTTCTAATATGACATAATCTAGATTTCTTTTCAATTTGTTTGCTTTAATTTTTGAAATGTTTTTATAAATCATATTTTCTTGGAACCAATGTAATAAATGTGGAATTTATCTTACCTATTATAGCCTCTCTCTTTTTTGGATTCTCTTCAACTACATACAACATATCACTCTTCAATAAATCTAGGTTTTTTGAAAGAATAATGTAGGAAATCCATCAAGACCAAGTTCCTTATTATTATGGAAAGAAAAATGTGTTTCATATATCTTTTCCATAGAGATATTCCATATCAAGCTTTCATTTTTTTCCATGTGATAATTAATGAAGTGTTTAAAAAAATCCTACCTTAATCCTTCTTATATTTCCCAACATCTAAAAAATATCTTTGAAATAATTAATTGCTTCCCTCTTGATATCTTATCCTTTCTCAATATTTCTTCTATTTGGAGTTAAAATATTTTTTGTGTGATGAAAATTTTGATTTTTGCTGCAACATGAATTTTTTTAGTGTTTCTATATCCTTCCTTGAGTCATATCTTTGTAGATTTTTGGGATAAATATGAATCCTTTTTCAATACATTATGATAATTTGAAAGTAATTATTTTTTTTGCATGTAAGTATCCTAGTTTATTGCATTGATTTTTACTATCTCTTGTAAAATTTTGAACTTGAATTCAATTTCCTCTTTTTCTTTAAATATGTTACAAAGAGATTTAGCATTCCAAATCTTCATTTATCCCTTTAGATATTTTATAATTTCTATAAACTTGTACATCCATTATCCTTCAAAATTTATTTCATCCCACCATAACATAACCATCTAGAATAAATTAGGGTCTTGGAGCCACATAGACTAAAATTAAAATATTTTTGTATGACCATTATTGAGTAAATTACATCTCAAGTGTGAACTAGTCTTGTTCATAATAAAATATTTGAAGAGATTGTATACTATATTTTTAACCGAGTGTTGTATGATAAAAAGATATTTAATATTTTTGATGTATGGGTTTTCTAAATGCATCTATTATCCCATGCATATTAAAATCTTAAAGGAATAACATCTCAAATGGCATTCGAATTGACAAATGATGTAAAATATTGCATTGATTTAGAACATCTAGGGGCACCTTCATTTTAAAGGGATAAAACTATTGAAATTTATCCAAGAATCCATAGATCACAATTATGAATCATTGTTGTATTTGATCAAAATTATTGAGGTCCTTCTAACATCTCTCATGACAAGTAACAGTAGTTGGAGGAAATATATATAACCCCAACTTTGATGTTTTTCTTATTTCTAAATAATAGGCCAACAATCTACTTTACATTTTTATTTTAGCAATTATCCATCCCATTTGTGTTTGTCCCATATTATCACAATATTTTAGGAAGCTCCTATAGAAGAAATGGCTAGACAATCCTCCATATTCTAAATTTTTTGAATGCATCCCTACATTCCTTAGTACTTAACTTTATTTCTTGTATTAAGATAAAATCAAGAATGTAATAATCTATTTATTCATTAATAACTCCTTTTTAAGTGTATTATTCATACCCCAAATATTCCATGATACCATTTTCAGCATCCCTTTATATTTTTATTTGTGTGCTTAAGGTCACTTCTTGTTAACACCCACAATATTTATTTTTGGCTTCCCAAATCAATATCCCTTTGAGTTCTATTTTCTCTTTGCTCTTGCTTTAAGGATCTTCCTATTCATTTTTCATTTTGACCAGCACTTTCATTTTCATCAAACTCTTCTATTTTTCATTGTTCATAATTAAATGCAAGGAATATCCTCTTAAACACCTTCTTATTTATGTTTCCCTAGAAACCCAAAAGTACAAATATGATCCTCCATAGTAATTACTTTCTTATTCTACTCTAAAAATCCTAAATGTTTCCCTAAAAGCCCTAAAGTGTAATAATGGTCCTCCATAATGATTTTTTCCTTACATTACCTTGGAAACCCTAAATTTCCATGGATATCCTTCATACACATTTATTTATTATGATTTTATTGAAACCTTAAAGTGCAAGGGATACACTCTATACTAATTTCATTTTTTTTACAAGGAGAGTATTTTATATTGCTTTAGAAAAATGGAGATGATTTTTCTAGATTAACCTTGACCTCTTTTGCCTCCTTTGCTTTAAAATTTACCTTCTCATATTTCTTTACACCTTTATCTCCTATATTTGATCTTGTATGTTGTACTTTCTCATACCTTGTATCTTATGTTTCTTATAATGGTAATCCAAGTAAACATAATGGTCTTATCCATTTGATAATGCAAAGGGCTTTCTTTACCACTTTCTTGGGAGTGGAAAATCTTTGATTTGACTCAACTTCTAATATGGTATAATCTACTTACTTCATTTTGAAGTTTGTCTCATGCCTAAACTTTTTCATATTTTTCTCCATCATTTTCACTTTATAATCTCTTGCCATGTGTCTAGTCTCATGATATTTATGACATTGGAATACAACAAATTCATAATCCTCTTGTTGATATCATTCTCTTGGTTCAGATTTAATCCTAACAAACTACAACAAATATCTTAAAATATCCATAACAACACATATTCAAGTGTATATAGCATACCTTCACTCCTTAGTAATTGGTTCTTCCTAGATGAATTCCCCTAGAGTATAACCAATATTCTTCAAAATATATTTATGTATAAGTTGATATGGAAGTCCAAAAAGCCTAATTCACACAAATTTTTTTTAATAGTTTCTATATCCATAGAAAATTTTTCTCTATGGACCATAAACCATTATTTTATCCCTAATTTTTAAATTAGAGAATATGATAAGGAAAAACCTTTTCAAAATAAATGTCATGGAGTAATTTTAATGCAATCCCCACTTATATTTGATCTAATTTTCAATCTACAAAAAGACCTATCCAATAATTGTGGAACTTACATATTAACCCTAGGCTTTTAAGGACCATTATGTCACTTTTGGTGTAATATTTTCTACTTAGATAAGGTTTTACATAGATTTAATATTCCTCTTGTCCTCAAGTAGGGCATCCATACTTCCAATTGGGCCATCCCTCTAGTTAGGACTCTCAAAAATATCTTTCCTACATGCTACCTAAATTTTATTCATAATAATACTTTTGTTTTAAAATTTTCCCAAAGATGTGGAACAAGAAAATATGATGTTTTATCCTTGCTTGCACTTGCTTCTTGCTTGCATTCTCAACACTTGCTTAATTTATAAAAAAATAAAAGGTAACATTTACACTTGCTCTTGTCTTGTAGTAGCTCTTAGTTTTGTTTGATCTAGATATCAATATTATCATATCAACAAGGATATTATAATATTATTGTGAAATTTAGATTAAACATTTTAATATTTTATTCTTTTAAACCAAAATATATTTTAATTTCTTTAAAATATAAAATTATCATTCTATACGAGGGTGAGTACTTATTGAGGGAGTAGAATGGGTTTAGGGCTAAAGCTCTTCAAGCTCCATGGGAACCTGTGGTCACAGTCATCATGGATTATTTCACATTGGACCCTTCAAAAGATGTAGTAAGAATCCATCATGTGATGTTCCTTAACCAACTGCGAAGGGAGAGGTGGATGAATATCCCTACTTTTTTATTTTAATCGATGTAGAAGTCAATGACAACCATAAGGAGTGGAAGAGGTTTGGACCATCTCCAATAGGGCCTAGCTATGTTAATATTTAAGTTTATTTCTAAAGAGATAGGGATGGATGCTACAAATATTATTAATATTTCAAATCTTGGACTATTCCCCCACCCACCATCTCTGATCAAGGGGAGGATCTCTCTAGCTCTACTAATTTTAATAACTTAGAGGATAGAGTAAACCCTGACTCTTCCTCCATGGAAGTTGGTACTGATATGATGATTTAGGGGATCTTTGTCTCCCCTAAGGGTGTGAGGGGTGGCAAATTACATAGTTCCAAAAGGTTATATTTTAACTCTTTGGAGTCTGAAAAAGTCAAGAGTCCATCTAATTCATTCGAAGTGATCCATAGTAGTAAAAGGTCAGGAGGAGTCTCAGTGACCTCTAAAGTTGTTTGAGGGGAAACTATGAGGTGCTCAACAAAATTGTCTAAAAAGAGAAATAAAAAGGAGGATTCATTGATTTTGGTTGTCCACTCTAAATCGGTGGACCTACCCACTGTGAAGAAAAAAATTAAGTCAAAAGGTTCAAAATTTCATATTACTCCCTGCTTTGAGAACTCGTGCAAGCACCTTCAGGTGATAAAAGTGGTAGAAGATAAGCAGAGATCAATCGTGGGTACCCTCAATATTGTAGTGGAATTCACTAAGGAAGTGAACCATCTCTTGGACTGGATACTGGAGAAAATTTCCACTAGGAAGTACGAAAATGGTGAGGCATTAGTGATGCCCTGAACCCAGTTTGGCTAGGTGCCTATATTTTTATGGATTGTTGAACCCATTGCTTTAGGGTGTCGATCGATTTTCCTTCTATGTGTGGTTGTTCTTTTATGTTCGTAGGTTTGTAAGGTGGCTATATTTTCTATGTCCATTCATGTCTTCCTTTTTTGTTGGGTAACCCTTTTGGGTTTGTTGGTTGTTTGACTCCATATGGAGTGTTTGTTTCAGGTTGTGGGATCCTCTCAAAACCCTCACCTTATCAATAAATAAAAAATATATATCATTCTATACAATATTTATATAAATTAATTTGGTGATGTATATTTGATTAATTGATACATTTGAGGTGATGATTATTTTAATAGTGTTACAATTTTTTTTTCTTTTTTTCAATATTAAACTTGGAAGAGAATAGTGTGTTATCACAATAGAAGCTTCAAATTTCATTTGTGAACATTAATATTTTCCCTAAAAATTTGAAGTTTGACCCATGAGAATGCTTGGCTTACATAAAGGTTAGCATGGTTCGAATCCCATAAGTTGTTGAAAGTGTAATCTAACTTCTGGCTAAGGCTAAATTGTATGATGCAATATTGTATAGGTAGATGTGCAATCATTATACAAATATATAATTTACTATAATATTTTATTTTGAAAACCCTATGGGTCACGATTAACCTTCTTATGGTTAAACCCATATTATAACTTATAATTGACCTTAATTCCCCTTGTTATATTTGTTGGAAATATGAGTAATATTTGTTGTCATTGATGTCAAGAGTCAGTTTCAGTGAGTAGTGTAAAAGGAAGGATGTCAAGAGTCAATTTTAGTAAGCAGTGCAAGAGAAATATTGCTTCTAGGTCTAAGGGAAATAATATTATAATATCTAATATTATAATATTCAAGGTGGTCAAAAAAGGTCTAAAGGAGCAATAGGAAGGCCCAAGAAAAATAATATTTTATTATAATATTAAAGGTCTAATGGTAAGACCTAAAGTGGTTAAATTAATTATAATAATTTTATTATTAATTAATTTATAACTTAATTTAATTAACCCTAAGGTTAGGGTTATAAGGGCAAAGATTTATTTATTAAGCGTCGATGTCATACAAAGTTTCCCCCTCCATCGACGTCCAAAGGGAGATGGCACAATGGTATAAATACCATGTGCATTGGTTGACTTAGAACTTACCTTCGATCTATTCACATTTGATAGCCTACAATTTTTGCTATTTGCGTGCAAGGAAAAAGATAAGTTTTGGTTTTATTCGGTGGCCATTGAAGGACAAAAGGAGGGAGGCTTAAAGCCTCATAACCAACCGTGTGGTTGGGCTAGCGACAAGCGGTTGTGTGTTGAGACTTTGCAAGGTGGGAGGACCCACGATCGAATCACGGTGGCAGTGTTTTGTGGTGGTTGTTTTCATTTTGAGCACCCAACAGAGAAGACAAAGTGCACAAGGTGCTTTTGCCTTCCAAGGTGAACACCTAGCTCATGCGATAATTTAGCCATGACTAGGGCGCTGGTGGCAGCACAACGAGGGATCAAATCCCGCCAAGGGAAAAAGAGGTATTTAATTTTTAAATTAAATTTTCTCCTAATATTTTGTTGAGGCATGATTTTTATGTGTTAAGAGGGAGATATAAGATTTATAAAATTTAAAATATTTTATTGTGATTTTGATGATTAGAATTTGGAAGGAGTAATGAGGAAAATTAAATGTTGTTTAATTTTTGCTAATTATTTTTAAGTGTGGAGATTATAAGGTGTGATTGGGATATAATATTTTGTATGGTGAAATATTTTGAGGGAATATTTGAATGAAATTTTGAGAAGGTTTTTGCTACCTAACCTTTGATATTGACAAAGAGGGTAATTGTGATTGAGACAGGTTTTGAGGTCAATTCTTCATCAAACAAAAGGTATGGGCACATATTCCTTGTGAGTGAAATATTGTTGGATGTTGTGAATGCTAATATGGAGTAAAAATAATTGTTTGATAAGCATTGTTGAGTTTGGTTTTGAGATATCCAATGTTTATTGATGTGGATTTTCTAGAATAAAAGTTGATGATAGAAACCTTGTTTGATAAGCATTGTTGGAAATATTGAGTGAGCTTTCATATGCTTTATTAGGGTTTGTGAAAAGAACATGAGTATAATTGTTATGTGAATTTGGAATCATCTTGAGTCAAGGTTGAGTTCCATAGTGTGAGTTGTTGTGAAACACTTGTTTAGGGTTTATAAGCAAGTTGTGTTTCATTGAGTGATTGGTTGAGTGGAGTTGATTGAGCATAGTTGAGTGAAAGTGTTGGAATGATACTTAAAGTTCTATGAAATAAATTGATCTTTAATAATTTGAGAAAAAAATTGAAAGTGATTAAGTGTGAAACATACTAAGTCTCTTACCATTCTCTATATGTTTCTATGGTTAAACAAAATTCTTAGTGAAATTTTTTTGTGAGATTGAAGAGTTTTTTTGGAAGACATCAAGTTGAGTTTTGTGAGTATTTTGTGATGGTGAAACATATTGAGTCTCTAACCATTCTCTATATATTTTTGAAGTTAAACAAGAATTATGTGTGAAACTTGTTTGTGTGATTGAAAAGGTTTTCTGTAAAATATTGAGTTGAGTTGAGTAAGCTTTTGTGGAAGCTTACAAAGTAGATTTGAGGTAAGTCTTGGTGAAGACTTGTTGAGCATATTGGACAAGTTCTAGTGAGGACTTGTTGGACATATTTGAGGTAAGTCTTAGAGAATACTTGAGAGCATATTGGACAAGTTCTAGTGAGGACTTGTTGGACATATTTGAGGTAAGTCTTATAGAAGACTTGAGAGCAAATTGGACAAGTTCTTGAGAGGACTTATTGGATAGATTTGAGAAAAGTCTTTGAGAAGACTTGTGAGTAGAGTTGATTGATTTATTTGTTCAAAACTTGAGCTAAGGTCGGGATAGATCTAGCAGAGTTGATTTATGATTAGATCAAGCTTTGTGTTAAGGCTTGAGGATAGATTTTGGTGCAAATTTGAGGATAGATTTGTACCAAATCAAAGATAGAGATTGAGCAAATTTATGCTAGATCGAAGGATTGTGTTTAGTACATATTTGATATAGAGATTGAGTAGATTTGTGCTAGATCTAAGGACTATGTTTAGTGCATATCATAGATAGAGATTGCGAATATTTATGCTAGACTGAAGGACTATGTTTAGTACACATTTAAGATAGGGATTGAGCATATTTGTGCTAGACCAAAATACTATATTTAGTGTAGATTTCAGACAAAGCTGAGAGTAAGCTTTGGAGGTTACAGAGTAGAGGTCAGTAGTCTCCAGTGGATAAAGATAAATTAGCTAGGGTAGTGAGTACAAAGATATTTTGAGTGAGGATAGAGTCTTCAATGGAGAGAGATCCACAAGCTAGTGCAGTGGAGGTAGTAGTCTTCTAGAGGATCACCAGACAGAAAAGAGGAGTTCTCTTGTGGATAGAGTTCCAAAAATCATATTAGGGGATTAGTGTTTCCTATGGATAGAGATATATGAACTTTATTAGGGGATTGGTGTCTCCTTTGGATAGAGGTCCATAAACATTGTAATAGGGAAGGATTTCAAAGAGAATTGTTGAGAAAACTTTAGTGAAATATTTTCTTCATGGAGTAGCCCACATTGGATGAACCACATTAAATTGGTGTCCCTATTGTGTATGGTGATTTTTCATTACTTTGATTACTGCTATTATATTGCCATTAATATATTGCATAATATTATTTGGTAAATAAAAGTAAAAAGTGGTCTTATACTGTTCACTCCCCCACTCTCAGTATAAGCTTGTGTTCTTCAATTTCTATCAGAGCAGGTTCCTTCAAAAGAGTTTAACAACTTGAAGGGAAATCCCTCAAGAACATAGATGTATTCTCAAAATGTATCTTCAGGTAATTCAACACCATTATTCGATGGGAATAATTATGTACTTTGGAGTATGAGAATGAAGATTCACCTAATGGCACTTGGAAATAAAATATGGGAAGTAGTTGAAAATGGATACATACTACCAACTAATCCACCTACAGATAAATATGGTAAGCTCCTACATCTAAGTAATTCAAAGATAATTAATAGAATTTTAAAGGGTTTGCATGAAACAAAGTTTATAAAGGTTATGCATTGCACATTAGCAAAGGAAATTTGGGATAAGTTGAAAGGTATCTATGAGGGAGACAAAAAGGTCAAAAGGACAAAGTTGCAAAATTACAAGAGAACATTTGAAGACCTAAATATGAAGGAAGAGAAAAACATTATTGCAAATCTACTTCGTATGGATGAGGTTGTTAACTCCATACAAGGACTTGGGCTTAAAGTTGAAGAAATAGATGTTTGTGATAAGATTTTAAGGTCACTCCCAAAGACGTATAGTGAAAATATTTCAGCTATAGAAGATTCAAAATATATTGAACTTTTGACAAGGGATGAATTACATGGAATTCTCGCAGCTTTTGAGATGAGAATAAAAGAGGAACCTATTTCTCAAAAATAAGTCACCTTCAAAGCTAATAAGAAGACAAATTGTAAGAAGTTAGATTCAAGAAATGAGTCATCCAGTGATGAAGAAGTAAATTATGGTAGAAGGAACAAAGAATTAAGAAACTATAAAGGTACAAAATTAGTTAGATGTTTCAATTGTAGAAAATATGGTCACTATGCATCTGATTGTCCAGAGGCTAGAAATAGCAATGATGAAGAAAAATAGGATCATAAGAATTGGGAAATAGGAAAAAAAAAGTACTAAAAGAAAAGCAAGGATGGACAAGGCAAGAAAGGAAAGAAGTTTTTCCAAAGGCATGAGAATATTTTCTATGCAGACAAGGCAGGTAAGATTTCAAGTGATAGTGATGAAATTTCCTCATATTGATGAAGATGAAATTCTATTTCTGGTAAAATAAAAAGAAATGGTTAGAAACAGGTCACCAATAATTCTTAAGTGTTTTAGATGTGGTAAATTTTGTCATCTTGAATATAGTTGTACAAATAATGGATTCAGTTTTAGTGATGATGAATATAAAGATACATTTGAAGGTCCAAAAGAGGAAATTCTTCTTACAAAATTAGGAGAAGAAGTAAGTACTTCCAGTGGAAATAAATTAGGAAGGAATTAAGATAATCCTAAAGTCAAAAAAATAGAGGAAGAGTCATAGAAAGGAAAAGTTGATCTTGAGGGTGAGCTTATTCTTGCCCTTGATGCATTAAAGAAGGTAAGAAAGTAGAACCCAAAACTCAAGCTTAAATTTCAAGAATGTGATGAAGAGAAAGTAAAACTCATAGAAGACCTAACCAACTCAATAGCCAAGACAAGGAAATTTAAAGAGAGATTAGAGGATAAGGTTTTAGAATGTGAAATGTTAGAGCATGAAGTAGCTTCATTAAGGAAGGAAGTGAAAGATTCTAAAGACAAGCTACACAGGTTTGGGAGAAGCTCAAAGAAATTGGATAATATTATCAAGGTGCAAAGGTCTTCAATAAACAAGACAAGACTTAGTTTTAAACTGGAACAAGAAGAACAAGGAGAGGAGTCAATCTCAAGCTCCAAAGAAGAAGAAGAAGCTTCAAAAGAAGAGAGTGTAAGATAAAGTGAGACTTCATAGGATGAGTTGGATAATAGAAATTTCAATAAGAGAAGTAACAATGCATAAATGAGGAACAAATGAAACAGAAAACAACACATGGTAGAAGAGACTAAGAGATCAATGGGGTAAAGGCAAGGTAGTTTCAAAGGATGATTCTTTTCATATCATAGGTTTGGGCATAATGCTACATAGTGTAGGACACATGAAAGACATAAATGTGGGAATTTTAGAAACATACATCTTTTTCAAGGGTATTTCTACTCTTGTAATTAATTTGGTCATAAGGCAGTAAATTGCAAGGTTTATGAGAGGAATGTATATGGCTTCACCAGGAGAAATCCTAAGATATTTGCACCTTTAATGAATAAAAAAATTAAGTTTTATAAGTGCAATAATGTTGGGCATATAGCCAAGTGGTGTATATCATAACTTCTAGAGACAAGTAGGAACAAGAACAGTCAAAGGAATCAGAAGGATCAGTTGAGAAAGAAGGTGGACAAAGGTAAAGATCAGTGTATGTTGAGAGTAAATATAATCCAACCCCAAATTAACCACCTAAAGAGGAGGTGGTGGAGGGCATAAGCTAATATTTTCACTCTTATACCTGAGCCCCAAAGGTGGCCCTTTTCCATTGATGTCAAAGGAGGAGATATTTGAGTTAGAGGGAGAGCATCCAGTCAAGGAGAGCAGATTCTTAGGGGGAGAAGAATAGAAAGAAGTAAAGGAAATGGTAAAATATAAATGGGTTGCCATCAATGACAAAGGGGGATATTTTTGGAAATATAAGCAAGATTTCTTGTCATTGATGTCAAGAGTCAATTTCAGTGAGTAGTGCAAAAGGAAGGATGTCAAGAGTCAGTTTCAGTAAGCAGTGCAAGAGAAAGATTGCTTCTAGGTCTAAGGGAAATAATATTATAATATTCAAGGTGGTCAGATAAGGTCTAAAGGAGCAGTAGGAAGGCCCAAAAAAATAATATTTTATTATAATATTAAAGGTCTAATGGTAAGACCTAAAGTGGTTTAATTAATTATAATAAATTTATTATTAATTAATTTATAACTTAATTTAATTAACCCTAAGGTTAGGGTTATAAGGGAAAAGATTTATTTATTCAGTGTCGACGTCATACGAAGTTTTCCCTTCCACCGATGTCCAAAGGGAGATGGCACAATGGTATAAATACCATGTGCATTGGTTGACTTAGAACTTACCTTCGATCGATTCACATTTGAGAGCCTACGATTTTTACGATTTATGTGCAAGGAAAAATATAAGTTTTGGTTTTATTAGATGGCCATTGAAGGATAAAAGGAGAGAGGATTAAAGCCTCATAACCAATTGTGTGGTTGGGCTAGCAGAAAGTGGTTGTATGTTGATACTTTGCAAGGTGGGGACTCGCAGATCGAATCCCGGTGGTAGTGTTTTGTGGTGGTTGTTTTCGTTTTGAGCACCCAATAGAGAAGACAAAGCACACAAGGTGTTTTTGCCTTCCAAGGTGAGTACCTAGCTCATACGATAGTTGAGCTACGGCTAGGGTGTTGGTGGCAACACAGCGGGGGATCGAATCCCACCAAGGGAAAAAGAGGTATTTAATTTTTAAATTAAATTTTGTCCTAAGGTTTTGTTAAGGCATGATTTTTGTGTGTTAAGAGGGAGATATAAGGTTTATAAAAGTTAAAATATTTTATTGTGATTTTTATGATTAGAATTTGGAAGGAGTAATAAGGTGAATGAAGAAAATTAATTGTTGTTTAATTTTTTCTAATCATTTTTAAGTGTGGAGATTATAAGGTGTGATTGAGATTTAATATTTTGTATGGTGAAATATTTTGAGGAAATATTTGAATGAAAATTTGAGAAGGTTTTTGCTACCTAACCTTTGAGATTGGCAAAGAGGGTAATTGTGATTGAGATAGTTTTAGAAGTCAATTTTTTATCAAACAAAAGGTATGGGTACATCTTCCTTATGAATGAAATATTTTTGGATGTTGTGAATGCTAAGCTGGAGTGAAAATGATTGTTTGAAAAACATTGTTGAGTTTGATTTTGAGATATCCAATGTTGATTGATGTGGGTTTTCTAGAATAAAATTTGATGCTAGAAACCTTGTTTGATAAGAATTGTTGGAAATATTGAGTGAGATTTCATATGCTTGATTAGGGTTTATGAAAATAACATGAGTATCATTGTTATGTAAATTTGGAATCATTAGTCAAGGTTGATTTCCATAGTGTGAGTTGTTGTGAATCACTTGTTTAGGGTTTGTAAGAAAATTGTGTTTCATTGAGTGATTGGTTGAGTGGAGTTGATTGAGCATAGTTGAGTGAAAGTGTTGGAGTGATAGTTAAATTTCTGTGAAACAAATTATTCTTTACTAATCTAAGAAAAAAATTGGAAGTGATTAAGTGTGAAACATACTGAGTCTCTTACCATTCTCTATATGTTTCTATGGTTAAACAAAATTCTTAATGAAATTTGTTTGTGATATTGAAGAGGTTTTATGGAAGAGATCAAGTTGAGTTTTATGAGTATTTTGTGAGGGTGAAATATATTGAGTCTCTAACAATTATCTATATGTTTTTGAAGTCAAATAAGAATTTTATGTGAAAATTTTTTGTGTGATTGAAAATATTTTTTGTAAAATATTGAGTTGAGTTGAGTAAGCTTTTGTGGAAGCTTACAAAGTAGATTTGAGGTAAGTCTTGGTGAAGACTGTTGAGCATATTGGACAAGTTCTAGTGAGGACTTGCTGAATATATTTGAGGTAAGTCTTAGAGAAAACTTGAGAGCAGATTGGATAAGTTCTAGTGAGGACTTGTTGGACAGATTTGAGGTAAGTCTTAGAGAAGACTTGAGAGTAGATTGGACAAGTTCTTGAGAGGACTTGTTGGATAGATTTGAGACAAGTCTTTGAGAAGACTTGTGAGCAGAGTTGATTGATTTATTTTTTCAAAACTTGATCTAATATTTGGAACAGATCTAGCACAGTTGATTTGTAATTGAATCAAGCTTTGTGTTAAGGCTTGAGGACAGATTTGAGGACATAGTTTGGTGCAGATTTGAGGATATATTTATGCAAAATAAGACATAAATATTGAGAATATTTGTGCTAGACTGAAGGTGATGAGGATTGATGTTTGATCTTTCATATGACCCCTCTAGTAGTTCCTAGCTAGGTTTGCATAGTTTATTTCTTGCAAATTAATAATTGTAAGTGAGTCTCCTTCTCACATGCACTTGTGGGCACTAGTTATCTTCTAGTTGTCATTTAGAGTGTTAGTTAGTAAGTGTGAACTCAAAGTAGGAAGTGTGTACTTCAAGATAGCTAAAATGGATCTTCTAGTTAGCAATATTCCTTTCTCTTAACTTAGAAGTTTACGTGCATTCTCCTTTGCACTTTTGTAGCTTATGGTTAAGCATATTGGATCAAATCCATGATTTGATGGGTTTGGTTATGTATTTTGGGCCATTAGTGCCTATATATTGAATTGTAAATAATAGAACACTTAGTTGGATTTTCAATCCTTTTCATTGGTATCAGAGCCTAGTTCATGTTTGCACTAGGGCTTGTGAGGTGAGAGGATAGGAGATAATTTTGTTATGAGAAATATTTTCTCATTGAGGACTCGGTTTAAGCTCAAGGGTAGCTTGAAAACCATTCGAAGAAGGAAGTTCCTTCGACGACAAACTCCTCGTTCCAACTTTTTGCTTATGCTCAAGAGGTATAGGAAAATTTTGCCTCAGAGTTCTTCTTATTGTGATCCTTGGAAGGGATTGGATCGTAGCTACGGTCCAATTAGGATTAGGGAGCCATTTAACCCTACTGCCCCCCCCATTTTTGAGTACTGAAGAGCTCCAGGAGGTCATCAAAACCAGGTCGTGTGTCGACTTGGGTCTGGTTGCCTTTCAAACGCTGGTCGTGTGTCGACCGGATCTTGAAAGGAGAGCTACTGGAGGGATCTGGTTGCTCGCATTTTTACAAATTAAGTTTTTCAAATTTTGGAATTAACCCCCCTGGTTAATTTTTAAAATTTTTTAGTTTGTATTAGAAAAGCTTTAATTTTTATTAATATATTATTTTATTAATATATTAATTTGCTGCATTTGTAAAAAAAAAAAATACTGTAATTTATTTTTTTTAGCAGCATCGGCCAGGCCTCGGCTGCATTCGACAGCATCGGCCAGGCCTCGGCTGCGTTCGACAGCGCCGATGCTTTTTCGGCAGCACGCGGCGCGGCCATTTGCCATTGGCAATGGCCTTGCTGTTCGGCGCGACAACGACAACATCTGCTGCCATCGCTGTTCGCTGACAGCGCCAGGCGGGTGTACCGCCTTGGCGTCAGGCCAGCCGCCTGACGTTGTTGTCAGTACTGACAACGTCAGGCGAGCGGCCTACGGCCGGGACTACCGCTGATAGCCGCCAGTGCGGTCTTCGCATTGGCGCGTCAGGTCCAAGCCGTCAGGCGCTTTGGGCCTGACGTTGTTGTCAGCCTCGTAGTCAGGCTTTGGTCTGACTACGCAGTCCGGCAGCCCGCGTCGACAGGCGGACAACAACCTGCTGCCGCGTCTGACAGGTCGGCGAGTTTCGCCGAGGCTTGCTACGGTCGACAGGTTTGCCTGTTGTCCAGCTTGCGACGGTCAGACCAGCCGCACGACTGACGGCTGACGCCTGCGCAGGCGTGCACTCTGCACGCAGGTTTTAGAGATTGGTGCAGCAAAGGCAATGAGGAATTGCCTCAAAAATTGTGTTTTCTTTTCTGCACATTGCCTCGGGAATTGTGCCAGGCAATAATTGTTTTTTGCACCTCGAGAACCGTGCAACTGAAGACTGCAAACTTTCATGCAGGGTAAGTGAAGTTCAGTTTCAGTTAAGGCAGCCACATCAAAGGGTAAATTATTGTAATTTTTAATTTTTACTATTTAAGGTTGCATGTTAAATTTTGTGTTTATTAATTTAATTTTTAATAACTTGATTAAATTCATTAATCCTTGATTAATTGAAATTTAATTTTTAATTAAGTTATTTTTAAATTAATAAATTCTAAATTGCACCTTAGATTAGTTTAAAATTTCAAAATTTTGAGCCTTAGGAGTAAATTTTCAAATTCAGAAGCACTCCATTGTAACAAGGAAAATTTTCATTGTATTTCCTTGATTTAGTGCTTTCTCATTTTTACTCCTGGCTTATACCCGGGTTCACATGGCTTCTGACTTGGCTGCCCAAGTGGCAGAACTTGCCCATGTTGTAAATGCTTTAGCAGATAAAGCTAATGACACTACCATGGCAGAAGTCCTTGGCAATCTTGCCATGAAGGTAAATGACATTTCTGTGCATAATGCTTCAACTTCTGCTCATGATTCTCGTCTGAGAGTTCGTTGTGAAGTTCCATTTTATGATGGATCCAGGAACCTTGATGTCTTGAATAGTTGGATTCTTGACATGAGTTCTTGGTTTTCTTACTCTCAACTTTCAGATGACGATGTAGTGCCTTATGCTAAGCTAAAACTTTCTGGTTTAGCCAAAGTACTTGTTGAACGAAAAAGAGGACAGGATGCACTCACTTCATGGGATGAGCTTGTACATTGTCTTAAGACCAATTTTTATCCTTCAAATTATTCTAGGGAATTGGTTATTAAATGGTTTCATTTTTGACAAGGTACTAATATGTCTGTACAAGAATATATTTTCCAGTTTAACAGGTTCAGGATACTTGTGAATGTGGAGGATGATGTTCCAGCTTTGATTCTCAAATTTCAAAGTGGCTTGTTAGAGCATTTGTACAGGGAACTAATGTTTGTTTCTATGGAAACATTGGATTCAATTTTCAACCAGGCGCAACTTGCGGAGGACAAGTTTAAGGCGCATTCGCAGGCATTCCGCGCACTTGTTACTCAAGTGGTTGCAAACTCATCAAAAGGGAATAATTCTTTCTCACAAAAGAAGAATTTTGCTCAAAAGAAGAATGTTTCTTCTCCATCTCCTTCTTCTCCTTCCCCTTCCGCTTCTACTCCTTCTTCTTCTTCTTCTAAACCTTCTTCTTCTTTTTCTTCTTCTAAAAAATTTTGCAATTATTGTAAGAAGAAAGGGCATGAAAAAGCTGATTGCTTTAAGCTTAAAAAGAAGAGTTTAGTAATTACTACTCAAGAGGAGGATGCTCCCAAGGGTCCCCTTGAGTCTGTAGGAGAGAGTAGAGTATACATGGAATTACGAGGTAAGCTTAATGAAGTTACCTTGGTAAATGTAAGTTCATCAGAAGGGGCTCGTGATGCTTTGTTCATCACTCGAGCCCATTTGCTTCATAATTTTGCAACTGATTGTATAGTGGATAATGGCTCGTAGAAAAATCTAATTGCGAGGTCCATTGTCGAGCGTTTGAAGTTACCTATGGAGCCTCATCCTCAACCTTATTCTTTGGGTTGGAAGGATAGTGGAAGAGGCTCGGAAATCACTCACACTTGCACATGAAAATTTGTACTTGGCCCACATTTCATAGATCAAGTCACTTGTGATGTGACTCCTATGGATTGTTGTGGGATTTTGCTTGGACAACCTTTTCAGTATGATAGGAGAGCTGTTTATGATGCTTTCAAAAGAACCTACACACTTCAAAAATATGGTAAGGTCTTTCTCATTAAAAGCACCAACACTCCTAACATCATTCTAAGTTCCAAGCAAACTAAAAGAGTAATTAAAAAAGGTGGTGATGTTGCTCTAATTTTCATTCGCTCTCAAAACACTTCTACATCCACATCCATTACAAAGCAACACTCTTCAATGGATAAAATATTGCAAAGTTATTCACACATATTTCAGGAGCCAAAGTCTCTTCCTCCAATTCGCACAATTAATCATAGCATTGAAATCATTCCTGGTTCTTCACTACCTAATGCACCCATGTATAGACAATCTATTTTGCAAAATGAAGAAATAAAAAGGCAAATAGAAGATTTGTTGTCTAAGGGTTTCATTAAGGAAAGTACTTATGCTTGTGCCTCACCTATTTTGTTGGTTCTTAAAAAATATGGCACTTGGAGATTGTGTATTGATTTTCGTGCTTTGAACAGAATTTTTGTAAAGAATAGATATCCATTACCACGCATTGATGATTTATTAGATCAGCTTCAAGGAGCTAAGTTCTTTTCAAAAATAGATCTCAAAAGTGGATATCATCAAGTGCGTATCCAAGCTGAGGATACATGGAAGACAACTTTTAAGACGAAGATGGGCCTCTTTGAATGGTTGGTCATGCCCTTCGGTCTTACTAATGCTCCTGCAACCTTCATGAGGTTGATGAATGATGTATTTCGTGATGTACTTGACAAATTTGTAATAATATATCTTGATGATATATTGATTTTCTCAAAAACTTGGGAGGAACACCTTAGGCATATCCAACAAACCCTTGATCTTCTTGCGAAGAATCAATTATATGCCAATTCTTCCAAGTGTTCTTTTGGCAATACTTCGAGTTTCTTACCTTGGCTATGTGATTAGTGAAAGTGGAATTCAGGTAGATCCCATAAAAGTTGATGTTTTACTTAAGTGGTCCCCTCCTACAACTCTCATTGAGTTAAGGAGTTTTCTAGGACTTGCGAATTTTTATCGCAAGTTCATTCCTCAATATTCCACCCTTGCAGCTCCATTGCATTATCTCACTAAGTCCAAAATTCCATTTCATTGGGAGAAAAGCCAAGAAGTTGCCTTTGAGAAACTCAAAAAGAAACTTTGTACAGCACCTGTGTTAACTTTACCCGACCTCTCTCAACCTTTTGAGATTGAAACGGATGCCTCTAAAGTTGCCTTAGGAGCTGTGCTCAAACAGAATGGTCATCCAGTTGCTTATCATTCAGAAACTTTTTCTGCTGCTAAGTTGAACTATTCTACATATGACAAGGAGTTGTATGCATTAGTTCAAGCTATTAAGTATTGGAGACATTATATTTTGGGAAAAGATACAGTAGTACACACTGATCATATGCCTCTCAAGTTTTTACAATCTCAAAGTAAAATTGAAGAATCAAGACATATGAAGTGGGCCTCTTACCTCCAACAATTTCACTTGGTGATCAAGTACAAAAAGGGGAAGAGTAATACTGTTGCTCATTGTTTGAGTAGGCCTCCGACCGCTCTTGCCTTAACAGTTATGTCCACTTCACACTTGGGATTTCAGACTTGGCCTAACCAGTATTCACGGGATCCTGATTTTGGAAAAATATTTGAGCAAGTGAGTAAGCCTTCTTCTTCCAATTTGCGTCCTTTCCAAGATTTCTACATCAAAGAAGGACTTCTTTACAAATTGGACAAGGTTTGTGTTCCTTGTGAGCCTAGAGTGTCACTTCTTAAGGAAGCTCATTCTACACTTTATGGTGGTCACTTTGGGAAGCATAAAACACTTCATCATTTGCAAAGATTTTTCTATTGGCCTAAAATGCGAGAGGGATGTGTTGAGATTTCTCAAACAGTGTGCGGTTTGTTGTCGCTCAAAACCAGCTAATAGGAAGTTTGGCTTAGGCATGCCTTTGCCCATTCCTTCCCATCCTTGGGAAAGCATTTCCATGGATTTGGTTAGTGGTTTTCCTATGACAGTGTGCCAACATGATTGTGTGTTCGTGGTGGTTGACAGATTCAGTAAAATGGCTAAGTTTATTCCATGCCGCAAGACAAGTTCCGCATCTAGACTTAGCCCAATTTTTCTTTGACAACATTTGGCGTTCCTTTGGTCTACCTACCAGCATTATCTCGGATCGTGATTCACGCTTTGTGGGTCACTTTTGGCATTCTTTGTGGAAGATTTTGGGAGTTTCCCTTAACTTTTCCATCGCCTATCATCCGTGATCCGATGGGCGGTCGAAGTGGTAAACCGTACACTTGTGCAAAGTTTACGAATCTATCATCACGCTTCACCAACAAAGTGGGACTTGAGTCTCACTCATATTGAACATGCCTACAATAGGGCCCTACATTCTTCTACAGGTCATTCACCCTTTGAGGTTTGTATGGGATTTCAGCCCTTGGCACCTTATGAGTTACCTTTGTCTTTGCCTTCTCCTGTCACTTCACATCTTCGGAAGGAGCAAGACAAGGCACACTCATTTATTCAACACTTGCAAAATCTTCAATCAAAGGTGGTTGAGATTTTGCAAAAGACACAACGACGAGAAAAAGGCCATGGATCGACATCGAATTCCTCATCCATTTCAGGTTGGTGACAAAGTTTGGTTGCATCTTGACAAGCGGCGTTTTCTCGATAAGACTCATAGCAAAATCAAACCAATTCGCTATGGGCCTTATACTATTCTTCAGCAGGTGTCCGAGAATGCTTTTCGCCTTGATCTTCCCGCACACTTGGGAATTCATGACGTCGTCAATGTAGATCTTTTGAAGTTGTACTTTGACTCTACATTGGAGACTGCACCAGCTATCAGTCATCCTGTGGACGTGGTTCCTGATGCTCAGTTACCATTGGATGCAGATCAGATCTATGACACGAAGACTCGACAGACTCGCCAGGGGTCTACCACCTCATATCTTGTGGCTCGACGAGGACAGCTGCCGCATCAGGCTCGTTGGATTTCTTTTCATCAGATGTCCCGTGACTTTCCTATTCTTCTGAAAGCATTGGAGTCCAATGCTTCTATTGTGGGGAGGCATGATGAGGATTGATGTTTGATCTTTCATATGACCCCTCTAGTAGTTCCTAGCTAGGTTTGCATAGTTTATTTCTTGCAAATTAATAATTGTAAGTGAGTCTCCTTCTCACATGCACTTGTGGGCACTAGTTATCTTCTAGTTGTCATTTAGAGTGTTAGTTAGTAAGTGTGAACTCAAAGTAGGAAGTGTGTACTTCAAGATAGCTAAAATGGATCTTCTAGTTAGCAATATTCCTTTCTCTTAACTTAGAAGTTTACGTGCATTCTCCTTTGCACTTTTGTAGCTTATGGTTAAGCATATTGGATCAAATCCATGATTTGATGGGTTTGGTTATGTATTTTGGGCCATTAGTGCCTATATATTGAATTGTAAATAATAGAACACTTAGTTGGATTTTCAATCCTTTTCAGAAGGACTATGTTTAATACATATTTGAGATAGATATTGAGCAAATTTGTGCTAGACCTAAGTACTATGTTTAGTACAAATTAAATATAGATATTGAGCAGATTTGTGCTAGACCAAAGGACTATTTTTAGTATAAATTTAAGATAGATATTGAGCAAATTTGTGCTAGACCAAAGGACTATGTTAAGTGTATATTTGAGACAGATCTAAGAGCAATATTTGGAGGTGACATAGCAAAGTACAGTAGTCTCCAATGGATAGAGATACATTATCTAGCATAGTAATGGCAAATATCTTCTAAGTGAGGATAGATTCTTCAATAGAGAGAGATCCACAAGCTAGTGTAGTGGAAGCAGTAGTCTTCTAGAGGATCACCAACCAAAGTAGAGGAGAAGCAATTCTCTTGTGGATAGAGTTCCACAAATAAGCTTAGGGGATTGGTATCTTCTATGGATAGAGATCCATGAACTTGATTAGGGGATTGGTGTCTCCTTTGGATAGAGGTCCATAAACATTGTAATAGGGAAGGATTCCCAAGAGAATTTTTGAGAAAATTTAAGTGAAATATTTTCTCCATGGAGTAGCCCACATTAGGTGAACCACGTTAAATTTGTGTCTCTATTATGTATGGTGATTTGTGCATTGCTTTGATTATTACTATTGATATTGCCATAAATATATTGTATAATATTGTTTGTGAAAGAAAAGTAAAATGTAGTCTTATATTGTTCACCTCCCATATTAGTATAATCTTGTGTTCTTAAATATTATATTAGGTTAAATTCATTTATGTAATTGGGGTTTTGGTATAGGTATAAATACCTCCACCACTCCATCCATTATATTGGAGTATTGGAATTCATATCTATTGATAATATAGTGATTTTTATGGTGTCTACAGGTGCCCACTATATCTTTCTCTCTTTATATACTTTTTATACAATATTTATATAACTTAATTTGGTGATGCATATTTGATTAATTGAGACACTTGAGATGATGGTTTTTTAATAGTTTTACAATTTTTTCTTTTTTTTTTGCAATATTAAACTTGGAAGAGAATAGTTTGACATCACAATAGAAGCTTCAAATTTCATTGGTGAACATTAGTATTTTCCCCTTGGGATTTGAAGTTTCAACCATGAGAATATTTGGCTTACATAAAGGTTAGCATGGTTCAAATCCCATAATTTTTTGAAAGTGTTATTTTATTATGAAAACCCTATGGATCATGATTAACCTTCTTATGGTTAAACCCATATTATAACTTATAATTAACCTTAATCCCTCTTGTTATGTCAGGTTAGGTTAAATTCATTTATGTAATTGGGGTTTTGGTATGGGTATAAATACATCCACCACTCCATACATTGTATTAGAGTGTTGAGATTCCTATCTATTGATAATATAGTGATTATTTATGGTATCTACAGGTGCCCACTATATCTTTCTCTCTTTTGTCCTTTTTATAATTTTTGTATGTTGGAGAATATTACATTATTTGGTACATGTTAATGTACCCCAATAGTACATGGTACAATGTACCATTGTAAATATTAGATTAGTGTGTGAGTTAATAGTTTAGTGTGTGTGATTTATATTTTCCCTAAAGTATGTGTCTATGTTTAGGATGTACACAAGTGTTATGTGTGAGAAAGTGTGCAAGTATGTAGAGTGTGAGAGTATCCAAGTTTTATGTAACAATGTGTGCAAAGTGTCATATAGTAAAGTTTTCAAGTGAATAGAAAGTCAAGAATCATGTATGCAAGTGACAAGGTATAAATCCAAGAGGTATGAGAGGTTTGTCAAATTTGTGGAATAGGAAAGGATGAATATCCTAGATATGTGAGGAGTGCAATATTCAAGTATTTAAGAGTTACCTTTCTGAGGTTATATTATGGAGACAAAGCTCCCTGACATGTATCTAAAAATCAATGAAGTGTTTCTCAATAATAGAGCTTGTATATTTGATTCATCATTAATATTATAAGTATATTTTTGATTGATATTGTTATATTTTATAAATATTATATTCATTGACATTTTTGGAATTGATCCTTCATATATATTCTCTATAAGTATTATTTTTTCCTACATATTGGGATCTTTGATTAAATCTAGCTAAAAGGCCAACAATGTTATCAAATCCACCTTGAGTGTAGAGAGCTACATTCAAGCCAAGTACCTTGGAGAATTGTCTATCAATGATATTCAAGCCAAGAGAATCTTGGATAATTGTTCTATCATAGTTACCACATAAAAAGCTAGCATTAAAGAATAAATATAGTGTGAATTTGAATTTGAAGGTAAAAAGAAATTGTAGTTTTTAGAAGCTAGTATCAAAGAAGAACTCTGGTATAAAATTGAATTTGATTAGGCATAATTTATTTGAATTTTTGCTACTTAACATATTTATTGAAGAAATTTTTGAGCTGGTGAAGAATAGAAAAAAGTATAACATTGATAATACAAAGACTAATGGAATCAGAAAAAGGAGGACAAAGCCATATATTGGATAGCATCAGGCTAGAAGCTTGAGGATGATAAGGGTTGATGTCAACAAAACTAAGAGTTTTTGAAAAGTACCCATACTATCTCAAGAGAGTAGAATATAAGAAAATAAGTAAAAGTTGCAAGGCAAAAATCTATCTATGAACAAAGATAAGAGTCATTCCAATCACCTAAATCTACAAGACTTCTAGAAGAAGCTTTCCAAGAGCACAAGTATAACTCATGAGGCATTTAAGCAATCTGAGAAGAGGAGATATCCAATAGTAATGTGTCTAAAGAGAGAGAAGCAATAACAAAAGATCTATGAGGTGAGATATGTTCAAATAGGAGTTTCTTGAGTTGGAGAATCTCTAGTCATAACCTGTATAGAAAAAAGTAAGAGTAGCATAAATTTTCAAAGAACGAATGCCACCTAAGCTAGAGCACCAAATGAACTACCTAAACCAAATCATCATAGACTTCCTATAAGGAAAGAAGAAATAAAAGGATAAGAGTCACCCAAAGCCAAGAACATTGCTACCTAAGAACAAGATAAACTTACCAAAGAAGCAAAAGCAAAGTATCTCTATGAAATAATAGTGCATAGATTGAAAGCACACAAGGAATGAAATCCCATTCAAATCCAGCCTAATAGAGTCAAATAGAAGAGCATTCATTAGAAGTGTAAAGCCCCTTAAGCACATTTAATTTTTCTAACATCTATAGGTAGAGGTGCATGAAGATATTTCACTGAATTGGTGAAACATGGATGTGAGTTGTGAACTATAAAAAACTTGAGAAATACAGTGATCTTGGTAGAAGATAAAGGTAAGGATTTAATTACCTCCTATTGTGGGAAATTTTTATATCCTTAAAATACGATTGTCACACTATCTAAATTTCCTAAGGCACAACTAGTTATGCAAGATATAGTAAACTTACCTCTTTAACCTAAAATCTGTTAATTCTACATATGTTAGGTTGGGTTAGGATACCCCAAGATGAGCTTATTAATGATGATCATTGGATCTTAAGCTCAACTAGATTACAGTGAATTATATGAAAATTTAATTGTGAAAAAACTAGACTTAACTTCCAAGACTAGTGCCTAATCTATTGGGTGGTTATAGCAATGATTAAATTGCCATGAATGAGAGTGAATGAGAAAGAAGAAACTGGTTCATTCGAGACCATTCAAATTATCCAATGAAAACAAATTATTAAACAATAAAAAATGTGTCATTTACATATTCAAATTATGTAATAGATAAATGAGCCACACACACATTGTATAATAAAATTTGCAATAAGGAAGAAATCGAGATTTGTATTAAATTTCAAAAAAGTATTACAATATTTGTCTAGCAAAATGTCTAGATTCCATGAAATTTAATACAATTTTTCACTCTATTTGAATGACATAACAGAGGAACCAATCTCTCTTCATCTTAATAAAGTGACAAAGAGTTCCCAATTCCTTATTCGACTACTAGAAATAATCGCAGTTGACCAAATAGATCTTCTAAAATTCCTGCACAAATAGGGAAGATTAAGAATGGGACAGATAAAATACAACATAGGGAAATACAATGACCTAAATATAGGGCACTCGATATACCTTGATTTCAAAAATTTGGCTACATATTCTTGATGTTGAATTCTAGCCTGAGAAACTCCTTTTATAGCTTGGGTGCCAAAATTTTGTTGTTGATACTTGGTGCAGGTGGCTCCATGATAATATTCTTCAACTATGTATTTTCTTAAGTGCATTACAAGCTATCCTCGAACTGTTAAAATTTTGGATTTCTACCATCTATCTCAAAATGCAACCATTTTTTACTACAACTCGTCATTTCAGCTTCCTCAACTCTAACTACTTTTAATTTGAAGGGAGTTCTTGAACTAGCTTGGATGAGTGATTGTTCAAATTTTTGTGTTTGGTTCTGTGGTGGACTAGGTTTTGACTCTAATTTTAAAATACCTTTTTCTTATTGTGTGTAAAATTAAACTCTTGTTTATCCTAGTCATCGAATCTTCTAGTCTTTGGTTGAATTTGGACTAGTTTTTTCTTGACGTAATATAATAATTTTTTTTAGTGAAACAGAGGGCTAACTGACACGCTAGGGAAGGGAGAAAAGAGAAAACATGACACAATAAAATATAATGGATGAGACATGTACATGAAGTGGTGATGATCGAATATGAAATTCTAAAGATAATACAAGAGAAGAAGCTCAGAAGAAGGGGATGGGAATGGAAAATGATATCTGGAGGTACAAAAATTAAGGAAACCATAAAAAACAAAGTACCTCCATAACTATATTTCATTGAAATGTTTCCTCTGTAACTATATTCTATTGAGGTGTGTGTCTACTTCCAATGTAGATAGATTACTAAGGTTTCACCCTCTGCTTACATTTGTTGTACCTTTTGCATCTCTTAGAATTAATACATGGGAAGTTATTGCACCACTCGTGTTTCTTATTGAAACTCTTTTATTGCACATTTTGATTCATTTTCATCACTAAAACCTTTGCCTTGGCCATTGCCTTCATATAAATTTGCATTAAGAGGAGGAATTTTGTCATCTGACGACAATACAATTATGTTCTACAAATTTGAAAATATTTGGTTTGCTTGAACTAGCATTGATAAAACCTATCATTTATCCTGCCTACTTTTGAGCTCACTTTACTTGGTACAATCTGTGAGATCTCGATTTTCCCGATTGATTTCATCTGTGTATTATAGGACTTCCTTATTTTATAGTTAAAGTTACATTTTTTAGTCTACCAAATATCCTTAGATCTTCAATACTATTACTATGTTGAGGACACCTAATGTCAGAGATGAACTAAAGAATGATTATTTCATTTATTCATGGATTGAAGAATATGTGAGAATTAACCCATATCTTTGTTTATTCGAACCATTTGGTAATGTCGTGAGGACTTACCACTTTGATTTTCTTGATAAATCTTACTCTTTTCTTGTCTTATGTACATTATATAAGCTCTTATTTATTTACTTGCATTCTTTTAGCCAAAGCCAAGCAAATTTGGGTCATTCATTAACTCTTTGCAGATCACAATGCATCATTGATTTGGAATCAATTTGCATTTTGAATGTTTTCAAGGCAATAATATTTTAGATCTGGGCCGTCTAATTTTCCTTTTGGAGGATTTAATCTAGGCCCTCTAATTCTAGCCAATCGCTAGTCATCACTGAGACTGGACGAACCAATAGGAATTTGTTTTTTTGGACAACTTAGCGGAAGACTTAGATTCTTATTTTAGAGAATAGAAAAGATAGGTTTGGTTTATTTTTGGAGGACCTCTATATTCCCTGACATGAAAATTAATAATGGGGGCATGTATCACTAGCGATGGTACAAAAATAGGGACCACTTAGGGAATAATGTGAACCACAAGAAATATAACAGACTAAATAAGTAAAGGGAAATAAACCTTCAATATTTATCAAGATATATGGACCTTTGGAAGGAAATCATGCAAGGGAAAAATTTAAAATTTGAAACTTAATACTTTTACTTTTTATATTTCCACCGTGGTATAATTTAAAATCTCATCCATCATGGGGTCTTCTTCTTTGGTGTACACTTGTCACTAGAACCATCTTATATCAACAACCATCATCTATCACCCTTGATGAAATTGAAGGACGGTAAAATCATTATATCATGGTTAGATCTGTGAGCACCATATGATTTAATTGAAAATTAAAAGGATAGGCAAGATGTCTAATTGTTTCATAGGTCTTAGCTTAAAATATGAGCAATTTTTTGTGTGAGTGCCATCAAATGATTCTTGGGTCGATGCATGACATCCAATTAGCAAGACCTACCTAATTTTTAATGTACAATCAATGAATTGTGGTCGTACAAATTTGACTTTATTGTTAAGTGTCGATCAATCTTATTATGTGTGAGCCTTTGATTCAGGTCAAACATGATCATATTTTAAGAAATAGGAGCCATTGCACATATTTGAACAAAAACCTTAGGGAAGATATCTTTGGGTTAAGTCTATAAGACCTATAATACTTTGGACCATGGTAAGAAATGAATGGCTTGATCTAGCCTCTAGTGTGCACATCATTAGATCAAAATGATGAGGTATGAGCATCATTGCATCATCACAGATCAATGTGCATTGTTCAATTTGACCAAAGGGTGAAGACTCTAATTGTGATATAATGGGTGGTAGGCTTTGTTAAAGCTTGAGCAAATCCATGCATGCACATCATTAGATCATACTTGGATCGACAATAACTATCAGAGTTTAGGGACATGTGTGATGTTTACCTTAAAGACACATGACTTTGAATTAGAAACTTTAAGCTTTTAAATTTTGGATGGGTCAACTTCTCTTCGACTCGTAACCACCATCAAATTAGAACACAACACATGTGTGTCATAAAAAATGGAGGATATGTGGAGGGTTTAGCATGAAAGGGGCATGTACACTTAATTTGGAAGGTTTATATATTTTTGACTTAGACTATACCAAAAATTAAAGTGAGTGAATGTTGAAAAGACATTACGAAACCTAAGACATAGGGATGAAGGGTGATCATGGAATTTGTAATTGATAAACCTTTTTTAACTTAGGAAATTTAGCAAATGGCTGATGGATTGATAATCAGATAGATATCTAAAAAAAATGAATTTAATGAGACATTTTAATGGAACTAAGGTGTAAAAAAAGGGTGAAGGCAAAGGCTTATATGACAAAGTATTTTTGATGATAAAGACTTATCACAAGTATATATTATGAAATATTTGATGGGTTATGGCTTAACAATGGGAATGGTATTATGGAATATGAAAATTAATAGTGGATTTGGTAGTTAAAGGGTTTTTATGAAAATATAACAAGTATGACTAAAAGTATTTGATAATTAAATGAATTGATGAAGGTGGCTAAATGTATATCTGTAAGAAAATGATACATGGAGTAAATATAAATATAATGGGGTGAATTTTATGAGGTGGATGAACATGGATAATTTTATGGAAGGTAAAGGATAATAATAATTTGGTGAAATGATGGAAATAATAGGAATGAATTTGTGAAGGAGATCCTTGAATGGATTTAGCATAAAATTGGATAGATATCTATACTCTCCTAGGACAATAAAAACCCCTCACATATTTTTGAATCTTACCAGTGTATACTAAGATCGCCTAGACATCCATTTCTACAACCTTTGAAAAATTAAGGGTGTAATTTAGGTTGGGATTTTTGAAACCCATAACTAGCTCTAACTCGAACAAGAGAATTATTTAATGCTTGAGGGTGAATCCTAGAATTTCTAGTTGACCTCACCATGTACATGTTAACTTGTTTCATGACCCTCCCTGATGGACTTGGTGATATGGGAAAACAATGTATTAGTTGAGGAAGTTTTAATACTTGGTTTTGTGCAATTGATCTTCTATGCGATGATATATGTTATTGAAGAATATGATACTACTAACAAGTTTCCAATGTGTAGGATCATGTAATATCATAGGTGGAAGAAGTTGAGTCATCCACCAAAGGTGGGAGTACTTGAGGTTGGGGAAATGATGATAAGGCAAATCAGGGGTAACATGGATGGATACCTTCATATAGGTATGCATAATCGGATAGGGATAATTGTCAATAACTAACCACCTTCAGCCTCAGTTGATAGCCTAGTAGCTATCATAAATTCTCAGGTTGAGACAGGTGACTGAATTGACAAAAATATTCCCTCCTTGTATGATACATATTGTTTTCTTGTCTTTTACTTCATCACTTGCTGCATCAATGGTTTTTAAAAAAAAAAGATAATATTTTAAATGATAAATGTAATTTCATTTCAAATAATAGTTAGATTATTATAAATTATAAATGTAATTTCATTTCAGATAATAGTTAGATTATTTTAAATGATAAATGTAATTTCATTTCAAATAATAGTTAGATTATTTTAAATGATAAATGTAATTTCATTTCAAATAATAGTTATATTATTTTAAATGATAAATGTAACTTCATTTCAAATAATAATTAAAATTATTTTAATTAATAATAGTATTATTTTAAAGGTTCGAGGTGTAGACCAATTGGTTCGACAAAACCCCGTAAGGGGGACGAAGGTCCAAGGTTCAAATCTTGGGCCTCGTCGAATTAAATTATTGTCCCTTTCCTGGTGCTTTCATTAGCATAAAAGGTTTAAAATTATTGTGGCATGGTGTTTATAGGGGAATATTGCACGAAGATCTATGTGGTGTCTTTTAGGGCGAATAGCTCTGAATATTGTGGTGGCCATAAAAGTTGGACAGCCTTCCCGGATCATGATGGCTATCGATTCCACCATGTAAATTAAAATATATATAGTATTATTTTAAATGATAAGAAATATTCATTTAATATTATAAGTAACTTATTTCAATTAGTAACCAAAGCTCATGTTGAAATAATAAAGGCTTATATATTACATAAGTCTCTATAAAATATATATATAATATATATGTATAACCTCCCTGTTGACCTTGGAAGAAAAGCGTGGATAAGAAAGCTTCTCCTCGAAGAAAGAAAGGACTTTCCAACATACTAAGGTTTGCCACCTATCGAGGGACAAGACATAATTGAAGGCGGATGGTGGAAGATAGGAGGAAGTAATGGCAGTAAGAGGCGGTATGACCGATGAGGATAAGGGCCTAGGAAAAATATGAGAAATGAGGGAGAATGCAAAGGGAAAGGAATGCAAGGAAGAAAAAAATGAGAACATAGAGATAAAACAAAGGGGAAGAAGGAATAAACTCAGAGGGTGAGCTCAATCGCTCTAGAGGTAATTCCAAAAAAATATAATTAAGTCAAACCAAGTTGGTTATCTTGTGTTCTTGGTTACGCATGATTATTTTAGTATTAGTATGCATGGGCATCCTTCTTGTTTGGGCACAATTTTTTATTGCCTTGGTTTGAATGTTTAGATGTTGCAGTAGCAACGTAAAGATAGCCAAGTACACCCTGACCTCTCCTTCTTTGTTGTGCAATCCATCTTTGGGGGTTAGCTTAATCTTTGGTTGGTTGGTTTGACCAAGAGTGGTCACCTTTCTTGTGTGACCTACGTTGGTGTTATAGATATCCTTTATGTACAACCTATTGTAAATAGTAAGTTGAGCAACCCTATCTTTGTTGTTGTATATTACCCAAGTAATGGGTCTCTATTTGTGTTACTACTCATTCTCCCTGTGTAAGGTATGCTAGAGTGAGCCACGGTGGAGATATTTCTTGTGCTGGGTAGAAATGACCTAGGTTAATATTTTCCTAACTCTCCTCTAGTAACATAGGTGGCCATTTGTTGCAATATCATCTCCCTTATCACACTTAGTGAGCGATGTATACGCTATTGGATTGTCTGCCATAGAGGAAGAAGGGCATTAGAGTGCATGCTCCCTTTGAGCCTTGCTCGATGCCCTAAGTAGGATGGATAAGTCATATTTGGTTGGATTTATCAGTATCGCAAGATCAATGTGGATAGTCTCAGATGTGTGCAACACCTCTGTCATTAGTCACTACCTATTAATGTTGTTGGCCAGTATTCTCCCTATCTTAGAAAACCCTTATGTTAGGATTAGTAAATCCCTTGTCGCATGTCTTTTCATGAGTTGAATGAATAGTTTAGTGGAGTTTCAAATCATGCTAAATAAAGATTATTTGGAGTAAATTATGTAATGAAATATAGTTTTGATATATTTAAAAAATTGAGTAATGAGTCTTGTTTATTTTAAATAAAATATGATTTTTATTTATTTAGATAATTAAGTAATGGGACTTGATTATGTTAAACAAAATATGATTTTGATTTATTTAAATAATTGAGTAATGAGCCTTAATTGTGTTAAATAAAATATGATTTTGATTTATTTAGATAATTAAATAATGGGACTTGATTACGTTAAATAAATGATGGTTTTGATTTATTTAGATAATTAAGTAATGAGACTTGATTATGTTAAATAAAATATGGTTTTGATTTATTTAGATAATTAAGTAATGGAACTTGATTATGTTAAATAAAATATGGATTTGATTTATTTAGATAATTAAGTAATGGAACTTTATTATGATTAAATACAAGATGGATTTGATATATTTATATAATTGAGTAATGGGTCTTGATTATGTTAAATAAATCTATTTGGATTGTGTTAAATTAAAGTGAGGAGGTTATGATTTATAAACCAATGAACCTAGTTATTTGATAATTGATGGTATGGGATTTTTTTTTTTTTTGGTAAATAAAAGTCTTCATTAATTACCGGGTTTTGCAGGTTAACCCAAAACCTATTACAATATCCAGCCTTCTGCTAAGATCCTAGTCATCCTTGAAACTTTCTTACCAGAACTTGTGTTGAATCCCCTATAACACCTTACTAACAAGGCACACCCAAACATAAACATTACTTACATTGACAGGAGATTGAAGTTTGGAACTTTGCACTTGTGAAACCTATTGCTTGCCCATTTCCTATTCTCTGTCGGAATCCTCCAAGGATTACACCCTATTACCTTCATTTCCAATTTGGTATGATTTAGAGGGAAACCCCATAGTTATTACCAGCTCCATGGGGAAAGAACACCCATTCATCTTTCTCATTAACGGGTAGGTTTCTTTTCATGACTAATAATGTTTTCCACTTCACATGGCACACCTTGTGTCCATGTCACCAAACTTGAAGAACACAAGCTTATACTGAGAGGGGGGGTGAACAGTATAAGACCGCTTTCTACTTTTTCTTTCGATTCAACTTGCAGTTCAAAATTATGCAGTGAATATATAACAGCATCAAAACAGAAATCAAAGCAATGCACAAAATATCATCCACAATAGAGACACAACAATTTACGTGGTTCACCCAACGCGGGCTACTCCACGGATAAAATTTTTACTAAATTTTATCACCTCAAATTCTGGGAAACATGTCCCGATTACAAAGTTTATGGGCACCAACCCAAAGGAGATACCTTCCCCTAGCTCTACTTAATCTGGTGATCCTCTAGAAAACCTCTGCCTCTACAGCCCTTAGCAAGTGGAACTCTATCCACAGAAGACACCTGTCTTCCCTGCTCTGGCTGGAGACCTCTATCCTCAACTCTATCACCGCACAGTCGGTCCTCTTATCTGCACCAAAACATAGTCCTTCGGTCTGGCACTATTGTCCTCGAACTTGCACCTCTACGCAATTACAACACTTGATCAAATATCCACTTATGCACCTCTGTGCAAACACAGCAGCAATGTCTTCGCACACTCTGCTCTTCGACGATCGAACTTCTCCCCGCACTCCACTTCTGCGAAAGTCGCACTTCGAACGCACACTTGATCGATGCTCAAACTATTCAAATAGCCCTCCTTTTATAGAGTAAGATTCAAGATCATTACATTCAATCTTAGTCGACTGTTACTCTTCAACTGCGTCGGCTGCAAAACCCTGCGCTACGTCGGCCCAGATTTTAACTTTGTCGGCTCAAAGTTAACTCTGTCCTTCAACCGCCTCTGGTTCTGTAGCTGTCCCTACGAAACTACAACATGTCGCGATATCATGACATTTTTACAGCCGTACACCTTCTATAGCCTACTGTCACGAAATCGCGACACCTTGGCCTTTGTCGACTTCCTTTGTGCTTCTGTCACGAAATCGCGACACCTTTGCCTCTTGCTGACGTCATCTCACTTCTGTCACGAAATCATGACACTTTAGTCTTCATGGCCTTCCTCTCAGCTTTTGTCATGAAATCATGACACATCTGCTTCTGCTGACGTCATCTGCAACTCTATCATGAAATCACGATGCTTTTGCTGCCTTAAGCTCTTTTCTGCCATATGCCCGTGAAACTGGAACATGTCACGAAATCATGACGCTTTCACCTTCGAGCTCTTCCTTCTTCAATTCATCACGAAATCATGACGCTTCTTCTGTTTAAGACTTGCTAACTATTTCTGTCACAAAATCGTGACACTTTCTCCAACTACAAGCTGCCAACTCAACCTGTCATGAAATCATGACACTTTCTGCATCCGTACAACTTCTTTGTAGCCTGTCACGAAATCATGACGCTTTCAGCTTTCGAAAGCTTTCTCTACTGCCTATCGTGAAATCGTGACACTTCTGGCTTTCGTACGTTTTCTTTACTGCCTGTCGCGAAATCGTGACACTTCTGGCTTCCGTACGATTTCTTTTGCAGCTTGTCACGAAATCGCGATGCTTCTCCTTTCAGGCTCTTCCCTTTGCTGCATGTCACGAAATCATGACATTTTACATGTAACTTTCTCTCTCTTCGAACTTGTCACGAAATCGTGACAGTTCTTTTTGCGGACTCTCTCTTCAGCATCATGTCGTGAAATCACGACACTTTTTCGTCCGAACAACTTACTTTGCAGAATGTCACGAAATCGTGACACTTTTCCTTCTCTGCCTTCCTGCACTTTTTGAGTCACGAAAATGCGACATGTCACGAAATCGTGACACTTTCCATCTGCTCTTCTTCCCTGCCAACATGTCACGAAATCGCGATAGTTTTGCCTGCTTTGTCTCTGTCTTCCAGCATGTCACGAAATCGTGACACTTTTGCCCGAACTTTCTCTCTCCTCAAACATGTCACGAAATCATGACAGTTTTTCCAGCACTTTCTCTCTCCTCAAACATGTCATGAAATCGTGACAGTTTTTCCATCCGCTTGCATACTTTTTCTTACTTGTCTTTTTCTTGATCTTTTGCAACTGGGCTACCCTGATCTTCTTGGAAACTCACTGTCCATGCTGAAACCTTCATCAAGACACATTCTTTGACATCAAACCAAATTGCTTCAAGACCTTCTTGACATCAATGACAACATCTACACTTAGAGTAAAGGCAATGTACCCAATGTACCCAAAATTGCCAACAATCTCCCCCTTTGTCATTGATGGCAAACCTTAACTGAAAACACTAGTCAAGAGCCAAAACTGAAAACAACTGATCCAACAACTGAGAATCTGCCTTTGAAGTTATTGCTCCCCCTGACTTGAAGCTCTCTTCTTCACTATGAAGCTCTCCCCCTTACTCATATCTCTCCCCCTTTGTCATCAATGGCAAAGGGTCACCTTTGGGGCTCGGGACTAAGAATGAGCCTCTTAGCTTAGTCCCTCCCCCACCTCCTTGATGAGGTGATTTAAAACAAGGGTGGGAGTGAAACTCCCATTAGGCACTCATCATCATCAGTGTCTACAATTTCTTTGTCGGGCCTTCTCTTGAACTCTTTGTCAGTGTTTCTGTTCTTGTCACTTTTCTTGTTCTTGTTCTCATCTCTTTTCTTGTCCATACCTTGATCCTTGGACCTGTTTATACCACTGTTCCTATTCCTGTACCTTGGAAGATCAGCTCTGCACTGTCTGGCTGTGTGACCTGCATTGTTGCACTTATAGCAAGTAACAATGTTATTTCTTTCGGGCATAGTTGTTCTTTGAATCCGCCTGTTACGACTAACCCAGTTCCTGTTATTTGCCTTGCAAAAAATTGCCTTGTGCCCGAACTGATTACAAGAGTAGCAATACCCTTGAAATAAATTACGGCCCCTAAAATTGTCATTTATCTTCCTTACTTGAGTCATGCACTGCGAAGCCATGTGGCCAAACCCGTGACATGCAAAACATCTGCCATGAAATATTCTTCTGTTTGACCTCTTGGGTCCCGAAAACTTCTTTTTCGTATTCAGAATTCTATTTTCTGTTTCTACGCATTTATCACTCACGGACTCTTTCTCTGAAATACTCTCTTCATCAGAACTCTCTTCTTTCTGAAATCTCTTACTTGATTCCCCAACTTGTTTTTTGTGTGGTTTAACAAAACCAAGACCTGTTTTATCTGATGGATTTCTTTGACTTTGGATGAGAGACTTAACCCTTTTGGAGCTATCTTGAAACTCGTACAGCTTATCCTTGTATTCTTTATTTTCCTCTTTCATGGCAGCCATTTTCTGTTCTAATTCACTATACTCAAGCATCTTAGATTCTAACTCATTCTTGAGTTCTTGTGTCTTAGCCATAGAGATGTCAAGACTTTCTATGAGTTCATCTCTCTCCATACAACATTCATCTAACTTATCCTTGAGTCTAGCATTCTTCTTCCTTTCCTTTTTCAAAACACTAAGAGCATTAGTAAGTTCACATTCAAGATCCTCTATTTGATTGCATTTTGAAATATCAAGGCCTTTTTCAGATTTCTTATCACTAGAGGTGCTACCCTTTTCAAAAACCATACAAGCATCTTCCTTATCATTTTCTGAAGCATCCTCATACATACTAGCAACCAATTCATTATTTGTGCAATCATCCTCAAGGTGCCCAAAATTTCCACATCTAAAACATTTCATGACAATGAATTTATGTTTCGGTTCTTCCTCTTTTTTTGAAATGAACAACATCTCATTTTCATCATCACTAGAAGAACTTTCACTATCACTGCTAGAACACTTACTTGCTTTGTCTAGGTAGAAGCTCTTCTTATTCTTGTGTGAATGCCTCTTTCCTTGATTGTTGTGCTCATCTTTGTTCTTTCTGTAATACCCGTGCTTTTCAGAATCCTTGCTCTTAACATCCTGTATATCTTCATCACTTTCATTCTTGGAAATAGTCAGTAGCATAATGACCAAACTTTCCACGAGTTGAAACATCTTATGTTTTTCTTGCTTTTGTGTTTTCTAGAGAACTTGCCTTTCTTGCTGTAATATGCCTCTTCATCACTAGAAGACTCATCACTCTCTTGAATCTGTTTGCCCTTTGATTTCTTGGTAGCTTTGAAAGCTGCCTCTTTCTTGACATCAACTTTCACTTGAGTTCTCAGCTCAAATGCTGCAAGAATACTATGGAGCTCATCCTTTTTCAATTTATCTAAATCTTTAGCTTCCTCAATAGCAGAAATATTTTCACTAAATCTATTAGGAAGAGATCTTAAAATCTTATCACACACATCATTTTCAGCAACCTCAAGACCTAGATCTTTCATGGAGTTAACAACCTCATCCATACGAAGCATGTAGTCACTAATATTTTCATCATCATTCATTTTGAGTTGTTCAAACATACCTTTAAAATGTCTCAATTTGGCCTTTCGGACATTTGCATCACCTGTATGAACCACCTGCAATTGTTTCCACATTTCACTAGTCTGTCTTGCAGTGAATAACTTTGGTGAGATCTGCTTTCTGTAAGCCTCTCAAGATTGCATTCATGGCTTTTGAATTGTTGTGAAGCATGAGCCCTGTCTTCTTTGGTATAAGGACCATGTTCAGGAATAGTGTATTCATCTTCAATCACTTCCCATACCTCATTACCAAGTGCCATTAGATAAACTCTCATTCTTGCACTCCACAGACCGAAATCTGATCCATCAAGAATAGGTGCTACATTGCCACCTAAAAAATCCATTATGTTCTTAACCAGTTCTTCCTTCCGACTGTTAAACCTTTTCGAAGGAACCCGCTCTGATACCAATTGAAGAACACAAGCTTATACTGAGAGGGGGGGTGAACAGTATAAGACCGCTTTCTACTTTTTCTTTCGATTCAACTTGCAGTTCAAAATTATGCAGTGAATATATAACAATATCAAAACAAAAATCAAAGCAATGCACAGAATATCATCCACAATAGAGACACAACAATTTACGTGGTTCACCCAACGTGGGCTACTCCACGGATAAAATTTTTACTAAATTTTATCACCTCAAATTCTAGGGGAAACATGTCCCGATTACAAAGTTTATGGGCACCAACCCAAAGGAGATACCTTCCCCTAGCTCTGCTTAATCTGGTGATCCTCTAGAAAACCTCTACCTCTGCAGCCCTTAGCAAGTGGAACTCTATCCACAGAAGACACCTGTCTTCCCTGCTCTGGCTGGAGACCTCTGTCCTCAACTCTATCACCGCACAGTCGGTCCTCTTATCTGCACCAAAACATAGTCCTTCGATCTGGCACTATTGTCCTCGAACTTGCACCTCTGCGCAATTACAACACTTGTTCAAATATCCACTTATGCACCTCTATGCAAACACAGCAGCAATGTCTTCGCACACTCTGCTCTTCGACGATCGAACTTCTCCCCGCACTCTACTTCTATGAAAGTCGCACTTCGAACGCACACTTGATCGATGCTCAAACTATTCAAACAACCCTCCTTTTATAGAGTAAGATTCAAGATCATTACATTCAATCTTAGTCGGCTGTTACTCTTCAACTACGTCGGCTGCAAAACCCTATGCTGCGTCGGCCCAGATTTTAACTTTGTCGGCTCAAAGTTAACTCTGTCCTTCAACCACCTCTGGTTCTATAGTTGTCCCTATGAAACTACAACATGTCATGATATCATGACATTTTTATAGCCGTACACCTTCTATAGCCTGTTGTCACGAAATCGTGACACCTTGGCCTTTGTCGACTTCCTTTGTGCTTCTATCACGAAATCGTGACACCTTTGCCTCTTGCTGACGTCATCTCACTTCTGTCATGAAATCATGACACTTTAGTCTTCATGGCCTTCCTCTCAGCTTTTGTCATGAAATCGTGACACATCTGCTTCTGCTGACGTCATCTGCAACTCTATCATGAAATCATGACGCTTTTGCTGCCTTAAGCTCTTTTCTGCCATATGCCTGTGAAACTGGAACATGTCATGAAATCATGACGCTTTCACCTTCGAGCTCTTCCTTCTTCAATTCATCATGAAATCATGACGCTTCTTCTATTAAGACTTGCTAACTATTTTTGTCATGAAATCGTGACACTTTCTCCAACTACAAGCTGCCAACTCAACCTGTCATGAAATCATGACACTTTCTGCATCCGTACAACTTCTTTGTAGCCTGTCACAAAATCGTGACGCTTTCAGCTTTCGAAAGCTTTCTCTACTGCCTATCGTGAAATCGTGACACTTCTGGCTTCCGTACATTTTCTTTACTGCTGTCGCAAAATCGCGACACTTCTGGCTTCCATACGATTTCTTTTGCAGCTTGTCACGAAATCGCGACGCTTCTCCTTTCAGGCTCTTCCCTTTGCTGCATGTCACGAAATCATGACATTTTACATGTAACTTTCTCTCTCTTCGAACTTGTCACGAAATCATGACAGTTCTTTTTGCGGACTCTCTCTTCAGCATCATGTCACGAAATCGTGACACTTTTTCGTCCGAACAACTTACTTTGCAGAATGTCACGAAATCGTGACACTTTTCCTTCTCTGCCTTCCTGCACTTTTCGAGTCACGAAAATGTGACATGTCGCGAAATCGCGACACTTTCCATCTGCTCTTCTTCCCTGCCAACATGTCGCGAAATCGCGACAGTTTTGCCTGCTTTGTCTCTGTCTTCCAACATGTCGCGAAATCGTGACACTTTTGCCCGAACTTTCTCTCTCCTCAAACATGTCACGAAATCACGATAGTTTTGCCAGCACTTTCTCTCTCCTCAAACATGTCGCGAAATCGCGATAGTTTTTCCAGCCGCCTGCATACTTTTTCTTACTTGTCTTTTTCTTGATCTTTTGCAACTGGGCTACCCTGATCTTCTTGGAAACTCACTGTCCATGCTGAAACCTTCATCAAGACACATTCTTTGACATCAAACCAAATTGCTTCAAGACCTTCTTGACATCAATGACAACATCTACACTTAGAGTAAAGGCAATGTACCCAATGTACCCAAAATTGCCAACAAAACTATCAACGTCAACACCTATGTTGGCTAATTTGTCAGCTGACCTGTTGGCCTCACGGTACACGTGATGAGCCCTCCTGTTCTATCTTGTCATAAAAAGGATCCTCACTTCATGGATGACTCCCTCGATTCTCCATGGAGGTTTTTTGCCATTGGTTAACAGGTTGATGATGTTCATCGAATCACCTTCAATAATTAAGTTACCTTGAGTTGCTTGGGCTACTTGCAACCCTCTCCAAAGGGCTCTAGCTTCTACTTCATTATTAGTTTTGATTCCCAATGGTTCAGCGAAGGCCTTGACCAAATTTCCTTGATGATCCTTGATTATTCCTCCAGCTCCAACTCTTCCCGGGTTCTCCTTGGCTACACCATCAAAATTTAGTTTAAACCAACCCTGGGGGGGTGGCTCCCAAGAAATCCCATTTCTAGGATTGGGCAAAGGAATGGAAGGTTTGTCCTCAATACCTAAGGCCCGAGCTAATTATTTTTCTTGGGGAGGAATTGAGTGGTTCTCATCCACTAAGGTGCTAAGGTTTTCTTTTGCAAAGACAATAATCCTATTGAGGATGGTTTTTGGGTTGTGAATGGTATCCTTAAAGGCTCTATGGTTCCTTTCTAGCCAAATCTGCTAAAGAAAATGATGCCAACAAATTTTCCATAGGTACTTAAGTTTTAGGCTAACAAAGGGTTGAGGCCATTGATGGAACACTTTGGATATAAGAGTAGGCTTAACCCACGAGATCCTAAAGGCTTGGAAAAGTTCATCCAGGATGGACTCCGCTATCAGAAACTCCAAAAACAAGTGTTGGGTTGTCTCCCATCCTGCCCTGCACATGTAGCAATGGTTAGCAATAACCATACCTTTGGATAACATATTGTCCATAGTGAGGATTTTTCTTTGAATCACCAGCCATGAAAAAAATGATATTTTAGGAATTAAGCCTTTGATCCAAACAAAACTTGGTTGAAATTGTTGACCTTCCACATTGAGAAGCAAATTATAGGCAGACTTAACTATGAAGTCACCACTTTTAGTCTCAGCCCAAACAATGCAATATTCATCCTCTCCAGAGGGAATAATTTGCTGAGTTAAAATGTTATAAAGCTCTTCATACTCCACTTCAAAACCCTGTACTCTGATGTGTTTCCACATGTTGATATTTATATCCTGTCGCATATAATTTGCAACCTTCTTCCCAATATGTTGCTCCATATGCTCTTGAATCCTAGCCAAATGAGGATTCTTGGATAACTCCTCAGCTCTCACCCATTGATCCTTCCAAAAGTCTATTTTTTGCCCATTTCCTAGAATCCATCTAAGACCTTTCTTGACAAGATCCCTTCTCATGAGGATTGCCTTCCAAAAATTAGACCCCCACTTGCTAAGTTTTCATTAAGGAATTTCACACCTTGGAGGTATTTCCTCCTAACTATGGCAGTACATTCATTATCGACCTTAGTCAATAATCTCCATGCTTGTTTGGCTAACAGATCTATATTGAGATGAGAAACTCTCCTCAATCCTAACCCCCCATCAACTTTAGGTTTGCAAACCTTGTTCCAACCTACTAAATGGATCCTTTTCTTATCCTCAGTCCCTGACCAGAGAATTTTTTTTTTAAGGTGCTCAATTTTGTGATACACCTTGCTGGGAGCTCTGAATAGTGATAGGAAGTAAACGGGTATACTTTGAAGTGAAGCCATAGTTAAAATTGCTTTTCCTGCTTGAGATAACAGATGTCCTTTCCAACCTGCTAGCTTTTTTTGGATCCTCTCCAGAACTATGTTCCACATTGATCCTTTAGGTTTCCTCGTAAATAGGGGAAGACCTAAATAGGAGGTGGGAAGGGATGCAATCTGACATTCCATGATCCTTGCTATGTTGTTTTTCCTAGGAATGGGGGTATTGATGAAATAAAGTTTGCTCTTATCAAAATTCACTTTCTGTCTAGCCGCTTCTTCATACATTATGAGAATATTTTTAATCCTTCTTGCCTCAACCATAGAAGCTAAATTCAGTAGCAATGTATCATCAACAAATTGCTGATGTGTCATCGGGGTAGTTAGCGATGTGGCCTTGATACCTAAAATGAGTCCAGCTATCGCTGCTACCTTAATGGTTCTTCCCAAGGCCTCAACTATAATTATGAACAACATAGGACTTATGGGATCTCCTTGTCTTAGACCACATTTGCTTTGAAAAAACCTGCAATAGACCCATTAACCAAAACTAAAAAACAAGGCTTAGAAATACACTCTCTTATTAACTTGACCCATTTCATGTTGAAGCCAAATTTTAATAAAAATGCCTCTAGGAATTCCCAATTTATCCTATCATAAGATTTGTTCATGTCTAACATTAAAGCCATGATTAATTTTTTGGTCTGAGTGGTTGTATGAAGAGCCTCATGAATAGTAATAACTCCATCTAATATTGATCTTCCTTGTACAGAACTTCCTTGACTTGGATCAATGATAACCGGTAGAACTTTCTTCAAACGGTTGGCTAAAACTTTGGACAAAATTTTATAGGATATATTACATAGGCTAACTAGCCTAAAGTCAGCCATAGTCTTGGGGTTGGGGCCTTTAGGGATCAAAGCAATGAAATTTGAATTGAAACCCCTTGGAATATGATTTGAACTTTGGAACTCCTTGATTGTAGCAATAAATTTTGCTCCAACAATATCCCAAAAAACTTGGAAAAACCATGGTGAAAACCCATCCGGCCCAGGAGCTTTGTCAGGATCCATGTTAAACAAAGCCTCCTTGATATCTTCGTCTAAAAAAGCTACTGTAAGAGACTCATTAATCATTTCATCAATGAGTTGTGGAATGAATTGAAGGAGAGAGTCCTTTTCTTGGGCATTACAGGCCCGTTCTTCACCCAATAATGAACTAAAAAATTAACAGCCTTGTCCCTGATCTCCTAAATGTTTTGAGTTGAGGATCCATCCACCTTAGATAAATTTCTAATATTATTGTTGCTTCTATTGCTCAATGTGGTAACATAGAAATTTTTTGAATTAGAGTCCCCTTCCTTTAGCTATAATGCCCTTGATTTATGCCTCCAATACATCTCTTCGCAAGATAAAATATTATAAAACTCACAAAGGGTTTCCTTCTCTTCAGTCCTTGTCGCCTCATCATAGGTTCCATTTTGGATTTTGCTTTCTATTATTCTCAGTTTTTCCCCCACTACTCTCTTATTCTCAAAAATATTTCCAAAGACTTCTTTATTCCATATTCTAAGGTTGTTTTTCACCATCTTAAGTTTTTGAGATAGTTTTAAGGAAGCACTTCCCTGGATAGGTTGCTACCACCATTCCTCTATTTGTTTCTTGAAGTCCGGATGTTTAACCCACATTGATAGAAATCTGAATGGCTTTTTAAAGGAGTTAGCCTGAAATGCCTCCCATAGAATAAGATTATGGTCTGAAGCGCATTTAGGAAGGGCTTGTAACGATGAATCACCAAACATTGTTGTAGCTTCCTTGGATAAAAAAAACCTGTCCAACCTTTCTTGAATCAACTGAATTCCTATCCTCTTGTTACTCCATGTAAATTTGGCTCCTTTTAGTCTTACATCCATCAATTAATTTGTGTTAATGAATTCATTGAAGTCCTCCATGATCCTTGAGGATAACCCAGATCATCCCTTCTTATTAGATGGGTAAAGGGGGGTATTGAAATCTCCCCCAATCACCCAAGGAATGTCTTTAAAAGCTTGGCTCAAATGCCCCAAAAACTCCCATAGTTCAAACCACCCTTGGATAGAGGTGGGGGCATAAACATTTGACATAATCTAATTCTTATTAGTATCAAAATCATGAAATAATACGCTTAAGACTCTTTCATTTTCCTAAATAATACTTCCTTCTATTTTAATAGGATCCCATAAGATCATGAGGCCCCTAGATGCTCCTCTCGCCTGTTGAAAGGCCACTTCCCCTTGCTTCCAAATCCTTCTAGCTATAAGTGTTGATTGTTCCGCATTTGTTTTGGTTTCTTGAAGAAAAATGATAGTAGGATTCCAATCCTTCCTTATAGACTTCACCATCCTTTGTTTTGGTGGGTCATTTAGGCCTCTCACATTCCATGAGAGAACCTTCATTTAGAATGTTTGATATTTTTTCCCCACCCCCTTCCCTGATCCAAAGGGGGTTTGTCAATTTTTCTATTATCCTGGATAGGAATAGCTTGCTGTAACAATGTTCTTTGCTTTCCATTTGCAATTTCTTCATTGATTCTCATTCTATAGTGCTTTGTTGTAGATATTCTCCCTTTCTTTCTTTCACTTCCATAATCTATCGGAGGCTTGGTAGTGCTTCTAGTCTATTTTGGACTGAAATGAGGGGGCATATACTGTGATAGTCTAGGGCTTGAACCTTCTTCCTCATTTTGGGGGTTTTCAATTCCCTCTTCATCATCAGCCTTGTTTTGGTTCACCTCTCCTATCTGGTTACTAAATAGGGGGCTTTCCTTGAAGGAACCTTTTACCATTGGGCTCGTCTGATAAGGGATAATTTTCTCCACTACCGGATTAGGAGCTACATTCTTGGCTCTTGTTTCCACAACTTCGACTCTTGACTCTATTTTTTCCATGTTTAAACTGAAATGACTTGGCAATTTTTCTTCATTTTGAGCATAGATTTTGGGGCTTTTTGTCATAGCTGTGGATGGTCCCAATTTGGATGGGGAGTCTAGGGTTTTAGGAAACTTGACACTGATGGTATCATCCTTACTATTTTCTTTTTCAACTTCTATATTTTCTAGGATATCAAACATGTTCAAGCTGGGATCTTTATTACATACCTTATGATTTTTGCCTCCCTCATTATGTTGCTTTCCTTTCTCCTAGATTTTTTCCAGTTCTATTTTGGCTTGGTCAGCCTGGTTATTCTTAACTTTTATGTATCCTTCCAAGTTAAGATGCGGTCCTTGAAACTTTGGGATCCCTCTCCCATTAGCTTTCCCTAGAAAACCTTCACTCGTGGCTTCCTTGTTTGCAGTTATTGTCGGACATTGGGCTTGAAGGTGGCCCTGGGTTTTGCACACGAAACAAAATGTCAGGGTTGTTCTCATACTCCATAGGCCGAATCCTTAGAAACTCTCCATATGCTAGTTCCACCTAAGAAGGTAGATCAAAATCCAAGTTTGCATTTACATAGATCCTAACATGCGTCAGTCTAGTCCTTGCCCGGGTTGAATGGTCTATTTCCATGAGCTCTCCTATCATCTTTGCTATGCCACTAAGCCAATACTCATTAACAAATTGGGTTGGGAGGTTTGGTAAGCAGACCCAAATGGGTGCTATATTAATTTTCTGCTTCTCAAGGTTGAAATCCTCCCCCCACTTCCTCAAAAAGGTACGCCTTCCTAGAAACCAGGGTCCTCCTATTAAGATGCGCTCTGCATCATCTTTGTTGTTGAGTCTTATCATAAAAAAACCTCTTGACATGGCTATGATTTCTAAGCTTCCTAAAGTTTTCCACTTTGCTGCAGCCCATGAGCAAATAGTCTCAATGTCCGGCCTTCCTCCCAAAAACTTGCCAACTAAGGATGATGCCTCCATATCCAATAATCTTTCCATAATCTCCACTGGTGCAGTTAATCTGTTATTTTTTGGTATTAGGGGCAGTAGTTCACTGACTAGCTCCTTATTTTTCCCTTTCAACATTTCCAAAAAGGTTGGGACCTTGTTGCCTGCTCCTGATCCCCAGTGGGACCCTTTGTCTGAGGATTTATTTGGAGGATATGTACCTTTAGCCTTTTTGACCTGAGCTGACAGGGAATCCTTTTCCTTTCTAGCTACAACATTCTACCCTGCCTCTGGATCTTCTCCTTCCGTTGGTTCAAAATTCTTGCTTGTCATTTTTTCTCCTCCTCCACTTCCTCCGCTTCCTCCACCGCTCCTTATCTCTCCCCCTTAGGAATATGCGCCTTATGCCATTAATTAGATCTTACATTATTTGCTTCCTGTATAGATAAGAACCTCACTCTATGCTTAATTAGATATAGAACTTATTTGATTAATGTAAAGAGAAGTACATCTAACTTTGTGATTAATTAGATATGGAATTATTTGATTAATGAAAGATTGAAATAATTGAATGCAATAAGCCCTAGGATCTAGTTGTATTTTTTAAAGACTCTATCTAGGGGTATTTGAGAGGAGATAATAAAAGTAATGATTCTTTTATGATATCAACTATGCTATTAGATGGTTAAGACTTGATTAAATTATCTAGTTGCAATTTGGCAAAGTAAAGAAAGTAAATGCATTTAGAGGCATGCCTATCCTGAACTATGAGTGTCCTGATCCCCTACTATCCTCAATTGATCGATGGAAGAGTGGGAGGACCAAGGATGGCATCTCGTTCACTTGCACCATGTTTCTCTTACATTTATTTACTTATGCTCAAATAGACTAGATTTGTGGGGAGATTTCCTTGATGAAATTGATGTAATATATTATTCTTTAAAAGTATGGAGGATTTACCATACTTGCTTATATGTAATAATTGATTAAATGTTGGAAGATGTACCTTTAAATTATTATTTGAATTATTTATGCTTTGTATTTAAATCCTTTCTAGTTCATGTTTATCTTCTTGGATATGGCTTTCTTTCTAGTATCTTTGCATGTTTTTATGAGTTATGTTTTGTTAGATTTAGTATCTAGATCTATCTTTGTTTTCCTTGCTTAATAATAGAATAAGTAATAAGTTCTAGGGTGAACTTAGAGGATAACCTAAGGGCTTGAGACCCCCTTAGGGTGAACATAGTGGACCTAAGGGATTAAGACCCCTTAGGGAGAATGGTAACTAGGTTTGTGGAAAGACTACATCTGAGTTAAGATAGCTTGTCAAAAGATGAGATTGATAGCTTAACTCGTAGTACACGTAGCATACCTATGCATAATGGCTTGTGTAGAGTATGGAGATGCATGTATACCTTCTAATGGTTGAAGGTGATAAGTCTAGCTCATCGATAATGATGAGATTGATGGACTTATTTGCATGACATATGATATACCTACGTAGATGGACTTGCATGAGGAAATCTTATGAGATATAGTTCTTTGAGAAACTTAGGGGATTTTTTAAAACATTAAGTTAACCTAAGGTTGGTTAGGGGTTTATGAATCCCTCTCCTTAGTCAAAAAAATTTCTCTTTCTGTGTGTTTTCTTGTTTCTTGTTTTTAGGGTTGTTACATTTGGTATCAGAGCTCTAGGTATGAGGGTATAGAGCTTCTTATGTGCTAAAAGAGATTTGGATGTCTCCAATGAAGGCTTGCTTAAGTTTAAGCTAAATTTAGGATGACCTGGAATCTCTACTTGCTAGATTCTAATGGGAATTAATCCCAAGAGTGGATGAATGTTATGATACCTCTATGTATGGGCTTTGGTATTAATGATACATCATAATATTGGAATGTTATCCTAGTTAGATTATTGATGCTTTTGGCAAGAAGAACTTTGTATTGTAGCTTGAATTAGTGGTACAGTTTAAGGTGAAGTTGTAACCTAATCCTTTTCTTGGTTGAAACTAGGTCAAGATGCCACCTAAGGCTAGAAAAGGGAGGCCTACACCTAGACAGACTCAACAAAGTAATGTTGAAGAAAGGATCCATAATGAGGATCCAAAAACTCCCAATAAGGGAATGGAAGATCTCACTACTATAGTTGCCTCCATGCAAGATCAGATGAGATAGGTGTTAGAAACCATTGTGAACCAAAATTTGCAAGCTAGAGGTTCAAAGGTTAACCAAGTTGAGGGACTGATTATAAAATAGTTACAAGCTAGAGCCCTCCTAGAAAAGGAAATGACAAGAGACCTAAAGAATGTCTGTATCTCCAAGTTTGATGGAGAAGGAGAAGGAGATGCAGCTGAGGCTTGGTTAAGGGAATTGGAAGTTTACTTCATGATAAAGGGATATTCTCTAGGAACCTAGACTATTTGGGCTACGATTTACCTTGAAGGGGCCACCCTAGATTGGTGGGAAACTTATTATGAGGAAACTAAGATTGAACTAGTAGATATCCCATGGAAGGGATTTATAGTCATCTTCAAAAAGAGGTTCCTTACAGAGCATTTCTATGCCCTAAAATTTGAGGAGTTTGCCAGTTTAAGGCAAGGAACCAACATAGTGGAGATATACTACAAAAATTTGGTAAGATTGTTGAAGTATGTACCTACCTATAATGAGAAAATATGGGTTCATAAGTTTACTCATGGGTTGGAATCTAGGATAAAGCATGATGTAGACATGCATGAGCCTAAGTCATTACAAAAGGTGTATGACCTAGCGAAGAAAGTAGAGTCGCACTTCCATTACAAATATGACACCTTATATGAGCAAGATCAATAGGCACTAAGGAAGAGGAATAGCGATGGGTTTGTAAAATGGGAGGGTGAACAAGGTTAGAAGGCTAAAAACCCCCAAAATCCTGAGAAGAAATCTAATGGAAACTAGAAGAAGTTCAAGAAGAACTTTTATAAGAAAGGCAACAACCCCAATAATGCTAAGCCTCAACTACAAAAACCATAAACTTTAGTTCCAACAATCAAAGGAGAGGAGCAGAAGTTGAAAAAGTGGCAAGGACCCAAGGATGGGTGTTACCATTGTAGAGGCCCACATTTTGCTAATCAGTGTCCACATCGATTGGGACTGAGCACATCCAGTGCTAAAGGAAAGGAACATGCACACTAGATCTATGCTACAACTAGGAGTCAGAAGCTTGAGGGGCAAACTACCCCATTGATTATAAAAGGTAAGATTTTTGATAAGAAAGTGAATATTTTAATTGATAGTGGGGCCACTGATAGCTTCATTTCTTGTAAGTTAGAAAAGGATATGCCAAAAAGGCCAAGATATTTGGCTCATGGATGGAAGGTCGAGTATGGTTCTGGATAAACCTACTCTATAAACTAGTATTTTCCTATGATAGAAATTACTTTAGCTAGTGGAACCATAGAAGGTTGCTTATATGTAGCTCCACTTCATGCCTTCGATGTGATCCTAGGGATGGATTGGTTATAGGCCCATAAAGCCATAATCAATTTCCAAGATAGATGGATCGAATATTCTGAAGGAGGTAAGGAAAGACTAAGAATTCATAGCGAGCAGGGGGTATTCAAACCCTAGATGTTGTCAGCTATGCAATTAAAGAAAGCCCTTAGGAAAGGAGGGATAGTCTATGTAATTAAGCTAAATAAAGTTGGAGAAGACCAAAAGAAAGAGGTGTTGGAAACACACCCAATTTTGTAGGATTTCAAGGATGTATTTCCTGAGGATTTACCTGGACTCCCTCCTATGTGAGAATTTGATTTCACTATTGATATTATGCTAGGAGCAGAACCAATTCATAGATCTCTGTATAGGATGACTCCTATCGAGATGCAAGAATTAAAGGTACAATTGCAAGGGTTATTAGAAAAGGGGTTGATAAAACCAAGTGTGTCACCTTGGGGTGCACCGATTTTATTTGTGAAAAAGAAAGATGACTCTTTAAGATTGTGTATTGACTACAGGATGTTGAATAAAGCTACAATCAAGAAACGGTATCCCCTACCTAGAATCAAATATTTATTCAATCAATTGAGAGATGCCATGGTGTTTACTAAGATAGATCTGAGGTCAGGTATCACCAATTAAGAATACGTGAGGAGGATACTCACAAGATGACATTCAAGACTAGGTATGGGCACTATGAGTTTACAATCCTACCCTTTGGATTGACTAACACCCTAGCTACCTTCATGAATTTAATGAACAGTGTGTTTAGAAGGTATTTGGACCAGTTTATCCTTGTATTTCTAGATGATATCCTAATATACTCTCAAAACAAGGAATAACATGATAAACATCTCAAGATCATGTTAGAGTTGTTAAGGGAAAATCAACTCTATGGAAATCTAGCCAAGAGTGATTTCTATGTTTTGATATCTAGGACATATCATATCAGTAGAAGAAATTGCTATGGATCCAGAGAATATTGAAGCCATATTAAATTGGCCATCCCCTACTAATATTACTGAGGTAAGAAGCTTCATGGGGTTAACGGGCTACTATAGATGTTATATAAAATATTTCTTAAAGATTGCTGTGGTAATAACTAACCTTTAAAAGAAGGGGAAGGAATTTAAATGGATGGAAAAGTGTGAAGCTACCTTCGCATTACTAAAGCAGAAACTCACTACCGCACCAATATTGAAAATTCTAGACCCACAAGGAGATTTTTTAGTATGCACTAATGCATCGTTGGAAGGGTTAGGAGGAGTACTCATGCAAGAAGAGTCAGTAGTAGCTTATAAGAAAGCTTAAAAATCATGAAGTTAATTATGCTACTCATGATTTAGAGCTAGCTACTGTGGTGCATGCTCTAAAGGTCTAGTACCACTATTTTGTGGGGAGACCTTTTGAATTAAAATATGACCACCAAAGTCTAAGGTACATATTTACCCAACCGATACTCAATGTAAGATAGAGAAGATGGATCAAGTTTCTGATGTAGGAGCATCCGGTGGCAGCAGAGCAATCTTGCATCAACAAAAAAATATATATATTTAAGTGTTTGCCTTTATGTCATGATATCGCAACAGAAAATATGTCACGATATCGCGATAGAAAAAAGTGTCACGATATCGCGACATGTCGCATTTTCACGACCAAAGAAAAGGGCAGGCGGTTACAGGGGCCGTTACAGAGGAAATTATCGAATGGTGGGTATACCGAACGTCACCATTGGTTGACAGGTGGACAGAGTCTACAGTGGCAACACTGAACAACACGTGGCACCAAGGTGCAATGAAAGCAGACGAAGACCAAGAGTCGAAGAAAATGTTTCGAAGGCCAAGACAACGAGGAGGCACGAGAAATGAAACGAAGGGCCACAAAAAGGAAAAAAAGAGTCACGCCAGAGATTTTAAAAGGGGGAAGCAAAGACATGCAGAGGGGTCAAAAAATTATAGAGACAGAGTTGCTTCCATTTTATTTGGCAGACTATTGCCATTTCTGTAAATATTTTCCAAGTTGTTGAATGAGAATTGGGTTTGTTGGTTCTTGAAATTTTGGCTCCCCATCAAGTGGTATCAGAGCAGGAGTTCCTGAGTGTGTGAGCAGATCACCGAAAGTGAGGCAGTTTGCACCAGGATCTATGGAAGGGTTGTGAGAAGAGAGTGAGGAAGAATGCCTCCATGAAGAAACCATGGTGGTGGGAGGAATGTGGTACCTGAAGAAGATTTCAGAGCTTTGCAGAGGCAAGTGCAAGCCCTGCAAGAGGAGTTGCGAAGAGGGGTTGAGCCAAGGAGAGAAGACCGTAGTGAAGATGAAGCTTGGGAGGTTGATGATCCATCAGATGAAGAAGAAGCAATGGATCCTGTAGAAGCCAGATTAGTTAAGGCCATATCTCGGATCGGGAAGAAGCCAAAGTTTGATGTCTCCACGTATTCTGGGAATCTCAATCCAGAGGAGTTGATTGATTGGATCAATGATATGGAGGAGTATTTTGAGTATGAGGAGGTTGTAGATCCAGATCGGATCAAATTGGCAAAAACAAAGTTGAAAGGCCATGCTAGCATATGGTGGAAAGAAGTGCAGCTAGAAAGAAATAGGAGAGGAAAGGAAAAGATAACCAGATGGGATCGAATGGTAGAGAAGTTGAAGAGGCAGTTTATTCCTGTAGATTACGAATTGGATCTATTGAGGAAAATGCAGAGCTTGAGACAGTCAAGCAAATCTATCAAAGAATATACAGAGGAGTTTTACCAGATTTTAATAAGAACTGGACATTCAGAGGATAGTAAGGAGAAAGTAGCTCGTTACATAAATGGGTTAAGAATGAATATCCAAGAAGAACTCAGTTTGGTCAGAATAACCACCATTGAGGATACATATCAGTTTGCCTTGAAGGTTGAAGAGAAGCTGAACAGAAGATTTGAAAGCAAACAAAGAGGAAGAGGTCGTGGTGGAAGAACTGGTGGAAGAACCAGTGGAGGAAAATATGAAGATCAGAAGAAGACTGGTGAAACAAGTAATAACCAGGATCAGAAAGAGGAGAATACCTACCGCCCCCGTAATCAGAACAATGGTTACCAAAGAGGAAGAGGTAGATCTGGACGTGGGTATGGAAGAGGAGGATTTCGTGGAACCTGTTTCCATTGTGGGGAAGAGGGACATCGGGCATATGAGTGTCCCCAACACCAAGAGAGGACGAATAAGAGACCTGAGGGTCATGCCAGAGCTGCTATAGCAGATGAAGGTGCTGAATCAGAACATTCTGAAGAAGCAGAAGAAGGAGAAGTGTTGATGACAAGAAGAGCATTGATGAATGGAGGGAAAGATGTGGATCAGAGGAAGAGCTTATTTCGCACGAGATGCAAATGTGCAGGTAAGGCCTGTAATGTTATCATAGATAATGGTAGCACAGATAATTTGGTTTCAGGAGAAATGGTTGCTAAGTTGAAATTGGAGAAGAGGGAGCACCCGCATCCATATCGGATTGCGTGGTTGCAGAAAGATCATAGAGCATTAGTCAGTGAGCAGTGTTTAGTTAAATTTCATATTGGAAATTATCAAGATGAGGTTCTGTGTGATGTTTTGCCTATGGATGCTTGCCATTTGTTGTTGGGGAGGCCATGGCAATTTGATAGACGTGCGGTGCATGATGGGCATGCGAATACTTACTCTCTGACGAAAGGTGGAGTGCGCCACAAGTTGAAGCCATTGAAGGAAGTGGATGAAAAGGTATGCAGTAGTGCTAGAATCTGTTTGGTAGATGGTAGAAAATTTTTGGCTGGCCTGAAGAGGGATTCTATGTGTTATGCATTAATTCCTACTGTTAAGAAGGAACCATGTATGGATATTCCAGTAGAGGTTGAAAGTCTGTTAGAAGAGTTTCCTGATATTGTGTCAGATAATGTGCCTGAGGGTTTGCCACCAGTGAGAAATATTAGCCATCAAATTGATTTGATTCCAGGAGCTAGTTTACCCAATAAGGCAGCCCATAGAATGTCTCCCATGGAGAATGAGGAGTTGAACAGACAGGTTCAAGAGTTGTTGAGGAAGGGGTTGATTAGAGAGAGTTTGAGTCCCTGTGCAGTACCTACAGTACTAGCACCGAAGAAGGATGGAGAATGGAGAATGTGTACTGATTCCAGAGCCATAAATAAGATTACCATTAAGTATAGATTTCCATTACCTAGAATGGACGATATAATGGACTATTTGAGTGGAGCTAAATACTTCACAAAGATTGATTTAAAGAGTGGGTATCATCAGATTCGCATCAGAGAGGGTGATGAGTGGAAGACTGCCTTCAAAACCAAAGAGGGTTTGTATGAGTGGTTGGTTATGCCGTTTGGTCTAACCAATGCACCTAGTACATTCATGAGGTTAATGAATGAGGTGTTGAGAGAATTCCTAGAGAAGTTTGTTATTGTTTATTTGGATGATATTCTGATTTTTAGTAAGACATTGGAAGAGCATTTGATGCAAGTTTGGATAGTTTTTGAAAAGCTGAGGGAGGAGCAGTTGCTGATTAATTTGAAGAAGTGCAGTTTTGTGAAGAAGGAGTTGGTGTATCTGGGATTTGTCATCTCGGATGAGGGTCTAAAAATGGATCCAGAGAAGGTGAAGGCTATCATTGAGTGGCCTACTCCAAGGAACATAACGGAGGTAAGATCATTCCATGGTCTTGCAAGTTTCTACAGAAAGTTCATTAGAAACTTTAGCAGTATTTGTGCACCCCTGACAGAAACCATGAGAGGGGATAAGAAGGAGTTTAAGTGGACTACAAAGGCAGGTGCAAGTTTTGAGATGTTGAAAAAGAAGGTGACAGAACAACCCATTTTGATACTTCCAGATTTTAATAAAGTATTTCAGGTTGATTGTGATGCTAGTGGCAGTGCCATTGGAGCTGTGTTGAGTCAGGAAGGTAAACCTGTTGCATATTTTAGTGAGAAGTTAAATGATGCTAGGAAGAAATACTCTATTTATGATCAGGAATTTTATGCTATAGTTCAGGCTCTTAAGAAATGGAGACACTATTTGTTAGCAAAAGAGTTTGTTTTATATACTGATCATCAAGCTTTGCAGTATATTAATAGTCAAGGAAAACTGAATCAGAGACATTTGAAGTGGGTTGAATTCCTACAGAGTTATACCTTTGTTTTGAAGCATAGGAGTGGGAAGTCTAATAGAGTTGCAGATGCCTTGAGTAGAAGGCAAAATTTGTTGATAGAGATGAAAGTGGAAGTCGTTGGGTTTGAAGAACTCAAGAGTTTGTATCCAGAGGATCCAGATTTTGCAGAGGCTTGGAAGGCATGTTTGTCTCCTATTACTTTGGATAGAACTAAGTGGTTGGATTTTATAATCCAAGATGGGATGCTATTTCGAAGGAACCAATTGTGCATTCCTAGAAGTTCAATGAGGGAGAATCTGATAAAGGAGAAGCATAGTGGAGGACTAGCTGGACATTTTGGTCGAGATAAGACCATTGCCCTTGTTAGTGAAAACTACCATTGGCCACAGTTGCAGCAGGATGTGACAAAATTTGTGCAGGGTTGCAGAGTGTGTCAGATGGCTAAGGGAGTGAGACAGAATACAGGATTGTATCAGCCATTACCTGTACCAGAGAGACCATGGGAGGACATCGGTATGGATTTTGTTCTTGGCCTACCAAGGACACAACGAGGGAATGACTCCATTTTTGTTGTGGTTGACAGGTTTTCGAAGATGGCTCATTTTATTCCATGTCAGAAAATGAGTGATGCAGTTCATGTTGCAGGCTTGTTTTTCAAGGAGGTGGTACGCCTTCATGGTCTACCCAAGAGTATAGTATCTGACAGAGATACCAAATTTGTGGGTTATTTCTGGAGGACTTTGTGGAAGCAGCTGAAAACGGATTTGAAGTTCAGTTCTGCATACCACCCGTAGACTGATGGACAAACAGAGGTGGTGAACAGAAGTTTGGGTAATCTTCTAAGATGCCTGGTAGGAGATAAGCCCAAGGGATGGGATTTGATTTTGCCACAGGCAGAATTTGCTTACAACAATTCTATCAACAGAAGTACTGGTAAATCACCATTCCAGATTGTGTATGGGAACAACCCAAGGAATGCTTCTGAGTTGAGAACGATGGGTAAAGGAGAAAAGAGCAGTATTGAGGCTGAAGATTTTGTAGAGCACATAAAGAGTTTACATGAAGAGGTAAAACAACATATCAGTAAGATGAATACTCAGTACAAGGCCAAAGTAGATCAGAAGAGGCGTTTCAAGGAGTTCCAAGTGGGAGATGAGGTCATGGTTCACTTGAGAAAGGAAAGGTTTCCTAGCAAAACCTACAACAAGCTGAAGATGAAGAGGTTTGGACCATGCAGGATCATAGGTAAAAGAGATTCAGGAAATGCCTACGAAGTGGAACTGCCAAGCGAGCTGAATATATCACCTATTTTTAATATTTTAGACTTGGTAGAATACCATGAAGGAGGTAGTAGTGAGACACCAAGAACAGATTTGTGGAGTATTCCAGCGTCTGCGCCATCCACAGATGAGATAGAGGAAATACTAGACACTCGAGAAGGCAGAAGTACCAGGAACAGGCAGTATTCAGAATATTTGGTCAAGTGGAAAGGCAGACCTATAGAAGATGCAACTTGGTTGTCAAAAATAGAGGTTGACCACCTGGGTTTTCCTCTAACAGTACAGAAGTGAAGGTCACTTCTCAATCCACCCCGGGTGTCTGATGCAGGAGCACCCAACGCAGCAAAGCAATGCAAAGAAGGAAAAGTGTCGCCGATATCGCGACACTTCGACAAAGAAGAAAAAGTGTCGCGATATCGCGACATGTCACATTTCGTGACCAAAAGCCGAGAGAAGGCTCACGAGAAAAAGTGTCGCGATATCGCGACATGTCGCATTTTTGCGACCAAAAGCCGAGAGAAGGCTCACGAGGGAAAAAGTGTCACGATATCGCGACATGTCGCATTTTCGCGACCAAAAGCCGAGAGAAGGCTCACGAGGGAAAAAGTGTCGCGATATCGCGACATGTCGCGTTTTCGCGACCAAAAGCCGAGAGAAGGCTCACGAGAGAAAAAGTGTCGCGATATCGCGACATGTCGCATTTTCGCGACCAAAAGCCGAGAGAAGGCGCAGAGAGGAAAAAGTGTCGCGATATCGCGACATGTCGCATTTTCGCGACCAAAAGGCCGAGAGAAGGCACGGAGGAAAAAGTGTCGCGATATCGCGACATGTCGCATTTTCGCGACCAAAAGACGAGAGAAGGCGCAAGGGAGAAAAAGTGTCGCGATATCGCGACATGTCACATTTTCGTGACCAAAAGACGAGAGAAGGCGCAAGAGAGAAAAGTGTCGCGATATCGCGACATGTCGCATTTTCGCGACCAAAAGACGAGAGAAGGCGCAGAGAGAAAAAGTGTCGCGATATCGCGACATGTCGCATTTTCACGACCAAAAAGCGAAAGAAGGCGCAGGAGAGAAAAAGTGTCACGATATCGCGACATGTCGCATTTTCACGACCAAAAGGCGAGAGAAGGCACAAGAGAGAAAAGTGTCACGATATCGCGACATGTCGCATTTTCGCGACCAAAAGGCGAGAGAGGCGAGGAGAGAAAAAGTGTCGCGATATCGCGACATGTCGCATTTTCACGACCAAAGAAAAGGGCAGGCGGTTACAGGGGCCGTTACAGAGGAAATTATCAAATGGTGGGTATACCGAACGTCACCATTGGTTGACAAGTGGACAGAGTCTACAGTGGCAGACACCGGACAAGCACGTGGCACCAAGGTGCAATGAAAGCAGACGAAGACCAAGAGTTAGGAGAAAATGTTTCAAAGGCCAAGACAACGAGGAGGCACGAGAAATGAAATGAAGGGCCGCGGAAGGGGAAGAGTCACGCCAGAGATTTTAAAAGGGGGAAGCAAAGACATGCAGAGGGGTCAAAAAACTGCAGAGACAGAGTTGCAGATGTGAAGGCAAGAGGGCCATTCTGGACCTGTTAGGCTATTTTTCTTCCAGGCGAAAGATATTGTAATAGAAACTATCTTTTGGGATAAAAGGGTTTTAATGGCAGACTGCTGTCATTACTGTAATCATTTTTCAATTTGTTGAATGGGAATATAATATTGGCATGAGCGTTGTGGCTCTCCATCAGTTTCTCACTGAGTATGACTTTGAAATTGAGTACATAAAGGGAAAAGAGAATAAGGTTGTTGATGCCTTGAGTAGAAGGAGACACATAACAACCATAACCAGGAGTCACATAAATCTCATGGATCAAGTGAGACAAGAGCAATATCGGGATGAATATTGCCAGGAAATTCGAGCTAGAATAGATAGAGACCATGAGGGAAATAAGGAGTTTGGAATGATAGATGACCTTTTGTGCTACAAAGGTAGAATTATCATACCAAAATCGGGTGATTTAAGGAAGCAAATAATGCAAGAAGCCCATAGGTCTCCTTATTCTTCTCACCCTAAAGGGATAAAATGAGGGAAAACATGAGAAGAACCTTCTTCTGGGTAGGAATGAAGAAGGATATCACAAATTTTATCGCTCGATGCCTCGAATGTCAAAATGTTAAGGCTAGAATGCAAGCATCTTGTAGGACAATTGTATCCACATAGTATACCTACATAGAAATGGTAGGTCATATCTATGGATTTTATAGTAGGTTTACCTAAGACCAGGTACCAACATGATGCAATCCTTGTAGTAGTCGAAAATTTGACTAAGGTTGCACATTTTATACCTGGGAGCACCAAGGACAATGCTTAGGTGGTGGCTAATAGATTTTCCAAATAAGTGTTCCGATTGCATGGATTTCCAGAGGTAATCATCTCAGATAGGGATTCCAAGTTCACTTTTGAATTTTGGAAAGCCCTTCATCATGCAATAGGTATAAAGTTGAACATGAGTTTGATATATCACCCTGAGATAGATGGTCAAACAGAAAGGGTAAACCAAGTACTAGAAGATATGCTTTTCATGTACTGCATGGATCACAAGACTAATTGGGAAGACTATCTACCTCTGGTAGAGTTCACCTACAATAATGGGTATAACTCATCTCTGGGAATGGCACCTTTTGATGCCTTGTATGGATGAAAGTGTAGGACGCCATTGTCATGGGACAACCTAGAGGATAGAGTTGTGATTGGGCTATAAATGGTCAAAGAAATGGAAGATCAATTGAAGGTAATCAGGCAAATACTCAAGGAAGTTATTGATAGGCAGAAGAGTTATGTTGATTTAAAGAGAACTCCAAGGGAGTACTTGGTGGGAGATAAAGTGTTCCTAAGGGTCAAACCAATGAAAAGTGCGATCAAGTCCACAAAATTGGATCCACGGTTTGTAGGACCCTTTGAGATCACTAAAAATATTAGTTTAGTTGCATACCGACTTGCTTTACCTCCTAATCTATCAAAAATCCATGACACTTTCCACATATCTTTGCTTAGGAAATATATTGTTGACCTTGAACATGTGTGGGATGTTTCTAATTTACATATGGCAAATCTAGAGGTAATTGAAGTAATGTCAGTAAATATTCTCGAGTTTCATTCTAAGACTATGCGGAATTGGACTCTTGAGTAATGTAAGGTCTAGTGGGACAGTTTCTCTAAAAGGAATGCCACTTGGGAAGAAAGTGGTGGATATGCAAAAACATTTTCCTTTTTTGTTTGAAGATCTCTAAAATGTAATAATTTGCTTTTTGTGGTGTTAAAACTAGGAAAACACTAGGGATGGTGTATAGTGGAGGAGGATGTCATGACCCTCCCTGAAGGACTTTGTGACATGGGAAAACAATGTATTAATTGAGGAAGTTTTAATACTTGGTTTTGTGCAATTGAGCTTCTATGCGATGATAGTTGATATTGAAGAATATGATACTGCTAACAAGTTGCCAATGTGTAGGATCAGGTACGCTCATAGGTGGAAGAAGTTGAGTCATCCACCAAAGGTGAGGGTACTTGAGGTTGGGGAAGTGATGATAAGGCAACTCGAGGGTAACATGGATGGATACCTTCATATAGGCATGCATAATCGGTTAGGGATAATCATAAATAACTAACCACCTTGAGCCTTAGTTGATAGCCTAGTAGCTATTGTAAATTCTTGGGTTGAGACAGGTGACTGAGTTGATGAAAATATTTCTTCCTTGTATAATGCATATTGATTTCTTGTCTTTTACTTCATCACTTGCTGCATCAATGGTTTAAACAAAAAAAGGATAATATTTTAAATGATAAATGTAATTTCATTTTAAATAATAGTTAGATTATTTTAAATGATAAATGTAATTTCATTTCAAATAATAGTTAGATTATTTTAAATGATAAATGTAATTTCATTTCAAATAATAGTTAGATTATTTTAAATGATAAATGTAATTTCATTTCAAATAATAGTTAGATCATTTTAAATGATAAATGTAATTTTGTTTCAAATAATAGTTAAATCGTTTTAAATGATAAATGTAATTTCATTTCAAATAATAGTTAAATTATTTTAAATGATAAAGGTAATTTCATTTCAAATAATAGTTAAATTATTTTAAATGATAAATGTAATTTCATTTCAAATAATAATTAAAATTATTTTTTTTTTTTTTTTTTTTTTTTTACCACGTGTTGGTAGAACGGGTTCTTCTCTCCTTTTTCTTTTTGTTCCATTTTTTTTTTTTTGTTTGGTGGGGTGTGTTGGGCGGCCTCCGCTTTTTTTTTTTTTTTGGTGGTGTTTTTTTGTCCCAGGGGGGTTCTCTGGGGGTTTTTTCTTAATTAAAAAAAAATAGTATTATTTTAAATGATAAGGAAAATTCATTTAATATTATAAGTAACTTATTTCAATTAGTAACCAAAGCTTATATTGAAATAATAAAGGCTTATATATTACATGTCTCTTTAAAAATATATATAATATATATAATCTCTCTACCGACCTTGGGAGAAAAGTGTGGATGAGGAAGCTTCTCCTCAAAGAAAGGAAGGACTTTCCAACCTACTGAGGTCTGCCACCCATCGAGGGACAAGATAGAATTGAAGGCGGACGATGGAAGAGAGAGGAGGAAGTAATGGTATTAGGAGGCGGTATGGCCGAGGAGGATAAGGGCCTAGGAAAAAGATGAGAAAGGGGGAAGAATGCAGAGGAAAAGGAATGCAAGGAAGAAAAAAAGGAGAATGTAGAGAGAAAATGAAGAGGAAGAAGGAACAAACTCATAGGGTAAGCTCGATCTCTCTAGAGGTAAACCCAAAAAAAGTAGCTAAGGCAAACCAGGTTGGTTATCTTGTGTTCTTGGTTACACATGCTTATTTCCAGTATTGGTTTGGACGGGCATCCTTGTTGTTTGGGCACAATTGTTTACTACCCTGGTTTGAATGCTTAGATGTTGCAGTAGCAATGTAGAGATAGCCAAGTACACCTTGACATATCCTTATTTGATGTACAACCTGACTTTGGAGGTTAGCTTAATATTTGGTTGGTCGATTTGACCAAGAGCGGTTACCCTTCCTATGTGACCTACATTGGTGTTGTAGATATCCTTTACGTGCAACCTATTGTAAATATTAAGTTGAGCAACCCTACCTTCGTTGTTGTGTATTGCCCAAGTAATGGGTCTCCTTTTGTGTTACTCCTCATTCTCCCTGTGTAAGGTATGCTAGAGTGAGCCACGGTGGAGATATTCCTTGTGTTTGGTAGAAACACCCTAGGTTACTGTTCACCTAACTCTCCTCTAGTAGCGTAGGCGACCATTTATCGTAAGAGCATATCCCTTACCGCTCTTAGAGAGTAACGTATTCACTATTGGATTATCCACCATCAAGGAAGGAGGGCATCGAAGTGTGTGCTCCCTCTAATCCTTGCTTGGTGCCATAGGAATGATGGGGAAGTCATGTTTGGTTGGCTCTGTCAGTGTTGCAAGCTCAACGTGGATAGTCTCGGATGTGTGTAGCACCTCTATCATCAATCACTACCTGTTAACGTTGTTGGGCAACATTCTCCCTATCTTAGAAAACCCTTACGTTAGGGTTAGTAAATCCCTTGCCACATGTCTTTTCATGAGTTGAATGAATAGTTTAGTGGAGTTTTGAATCATGTTGAATAAAGAGTATTTGGGGGTTCATAGGTGTTAAATCATTATTTCATTTGTAATGAAAGGTAGTTTTGATATATTTAAATAATTGAGTAATGAGTCTTAATTATGTTAAATAAAATATGGTTTTGATTTATTTAGATAATTAAGTAATGGGACTTGATTATGTTAAATAAAATATGGTTTTGATTTATTTAATAATTGAGTAATGAGTCTTAATTATGTTAAATAAAATATGGTTTTGATTTATTTAGATAATTAAGTAATGGGACTTGATTATGTTAAATAAAATATAGTTTTGATTTATTTAGATAATTAAGTAATGGGACTTGATTATGTTAAATAAAAGATGGTTTTGATTTATTTAGATAATTAAGTAATGGGACTTGATTATGTTAAATAAAATATGGATTTGATTTATTTAGATAATTAAGTAATGGGACTTGATTATGATTAAATAAAATATGGATTTGATATATTTAAATAATTGAGTAATGGGTCTTGATTATGTTAAATAAAGTTATTTGGATTGTGTTAAATTAAAGTGAGGAGGCTTTGATTTATAAACCAATGAACCTAGTTATTTTATGATTGATGGTATGGGACTTTAATTGTTGGATAAAGGTTGAAATAATTGAATGCAATAAGCCCTAGGATCTAGTTGCATTGTTGAAATACTCTCATTAGGTGATGAGAGGGGAAAGAAAAGAAAAATGAGACTTTTCTGATAAACAATTATGCATTAGATGGTTAAGGACTTGATTAAATTGTATAGTTGCAATTTGGCAAAGTAAAGAAAGTAAATGCATTTAGAGGCATGCCTATCCTGAACCATGAGTGTCTTGATCCCCTACTATCCTCAATTGATCGATCGAATAAGGTGGATGACCAAGGACGGCACCTAGTTCACTTGCATCGGTTTGTCTTACTTACTTACTTATGCTCAAATAGACTATATTTGTGGGGAGATTTCCCTAATTAAATTGATGTAATATATTATTCTTTAAAAGTATGGAGGAATTGTCATACTTGCTTATATGTAATAGTCATTAAATTGTTAGAAGATGTACCTTTATATTACTATTTGATTCATTTATGTTTGTATTTAAACCCTTTCCAATTGTTGTTTATCTTCTTAGATATTGCTTTCTTTTAAATATATTTTGCATGTTTTTATGATTTATGTTTTGTTAGATTTAGTATCTAGATCTACCTTTGTTTTCCTTGCTTCAAAAAAAGAATAAATAATAATTTCTAGGGTGAACTTAGAGGATAACCTAAGGGCTTGAGACCCCCTTAGGGTGAACATAGTGGACCTAAGGGATTAAGACCCCTTAGGGAGAATGGTAACTAGGTTTATGGAAGATTGTACCTGAGTTAAGATAGCTTGTCAAAAGATGAGATTGATAGCTTAACTCGTAGTACACGTAGCATACCTACACATAATGGCTTACGTAGAGTATGGAGATGTATGTACACCTTCTAATAATTGAAGGTGATAATTCTAGCTCATCGAGGATTGATGATATGGATGGACTTATGTGCATAACATGAGATATGCCTACGTAGATGGACTTGCGTGAGGGAAATCTTGTGAGGTGTAGTTCTTGAGAAACTTAGGGGATTTGTTAAAAAATTAAGTTAATCTAAGGTTGGTTAGGGGTTTATGAATCCCTCTCCTTAGTCAAAAAAAAAAAGTCTTTCTCTTTCTATGTGTTTTCTTGTTTCTTGTTTTTAGGGTCATTACAACTTGACTCCTCAATATGGTTTACAACAAACTCCAAGCTTACTGTAGCAAACTTTATTCTTCTAACTTGTATAACAGACATACAGACTGACTTAGAAATTAGATCATTACTTATACTTATTCATCTAATACCATTCAAACAAAAGCATCCTAATCACCTAAAAATACACTTACTTATCTGATCACCTAAAAGGCTAGATAAAAACTGAAATAAACTAATAAAAAACAATATGACAAGAACTAAAACAAATACTATTGTTGAGACAAAACAAAAACAAAAAAATTCTTTTTCTCTTCTTTTTTTGAAGGGTCTGCAGACACAAATAGTTCATTTGAGCTATTTCCCATAACAGGAATTGTACAGTTTTAGGTGTTGGTCTTTTATCAAAAACTACATTTGTTCTTATTGCAAGGTTTGCAACTTGTAAGTATGTTGGCCTACTTTCTATAAGATCTGGTAAGGGCCCAACCAATTCAATTCCAACTTTCCTTTATTCTCTAGATTATCATTCTTTGGGTCCAAATATAATACTACATCTCCTTCAGTAAATGTCTTTCCCTTTTTTTTCTTGGTAAATATTTGAACTTTCTTCTGAGTTTCTTGAATCATTTTTATCATAGCACTTCTTCTATCTTCTTCCAGATTGATAATTTGATCCATTCTCCTTAGCAATGTATCTGGTGTTTTGTGGTATTGAAGCAATAATGACAAGGTGGGTCTTTCTACTTGTGGAGGTAGCAGGGATTTTTCTCCATAAACCAGTTCATATGGTGTTTTTCTTGTTGCTCTTTTAATAGAAATATTTTCAGCCCATAAGGCAAACATTAATTCATTGTCCCAGCTTCTCTTATTCTTCCCAAGTGATCTCTTAATTCTAGTGAGGATTTTTTTGTTGGAAGACTCCACCAAGTCATTACCTTAAGGATAGTAATGTGTTGAGTGTGCTAATTCAACATTATATTTACTACAAAATTCCACTATCTCAAATCAAATAAAACACTTGTCATTATCCATGACTAGCTTCCTAGGTACTCTAAATCTGGTCATAATGCTCTCTTCTAGGAATTTGATCACTTCAATGGTTGATCTCTTCAATGGAGCAACCTCTACCCACTTGGTAAAATAATCAGTTGTAGTTATTATCCATCTATGAACTCCTAAATAGTTTAGATTGATTTTGCCTATCAGGTCTATACCCCACTGGGTAAATGGAGCTTCCACCACTATAGGTTTCAATGACATGGCAGACAACTTCTTTCCATAAAATATTTGGCAGCTTTTGCACTTTCTTACAAACAAATGTACATCTCTGAACATGGATTACCAATAATAACCTACTCTCATTATGTTGTTAATTACTGCCTTGGGTGCAAAATACCCTCCACAAAATCCAGTATAAAATTGTTCAACAATTCCAATAATTTCTTTTTGACAAAGGTAGAGTAGCAACACTCAATTTAGGTGTCTCTAGTACACTTTATCATTCTAAATATAATTTTTTTGTGCTTGCTACTTTATACTCTTCATTTTGTTATGTGAAATACTAGCTAGAAAATAGACCAGATAAAACATTGTGGCTTTGTACCACTTATCTTCAAAACACTTTGTTCTAGCATTTTGTTGTACATTTGTTGTTATAATTGTATTGTTCAAGTCTTCTCCACCTTTGGTTGTCATATATTTGACTAAGCCTTGCCCTTTGATAGTTTTCACAGCCTTAAACTCCACATCATATTTTTGCGGTTTAACCATCCACCTGGCCGAACCACCTGTAGGTACATTTTGTGTGAATACATCTTTGACAGTTGTGTAAGGAATGCAAGCTATCACTTTGTTTGACCCAAAAATTTATTTAAAATACTCCAAAGATTCTATCAGTAAAAAGGCTTGTTTCTCAATCATAGTATACTTTGATTAAGCTCCTTTCATCCCTAAACTCATCAATGCTACTGGCCTTTCATTGTTTTCTTGATCTTTTTGTGATAGAACAGCAGTTATATTGTCTTCTAAAGCAAAGGAGTAAATATTAAAATATCTAGAGTAATCCAAACATGCCAGCACAGGACCTGTGTAATTGCATCCTTTATTCTTTCAAAATATTCCAGGTTTTCTTCTATCCATATGATATTCCCATCCTTCTTGATCATGTCATTTGTTGATTTTGTAATTTGAGTGAAGTTTGGGATAAACATTTCAACAAAATTTACTTTTTCAAAAAATGACCTAACTCCTTTCAAGTTCTTTGGTGGAGGGACCTTTGCAATAGCTTCAGTATTTTATGGATCAATAATAATTCCTTCCTTAGAAACAATATGCCCCAATAGCTTAACTTGTATCACTCCAAAAATGTATTTCTTGGGATTTAAGTGTAGACACCTAAAACACGTCATGTTGAGGCGACTACTCATATGGGACATGCTAACATACAATATGAATGATCTTGGATAACTCCAAGGTGAAGCAATGGTTTTAACCACTCAAATTGGGCAGAGTTGGCTAACTTAGCCTTAGATACAGTTAACACCCATGACTAATAGAGTTGCCCATGCCTTAGAGCTACAACTAGAATTAGAGTAGTTTTAGACCCAAAATCAATTACAATAGCTTGGGAAATAAATCCAAATAGCTTTTTTATAAGGAAGCCTTTAGAACTTTCCCTCCAATTGATCCAACTATTGGTTTCTTGTTCTTGGCTTCTCCATGAAGCTAGATCAAGGCCTTTAATGTGATATAAGACCTCCCTCAAAATGGAGGATAATATAGAGGAAGAGTGCCAATTGGAATGCAACGAAGCCCTATCAAATTATAGACTCATTTGCTACTTTTGAGAGGAACACTCTCGCTGCCCAATTAGAGATCATGAATGCATTCGAAGCCATGAAGATCCTAGAGGTCTAGGAGGATCAAGAAATGCAATTGAGCCAATTCCATCACCAATTTAGACAATTCAACCACCAAATCCATTAGAGGACATCAAGGCAACCCTTTACCATCAATTCATCAATGAGAATTGAAGATCTAAGCCAAATTTGGAGATCGAGAATACTTTTAGCTTAGTTGCGGCTATTAGCCATAGCTAACAGTGCCCATTGTGCCTCAAACTTGTGGCAAAGGTTTGATCCCTATTTTCCCTATTTTTAGCCATAGATTTATGGTTTTATACATTTAATTTGATAGATTCACCATAGATTAATATTCTTTGATGCATCTGTATAGTTAGATTTAGATATTTAGGCTAGATCACCTTCATTTCTTAGCATTTTAGCAATTAGACTAGTTGTGGTTATTTTCATGCATTTTGAAGTTACTAATGCTTAATTAGATTGTTTCATAGATAGATCTATGCTTATTTTACATGATTTATTGCAATTTCATCATTTCTTACATAGATTGATAGTTTTACAAGATTTCTTTATTTTATGCCATTCTTTATGCAAGATTTCTCTAAAAGACTCATCAAGAGAGGCATCCTTTGCTTTTAATATTTCTTGTTATTTCTTGAATGCAGGGTTTTCAGGACTCCATTGTCAAAGCATTCAAGGCAACAAATACCTCTTCCAAGGAGAGAAGAAGGTCATCATAGATCTTGAGCAGTTCGTGTCCTATTGGAAAGTCTACGAATTACACCACCTCCTCATTTAGAGGGTCTTCAAGATTGTATTAATTGTATCAATATTGAGTATCCCTAAGAGGGACTTATATGTAATTGGATTTGATGAAATTTAATAAAATGAAATCCCATTTCTCATTTAATTCATTATTGTCAATATTTTTGCATGCTTAATGTTTGATATCAATTGATGCATTAGTTAGTTAGGTGTATGCTTTCTGCATGGGTATAGATGGTGATCAAGGTGGGAAGCCCACAATTTATGCTATCAATGACTGATTTATTATGTTTTTTGTTGTAGGTGCTCACTATGGTTGACAGCTATGGTTAACATCCTTAGCCACACATGATATCCATGGGTAACAGTCTCAACCACACCTGATAGCTGTGACTAGAAGAGGACAAAAAATCATAGACATCAGTTTCTCCATCAGACTTGGATCTGAGGTAGGAATAATTTACCTATGTTTTCATGTCTCTGTCTATGTTTTTGATAGTATGAATGCACTAGGATGATGGTTAAGTAGGAAACATAGAGAAAGTGTAAAGGAAAAATGCTTAGATTCTCATAGATTCCTACTAGCCATTGCTAGGAACAACGGATCTCTGATTGCAATATGCCCTAGTCTCCAGTGGTCTAGATCAATTATTTTTGAGTTTGCATGCATGAGGCCCAATTAGTGGCCATTCCCTCATAGTTAATTTGCATTCTCTAAAAATCATTTAGCATAGACATGCATTCTCTAAAATATAAACATTCTTTTGAAAATAAGCATGTAGGAAAATCATTCGAATGCTCTTTGATGCATTTTATTTCCATGCAAAAGTAAAAATAACCACACACACCACGTACTATATAAATTCTAGTGAGTTGGAAGTCATATCCAACCACTAGTAGGGTTCAACAATGGTGGCAATTATTTCCATCTGTTGGCCCAACTCCCTCGATCCTTGTTACTAGACCAATATCGACTCCAAGAACCATCATAGCCTATGGAAAATTTACACGTATCTCTCTTGGAAGAGGTATATTTCTGACTATGGGTGAACATGGTGAGGACCGAGAGGACCTGTGCTCCCTGACCATGTGTGGACTTCACTACCACACATTATAGGTTGGCTTACGTGATCGTGAATTTCATTATTGATTGTCGAGCTACGAGTATACAGGTGAAAGCCTTAAACTATTGAGTATATCATCAACAATTTCAAACATGATGAGAGTAGTTTAGTGTTTTCAAAAAATCTCAAATAGATAAAACCAGTTAGGGCTTACAAAAAAATCTAAAAGAGATAATCATCATTATTTACTTTGTTTGCCTTAAAATATACATACGAGATAATATAATATCATGGTTAGAACACAGAGAGGTCGATCTAGGCATAGAACCAAGGTCAAGGTCAAAGCTCCACCCAATGCACAACAAAATGTGCAAAACCCTCAATCACAAGATCCTCCCGAATGATGTTCAATGAGCATTAGAGGGGATAACTCTATGCACGAGGGTTCTCATCAGAATACCCCACTTAGAGGAGGCGATGCACATGCCTCATGAGAGATATCTGAGTATGGAAGATACCAACATGGGGCCTTCAAACATGGGAGTATATATCATGATCATACACCTCATGGATCCACTAGATCTACCAAAGAGTACATCATTGAGGAAGGAACATTAAATAGATTTTTTTCCATCCATAATCGAGATAATGGTGGCTCGAGGCCCCCATTAGTTCAAAATAAACAAGCAAAAAATCTACCCATTCAAGGGTAGGAAGAGGGATGCTTCAAGGCATAGACCCTCATAGACTCCAAACAACAATGAACTTGGCAAGTTCACATTTGACATGTCTAAGGTTGGAGTCAATGGTATGCCACCACATGAGACATGGTGCACTAGATAGTTGGATGGTCTAGATAGAGTCTTAGGGTAGCTAGGGTATAAACCCTTAGTTTTGTACTCTCATTCTTTGAGTTCTTGTAGTGAGGGTACATATCAGACCATTCAATATCTAGGAGAATGCTCTAAGTGTTCTTGTAGTATAATTTCCCCATCAACCTACGTAGGCACATAGTACAGACAACACAAAAATGTAAATTTCATCTACACAAAAAAGGGTAAAAGCATGGTAAACAAGTCTATCAAAGGTCACACTGATAAATATCCTAGGATAGAACAAGTACACCAAAGACCGCACATGTTTGATCTTATAGATTTATCATAGATATTGGTTTCAGAACAATGATAGCAGATTCTCAAAGATCAATTAGAGGATGTTCATGCAAAGTGTGAGCACCTCAAAAATGAGGATACTTAGAGACAGAGGTTGCATAGGCAACATCTTTTCAAGCAAAACATGCACAAAAAATGCATCCTTGGGAAAAAGGAGAATTCTAAATGAGAGAATCAATTAGCTCAAGAAAATTTACCCCCTTGTAGTTAGTACAAGGAGTGCACTCATAGACAAGCTACTTCGCAATTTGATTTTCATCTTGAACACATTGAGAACCATACTCACCACATGGTCCAATACATGGAGTAGTGCCAATTGGTAGAACATCATGGGCATACGTAGTACAAATAAGAAATGGGAGATGATAAAGAACAAGAATACCCTGAGATCTCCCTAGTATATGTGGAGGATGATCCCATTCCCCCACCTCAAGTGAAGAATAATTTAGCTCTAAAAGATCCTCGTGGACCTCTCAAAGAAGAGGAAATTCTATCTTTGAAGGCCTATAAGGCCTTGGTATACAAGGTTCGAGCTATAGAGAATCAAGGAATGGTTTATCATAAACTGACCTTAAATGAGATTCACAACAAATATTTATGCCCTTTGATGCCAATTCTAGTATATCTCGAGCATTTCAATATTCCAAAGCTGGATAAGTTTCAAGGTGAGGAGGATTATCAAGAACATGTTACGAGCTTTATGGATAAGTACTTTTAGATTGAAAGCAATGATGATCTAATGATGAGAATATTCATTACAACCCTCTCAGGTTCTACCCGAGAGTGGTTCAATCAACTCAAATGGTACATCATAACCAGCTTTGAATAGCTGGCTGATGCATTTCTTGAATGCTTCTCCTTCGATATCAAGAAGAAAGCTAATATATCTAATTTTGTTGCTTTATAGCAACATGATGATGAGTTGATCATGGATTATGACAAAATATGGAGAAATATAATGGCAAAGTTACCATTATCTATTCTAACTACCAAACTGACTTAGATGTTTACCAAGAGTTATGCGAAGTACATCTCATTTCTTCTGCAGCTACAATAGTATCAAACATTTGAGGAGGCCTTGGTGCAAGCCAAGGTAATAGAGGACATCAAGTTATAGGAGGGTAACTTGAAACTCAAGAATAAGAAGGAATGGAACAAAAAGAACACCCACAATCAGAAGGAACATGCCAAGTCGGCCCATGTCAACCAAGTGGTGTTAAACCTCCAAAAATGGGATAACGGGAAACAATATAATTATCAAGCCCAACATCCTCCTACGTAATATGATCAATGCAATAATAAAAGGAAGGGTAATAATAAGAAACAAAATCCACCTCACCAGTTCACACCTGTATAGAAATTGACGACTTTGATATTCCACCAACTATGCAAGGCCAAGTCAATCAACTTACCTAAAATCAAATTGATAGACCCTAACCATCCCAAGCCAAAGGGGTATAGGGATGATCTATATTGTGCTTTCCACAGGGTGAAAGTACATGACATGGAATTATGTTGGAGTTTCAAAAATCTAGTACAAAACATGATTGAAAGATGTGAGGTAACTATGGACAACCCTCAGGCACTTGACAACTAGAATATGGGGATCTTCAAGAACCCCTTACCAAATCATGAGCCACCAAGGAACAATATCGGTCATGTGAATCAAGTGTGGGTTGAACCACCAACTCAAGGATTAATCAGCATGGTTAATTTTATCATGAGATAAGGGAGGTATGAAAGACCAAATCCACCTCTAGCACCCATTAGAGTGAATACTGCACCTTAGCAAAGGTGAATGTAGAATATTCTAGGCCCACCAACAAGACCGATGGTGACCATTAGGAGTAATCTAGTTCAAAGCCTACAAAAAACTCCAATGAAGTTGTCAATCTATGAAATGATTCAATAGTCTCCCAAGCATAGGGAGATTCTCATGGATATTATAAGATCAATAAAAGTTTACTCCCAGGACCTTGAAGCATTTACAAACTTCATGGGACATGTGCAATAGTGCAGTGAACCGATAATTCAATTTCATTATCACGAGATTAAGATGGTCTCCACTTTTATAGCGGACCCACCACTATATATCATTGCGTGTGTTAATCACACACCATTCAAATGAATTTTTATTGATACAGGGTCATCAATCAACATAATTACAACCAAGGTACTAACATATCTAAAGTTGCCAAAGTCACATATTGTACCTTCCACTTTCACCTTGAGAGCATTCAATGATGCACTATGCTCAATAGTAGGTACCATAGTTCTTCTTATTTAGTTTGGACTAAAGACCATCCCTATGATGTGTCATGTGATCGAAGGTACCATGCAGTATAACATCCTTTTGGGGAGACCTTGGATTAGATAAATGCGTTGCATTCCCTCGATCTTACATCAGTGTATAAAGTACATACACGAGGGACAGGTTCACATGGTACCTTTTGACGAAGAACCATTCAAGTACATGAACTTAGTCGATTTACTATGGGATTTCGTTCTCCCCTAAATGCATCTGGATATACGACCAACATCACCTATTATACATCTAGAAGGTAAACTCAAAGGAGTGTGCATGAGATCTCCTATGGTAGTGCCATAGTTTTCACAGCATACTATAGTATCTTCAACTAAACCAATGGTATCCAAAGTGCCTAGGAATTATAAGAAGCTTAAGGTAGTTATGGGTGGAAAAGAGTTAAAACAAGCACCCAAAGAAGCAAATGTCAAGGTTCCTATCCCCATGGATGATGGAAATGCTCAAAATCTAGTCAAGGAGGCACCTCAACCTACCTTTCTTGCATCTTCAATAGGGTCATCGACATCACCAATGACCATGCAGTGGTTTAAATCTAGGTTAGGACAATACAATATGCAAAATGTGATTTTCATGCCAATTATCAAGACTGCACAGGATATGGGCTGACCTCAAGCCCATCACTTTCCCGTAGGGATGGTGGTACCACTAGGGGTGTCACCCAACCAAACAAACTTCATTTATGGAGGGCTAGACCAATATACAAATTGCATGCCCATAGATGAAGATGATGATGAACCATTCATGGTGAATGTTCATTATCTATCTAACCCTAAATTTTCCTTGCGCTACTTTGATCATTACCATTGGCATGGTTATGGCTTGGGCTTATTTTAGTAGGGGTGCAAAATTCCCATTGAACCATAGTATCAACTACCAACTAATAGGTTTGGGTTAGGCTATCATATCCGAGGATAAGATGAGCTCCTAGTAGCATATTTAGATCATCTGAACCTCACTTTGGGGGATGATGTGGATTGGAATCCTTATCACCCTAACCCTTCTTATTTATGAGGGGGTAATAGGTTGGTAACCTATGTCTCTAAAGCACCACCAGAGATCTATCATGATCACATTGTGGTAGAGGCAAATCAAGGAGACAATCCAAGAGATGACTTGGACAATGAAAGTCATGAAGCTACCGATGATATAGGTACATGCAGATCTAGAATCTGGGTATAGTAGAGTCCATTATTGAAAGTGATGGACCAAATTACAATTTTGGAATAGATGATGATGAGCTATCCTCACACAATGAATGATATGAGGATGAAACTGAGTTGGCCTACTTAGGCCCTCTAAATATGTATCATCTGTTACCCATGGAATAAATGGGTGAGACTGAAGAATACTTCATGGTCGATAGTGACTATGAGGATGACATAGAGTGGGCCTACCTTGGGCCCCATATTGCTAATCACCCAATTCCAGTGGGTAGGGGTGAGGGACTCATATACGACAGTGATGATGAGGATGAGACCAAGAGAGCTTATCTCAGGCCTCAATATTTGCACCATCGACATGAGTCGGTTGACATCAATGAGATGTATCAAAGAGTCTATCCTAGGACCACACCTCAAAGGAAGATCACCTAATTTGGATATGATTTATCATATAGACTTCCTTGATCTATTGATGTACATGGAGCTCCTTCAGCCCAAATATCCCATCCAAAATTTTGTTCATAGACCGGATCCATCCCCATACCCCTAGAACCACATATTGAATATGGAAATTATATCGATGCAAAGTCACACTCACATGGTCTTGGAGATATAATCCATTCCATCAATATGATCTCCATTAATCTAACCACTCCACTCCACAATCTAACCAACCCCTCCAAACCATTGCACCTAAATGTAGATGCTATTGATTGGATCCATTGTCACCACTAGAGCCTAAAGATTTCTTCCCCAACGAATAAATACTGCAACCTTTTCATTTTGTACTAGGATGTGCACATGATGTTTATCATGCTGAGGGAAATTCTGATGTAGGACCTTTAAACCCAGCTGATGACATCCACTTGATCCCTACGCCTCACCAACTTGAGGAGGGATCACATATGTTAGTAGAGGAGACCTTTGATGTGGATATCAATAATGATCCCACTAATCCAAGGAAGGTCAAATTTGGAGAGAGTCTATCTCCTGATGAGTGTGCCACACTCATCCCTCTACTAAAAGATAGACCTAAACTTTTCACTTGGACATATAAGAATATGCCTAGTATAGATCCAAAATTGGTTACTCCTAACCTTTTTCTAGATCCCGCTAAGAAACCTATCAAGAATAAGTTCAAGAAGATACATCCAACAATCGCCTTAATGGTTAAAGATGAGTTTTAGAAGTTATTGGATGTAGAGTTCATTATCTCCATCGACTATCCAGAATGGGTATCAAACATGGTACCTATAGAAAAATCTGATGGAAGGATCCATATTTTTATAGATTTTAGAGACCTCAACAAGGCAACACCCAAGGATTCATTTTTGTTGCCCAACATAGATGCTCTCTTAGATGCAACTATGAGTCATGAGATGCTCTCCCTGATGGATGGTTTTTTTGTTACAATCATATTCAGATTAAAGTTGAATACCAGTATAAAACCGCATTCACAACACCATGGGGGACATTTTGCTATAAATTTATGCCATTCGGCCTTAAAAATATTGGTGCCACATATCAGCGAGCCATGACATATATTTTTCATGACTACATGCATAAGATCTTGGAGGATTACATTGATGACTTTTTGGCAAAGTCATTGTTGTATTCAGAGCATGTAGAGGTCCTAAGGAAAGTCTTTGATTTCTTTATAGATAATAATGTCAGGTTGAATCCCAATAAGTGCATATTTGGTGTAACTTCAGGAAAGCTCTTTGGATTCATCATTTCAAAGTGAGGCATTGAAGTTGACCTAGTGAAGGTCAAGGCCATATTAAAGATGCATCCTCCAATGAATATCAAGGAATTAAGGATCCTACAAGGAAAAGTAACATCCATAAAGTGATTTATCCCACATTTATCAGATAAATGTTGATCCATGAATTGACTACTACATAAGGAGGTCCCTTTCAATTAGGATGAGGACTGTGAAGTAGCCTTCATTGAAATCAAGCAATACCTGGTGACACCACCAGTACTAGCTCCACCAAGACTAGATGTGCCTTTTCTACTATATATCGACAACTGACTTTGCATTGGAAACCATGTTAGTCCAAAATAACATGCAAGGCAAATATTAGGCCATATATTACATCAGCCACACCTTGGTGAGCTATGATCTTGGATATGCGTACGTGGAAAATTTGTTTTTAGTAGTGGTGTTTGCAATGAAAAATTTACATCATTATATGTTAAGTCATACGCCATACATAATATCCAAACAAAAGCATTTGCAGTATATGATGAGCAAGACATATCATAATACACATACTGCAAAGTGTATCATGCTATTGATAGAATTTGATTTGGAATTCATCAGCAAAAATTTCATAAAGGGATAGGTCATAGCTGATCAGTTGGTTGAGGCACCTCTCGAGAATAGTAGGCCTCTCACCATAGAGCTATCGGATGATGCAGTATTTGCATTATCAGAAGCACCCGAATTCGAAGAACCAGATAACAAAGATGGCATGACTTTATTATTCGATGGTTCAAAGTGTGAGGAAGGGGGTGGTGCAAGAATTGTATTTTTCATGCCACAAGATGCTCCAATGCCTTTGTCATTTAAGCTAGACTTTCCTTACACTAACAACAATGTTGAATATGAAGCCCTAATATTAGGCCTCCAAATAGCTATCACCATGAAGATTAAACAGTTAAATATCTTTGGTGATTCCCTTTTCATAGTCAATCAAGTGAAGGGACTTTTTCAATGTAGATGTCCCATATTGAAATCTTACAAAGATCTTGCTGACACATATCTATCCTAGATAGAATGGTATGATCAATCGTAGAATAGATTTGTAGACACTATGGCATCTTTGGGATCCTTAATCCCTCAAAATCTATCTTTTGACTTTATTACCATTCATGTAAAGATGTTATCCCATGTCATGATGCAGTGTGCAACTTTTGATAACAAGGAATTAGTCAACATGATTCGTATAGAACCCAACCATGAGTGGTTATATAAAGACAAATACTTTCTCAAGAAGGCTTCTTTGGGGTCTTTGATATCGTAGGGTCCTACGAGGAATGACACCATCGTTCACCATAAGATTGTATCCCAATCTACATTTGTGCACAACAAAATGCCAGGGGAACAAGTCGACTTAACAATCAAGGCAGAAGCTTATCAGGATTGGATGTCACAACTACATGACTTCCTAAATCTTGGTTTAATCCCACAAGGATTGTTGCATGCCGCAAAATGCACATTAAAAAAAAAGTGACAAAGTATGTCTTTTTGGGAGACACCTTGTACCGTAGAAGCTATGATGAAGTTCACCAACTAGCATGTCTTTCTAGGACGTAACCTGTCACTGCACTTGTGAGACAAATTTACGGCTAACTGGTTACGTTCTTACATCATCTCAGAGATTATTAGACCTAGAATGTATCATCTAACATTGTTGGAAGGTGTTGAAGAGCTTGAACCTCTCAACATACTTCATCTTAAGGTGTTCCACACATAATAATTCAAAACACTAAAAATATAGAAATTTTCAAAATCCATAAAAATAAAAAAGTAATAAAATCTAAAAACATTGCATTTCATTTTGCATTACTGCATTTCATTTGCATCACATATTTCATTTGCACTTGCATTCATTTAATTGCATTACATTAGGCATTTCCATCTGTTGCACTTACATTAGGATAGGTTGTGTTTGCAATATTACAAATGACACCATGTTTGTGTTTCAATCATGCATCTATGCATTATCATCATCATCCATCACCCTTGTGAGTAATTGTGTTTCAAAACACAACCCCTCTTGTTCCTATGAAGAATATACTAGGGTTTTTCGATCATTCAGCCATACTTAGTAGTCTTCTCAAAAGTTTGTAGAAAGCTTGCTTTGCTTTTGTAGATGAGGTCTAGTTTTGATAGCACTTAGCATATCCGAATTCCATCACTAATCAAACACATTAACAATGCTAAGTAGGGCAAGAAAATATGAACACTACAAAAGTGGTTTGGGTCATCTTAGGCGAAAGGTTTTATTACTTGCTCATTTTGTGAGGCGCAATGGTCTAGAGTAGTGGTCATTGGTAAAAGTACAGGTTTACCCCCTACCCGAACAAATCCCTTACTTACAAATGAAGTAGCAAAATCCCAAAATTTAAAAGCATGTCCCTTGCTCAAACCAAAAGAAAAATAAAATACAAAATAAACAGTGACTTTTATCACTATATATATGAGAAAGTATCCCAAAAATTGAAGAAAATAAGGGGGTGAGCTTGAATCCCTGGAATGATCATTGCTCAAAAGCCATAGGGTGATTCCAAATACAACAATGGGCTAAATAAATCTTGTCTGACATTGGGGTAGGTCTAAGCAATTTACACATGAGCTAGCTTTAGGTGGCTTGTACTACCTAGTGGTCTAGTCTAACTTAATCCAAACCTAGGATCATGTGGATATTTGAGAATCCCCAATACAACAATGGGCTAAATGAATCCCACCTACAATTTGGGTATGCTTATGTCTCATCTAAATATATTTATTTACACACACAGGGGTAATGAATAGCTTGGTCTTTCATAGCGTAAACTTTATTTTTTAGAAGTCTAGTATAGTCATTATATAACTTTTGATAAGTCAACTAGGGTGTTTGAGATTTATGGAAAACCTCAAAAATTCCCAAATAGCAACAACCATTTCAAACATGCAATTATAAATTTTCTTTTATGAGAGTTTGTTTATGTAGACACCTAAAATGTGCCATGCCGAGGGTGACTACTCATATGGACATGCTACAAAACCATATGAAGGATCTTGGATAGACTCCAAGATAGAGCAGTGGTTCTAACCACTCAATTTAGGCATTCTGGCCTAAGCAGTCTGAACCGTAGCCCAGACCTACGGTCTCCAGTCTGAACCGTGGTTGACACCTGCGGTCTCTAGTCTGGACCATAGCTGTGACCTACGGTTTGAACTGGAGTTCAGTTAGGCCTTCCATCCGAGCCAAATCGGTTGGAATGGCCAAGAGATCTAGAAGGAGGCAGTTGGAGGATGAAATATTCCAAAGGCTTCCATCCCAACTGACCTAACCAACCTTCTTGATCTTGGCTTCTCCATGAAGCCACCCCTAGCCCTAGGGGCATGCTATAAGTACCCCCATTTTTCAATGGGGAAGAGAGGACTGAGGAGAGATAATTTGCATAGCGAAGCGCTATCGAATTGTCGAGCAAACTAGTTGATCAAGAGAGCAGTGAAGCCCTGTCAAATTGCATAATGACCTTGTGCATTTGGGAGCCCCTTTGCTATCCATTCAACGATCAATTAGCCATGGATGCCCTAGGTGCCTAGGAGGATCAAGAAACACAAATCTAGGTGAATGAAGGCCCTTCATAGCGATTTGACCACCAAATCTATCAGAAGACGACAAAGGCGACCCTTGAACATCAATTCGGACAAGGAGGTCAAGCCCACTGCCCCTAATTCTGAGGGCAAACACATCAGAGGTCAAACCGTGGCTGTCAGCCATGGTTTACAGTGCAGACCACCCCTCATAGCTATGGTTTGCAATAGGTTAGAGATCACCTTACTCAATCTACTTTTTACTGCATAGGTTAGTCAGATTAGTTATTTCATAGGTTAAATTGCACTTTTAGAGAAACTCTGACCATAGGAATTAGGCATTTTACGTGTTGTAGTGGTTAGAAGTACATTGAATATTTTTTATGCTTTATTGCTTTCAATTCAATATTTGTTCAATGCATCATGTTTTTATTCATGTTTTGTATATTGTAGTGTAATTCTTGATACAATTAGAATAGCGTAGAACCTTTCTTTATGCTTTCTTGTTTCATTAGTTTGATGGCATTTACATGTATAATCCTTTAAAGGGCCTCATCACGAGAGGCTATCAATCTATATAATCATGCATTGTTGTTTCTTGTTCGTAGGGAGACAGGTGCAGAAAGGAGCCTATATCATAATCCTTCCACAACGCGGAGAAGGGGGTTAGCTCTACCCCAAGGCAGTTCGTGTCACCCTGAGGGGCATTTTGATCACACCTACCCTTAAGAGGAAAACAATTACACACTCCTATTGTAATATTGTATCAAGATGATTATCCCTAAGAGGGATGTACTTGTAATTTGATTTTGACTTTGAATATAATGGAATAAAGCATGTTTTATTGATTCATCTATTGTCAATTTCTTGTTCTTGTATCCATGTTATGCTTTTGTCAATTATTACCATAGGAACAATCAATAGGTGTGAGCCTTTTCGGTGGTCACAGATGGCGATCACGGTGGCACCCCACAATTTTAGCCTCGAATTCTAACTATTCTTGGCTTTTTCTGTCCACAGGTGCTAACCGCAGCTTTCAGCTATGGTTATTTTTTGGCCCACGGCTGTAACCTGCGGTCTCCACTGCAGCCCGTAGGTCGGACCTACGGTTCACAGAGGAAGAAGCAGATAGAAAAGCAATCAGTGGGCAATAGAGCAGGAGTTGAGGTAGGTCCTAATTTCACCTTCTATATTCAAATTTTTGCTCTGTATCTTTCCAGAGATCATCGAATCGCTGCAAATTAGGAACAAAAGATAAGGGGTCAACGAATAAGTCCTAATTTGCATTTGATTTCCATTCAGTGGGAAGGCGTTGTTGGGAATAGCGGACCTCTGAGTGTAGTCTGCCCCTAAATACAATGACCTTGATAAGTATTGTGTGTCGTTTGCATGCTTGAGGTCCAATCAGCGGCCATGTCATTATAATTGCATCGTCAAAATATCATGTAGGACATTAGCATGCATTATTTCTGAATGCGAAACGTTCCTTTTTCTTTCGTGTACATCATGTAGGAATGGTCATTGTGCTCTATGATGCATTTGTCATTTTCACAAAATAAAAAGAACCACACACACCACGTATCATTTAAACATCAGTGGCGTTGGGCTCTCACATCCAACCCGCTTGATTGAGACCAACAGTGGATGTTATTACCACTTGGTTGGCTCATTTGAAATTGTACTATCGGGACCCGCTCATTGCCAAGGCCGACCCAAGAACTGTCCTATCCATGCAAAATAGCATGCACTCTTCCTCGAAAGGGTGTATCACTACGTACGGTGTGCTGGGTGAGGGTTGGTAGTACCTATGCTACTTCATTGAGTATGGATGTCATTACCATATTTGGCTTGTGCGAGTATATAGGTGAAAGCCAATTTAACTGAGTTTAAAATCCAACAATCTTTCAAAACATGCAAAGAGTTTCTAACACTGATACAACACATCTGAAAACAACATCAAATAGTTTAGGGCTCACAATCAAACATTTAAAAGAGATAATCACCATTTGTTTACATTGTCTGCATAATAAAATACATCTAGACGTCAGGAACACAAATGGTGAACACACGGGGTGATCGACAAAGGTCTAGGACCGATGCCCATGATCAACCCCCAACTGGTTCACAGTAGCATGTGTCGAGTCCTCATACACATGAGCGAACCGAACGACGTTCGGCTAGCATTAGAGGTGACAACTCGACATGGGGAGATCCCATTGAGTGGACCCTCGATAGAGGAGCTTTAGTACACTCCTCTAGGCATAGGACTGAGCACGGAGCTTCTCAGCATGAGGATGCTCTACCCCAAAGCCATTATCGAGACCGCACTACACGTGCGTCCACGGGATCGACCGAGGAATATGTGGTGCAGGGGACCAAGTTGGTTCCCATACGTACTAGGTCCACAAGGGGTTCTAACCCTCCACCGTCATAGTATAGATGAGTCAGAGATCCACCCATTCAGGGGCAAGAGGATAGGCTCATTTTTGAGCATAGGTCCACCCATACTCCCATGCGTGGCTCACCATGCAAGATCACCATTGATATATCAAAGGTGGGAGCTAATGGAACACCACCGCATGAGCGATGGAGGTCTAGATAGCTAGATGGTCTAGGTAGTGTTCTTGAGCAGCTAGGCTACAAGCCTACAGCTCTGCCCACTCGTGCTCCGAGTGAGCATAGCGGCAGTTGTATCAAGATCACTAGAGAGCATGGAGAGGCTTCTAAGCGCCCTCATGTCACACGTCCACCGTCCACACATCTGTCTTATGGGTACATAACCCATAAGGTAGCTCGCATAGAGCATGCACACCGGAGGCCTCCTACGGCCGACCAGATCGATAGATCACATAGACTGGTGTCCGAGCAAAGACGTCAGCTACTCCAAGATCAATTGGATGATGCTCGCCTAGAGAGGCAACATATTGAAGATGAAAATATTCAAGCGCAAAGGCTCTTACGACAGAGATTATATGAGCAGCGCATGCATGAAGAGCGTATTCTAGCTCAGAAGGAGCGCATAGAGTAGGAGGATCGGCTAGCCAGGGCTGGCCTATACCCTCTCGAGGACCATAGAGAGCGTGTGCATAGAAGGGTTGTGTCCCTAGCCGATATGCATGAGGAGTGAAGAGATGCTCGTACTCATGCTAGTGCCCAATAGAGGGAGCGACTACCATCACTCAATGATCTTAGACAGAGGCAGCATGAGCACATAGATGCAGACAGATACGATCAGGGCTACCCTGAGAGTTCTCGGGTTGAGGAGGAGGAAGAGCCATGTCCTCCACCTCCCCCGAAGAAGGCATTACTTCCTAGACCGCCTCCATGGTAGCTTAGGGAGGAGGACTTTTTGTCTTCTAAGGCGTACAAGGTTTTGGCTGATAAGGTCAAAGCAATAGAGAAGCAAGGCGTGGCTATGCAAAAGTCGACACTGAGGAAGATACACAATGAACCTCTAGACCCCTCGGTGCCTACACCTCCATATCCCGAGCATTTTGATATGCCCCGATTGGAAAAATTCAAGGGTGATGAGGATGCACAAGAGCATGTTACGAGTTTTTTGGATGCGTGTTTCTAGATAGAGAGTCAGGATGCCTTGTTGTTGCGCACTTTCATTATGACACTTTTTGGCCCGACTCGAGAGTGGTTCAACCAACTGAAGAAACACAGTATTACTGGTTTCAAATAGTTGGCCGATGCATTTCTTGAATGCTATTCATTTGGCATCAAGAAACAAGCCAACCTTTTTAATTTGGCTATGCTAGCTCAGCACGACGATGAGCCCATCGAGCAATATGAAAAGAGATGGCATAGAATAATGGCAAAGCTGCCATTCCCTATTCCTATGACTGAACTGACCCGAATGTTTACAAGGAGTTGTGCCAAGCACATCTCACTATTGTTGTAGCTGCAGTAGTACCCTACATTCGAGGAAGTCATGGCGCAAGCTAGGGTGATCGAGGACATCAAGTTGCAAGAAGGCAACTTGAAGCTCAAAACCAGGAAAGAGGGGTTTAAAAAGAGTACTACAAAACAACAGGGCAAGCAGGCCCACGTGAATCAAGTAGTACTAAATCTCGGAGGAGAAGACAAGGGACAGCAGAAGCCTAATTATCAAGCTCAACCTCCTCCTGCGCGTTACGAGACACGCAAAAACAACTATAAGGGCAAAAACAAAGAAGAGCGCCCACCTCGCCAGTTCACACCCTTGATGGAATCGATGACTTCGATTTTTCATCAACTATGCGAGGCCAAGGCCATACGATTGCCTGAGGTCAAATTAGTAGATCCAAATGTGCCAAAATCAAAGTGGCATCAAGATGATCTGTTCTGCATATTCCATAGAGCGAAAGGTCACGACATCGAGACATGTTGGTCTTTCAAACACATCATGCAGAACATGATAGAAAAAGGAGAGCTGGTAGTACCAGGAAACCCACAGGCGCCCGACAACAGAAACATGGGGATTTTCAAGAATCTACTACCTAATCATGAGGCACCTCGTAACAATGTCGACCAGGTCAATCAAGTGTGAATCGAACCACCTACCCAGGGGTTCGTAGGCATGGTCAATATTGTTACTAGACATGGGAGGTATGACCAACCGAATCGACCTCGTGCTCCCATTAGAATACAAGCTACGTCGGATCAACGGCCAGCTCAGAACATGCCAGGCCCACCAGCTAGACCGATGGTGACCATAAGGAGCAAGCTAGTTCAGAACCTATAGATAGCTCCTACGAAGTTGTCAATATATGAGCTTATTCAATAGTCCCCTAGACACAGGGAGACTCTTATGGACATTCTGAGGTCCATTGAGGTACAGTCCCAAGATGCCCATGCATTTACAAATTTTGTGGGACATGTACAATAGTGTCAAGAACCCACGATACAATTTTATGATCATGAAGTGAAGATGGTTCCTACTATTATGACTGACCCACCACTGCATATTATCACGTGTGTTAACCACATGCCTTTCAAAAGGGTCTTGATCGACACTGGGTCCTCGATCAACATAATCACAACCAAGGCACTGAGCCACCTCAAGCTACCCAAGTCACACATTGTACCTACCACCTTTACGTTGAGGGCATTTAACGATGCGCTATGCTCGATGGTTGGTACAATTGTTCTACCTATTCAGGTGGGACTCAAGACCATCTCTGTGATGTGTCACATGATAGAGGGTGCCATGCAGTACAACATTCTACTCGGGAGGCCTTGGATTCATGAAATGCATTGCATCCCCTCTATCTTGCATCAGTGTGTGAAATACATTCATGAGGGACAAGTTCACGTAGTGTCCTCGGACGAAGAACCATTCAAGTTCATGAACTTAGCAGATTTGCCTGGGGGTTTTGTACTCCCATCGATGCACTTGGATATCCGACCTATCTCATCGGTTAAGATTCCAATAGGCAAACCAGTAGCCCATGCTCAACCATCGACATCTGTGTCACATAGATCTGAGCACACAACTACAACTTCTCTAAAGCTGACTACATCGACGATGCACCGACAAGTCGAGAAGCTAAAGGTGAAATTGGGTGAGAAAGTGGAAAATCAAGTGCCCAGATCAGTCACCAATGAGACTCCCACTCCCATGGATGTGGAAGAACCTCAAGACAAAGTCGAGGAGGCACCTCAACCTACTTCACCTACATCTTCAGTAGGGTCATCTGCACCACAGGTGACCATTCATCTAGCCAACACGGGGTTGGGTGAGTATCTTGTGCAGAATGTTACTTTTGGACCTATCCTAAAAACTATGCAAGAGATGGGCCGACCGCACGCCCATCGATTTTTGATTGGATCCATAGTGCCATTGGGTGAGCCACCCAACCAGACAAACTTCGTCTACGCAGGGCTGGATCAAGCACCCACCAGAATGTCCATAGATGAGGATGATGATGAGCCATTCACTATGAATGTGCACTATCTGTCCAACCCAAAATATGCCATGCACATTTTTGAGTCATATCATTGGCATGGGCGCGGCCTTGGTATTTTTGAACAAGGATGGAGAACTCCGCTCGAACCTCATTATCAGTTGGCTACTGATAGGTTCGGGTTAGGGTTACAAGTACAAGGTCATGATGATTTGCTTGTTGCATCCTTAGATCGCATGTACTTGAGTCTAGGGGATGATGTGGATTTTACTCCGTATCACCCTGATCCTTCCAGCTATTGGAGGACTCGCCAGATGGTATCATTTGTTACCATAGGGCCACCTGATTCATACCATGATGGGCCCTTAGAGGACAACCCCAGAGACAACCTGGGTAACCAAATCCGTGGTGCTACCAACGACACTGGTATGCAGGGGCATGACCCCCATGCTGTAGGTGATCTCAAATCAGGAGATCTTTGCGATGATGATGGAGAGGAGTCCACCTCCGAGATGAGTGGACCTAGTTATGATGCAGATGATGAGTCCTCAAATGATGATCAATCTAAGGAGGAAATCAGGCCGACCTTTTTAGGTCCGATGTTTATACGCCATCTGCTGCCTATGGAACAAGTGGAAGAGGTGAACGAGCGCTCCATAGTCGATAGTGATTACAAATATGAAATAGAGGAGGCTTACTTAAAGCCTCACCCAACGGATCTCCCACTATGCATAGACACAATAGAGTGGCCCATCCATGGTAATGACCATAGTGATGTAGATGAGAGGATCGATTCCAGGCTCGTGTATCCACAATATCTATTGCCTAGGGAATCAGAGCATGTTATGGAGGAAGTCCTTCCCAACACTGAGTGCTCTGAGGAAGGAGCAGCACCAGTTTACATGGTAGTATCGTATATACGATCATTCTATCAGATTTATCCGGATAGTGATGATAGCGATCGTAGGATCAGGTACATGGGACCACATCTGCCTAATCCCTCCTTAGAAGAGGAGGGAAGTGATGGATTGTATTTGAACAATGATGATGAGGACTCGATGGAGATGGCCTATCTGGGACCTCACCACTTACGCAATAGGCCTCCACCTAGAGGTCCCCCACCTATTATAGCTATAGGTTTGCATCGAGAGATCAATCTCCATCGTAGCCTAAGGGAAAGAAGAGAGCTCGAAGAGAGGTATCAGGAACTCTTTCCCGATCTGCCTACGTACGTGGAGCTCCTTGAGTCGAGAGATCCCATTCTACAGCCAGTGCACTGGGATGATCCAGTTATATGGGCATCCCACAGAGAGGATCCGTTTGTGCCCGTACCATCCGAACCAGATCTTGGGTATGAAAGCTACGCTTCAGAGATAGAGTTCTATCCATGTGGTTCTGGAGATCAATTCCATTCCATCAATATGGTCTCCGTCGATTTGACCACTCCACTCCACAATCCAGTAGATCCATCCAAACCGCTGCATCTGAACATGGATGCTATCGATTGGGATCGTGCTGATTCGCTAGTCCAGCCTGAAGATTTCTTCCCAAATGAAGAAATGTTGCAACCATTTCATTTCGCACCAGGCTGCGCTCATGATGTTTGTCACATCGAGAATGCTTCCCAAGAGGAACATGTGAACCCAGCTGATGACATCCATCTGATTCCTACGCCTCACCAGCTTGAGGAGGGATCACATATGTCAGTAGAGAAAACCTTCGATGTGGATATCAGTAAAGATCCCACCAATCCAAAGAAGGTTAGATTTGGAGAGAGTCTCACTCCGGATGAGCGTGATAGCATCATCCCTCTACTGAAAGAGAGACCTGATCTCTTTGCTTGGACTTACAAAGACATGTCGGGTCTAGATCCGAAATTGGTTACTCATAACCTTTCGCTAGATCTATCGAAGAAGCCAGTCAAGCAAAAACTCAGAAAGATGCATCCAACAGTAGCCTTAATGGTAAAATATGAGTTGCAAAAGCTGTTGGATGTAGAGTTCGTCATCTCCATCGACTATCCAGAGTGGGTTTCCAATATGGTGCCCATAGGAAAGCCAGATGGAAGGGTTCGTATTTGTATAGATTTTAGAGATCTCAACAAGGCAACACCCAAAGATTCATTTTCATTGCCAAATATCGATGCTCTGGTAGACGCCACTGTAGGTCATGAAATGCTCTCCCTTATGGATGGTTTTTTTGGATATAACTAGATTCGGATTAAACCCGAAGATCAGCATAAAACCACGTTCATAACGCCATGGGGGACATTTTGCTACAAAGTTATGCCATTCGGTCTTAAAAATGTTGGTGCCACATATCAGCGGGCTATGACATATATTTTTCATGACTATATGCATAAAATCTTAGAAGATTATATCGATGACTTACTAGCTAAGTCGTTGCTATGAGCAGAGCATGCAGAGGTCTTAAGGAAGGTCTTCGATCGCTTGATAGAGCACAATGTCAGGTTGAATCCTAAGAAGTGCGTATTTGGCGTAACTTCAGGTAAACTCTTGGGATTCATCATTTCTAAGCGAGGCATCGAAGTAGACCCAACAAAGGTCATGGCTATTCTAGAGATGCATCCTCCCACTAATATCAGAGAATTAAGAAGCCTTCAGGGCAAAGTAGCATCCATAAAGTGATTCATCGCTCAATTATCGGATAAGTGTCGACCCATGAATCGACTGCTACACAAGGGGGTCCCATTTGATTGGGACAAGGACTGCCAAGCAGCCTTTGCTGAGATTAAGCAATACCTAGCAACATCGCCAGTACTAGCTCCACCAAGGCTGGATGAGCCTTTTCTGCTATATATATCGGCAACCAACTTTGCATTAGGGACCATGTTAGCCCAAAAGAACGTGCAAGGCAAAGAGCAAGCCGTATATTACATCAGTCGCACCTTGGTGAGTTATGAGTCAGGATATGCATATGTTGAAAAACTTTGTTTAGCAGTAGTGTTCGCTACCAAGAAATTGTGGCATTACATGCTAAGTCATACAACATATGTTATATCGAAACAGAATCCTTTGCAGTACATGATGAGCAAGACATATCATAACACACGTACTGCAAAGTGGATCATGCTATTGACAGAATTTGATTTGCAATTCATCAGCCAAAAGTCCATCAAGGGACAAGTCATAGCTGATCAACTGGTTGAGGCACCACTGTCCAATAGTAGGCCTCTAACCATTGAGCTTCCAGATGATGCGGTCTTCGTAATATCTGAAGCTCCCAAACCCGAGGAACCAGAGAATAATGCTGACATGACATTGTTCTTCGATGGTTCAAAGTGTGAGCAAGGGGGTGGTGCAGGAATAGTGTTTTTCATGCCACAAGGAGCTCCAATGCCCTTGTCATTCAAGTTAAGCTTTTCATGCACCAACAATAATGTTGAATACGAAGCCCTACTTTTGGGCCTCCACATAGCCATCGCCATGGGTATTAAAAGACTAAACATTTTTGGTGATTCTCTGCTCATAGTTAACCAGGTTAAGGGGCTCTTTCAGTGTCGATGTCCCATGTTGAAAGCCTACAAAGATCTTGTTGCCACTTATCTGGCTAAACTTGAATGGTATGACATCGAGGCAATCCCTCGTTCATCAAATAGGTTCGTAGACACCATGGCATCTTTGGGGTCCTTGATCCCTCAGAATCTGTCTATCGAGTTTACTACCATCCATGTTAGAATGCTCTCACACCCAACAATGGAGTGTGCAGCCTTTAATAACAAAGAGTCAGTCAACATGATTGTTGTGGAACCAACAACTGATTGGTTTCGTAGAGCAGAAGACTTTCTTAAGCAGGCACCCTGGGAGTCATTGACTTCTCAAAGTCCTACGGGGAGTGGTACTACCATTCACCACAAGGTTGTTTCCCAGTATGCATTTGCAAAGCTAAATACGCAGGGGGAGCAGGCCATCTTAGCAGTCGAAGCTGAGGCTTGTCAAAGCTGGATGTTGCAAATCCAAGACTTCCTAAAACTTGGTATGATTCCAAAAGGATTGTCGCATGCCGCAAGATGCACATTTAAATAGAAAGTGACTAAGTATGTCTTGATAGGAGACATTTTGTACCGACGCAGTTATGAAGGAGTCCTCCTTCGATGTCTTGAGCCCCAAGAGTCATCTTGGGAAATTTTAGAAGCTCACGATGGTACGTGCGGTGGCCATTTCAGCGGCATGGCTATCGTCAAATGCATCCTTCGCATGGGTTATTATTGGCCCACTATGGAGAAGGATTGCAATGTGTATGTCAAGAAATGCATTAAATGTCAGCATCATGCTAATCTTACGCACTTGCCATCATAGGCCTTACAGCCCATTCAAGCGGCTTGGCCATTTGCTCAGTGGGGATTAGATCTGATTGGCAAGATTTCCCCTCCATCGTCAGGCCGACATACATTCATTATCACGGCTACTGAGTATTTTACAAAGTGGGTGGAAGCCATTCCCCTTACAACGACCACTGGAGCTCGCATCACAAAATTTATTCTTGAGCATATCATATGTCATTTTGGGATACCATCCAAAATAATTTTGGATAATGGAACTTCTTTTAAGAACAAAACTGTGTGGGCTTTAACGTCTAAATACCGCATTCAACATAGTTTTGCAACTCCATATTATCCACAAGCAAACGGGCAAGTTGAGGCCTCAAACAAGACTGTGGTAGCCATCTTGAAAAATATAGTGCAAGAACACCACAAGGATTGGCATATACAGCTACCCCTTGCACTATGGGCTTATAGGACTAGCATTCGGATGCCCATTGGGGCAATGCCATTTTCACTAGTATATGGCATTGAGGCCATCATGCCCTTAGAGTTGGAAATTCCAACGCTGCACGTCACATTGAAAGAGTTCATCGATGATGACACCACGCGGCAAGCTCACCTCGATCAATTGACGTTGCTTGATGAACATCGCGTGAATGCCCTCGAGCATCTCCATTTTTATCAGGAATGATTAAAATGAGCTTACAATATCAAAGTCCACCAGAGAGACTTTGAAGTTGGGGATCTTGTGCTAAAATAAAACCAACAGAACTCGAATTTGCCGCCTGACATGCGAGACAAATTTGCGGCTAACTGGCTAGGGCCTTACATCATATCTAAAAATATTGGTCCAGGTACCTATCGCCTAACGTCGCTAGAGGGTGTGGACGAGCTTGAACCTCTCAATATCATCCATATTAAGGTGTTCTATGCTTAAGAGTGTAGTAAAGGCACCAAAGGCATCTGTAAGCCCTTTGGTCAACCCAAAAGCCCCGAGGGTTTTGTCTAAACCGCTCGGTCACCCCAAAAGGCCCCAAGCTATCTGATTAAGAAGCTTGGTCAAGAAAAGGCACCAAGGATTTCCAAAAATCACTTGGTCAACCCAAAGGCTCTGAGAGTTCCTATAACTTCTTGGTCATCCCAAAAGGCTCCACGATTTGGTCAACTAAAAGGTTCCAAAGCTGTAAAACCTTTGGTCAAGTCAAAAGGCTCCAAGGATTCCCAAAAATTGCTTGGTCAACCTAAAGGCTCTGAGAGTTCCTATAACTTCTCGGTCATCCCAAAAGGCTCCACGCCCTCTTGTTGAGAGTGTGGTCAACTAAAAGGTTCCAAAGGTGGTTGTAAAACCTTTGGTCAAGTCAAAAGGCTCCAAGGATTTCTAAAAATCGCTTGGTCAACCCTAAAAAGCTCCAAGGACATGTACTCATCGTTTGGTCAAATATGAAAGCTCAAAAACCTATAAAAATCAAGAAAAATATATAAAAGTCCAAAAAAATTGATAAAGCTTAAAATCCAAAAACATTTGCATTTGCATTTTCATCTGCATTCACACATGCATTCACATCATCATATTGCATTTAGGCATTTGTCATCCGTTGCATTCCGTAGTAGAGTGTAGTGCATTTATCAAAGTTTTACAAACAGTCACACGTTTGTATGACAATCATGCACCCTTGCATTTATCATAATTCATTGCATTCATACATGATACCTATTGTGGAGACCTATGTGTATTAAGTTTTCTTGTCACTCAGCCATACCTAGTGGGTTCTTCAGATATTGTAGAAAGCTTGCTTTGCTGTTATAGACAAGGTCATTAGTTGGGATAGTGCCTCGACATATCAGAATCCCATCACTAAGCAAAATAATATAAAATCTTGCTAAGATGAGAGAGGATGAAAGCCATGAAAGTAGTCTTAGGTCTCTAGAGAGATGGGTCTCACGACTTGCTTATCTTGCAAATAGTCGGTCTAGAAAGGTGTACTTTGGCAAAAGGACAAGAATTTCCCCTATACATCCCAAAGTCACAAAAGTTAAATCCCAAGTTACAAAGTGCAAAAAAAATTATATATATACAAATTTCAAGTTCAAAATATAAAGTGACATAGTGAATCAAAAGCACTATAAAAATCCCTTGCTCAAAGAAAGCGATAACATGTGGACTAACAATGATTTTTATCACTACATCTGAGCAAGTAAGAAGGGTGAGAACTTGAATCCCTGGATTGTACACCTTTTGAAAGCCATAGAGTGATCCCCGATCGCAGCAATGGGTTGGAAGAGTCTCACCTGCAATCGGAGGGGTAGTTCTATTGGGTGATCCCCAAACGTAGCAATGGGTTGAAAGAGTCTCGCTTGCATTTGGAGGGGTAGCCCTGATAAATTTGCAAGATGAGCTAGCTCTAGGTACTTAGGATTGTCTAGTTGTATAAGTCTAATCAAAGTTGAAACAAGGATGATACGATCGTATGAGGAACCCTATCTCACATATGGGTTGAAAGAGTCTCGACTGACATACGGGGTATGCTTACGATCTATCTAAAAATACTCACATGCACACACAGGGATTATGAATAGTTGGGTCTATCACGGCAAAAGCCTTGTCCAATATAAGCCTGGTATAGTTAGTATGTGATTTTTGGAGAGGTCTACTAGAGTGTTTGAGTCTCAAGGAAAAACCCAACAAGGTGCTCCAATAGCAACAAAATACCACATATCATTAGACTGCAGAAATACGAGTCATTCATTAATCAAAATGCATTTTACAAAGTACAATCAAATATATAAGATAGATACCGCATGAAGATCAGAAATGATGTTTAGACGACCATTGATTATATAGTATGAAATGACATAATCATTCATTAAGCATTTTACCAATCCATTTCACTGCATTTCATATATGGGTGATTAATTGATTAAGTTCTTGTAATGAGAATTATCAATTATTTTGCATGATTGTTATACATTCTGTGGTGTCATATTTTAAAAATTGATATACACAGTTTACATTCATTCCTTATGTTTTAAGTGATTAAAGCATACAGGTTCATTTCCATTAGATTATGATTCTGTACATAATGCATTACCATACATTGCATAGCATATCATAAACTGCATAAAATATATGCATGCCCACAAAGCAAAAATAAATATGCGTTAAAAAAATAAGCATCGCATCCATCTACATACATCATATGTCGCACATCTAATCATCTAGATCACTGCATATCATCATCATAAAAAAGAATAGCTATCTAGTGCATGACATCCATACATTTGCATCATATAAACATAGCATTTAAATATGCATTGCATCCATGTGCATCAAATAAACATAAAATCAAAAATTAATCAATACACATTTACACATAATGAGCCATGAAAGATCATATCATATATATATGTGTCCAAATGAGTACATAGGGAGTACAAAATGCCCGTAGGCTACAACTATGTAGGTCCTCGACCTTACACACAAAATGATACATCAAAATGTAGTAGGCAGATGCTAAAAAAAATAGATCTAGGCTGCTCCCCCTATACTGGAGCTCTCGTCGCCTCCCTCTGCACTATGCTCTGGAGCCTGCTCTCTTGGCTGACCTGGCACCTGTGGTGGATCCTGCTATGGATCCTGCCTACCTCCAAACCCTAACGCACCCAGCACACAAGAAACTGGTAGCTATAGTAGGCTAGTCCTCTGGCTAGAGGCCCCTGATGTCTACCCCGGATCTCTAGCCCTAGCCTGTGACCTCGTTGTATGCATGCTAGAGGACCTATGCATCCTCTCAATCCTATGAGTCCTATGACTCGAGCTAGCTGTGGACTGCCCTGAAGTCCTGGATCTGGTACACTATGACTCTATGGCAAAAGGATCCTCAAGAATCGGTAGCCCCTACATCTCTATATAGCCGACTAGTTGATCAACGTGAGCAAGTCGGGTTGCATGCATCTCATTGGTCCTCATGACCATACCATGCAGTCGCATCACCTCAGCAGTCGGATCCTACGTCGCTAGTGTACCTACTGTTGGTACCGTAGGAGGCCCAATAATAGCCTGAGGAGGCCCCATAGTAGCTCCCCTCACTTGCTCAAGCGAGATCTTGCTCTACCTCTGCTATAGTTCGTTGTGCCTATGCCAACTCCAAGGTATTCTGTAGTCTCTGCACCTAGGCCTCTACGTCAGTAGCTCTAGTCGTGAGCTCCTGTATCTAGCCCTGCACCTTAGTCAGGCGTCACTCCCTATCAGTCACCTTCACCTCTAGAGTGGCGATGGTAGTATCTCGCTCCCACTACTGCGTATGGAATCACCCAATATGACTCTGCAAGTCAGCAACCTATGCTAGCAGCTGTCCCTCTGCGCTGTCAGGAGGGACCTCACCCTCCTCTGGAGCATCCTCCTTAGGGTCGATCTTCGGTAGGTCCTCAACGGTGGCCTCTGCGCCCCAACCACCCTTAGTACACTGGCACACCCTACGCCCGTCAGGATTGGCCTTGGCTTCTACCTCTGCCTCTGCTAGATCTCAACCCAGAGGCCCGATATCGTGCCATCTAAAAAGATACCACCACCCATCATAGTCAGGTGTGGTCCCAATAATCTCAACCCTTGACTCTTGGAAGTCATCAGGTGCATCCCCTAGTGGTGGTGGAACTATCAGTGGGAGATCCCTCTCTAGAGCCAGTCGTCTATACCTGAGGGGCATATCTGGTAGGTCCTGCACCATGCCGAACTATCATAGGATGTGAGAGAAAAACTAGTACTCTCTCACCTCTGGCTTACGCTAGATGAGCCATCTATCTCGGTGGGCCCGTCGTAGCCACTCGTCCGCCTTTGGCCATATAGGACAATCCATGTAGGGGCACCAGATGACGTCCCCTGGCCCTAGTGCCACAAAGCTAATAATATAATGTTGTGTATCCCCAACATGAGCCCTACTACGGACACCCTCCTCAGCATGAGGCCAGTAGGTGGTATAGCACTAATGAGTGACATCTAGGGTAGTGATGCATAGAGGTAGGTCAATAGGATGCTCGATCTAGATATGCTACCACCCCCAGATCTATAGCAAAAGGCTGCAGCTGATGCCCTTACGGCTCTGCTCCATGATCTAGTATAGCTCCTGATAGAGCTGGCATAGTAAAGTGCTCCCCCAGGCTAGCAGCAGTGGCTCCTCCGTCGAGCTCTGAAGCACCCTCCAAGCAGGGGCTAGCATGTTCTAGGGAATCCTCACGCTCGAGGAGTCTGGAAGGACAATCTGAATGATGAGGTGCATGAACAGGGCCTCTCGAGCAGAGAAGACGTCATCCCGGTACCAGTCCCCAATGTGCACCCCTCCATGGTCTGCATCATCCTGTGCGTCGATGCTCTGATCATCGAAGATGGCAGCAAAGATGGCATCCTTTATCGTGTAGGCAGAGGAAATGATAGCCTCACCATCGATAGGGATCCTAAAGATCCTGTAGACATCCTCTAGTGTGATAGTCATCTCACCAAGAGGCAGGTGAAATGTGTTGGTCCGCGCATTCCAGCACCAGGACAATGCAGTCATATAAGCCTGATCTACCCTAATGGTGGGTAGATCCACGACATAATCGAACCCAATGGCTTGGAACCATGCTCGGTCCTCATCTGATAAGACCTCGTAGAGAGTTTTTATCAAGTCAATATCCTGCACTTTAGACGTCAAATTTTGAAAAGCAAAAAGCAAAAAGTAAAAAAATACAAACTGTAAGATAAATCTAGCTAAGAAGTGCTAAAACCAAAAAAAAAACATAAGCAATTACAACTTGCAATTGCACCTTGCGGTCCCCAATTTACAAATTGGGAACCGCAGCTGTAAATTGCGGTCCCCAATTTGCAAATTGGGAACCGTAGCTACAACTTGCGATCCCCAATTTGCAAATTGGGGGCCGTAGCTGAAACCTGCGGTTCCCATTTTGCTAACTAGGAACCATAGCTACCAGCTACGGTTTAGGAGCGGCACCCATTTTGGGTACCCTCCTAGACCACTCATGCATAAAATTAAAATTCTAATCTAGCCTAAACTAGTGGGGTTCATTACCGGTAGTTTAATGAGGTTCAATTTTTGCATTTATTAAGTGTGGTTTATTTTACTATTAATAAGTGTGAGGTCTCGATTTCGAGTTACCTTGCCCGCACCCTGCCCTCGGCTAGTAGACGGCTGATCAGGATCTGCCATCAGGGAAGAATGAGTGTACAAGTTGTGGAGTTGGACAGCGTTCCATATCAGGGACTGTTTTTCTCTCTTTCAGAGCTCTCCAATTGCTGAAGGTTGCAGGAAAATAATGGCAAATTGCAAATAAAATTTCAAATTATAGGTTGTACTAGTCACTGCGGACCATAGCTGACACCCGCGGTCCACAAACTAGGGTTTTGCACCCGTAGGTCTGACCCACGGTCCCCAAAATTTGGTAGTGGAAACCATCGGCCGTACCCACGGTCTACAATTAGTAATAAATGCGCTAAAAACCCACCGTGGGAAGGTCTAAAAAGGTAAATTAATGACTCCCAGTGGACAAAAATCAAAATAAATGATCAAAATTACAAATTTTGTGACATTAAAAGCACCAGGATTAATCCAATAAATACAAAATTCAACAACAAAAAAATCAAACAAATGAAAAACCAAATGTGCCTCGTATTCAGTGGTTTATCCTATACACTTGGCGGTTGTAGCGACTTGCGATCCATGCAATCCGGCAAGATGAGTAGATCACAATAAGGACATTTGGGGTAAAATTGTCATTTCTTCTATGACATTTTTTAGCAAATCATCGACAATATGATTCAACACAAGTCTTCTTGAATTTGTATTATCTTGACTCTCTAAGATGGCTATCATAGTCTAACTGCTCCATGGGAGAGAGATGCAAATACTACTAAGCGTTGCAATCATAAGTTGAACTAGGCCTAGCCAAGGTATTAAATGTCTCAAATCTAAAGTTGTTCAGGATCATTCATTATGGTCAAGCGATTTTGTCGCTTCAGACATTGTCATTACCCTCATCGACTCGTCGCTTGAGGGGGTAGTCATAATTTCATGTCATAATCAAAATCAACAAAAGATCCTGGAGATCGTAGATCCCTTGATCTTGTCAAAATTGTGTTTGTCCTTGCGAATCATTGCTAACAGCTATCATAAGCTTCCCCCTCTACTTGGGGCAAATAGCAAATATGAAATTTCATTTGTAGCTCTCATCCGTCGGTTATATAGGCCTAACTCCTATTGTAGCACCAAAGCTACCCGAATGTCTAATGATGAGTGCAGACTTTTCAAATGTAAGCCTTCCCACGTTGGAAGCAATGATTCTAGGATGCGCGTCCTTTTGCTAGACCAGGGGCATCTAATGTTGATCAGACTAATGATCATCATAGAACCTTCAACATCATTTTAGGAGGTCTATTTTTCTCAGCGTTGTTCAATCTCACAATGCATCTCAAAAGGGGCATCTGTAGACACCTAAAACATGCCATGTCAAGGGTGACTACTCATATGGACATGCTACAAAACCATATGAAGGATCTTGGATAGACTCCAAGATAGAGCAGTGGTTCTAACCACTCAATTTAGGCATTTTGGCCTAAGCAGTCTGAACTGCAGCCCAGACCTATGGTCTCTAGTCTGAACCGTGGTTGACACCTACGGTCTCTAGTCTGGACTATAGCTGTGACCTACGGTTTGAACTGGAGTTTAGTTAGGCCTTCCATCCGAGCCAAATCGGTTGGAACAACCAAGAGATCTAGAAGGAGGCAGTTGGAGGATGGAAGATTCCAAAGGCTTCCATCCCAACTGACCTAACCAACCTTCTTGATCTTGGCTTCTCCATGAAGCCACCCCTAGCCCTAGGGGCATGCTATAAGTACCCCCATTTTTCAATGGGGAAGAGAGGACTAAGGAGAGATAATTTGCATAGCGAAGCGCTGTCGAATTGTCGAGCAAACTAGTTGATCAAGAGAGCAGCGAAGCCCTGTCAAATTGCATAATGACCTTGTGCATTTGGGAGCCCCTTTGCTATCCATTCAATGATCAATTAGCCATGGATGCCCTAGGTGCCTAGGAGGATCAAGAAACACAAATATGGGTGAACGAAGGCCCTTCATAGTGATTTGACCGCCAAATATGTCAGAAGACGACAAAGGTGACCCTTGAACATCAATTCGAACAAGGAGGTCAAGCCCACTGCCCTTAATTCTGAGGGTAAACACATCAAAGGTCAAACCATGACTATCAGACGTGGTTTATAGTATAGACCACCCCTCACAGCTGTGGTTTGCAATAGGTTAGAGATCACCTTACTCAATCTACTTTTTAATGCATAGGTTAGTCAGATTAGTTAGTTCATAGGTTAAATTGCACTTTTAGAGAAACTATGACCGTAGGAATTAGGCATTTTACGTGTTGTAGTGGCTAGAAGTACATTGAATATTTTTTATGCTTTATTGCTTTCAATTCAGTATTTTTTTAATGCATCATGCTTTTATTCATGTTTTGTATATTGTAGTGTAATTCTTGATACAATTAGAATAGCATAGAACCTTTCTTTATGCTTTCTTGTTTCATCTGTTTGATGGCATTTACATGTATAATCCTTTAAAGGGCCTCATCACGAGAGGCTATCAATCTATATAATCATGCATTGTTGTTTCTTGTTCGTAGGGAGACAGGTGCAGAAAGGAGCCTATATCATAATCCTTCCACAACGCGGAGAAGGGGGTTAGCTCTACCCCAAGGCAGTTCGTGTCACCCTGAGGGGCATTTTGATCACACCTACCCTTGAGAGGGAAAACAAATACACACTCCTATTGTAATATTGTATCAATATGATTATCCCTAAGAGGGATGTACTTGTAATTTGATTTTGACTTTGAATATAATGGAATAAAGCGTGTTTTATTGATTCATTTGTTGTCAATTTCTTGTTCTTGTATCCATGTTATGCTTTTGTCAATTATTACAATAGGAACAATTGATAGGTGTAAGCCTTTTCGATGGTCACAGTTTATTAGGACTCTTCATAATACAGGTTAGATACTGGATGGATATCAAAAATGATATTTAAATGGCCACTGACTATGTTATGCATATTTTTTTAATTTACAAAAGCTTATGAATAGAAACAATACATCATTTCATAGCACACATGGGTGTTTAATTGATTAATTCTTATGACAAGATATATCAATTACATTTCATGATTGTTATACATTATATGGTGTCATCCATTAGATTGTTAAGCACATATTACATTCATACATTATGTTTTAAGTGATTAAAGTATACAAGTTCATTTACATTAGAACATCATCATGTAAATAATACATTATATACACTACATTTACCATATCATAACATTATAAATTAAATGCATACAAGTATAGTAAATTAAACGTGTATTTAGCAATAAACAGTGCATCCATATGCATACATAATAGTAGTCCATCTACATATCTAGAGCATAATATCTAGTCATAAATCCATCATCTAGCTAGTGCATGTTATCCATACATCACATCATATAGCATAAATCAACATAAAATATAAGCATTGCATCCATATGCATATCATAGCATAAAACATAAAAATAATACACATATAATGAGTCTCATAAATGTCATATCATATATAAAAGAATGTATCTCAAAAAAATATGTATAGGCATCTATCCAAAATGCCTGCAGGCTACAACTGTGTAGGTCCTCGACCTTACACTCAAAATGGTACAAATATCTCATAATATATATACTAGGCACCTTTGATGCCCTCGGTCTATGAATCTCCTCTATCGGTGCCACCCTCTCGGTGGGTACACCTCTAGCTGGTACCTGTGGACCTCTTCATCCTATGTGTCCTATGGATGGACCGAGATGACGACTACCTTGTCTCCTGAGTCTAAGTCTTCTAAGTCCTTGGGTCTATAGTCCTCTCAGGAATCCCACCCTCGAGCAGCTCGATCTTTCCCTCCAAGCGAGATATGTGTGCAGCATCATATGCTCACTTGTCGAGGTGATGCTGAACTAGAGCCTATAGCCTCTTGATATTTGCATTTGGATCCAAACCTACACATTTATGTACAGTTGAAACCATAGGATTAGCTTGTGGATTCGAGGGCTCCCCTCATGCAACTAGCGCCTGATCCCTCTCATGAGTCATGAGTTGTAGCTGAGATAGTGCTAAATATCACTCAAGAGTCATCTTGGAAAAAGTTGCAAAGGCACTCTCAATCTGAACCAGGTGCAGAGTTTGCTCCTCCTGGTATCCTCGCCACTACTTTCGTCCCTACCTCAACTGATCCTGCGCACCTCTCAACTACACTTGTAGAGTAGCCATGATAGTATCCCTCTGTAGTATCTGTATCTATAGGGTCTCCACCTATGTTTGTAGGTTGGCCACTTGGGCCCAGAACTATGCAGACTCATCATCAAGGTCCTCCTCCTCATCAGCATCATCAGGCTCATCAACCTAGGGCATATCCATAGAAACTACACCCTCTCCTCATCCACCCTTTGTTCACTGGAAAACCATGCACCCATGAGGATCTAATCCCTTTGGATGTGCCTTCGCTACCTCTGCTCCTGCAGCTCCGTCTCCATCCCGATCGAGTGGGCCACCACCTTTCCAGATCATAAGAGCCCACCAGGCATCATAATCTACAGTAATCCCCACATCTGCTAGCCTGAGTCCTACCAGTTGTCATCCTCCTCCACCAAGGGGGTGACCTATGGCCATGCTAGATCTCTCTCCAGATTTAGGCGGTGGTAGATAATTGGCATTGGTGGAATGTCCTGGTAGATACCAAACTACCTCAAGACGTGCGATAAGTAGAAAAATGCATGCATGTCGACCTTACAACCGATCAGCCACCTATCTCATCTGGTATGCCTCAGGTACCTATCCACCTTGGGACACATGGGGTAATACATGTAGGCCCTCCATAGTACCTATCCAGGCTACAATTATGAAATCCAATTGATATAGTACTCCAGGTCTCCTGCTCGAGTCCTACTCTAGAACCCTTCAGCCTCTCTAGGCGAGCATGCAACGTAGCACTGGGAAGCCTCTATTATATTTCCAGTATGACATGGAAGTACCCCTCAAAAATAAAACAAATTCAAAAATCTTCAAAAAAGATAAAAACACTCATAAATACATGCAATACATTTCAAAAAATCAATATTGCATTTCAAAAACATTAAAAAAAATCAATTAAACCAGTTAACATTCAAAAAAATTGAAAAATTTGGAAAATATCTCTAAAGTTGCCTAACCAAGGCTGGGACCCATAGCCGGCGCCAACGATCAAATTTATGACAATTGGAATTTGAACCTAGCCGTGGCTGCCACCTGCGGCTAAAGCCAGTGACCTTTAAGGTCACATCCCACCCCGAAAAAGATAATATTTTTTAAATCCTCCCTGCTAAAACTAACCTAGACTAATCCTAAGCTAGGGTGAGATTCATTACCGGTAATTTAATATGGTTCAATTAACCCATTACTTAATGAGGTTTATTTTTAACTACTAACCCTAAGATACGATGAGGTTCTTTACCAATAGTTTAGTGTAGTTCATTTAACTCATTAATTAGTGAGGTTCAATTTTAATTCGGTAAATCAAATGCAGTGTTATATTTGTAGCATCGGCCCCACCACTGGAAGATCCCTCTAGTAGGTCAGCCATGTTGAGTTGGTTGAGTGTGTGGTTCGACAACATTTCGTGTTAAATTTTTCACCTCACATCTCAGAGCTCTCGGGATAGCGATAGCAAATTGGAAAAAAATGACGTCGATAATGACAAATTTTCCAATTTTCCCCCGACCATGCTTGGCACCTGTGACTACAGAACTAGGGTTTGACAACTACGAGTCAGAGTCACAGCTAAGAAATTTGCAAATTCTAGCTATGTTTGGCACATGCGACTAGCATTTGGACAAAGATACCCTCAAAATTTCACCATGAGGGGTTTCAAAATGAAAAATTAAAAATATCTAATGGGCCAGTACCCTAAAAATTTTCAAAATAACAAAAAATTTATATAAGTCAAAATTTAAATACACCTTGTATTCAGTTATTTACCCTATACATTTTGCGATTGCAGTGACTTGTGATCCATGCAATATAGCAAGATGAATAAATTCCCATAAGGCCATTTGGGGTAAATTTGTCATCGTGGAATTTATATGCTTCACTTCAATCCCTAAGAAGGCCTAGACGATCGTATTGCTCCATGGGAACGAGGTATTTATCTCAATTCTTTTATGACATATTTCAATAGATCATCGACCATTGTGATTCAACATAAGCCTAATTGGAATTGCTATCATTTTGATTCTCTAAAAATGCCACAAAGACCGAACTTCTCCATGGGATAGAGATGTACAATTACTCTTAATAGTTGCAATCATGGCTAAATTAAGCCTTGTCAAGTAATCAGCGTGCTAAAATCTTAAATTGTTCAAGTCACTGATTGTGGTCAAGCAAATCGTCACTTCATTTAAGTGTCCTACTTTCATCGACTCATCGCTTGAGGGGGTAGTCATTATATCAATTATCATAATCAAATTCAACAAGAGATCACTAAATCTTGTCAAATTATGTTTGTCTTACGAATCATTGCCAAAGACTATCATAAGCTTATCCTTTGCTAAGAAAAAAATCAACTATGATATAGTTAAGTTAGTAACTCTCCACGTATCAGTACTATTGTAGCATTGAAGCTACCCGATAGCTGCTAGAGCTTGTAAAATAATTTTCAAATTTTAAGTCTTCTCTCAGTTGGAAGCAATGATTCTAATATGCGTGCCCCTTGGTAGGACTGGGCATCTAATATTGATCAGATCAATGATCATAATTCAACCTTCGACATCATTTTAAGAGGTCTATTTTTGCTCAATATTGTTCGTTCTCACAACGCATCTCAAAAGGAGCATTTGTAGACACCTAAAATACGTCATGTCGAGACGACTACCCATATGGGACATGCTAACAGACCATATGAATGATCTTTGGCAGCTCCAAGGTGAAGAAGTGGTTTTAACCACTCAAATTAGGTAGATTTGGCTAACTCATTCTTAGCCACGACTGACACCTGGGGCTAACAATGGTGGTCGCACCTCAAACATGTAGCTAGCATCAAAACTATTTTGAATCCTGGATTGAGCCAAATTCGGTTACAATGGCTTGGGCAATGAAGATTCAAACATTTTTGAGTAGAGAAGCATCGAGAAGTTTCCTCCCAACTGATCCAACCTCCTGGATCTTGATCTTGGCTTCCCAAGAAAGCTAATATTGGAGATAAGGAGGCCTATAAGACCCCCATCAAAAATTGGGGAAAATTCTAGAGAAGTTTTCATTGGAACACAGTGAAGCCTTGTCAAATTGTAGACTCATTTGCTACTTTTGAGAGGAACACTCTTACTGCCCAATTGGAGATCATGAATGTATTTGAAGCCATGAAGGTCCTAGAGGTATAGGAGTATCAAGAAACACAATTGAGCCAATTTCATCATCAATTTAGATAATTCACACCGTCAATCCGTCAGAGGACACTAAGGCGACCCTTGATCATAAATTCAACTAGGAGAATTGGAGATCCAAGCCCAAATTTGGAGAGCAAGAATATTTTCAGCTCAATCGTGGCTGTCAGCCATGGCTAACAGTGCCAACTGTGCCTCAGATCCGCAGTGAGGGTTTTATCTCTAATTTTCCCTGTTTTAGCCATATATTTATAGTTTTATGCTTTTATCTTGATAGATTAACCATAGACTTATCTTCTTTGATGCATTTGTATGGTTATATTTAGAGATTTAGGCTAGATCACCTTCATTTCTTAGCATCTTAGCAATGATACTAGTCGTCATTATTTCCATGCATTTTGAAGTTATTAATGCTTAATTATATTACTTCATAGATAGCCCTATGCTTATTTTACATGATTTATTGTAATTTCATCGTTTCTTGCCTAGATTGATAGTTTTACAAGCTTTCTTGATTTTATGTCATTCCTTATGCAAGATTTCTCTAAAAGCCTCATTAAGAGTGGTATCCTTTGATTTTAATTGTTTCTTGTTGTTTCTTGAACGCAAGGTTTTTAGGACTCCATCGTCAAAGCATTCAAGGCAACAAATGCCTCTTATAAGGAGAGAAGAAGGTCATCATAGATCTTGAGTAGTTCGTGTCTATTTGGAAAGTCTACAGACTACACCATCCTCTCGTTTAGAGGTTTTTAAAGATTGTATTAATTGTATCAATATTGAGTATCCTTAAGAGGTATGTATATGGAATTGGATTTGACAAAATTACTTAAAAGGAAACCTCATTTTTTGTTTAATTCATTGTTGTCAATATTTTTGTATGCTTAATGTTTGATATTAATTGATGCATTAGTTAGTCGGGTGTATGTTTTTTGTATGGTTACATTAAGGAAATGTCAAACTCTTTACATATCTCAAACACTTGGGTTAAATGTTTGAAATGATATTTCGAATTCTTGGAGAAAATAATTATAGCATCCAAATACGCTACTACTATTTTGAACATCAAACCTTTAAAAGCAAATTCCATGGCCCTTTGAAAGGTGGCTCATGCATTCATAAAATCAAATGGCATTCTGATATATTCAAATGTTCCCCATGGGGTAGAGAATGTTGTTTTATACTTGTCCTCAGGGTTGACCTGAATTTGATTATATCCTAAGAATCCATCAAGTAATGACATCATGGTTGATCCTACAACTGCCTGTAATAACTACTCCATATTGGACAAAGGATAATTATTTTTTAAAGAATTTTTATTCATATTTCTGAAGTCCACACACAACATGATATCCCTATTTTTATTTCTAACTGACACCAAATTAGCTATCCAAGTAGAAAACCTTACATTTCTAATAATTTTAACATCTAGCAATTTCTAAACTTCTTTTTGCATTACAGGATGCAAGGTGGGATTAAATTTTCTCTACTTTTGTCTCTATGGTTTAGTGCCTTCCTTAAAAGGGATAATATGCTTCATTACCTCTGTATTGAATATATTGATGTTCTCATAGCTCCAAGCAAAGGCTTCCTTGTGCTTCTTTAGTCATTTTATATAATCCTTCTTTTCTTTGTCTTACATAGAATTTTTAACTTTCACCATTCTAGGCTCCTATTCAGTTCCAATATTTATCTCATTTGCTACTTGTAGCACCCTAAAATTGGCGCAGTAAAACCTTAGTAATTACATTTACTCTAGTAAATAATTCAAATTCAAATTTTAACCTCCAAAACCGCTCCCAAACCATCGCTTAATCCGTTTCCTCCTTTCCCGTGCCATTTTTAGAGTTTGTTTTGACCGTTTGACGATATCGTCGCCGATCAGACGATATCGCCTCAGATCGGACGATTTCGTCTGGGCTAGGACGTCCAAACGATCTTGTCCCAAAACTAATTTTTCACAATTAGTCTCTGTTCCAACGGCGTCTCTAATCCGGGCAGAAGCGTGTCTGCGCCGTTAGAGACCCTCCCCGTTGGAGATCTCCCAAATAGGGATGATCTCCAACCTCCTAACCTCCCTCCTAAGCCTATTTAATCCTAAGCCCTCCCCTTAGCATCCCCCTGGCTGATATTCCCTGTAAATTGACTTCACACACATTAAGACATCCTAAATTGCTATTTGCATTAGTTCTATCCAAATTTTGTTGCAGGTACCTTAGTATTTTTCAGCCGGAGCAAGCTTACATCGTCGTGGACGATCCTGTTCAGATCGGAGGCGATCTTGTCCAATTCGAGATGATTTCGTACCAATGCGAGACGATTTCGACTGCAGTCAACATTGGGGCAATCAGTGCCCGGAGTTTGCATTTCTTCATCCTTTTATTTTATGCATTGTTCTGTATTTAGTTAAATCTAAGTTTATTTCTTATTATTTTGCATCTTGGAGTTCACCCATTTAGATCAAATGCATAATTAAGTTATAATTGTCATTAAATCAGTATAATGCATTCATGTTTCTGTTTATAATTTTTAGTTTGATATTGTTATTGTCATTTTACATTGTTTCCCTATGTTAGCATTGTTGTATTTTCTGTGTTTTGCACCTATTTCTCTGTTTGCAGGTCTCTGACGAATTCGTCAGATCTCAGACGATCTTGTCTGATAGCAGACGATCCTGTCAAATCAGAGGCGATCCTGACTGCTTCAAAAATCAGAATCTTCATCAGACATCCGGATCAGGTATTGGTCTTTAATCCATATTATTCTCTCTATTTTCTGTCTAATTTTGTTCTTCTGTATTCATTTAATCTGCATCTTCATATAGAATAGCTTAGATTCATTTTGGCCAAACCTAGGACTTGGATGTTTAAGGATAAAACTGAACACATAAAACACATTCCCAACCTAGGCGTGGAAAGTGCCATTAAACGTTTCCTGGTGAACCCACCATCCGTCGAAAAATCACCATAATACACCTCCCTCGAGAGGCGGGACCTTCGCAAGGCCTCTCAGTCCGAGGTACCGCGCCATCCTTTTCCCATCCTCCTTCCGGGCACGGATCCTATAGCTTGAAGGTAGGGATGCGAAAAATTTGGAGCGATACATTTTGGTGAACCCGACGTGAATGCATTTAAAACCTTTTGAAAACAAAACAAAAAATAAATAAATAAAACAACCAAAACATAGATGCATTTCAAATCATTTAAAATTAATAAGTTGCATATCATGTTTAGATGGTAGCTCCTAAGAAAATATTAGCAGTTACTATAAATGTTGAAAACCAATTAGCAGCCATAGAAATCAATTATGTGCTTAGTGTGCCTGAAACAGATAGAAATCAACTTTTATGGGAGGAACTTGATAGAAGACTAAGTGTCATTTCATCTAGGTCAACAAAACTTAAACAAATCAAGAGGCTTGTCCTAGATAGAATCCTGGATCCTCATCAACTCGTCTTTTATCATGAACTTTAGAGAGCCTGCCATAGATGGTTAGCTTATAGGAGAGCTCTTGTGTCTTCAGAATTGTTCACCTTCGAGGAATACCTCGAGAACGCAGCCATTATACACCGGTTCCTAGGTCGTGTAGAAGACCAAGAGGTTGTTCTTACGGATAGGGAAAGATGGAATAGAGTTCCTCGAGCTGTGTTATATCGAGAGTATTGCCACGAGCTTTACTTCTATCAACCGAGAATCCGAGACGAGATAATATCACTATAGCTCTTTTCATTAAATTTTTGAAAGAAAATTTTCAATTTGAAGAAGAACACTTCATGACTCCTGAAGAACTCGAGCCCATTAATGATATTTATAAATTGTTTATAGAAAACTAGATCATTACTTTCGGTATTAGTTCTTGCATTTATTGTGTTGTTGTATCTTTACAATATTATTACAAAAACAAGAAAAAACTAAAAAAACATAACAAAAACCAAAACCTTTCATTTTAAATATTGTAGTAGGTATATAATTAATATATACCTCTTAAACTTGTTGCATATATATATATATATATATATATATATATATATATATATTTTTTATATATATATATATATATTTTTGCTGAAATCTAAATTAAGCACAATGCCTAAACTTAGGAATGGTAAACAAACTGAAGGAGAAGAAGAAGATTGGTTAGAAGATAAAACTAGAAACCCAAATGACCTTCCTGAAGATCCAATTCCGGAAGGAGAAACTCTAGATCAACCAGAAGATGACCTAGGTGAAGACAATGAACAAGAAGAAAATGTTAAAGAGGATGGATCCTCATCCCCTAGAGTAGCTCCAGATGGAACTATTGCTTTTGACAACGTAGATCATTTCTGGAAATTTTTCAATAATAACATTGGTGCTCTTAATATGGCAAGTTCGTATTGATAAAGGGCAAATTAGTGACACTCAAGCAGCCATGGAACATATGTTTGATGTGCGCACTAATCCCTTGTCTTTCATTGATCAAGAAAGTGACAAGGCTGGACCATCCAATAGAGATATGGTCACTATGATTCAAAACATGCCAAAACAACAGGTTACCCAACCTCCTAAGGAACCTGTTATTGAGCCTAAAATCATTCCCACACAAAAGAAAACTTCCTTAACTGCTTTACTTCGCCAAACTATTGATCAATATGCTTCAAGTAAACAAAAACCTAAAATGAAGCCAAACACCAATTTTCAACAATCTGGAATACAACATAATACAACTTCAAAATTCCTTCATAACACCTTTCCTACCAACAATTTACACAATAGCAACATAGCATCTAATCTTCATGTCCCTCCATCATATGCTCACAAATCCCATATCAATGCCCTACCGAACCAATATGGTGGGCAAACTAGTAATCTGGAAGCCATGGTGAAACAGTTAGCTTCGCGTATGGACCAGATAGATCCTTATCATCCCTCGTACAATTATCGAGAGATATGTAGTCAACCTTTGGATCCCATAGTTGTAGCACAACCTTACCCTAAGCATTTTCCCATGCCCATCCCTGCCTATATATAAAGGAACCGGAAGATCCCATAGAGCATCTTCGCATGTTTAGGATAGCATGTCATGATATATCACATGATGACTTGCTATTACTAAAAATGTTCCCAAAAAGTTTAGGTGGAATGGCATTAGAGTGGTACTATCAATTGCCCACTCATTCTTTGAGAAACTTTGAAGAAACAACTGAATCTTTTGTCCATCAATTTAGTGCCTACATCGAGAGGCATGTAACCATTAAAGATTTATACAACTTAAAACAAGACAAGGATGAATGTTTTGCCGATTTCTTAGCTAGATGGAGGCAGTTGACAGGAAAACTGCACTTTGTGCTACCTTATAGGGAAATGTTGGACATTTTTATCAATAATTTACAAGAACAAATATCTTATGAGCTATCAATTGCTACTTTAACTACCTTCGATCAGGCTATAGATTTAGCTCGAAGAGTAGAAGATGCCCTCATTAGGAGAGGCCAACTTAGGAAGAAGGATGATGAGAAAACATCCAGAAATCAGTATAAAAACAAACAAGTTGTAGGTGACGGAGTCATTGACAATAGAAATGTTGCTAATATCAATGCAACGAAAACAAAAAAAAATATTATATTGAAACCGCCTGATAAGCCTCCTCGAGAATTTACTAGATTGAATCAACCATTATCAACTATTTTACCTTAATTACTCGAAAGAGGTTTGATCCAATTACCGACTATCCGGGAACACTGATCCAACTATACCCGGATACTGAGCTGACTTACACTGTGATTTCCATAGAGGGCCTGGACACTCTACCAACGCTTGTAAAAGGTTGAAACATAAAATACGAGGATCTGATTGATAATAATGAAATGGAGGTGCAAGCCTTCCAACCTAAACAAAATGCTCCTAATAATCCTCAAAAGAACATTCCCCAAAATCAAAATCAAAATGCTAATCAATCATTAGACATATTTCAACACCCTTTACCAAGACATGGTAAAGAGGTGGCCAATCAAATCGAACATCATAATGTTCCTCCTCCTACTCGATATGTAGGAACTATTAGCGGACATTTACTTAATCATGATCCTCAAATATTTGACACAACCTTATCCCTGGTCACAACCAGGCCCCTACATAATTCTCAAACTCCAGATTCTAGTGATGTAGAATCAGATACTGAAAGTGAAATAGACATCACTTCAAACCAATCGAATAGTTCTGAAAATGAATCAGATCCTATTCAACCTATCACAGATGCTATGGTTCCAGAAGAACCATTTCCTAGAAGAGTTACTACTCGACCCTCTTCTAATCAATTCCTCCCCAATGAACAAGCCATAAATGCTCGACCGAGACCAGTTCAGCGTCTTCAATATAACATTGTAGGTACCATTGGAGTCGTTACCCGACAACAGGCTCAAAATTCTCAACAAGAACCAAACCAGAATGATGGATCAGCTCCATTCGTTTTGAAAAATCCCAATAAAGGGAATCATGCTTCTAATGTTCAACCTAAACCCCCTTACAATATTAATGAGCAATTATCCAATACTACAGCCAGAATTTCCCTTTTGGATTTGTTAAGATCTTCTCCTACCCATAGGGATGAGTTGATGCTTACATTAAGCCAAATGATGGTACCTCAAAACATTCAACCTGAAGCCATGGCCAATACTATCATCACTCGAGAAGTTGATTGTATTGACTTTCGGGATAAAGATATCCCACAACACAGTTTACATAAGGATAATCCCTTATATATTACTGCTCTAATTGGAGATGTAGTTGTTAAAAGAGTCTTGATTGATAATGGTTCATCTCTAAACATTTGCACTTTTGACTTCTACCAACGATTTGGCTTTAGAAGTGATGAAATGAAGAAAACTGACATGATTATCAAAGCTTTCAATGACGAAACACAAGAAACGTGTGGAGTTATTACCATCCCATTGCAAGTTGGTCCTCGAACTCTAGATACGACCGTGTTTATTGTACATTGCCCCGCATCGTACAATATACTCTTGGGTCATCCTTGGATCAATGCAATGCGGGCTGTCCCATCAACTTTACACCAATGTGTTAAATTCGAATTTAAAAATCAGTTGGTCACTATCCATGGTGACCCTAGACCCTTTGATATGTGTGCTTTGGCAGAACCCGTTGGAGTGCAATTTTGCCCTGCTCTGTCATCCACACATCCTAATTCTTATTTTTCATCTAAAACTGTGAAACACACACCCATAACTTCACCTATTTCCCCTCCATTAATTTCATCCTCATATATAGATCAACAATCTTCTAAACAAACCACTCTAGAACCTCAAAAAGATCTTCAATCTACAACCAATCCTTCATGTTCTATCCCTATAATTTCAAAACCTATAGACCCATCTCTTAACACTTCCACATTTTCAACATCTATCATACCTTCCACATCTAAAGATATAGGGAATGATCCTTCTACATCTTATGCTCTTTACGATGAACTTTTACCAGATTTATCCACAATCTTAATATCAGAAAAAACAAATGCTTTCATGCAAGATTCAATTCTTTTAAATAACTTGCCGCCATCTCCTCGTACTTTGGGCCTCCCACAACCTATGGGAAGTATTTACCAAGTCGGGAGTTGTGCCTTCATTTATAAAGGATATGACTGGGGAAGAATCCCTCGGAATATCAAAACTCATCATGAGGGATATGCTCGATGTTATTTTACCAATGAATATATTAAAGCTAAACCCATAATGCTTAAAATGGGATATAAAGGGAAAGGCTTGGGACCTTTCCAAAATGGCATGAAAGAACCTTTCGAGGTAGAACCGTGGCCTGCCTACTGTGGTGTGGGCCTATTTCCTAGTAAGGGTCAACCCTTTCCTTTTGAAGATGATGATCAACTCATATGTTATCAAGATTATTTGGATAGGTGTGATGATTTGCCTCTAAAAAATCAGCCATTTACATGTAACATGCTATCCATAGCTTACCCTGAAATGATTGCTGACTCCGATGAGGAGTTGGAAGGAGATATCTTCCACGATGTCTCCGTTGAAGAGATGTTACACAATGGATTTTATTTTGATGGTTCTATACCAACTATAGCCCAACTTGAGACCGCTAATCCTCAAGATGAATTATCCAAATTAACCTTACAAGAATTACAAGAATTGGGCGTTTCACCCGCCCCACCTAATTTTGAAAGAGATCTACACATGGAGGTAGAAAACGTCATTAAAATTAATATTGGAACTGAGGATAGTCCTCACATAATCAATATTGGATCAGAATTAAGTCAAGAAAAACAAGAACAATATATTGCATTCCTTAAAGAATATGAAGATGTCTTCGCTTGGACATATGAAGATATGCCAGGTCTAGACCCTTCTGTAGTCATGCATCACCTAGTGGTCCATCCGGATGCTAAACTTGTTAAACAAAAACTTAGAAAAATGCATCCCAAAGTGGCTCTGCTAGTCAAAGGGGAGTTAGAAAAACTCCTGAATGTTGTTTTTATACAAGCTATTGATTATGCTGAATGGATCTCAAATGTAGTTCCAGTCACCAAGAAAGAAGCCACCAAAGTTAGGGTTTGCACAGATTTTAGAGATATTAACGTTGCATGCCCTAAAGATGATTTTCCTCTTCCAAACATGGATCAAATCATTGACTTTACTTGCCGGGAGTGGGATGATGTCCTTAATGGATGGATTCTCCGGTTATAATCAGATCAGGATAGCTCCTGAAGATCAGGCTAAAACAACCTTTATTACCCCCTGGGGTACCTTTTGTTGGAAAGTGATGCCATTTGGCTTAAAGAACGTAGGTGCAACATATCAACGAGCTATGACTTATATTTTTCATGATATGATGCATGATATCCTACATGATTATGTAGATGATATTATAGCTCGCTCTATTAATGAAGATAATCATTTAGATGATTTGAGAAAAGTTTTTAATCGATTACGAGAATATCTTATTCGATTAAATCCAGCCAAATGCATATTCGGAGTTAAGTCCGGTAAACTATTAGGGGTTTTAGTTTCTTTACGTGGTATCGAAATCGACCCTCTCAAGATTGCGGCTATCAGTGATATGCCCGCACCTACTAATATATCCGAGTTACGAAGTTTACAAGGTAAGCTTCAAGCCATCCGTCGCTTCATCGATAAGCTGGCGGACAAAACCGGTCCCTTTCTTAAACTTCTTAAGAAGGATGTCCCTTTTAATTGGGACGACGAATGTAAAGAAGCTTTTGAACTTCTCAAACAATACCTCCTTAATCCACCTATGCTTTCACCGCCTAGACCTGATCGCCCATTTCTCCTGTATATTTCAGCTTCAGATTCTGCCTTAGGAGCTATGTTAGCTCAGCTTGATGATGAAAAGAGAGAACGTGCTAATTATTATATTAGCCGAACCTTCATCAGTTATGAAACCCGCTACACAACATTGGAAAAACTATGTCTAGCAGTTGTGTTTGCTACGCAAAAATTACGCCATTATATGCTTAGTCAGAAAACTTATGTCATTGCTAAATATGATCCCTTGAGGTATCTCATGAGTCGACCTTATTTATCGGGTCGCACAGCCAAGTGGGTTCTTGCTCTAAGCGAGTTTGATCTCACATTCATAGGACAGAAGTCTGTTAAGGGTCAAATCATAGCGAGATCAATTAGTCTGCTGCACCCTTAGAGTCTACCCATCCCCTCATCATTGAGTTTCTGATGAATGCCTTCAATTAGAGGCAGACCATATTGAACAATGGTCCTTATACTTTGATGGAGCCCGATGCATGAGTGGGGCTGGTGCGGGTATTATTTTAATATCCCCGCAAAAACATCTTATTCCTCTGTCCTTCAAATTAACATTTGCTTGCACTAACAATACTGCTGAATATGAAGCTCTAATCCTTGGATTACGAGCTGCCTTGGCGCTAAAAATTAAACATCTGTTAGTTTTTGGTGATTCTCAACTTGTTATAAACCAAATTAATGAAGTTTATCAGACCGGAGATGATAAACTGCGCCCATATAAAGCCTATGTTTTACAATTAATGTCTCTATTTGATCAAGTTACCTTGGAAGCTATTCCTCGAACTTGCAACCGTGCAGCTGATGCTATGGCCGCAGTTGCATCTCTCTTGCCCTTGGAGTTAGATGACGAATATGCCACTATCATTATTCGTCGACTCCAGGAACCCGCTTCAAATAAGTCATGCTTAGAACCTTTGGATGTGTTTCTAATCAATGAAACTACTCCTGAACCTTGGTATACGGATATATTTGATTTTCTCCAAAATGGGACTTTCCCTGCCAATTCTAATAGAAACCAGCGTCGGTTATTACGTAGACGAGCAAGTCGATTTGTAATAATTGGCAATACTTTATATAGGAGATCTTTTGAAGGTATCCTATTAAGATGTTTGAATTTAGAAGAATCCAAATCAGCCTTGAGTGAAGCCCACGATGGATCTTGTGGAGGACACTTCAGTGGTAGTGTCATTGCTAAAAAGCTCCTTAGGATAGGATACTTTTGGCCTACCATGGAGAATGACGCACATGATTATGTGCGCCATTGCGACAAGTGCCGAAAGCATCTTGACCTTGTCCATGCGCCTGCACAAGAAGCTGCAGGCTATTTCATCTCCTTGGCCCTTTTCAAAATGGGGTTTAGATATTATTGGCAAAATCAATCCTGTGTCATCTGATGGACACAAATTCATCATAACCGCCACTGAGTATTTCACGAAGTGGGTTGAAGCTATGCCTTTAGCTTCTTGCATTGGCACACAAGTCTCTAAATTTATTTTTAATCAAATCATTTGTAGGTTCGAAATTCCTGCAAATCTCATCTCTGATAATGGAACTTGTTTCAAAAATAAAGATGTTAAAAAATTATGCCAAAAATATAAGATTCAACATCGTTGGTCCACTCCCTATTATCCTCAGGGTAATGGTCAAGCAGAAGCATCTAACAAAACCTTAATCAAAATTCTCAAAATATTGGTCAATAAACTAGCCACGACTGGCACATTCAGTTATATCCGGCCTTGTGGGCCTATCGAACTAGTGTTCGAACCCCCACTGGAACTTCACCTTTTGTTTTGGTTTATGGTGCTGAAGCCGTTTTTCCCTTTGAATTAGAAGTTCCTTCTTTGGCTCTACTACTTCAAGATACCGAAGTAGGAGATGAATATCGAGCTGTGCAGACTCAGTCAGCTGGAACTCCTAGATGAAAAATGCATTAATGCTTTGGAGCATCTCCGTGCCTACCAAAACAAGCTTAAAAGATCATATGCTAAAAAAGTTCGTCATCGATCCTTTGAGATCGGCGACCTTGTTTTAAAAGAAAATCAAAAAAATACCAATGCAACTAAGGACCTTAAAGGTAAATTTGAGCCCAACTGGCTTGGACCATACATTATCATTGCTAAATTTGAATCGGGAGCATACAAATTATCTACCTTAGATGGTAAAGAACTTAAAGAACCCATGAACATTTTGCATCTTAAACGTTACTATGTATAAATTTGGTCATTTCATCCTTGTATATATTTGTTTAAAATATTTCAAAATCACTATTTTGTATTTCTTTCAATTTATAAATTCAAAAACACCAAAAACATTCATAATCATCAAAATCTTCAAAACTATTTGTTGCATTTATTTATGGCACTTGTTAATTCTTTCAAAAACAAAAAAATAATAATAAAAATAAAAAAACAACAATATTCTTGACTCTTTCGAAACCAAAACAACATAAAGAAGAAAGAGAGAGTCAACATTCTCAAAACTTCTCAAAAAGTATTTATATATATTTCTTCTTACAAATGTTGCGGTTATATGTTTCAAATTATTTTGGATAAATTAGCATTTATTTGGAATCCCTCACTTTCACACTCACAAAAATAAATATCTTGATTTTATCTGGCATGATTACTAATCTCTCTTATATCAAAGTTCACAAAATTCAATTAAATAAAGTTTGAGCACAGAGAATTGATCTTGTTATTTACTTAAACCAAGCACATCCTTTCACAATAAAATGATTATATTTGTAATTTCCATGCTTTGCTACATAGTAGAAGTGGTTTCTTGAGCGAAAAGTTTCCCCTGCTATCCTATCATGCACATGGTCTAGAATCTTTGAGAATTGGCAAAAGGACAAGCTCACCCCTACCCAGAATAAAAATCCCTTGCTCTATAGCTAATCCGAGCAAGTATCCCTAGCATAGAACAAAAAGAAAAAGCAAAGTTCAAGAAAAAGAAAAAAAAGAAAAAATATTATTTTTATCATTACAGCATTATCAAGCAAAAAAATACAAAAGAAAGCAAAAGAAAAAAGCAAAAGCAAAAGCAATAAAATCCCTTTCCCTACCCTTTGAAAAGAAAAGAAGGGTTGATGAGCTTGAATCCCTGGAATTCTCAATTATTCGAAAACTGTGAGGTAAGCCCCATAACAATGTGGTTTGTGCCCAACTTTGCTTGGCCTTGGGTAACTCCTAGCGTGGCGATATGTCCGTCACATTAGCGACCTTCTTTTGTACAAGACCTATGTCTGCTTATGGATTAGCTAGCTCTTGATAATCCGACTTACATAGTAGTCTAGTATGGTTATATGCATCTACATCATGGTTAATGAACACTTATTTGGTTCATTCAAATCACTTGTATCATATTATCTTGCTCAAACTGGTAAATGAACAATGCAATTGCACACACATTTTGTATTTGAGAGATTTTGTGTATCATTATGATAAATCAAGATTGGAAATGAATTCACATATGCACATGGGATTCCTTATAAATCTAACTTTTGTCTTTAAGATACTTTGAAATATTTTTTTTGCAAATTGTTTGGAATAAATTCATTTTCTTCTTTAAAAATACAGTTGTTTAGTCTAAAGACAACTACATGCATAATAGAAAAAATCAAAATTTCTTTCAAAACCATACAATCAAAACACATATATATATATATATATATATATTTGTCGACTTTCGCGACGATGGTATAGTTCCAAAACCAAAATTGGAATTTTATGCCTAGCGCAAGTCCTCATCTTCATATTTTCTGTTTATCAAAAATCAACCATGCAATAAAACTATCTCTTTTTGGATTTCGTGATGATGGTATAAGTCTATACCTACATATTCTATGCCTAGCGCAAACCATTGTACCAATTTTTATTACCCATTCATTTAAAAATCAATCCATGAAAACCATATGACTTAAATCATTATGTTATACAATTATGCTTTAAAAAAAACAAACATTATCACTATTTCATGTCATTATGTCAACCTTCAATTTTGCAATGATGGTATAATTCCTAGGGAATTATCCAAAAAATTTATCACACTTAGGAATTTATGCCTAGCAAAAATCATTTTAACATTATTTCATGCATACTATTTTTATGAAAATCTGAAAACAAACCATCATCATCATCATTTGCACCATTGCACCAAAGTCTTAAGGCAGTCTCTTAAGCACTCTTTTACTTTTTAACAATATTTCTATACTTGGGATTAGCTTGATGACCGAGTGAGCGGCGACTCCATGAAATGGTCTATAATAGCGACAATGTCCTTTGAAATTATTGTTAGAAGTCCCTTTTATCTTTTATCACATCACATCACAAACAACCAATTTGTTCCATCAGATTCTTTCATTTAAATTTTAAGCATGACATTTCAACCATAATATTTCCAACGACATAATTACATGAATCATCAAATCAATCAATCAAAACATTTTAAAGCATCATAAAAATACATAAGACAAGTCATATGATCAAAAATATCTCATCTATATATATCACAAATATATATACATCATATCAAAACTGGATCGGTATGCCACAATCTATACCTCGGCATACTCAATCCTCTCTCAAAAATAATAAAAACTATATATCTATCTGTACAATGCAAATAGTAGCTAGCCTCGAGAACCCCTCGAGCTCTCAGCCTCATCTCCTCCCCCGCCCTGAGGTGGACGAGGTGGCCCCATCGCAGTCTGTGTGGTACTGCGAGTCCTAGTCGTGGATCGGGATGAAGTCCTTGATGACCCCATCCTGATCGGATCCGCGATGGTAGCCGACAGTGGTAATCTCTCCTCCTCTGGCACCATCTGGTGGTATAATGTCTGATAGAAAGTGATCTGGGCAATAGCCCGTGCCAGCTCCCGAGTGCTCGCCCCTCCGCCCCGTGCTCTGAGGCGTGCAATCTCATCTCTGAGCTGTGTCACCTCAGCTCGGTGTCGTGCAGCCTCCTCCTACAGGGTCTGCACCTATGCCTGGAGATGGACTGTCTTCGCTCGGAGAGTCACTGTCTCGCTGCTCTCCCCAGTGTCAACACCCTTGCCCTTATCGGGCGATGGTGGCCTCTCTCTCTATGGAGAAGGGGGTCTCTCCTCCCTCCTCTCTCGCTGCCACAGCCTCTGTTGCATCTGTGCTCTCCTCAGCTCTCTCCCTCCATGACCCTGGGCCGCCTCCATAGCCGCCTGGCATCGCCTCCCCATCCGATGCACAACTATGTGAATCAGACCCTGAGCCCTCGTCATCCGAGGAGGGTGGATGCCTGCGTACCAGGCATCGTAGCCGTCGGCTACCCCTGCGTCGTCCCCATCCACTGGATGAATGGGGGCATCATCTACGTCTTGACTCCAAAAGCACTACATATCTGGAGCCCCGTTGACCGTAGTGTTATCCCGGACAGTCCAAGAAAACTCGTAATCCCTAAGAGATGGGATCCCCTATTGTAGACCGAACTGTCGCAAAACTCGGTCGTAGCGGTGGAGCTCCACCTCTCCCCTCTCCATCCTCAGCCAAGCAAACTCGCCTGATGCGAGCCAGCTCCTGTCCGTCCTCGGCCCACCTTGGATGGTCCCTCCAAGGCCTCCGGGTGATCTGGTCTGGGACAAGGTCATCCAGCAGTCTCCGGGACATCGGCGGATCAATCCATCGTTGTGCCCCTCTCCGGAGCCACCAATAGAAAACTCGGGGCCTCTCCCCATCAATCCCTGTCAAAGGAAGCCCTACCGGCCTCCTCACTGCAATGTGCTCCCAGCACCAAACTTGTAGAAGCGATGTCATAACCAGACATCGGCCGCCCTTGTACACGACCCCGTGCAGGATCTTGTACAGTCGGCATAGAACAAAGCTGCCCCAAGAAAATCTGTAACCATGGTCTCGCATGTCGCAGATCACATCTGCTAGCACCCATGGTACCCTACATCCGCTCTGGTGGCACAGTAGAAGTCCACCCACCACTCCGGCAAAAACCCGTGTGAGTCTGGATGCCCCAGGCATCTGACGCAGCGCCTCGATGTTCACTCTGCCCTTCTCCAGGGCGAAGCTCGGATCGCCACACAATCGCATCATAGCATGGCCCTGATTGGCCGTAGGTGTGATCAACCATCCTTGTATGGGGATCCTCAAGATCCTCCATACATCCTCCAATGTGGGAGTCATCTCCCCTGTCGGTAACCGGAAATAGGAAGAACCCGGATACCACCTCTCTACCAGGGCTGTCAGTAGCCCCATATCTGTAGAAACTTGTGGCATTTCTGCCACATGCTGTAAGCTAGCCTGAGCCAGCTGATCCCGCTCTGCCTGTGATAGAGCGGCCAAGTCATATCTCAACCTGTCATATTTCCATTCTCTGCTCTTTAGTAAACCTCTCTGCAACATAAACAACAACAAAATACAAAAATCATTAATAACAACTCAAGTGATTAATAATGCAAGTTAAAATAAGTTCAATTTTACAAATGATGATATCGTCCACTATTGGACGATATCGTCCCAAATTTGAGCAGAATCGTCTCCGATTTTGCAAGCCGAAATCGTCCCTTATTTGATGAAATCGTCCCCCTTTCGTCGATTTCGCCCTTCGACGAAATCGATGAACTTGAGACGATTTCGTCGAAATCGGGACGATTTCGTCCCGACGACGTCGACGGCCCAAAAACGGTCGCGATGCTCAAAATTTATTTAAAATTCACCTAAAAAGCATGTAAATTCAACTTAAAGCATTTTAAACTAAGTTTAGACTCTTACCTAGATAAATTAGCATTTATTTGAAATCCCTCACTTTCACAAACACACAATAAATATCTGGATTTTATTTGGCATGATTACTAATCTCTCTTATATCAAAGTTCACAAAATTCAATTAAATAAAGTTTGAGCACAGAGAATTGATCTTGTTATTTACTTAAACCAAGCACATCTTTTCACAATAAAATGATTATATTTGTAATTTCCATGCTTTGCTACATAGTAGAAGTGGTTTCTTGAGTGAAAAGTTTCCCCTGCTATCCTATCATGCACATGGTCTAGAATATTTGAGAATTGGCAAAAGGACAAGCTCACCCCTACCCAAAATAAAAATCCCTTGCTCTACAGATAATCCGAGCAAGTATCCCTAGCATAGGAAGAAAAGCAAAGTTCAAGAAAAAGAGAAAAAAAAAATGTTATTTTATATCATTACAGCAATGTTTCAAGCATTATCTCAAAAATCAAGCAAAAATACAAAAGAAATACAAAAGCAAAGAAAAATAAAAAAGGCAAAAGCAAAAGCAATAAAATCCCTTTCCCTACCCTTTGAAAAGAAAAGAAGGGTTGATGAGCTTGAATCCCTAGAATTCTCAATTATTCGAAAACTGTGAGGTAAGCCCCATAACAGGTGGTTTGTGCCCAACCTGCTTGGCCTTGGGTAACTCCTAGCGTGGCGATATGTTTGTCACATTAGCGACCTTCTTTTGTACATACTATGTCTGCTTATGGATCAGCTAGCTCTTGATAATCCGACTTACATAGTAGTCTAGTATGGTTATATGCATCTAAATCATGGTTAATGAACACTTATTTGGTTCATTCAAATCACTTGTATCATATTATCTTGCTCAAAATTGGTAAATGAACAATGCAATTGCACACACATTTGTATTTGAGAGATTTTGTGTATCATTATGATAAATCAAGATTGGAAATGAATTCACATATGCACATGGGATTCCTTATAAATCTAACTTTTGTCTTTAAGATACTTTGAAATATTTTTTGCAAATTGTCTGGAATAATTTTCTTCTTTAAAGTACAGTTGTTTAGTATAAAGACAACTACATGCATAATAGAAAAAATCAAAATTTCTTTCAAAACCATACAATCAAAACACACATATATACATATTGTCGACTTTCGCGATGATGGTATAGTTCCAAAACAAAAATTGAAATTGTATGCCTAGCGCAAGTCTTCCTCTTCATCTTTTCTGTTTATTAAAAATCAACCATGCAATAAAACTCTCTTTTTGGATTTTTGCGATGATGGTATAAGTCTATACCTACATATTTTATGCCTAGCGCAAACCATTGTACCAATTTTTATTACCCATTCATTTACAAATCAAATCATGAAAAACCATATGACTTAAATCATTATGTTATACAATTATGCTTTCAAAAGCATGTACATTATCACTATTTCATGTCATTATGTCAACTTTTAATTTTGCAATGATGGTATAATTCCTAGGGAATTATCTAAAAAAAAATTCACACTTAAGAATTTATGCCTAGCAAAAATCATTTTAACATTATTTCATGCATACTATTTTTATGAAAATCTGAAAACAAACCATCATCATCGTCATTTGCACCATTGCACCAAAGTCTTAAGACAGTCTCTTAAGCACTCTTACTTTTTTTAACAATATTTCTATACTGGGATTAGCTTGACGACCGAGTGAGCGACGACTCCATGAAATGGTCTATAATAGCGACAATGTCCTTTGAAATTATTGTTAAAAGTCCCCTTTTATTTTTTTATCATCACATCATCAACAACCAATTTGTTTTATCAGATTCTTTCATTTAAATCTTTTAAGCATGACATTTCAACCATAATATTTCCAACGACATAATCACATGAATCATCAAATCAATCAATCAAAACATTTTAAAGCATCATAAAAATACATAAGACAAGTCATATGATCAAAAATATCTCATCTATATATATCACAAATATATATACATCATATCAAAATCGAATCGGTATGCCACAATCTATATCTCGACATACTCAATCCTCTCTCAAAAATAATAAAAACTATATATCTATCTGTACAATGCAAATAGTAGCTAGCCTCGATAACCCCTCGAGCTCTCAGCCTCATCTCCTCCCCCGCCCTGAGGTGGACGAGGTGGCCCCATCACAGTCTGTGTTGTACTGCGAGTCCTAGTCGTGGATTGGGATGAAGTCCTTGATGACCCCATCCTGATTGGATCCGCGATGGTAGCCGACAGTGGTAATCTCTCCTCCTTTGGCACCATCTGGTGATATAATGTCTGATAGAAAGTGATCTGGGCAATAGCCCGTGTCAGCTCCCGAGTGCTCGCCCCTCCGCCCCATGCTTTGAGGCGTGCAATCTCATCTCTGAACTGTGTCACCTCAGCTCGATGGCGTGCAGCCTCCTCCTATAGGGTCTGCATCTGTGCCTAGAGACGGACTGTCCCCACTCGGAGAGTCGCTGTCTCGCTGCTCTCTCCAATGTCGAAACCCTTGCCCTTATCGGGCGATGGTGGCCTCTCTCTCTATGGAGAAGGGGGTCTCTCCTCCCTCCTCTCCCGCTGTCGTGACCTCTGCTAAGCCTGTGGTCTCCTCAGCTCTCTCCTTTCGCGACCCTGGGCCGCCTCCATAGCCGCCTGGTGCCGCCTCCCCATCCGACGCACAACTACGTGAATCGGACCCTAAGCCCTCATCATCCGAGGAGGGCGGATGCCTGCGTACCAGGAATAGTAGCCGTCGACTACTCCAGTGTTGTCCCCATCCACTGGCTGAATGGGGGCATCATCTGCGTCCTAACTCCAGAAGCATTGCATATATCTGGAGCCCCGTTGATCGTAGTGTTATCCCGAACAGTCTGAGAAAACTCGTAATCCCTGAGAGATGGGATCCCCTGCTGTAGATCGAACTGTCGCAAAACCCGGTCATAGCGGTGGAGCTCCACCTCTCCCCTCTCCATCCTCAGCCAGCAGACTCGCCTAATGCAAGCCAGCTCCTGTCCATCCTCGGCCCACCCTAGATGATCCCTCCAAGGCCTCCAGGTGATCTGGTCTGGGACAAGGTCATCCAGCAGTCTTTGGGACATCGGCAGATTAATCCGCCGTTGTGCCCCTCTCCGGAGCCACCAGTAGAAAACTCGAGGCCTCTCCCCATCAACCCCTATCAAAGGAAGCCCTACCGGCCTCCTCACTGCAATGTTCTCCCAGCACCAAACCTGTAGAAGCAATGTCATAACCAGACATCGACCGCCCTTGTACACGACCCCGTGCAGGATCTTGTACAGCCGGCATAGAACAAAACTGCCCCAAGAAAATTTGTAACCATGGTCTCGCATGTCGCAGATCACATCTACTAGCACCCATGGTACCCTGCACCCGCTCTGGTGGCATAGCAGAAGTCCACCCACCACTCCGGCCAAAACCCGTGTGAGTCTGGATGCCCCAGGCATCTGACGCAGTGCCTCGATGTTCACTCCGCCCTTCTCCAGGGCGAAGCTCGGATTGCCACATAGCCGCATCATAGCATGGCCCTGATTGGCCGCAGGAGTGATCAACCGTCCTTATATGGGGATCCTTAGAATCCTCCATACATCCTCCAATGTGGGAGTCATCTCCCCTGTGGGTAACCAAAAATAGGAAGAACCCGGATACCACCTCTCTACCAGGGCTGTCAGTAGCCCCATGTCTGTAGAAACTTGTGGCATTTCTGCCACATGCTGTAAGCCGACCTGAGCCAACTGATCCCGCTCTGCCTGTGATAGAGTAGCCAAGTCATCTCTCAACCCGTCGTATTTCTATTCTCTGCTCTTTAGTAAACCTCTCTACAACATAAACAACAACACAACAAAAATAATTAATAAAAACTCAAGTGATTAATAATGCAAGTTAAAATAAGTTCAATTTTACAAATGATGATATCGTCCACTATTGGACGATATCGTCCCAAATTTGAGCAAAATCATCTTCGATTTTGCAAGCCGAAATCGTCCCTAATTTGATGAAATCGTCCCCCTTTCGTCGATTTCGCCCTTCGACGAAATTGACGAACTTGAGACGATTTCATCGAAATCGGGACGATTTCGTCCCGACGACGTTGACGGCCCAAAAACGACCGCGATGCTCAAAATTTATTTAAAATTCACCTAAAAAGCATGTAAATTCAACTTAAAGCATTCTAAACTAAGTTTAGACTCTTACCCGTAGCCCGCGTCGGACCTCTGTCGATATGTGCGCTGTCTCCACCATTTTGCTTGCAGAGCTCCAGAAACCAGAAACATGAACAGTAAAAATGAATTAGGGTTTTACCCTATTTTTCTTAATTTTATTCAAAACACAATTAAAAACAATTAAAATTTTTGCTTTTCTGCGTTTTTACCTCAAACATTCGATTTGGATGAAAACATGGAGGGGGCACCATAGTCAGCTGTCGTACGATTCGACCAAGAATCGTCGCCTAAAAATGGGAATAATTTTTGCTTTCTCATAGATCGAGAAGAACTCATCTTTAACGCATTTTTTTTGAAAAATTCGTTAAAGAGGGGGAAAAATGTAGCACCCTAAAATTGACGCAGTAAAACCTTAGTAATTACATTTACTCTAGTAAATAATTCAAATTCAAATTTTAACCTCCAAAACCGCTCCCAAATCGCCGCTTAATCCGTTTTCTCCTTTTCCGCGTCATTTTTAGAGTTTGTTTTGACCGTTTGACGATATCGTTGTCGATCAGATGATATCGCCTCAGATTTGATGATTTTGTCTGGGCTAGGACGTCCAGACAATCTTGTCCCAAAACTAATTTTTCACAATTAGTCTCTGTTCCAACGGCATCTCTAATCCGGGCAGAAGCGTGTCTGCACCGTTAGAGACCCTCCCCGTTGGAGATCTCCCAAATAGGGATGATCTCCAACCTCCTAACTTCCCTCCTAAGCCTATTTAATCCTAAGCCCTCCCCTTAGCATCCCCCTGGCTGATATTTCCTATAAATTGACTTCACACACATTAAGACATCCTAAATTGCTATTTGCATTAGTTCTATCCAAATTTTGTTACAGGTACCTTAGTATTTTTCAGCTGGAGCAAGCTTACATCGTCGCAGACGATCCTGTTCAGATCGGAGGCGATCCTGTCCAATTCGAGACGATTTCGTACCAATGCGAGACGATTTCGACTACAGTCAACATTGGGGCAATCAGTGCCCAGAGTTTGCATTTCTTCATCCTTTTATTTTATGCATTGTTCTGTATTTAGTTAAATCTAAGTTTATTTCTTATTATTTTGCATCTTGGAGTTCACCCATTTAGATCAAATGCATAATTAAGTTATAATTGTCATTAAATCAGTATAATGCATTCATGTTTTTGTTTATAATTTTTAGTTTGATATTGTTATTGTCATTTTACATTGTTTCCCTATGTTAGCATTGTTGTATTTGCTGTGTTTTGCACCTATTTCTCTGTTTGCAGGTCTCTGACGAATTTGTCAGATATCAGACGATCTTGTCTAATAGCAGACGATCCTGTCAAATCAGAGGCGATCCTGACTACTTCAAAAATTAAAATCTTCATCAGACATTTGGATCAGGTATTGGTCTTTTAATCCATATTATTCTCTCTGTTTTTTGTCTAATTTTGTTCTCTGTATTCATTTAATCTGTATCTTCATATAGAATAGCTTAGATTCATTTGGCCAAACCTAAGACTTGAATGTTTAAGGATAAAATTGAACACATAAAACACATTCCCAACCTAGGCGTGGAAACTGCCATTAAATGTTTTCTGGTGAACCCACCATCCGTCGAAAAATCATCATAATACACCTCCCTCAAGAAGCGGGACCTTCGCAAGGCCTCTTAGTCCGAGGTACCGCGCCATCATTTTCCCATCCTCCTTCCGGGCACGGATCCTATAGCCTGAAGGTAGGGATGCGAAAAATTTGGAGCGATACACTACTAATCCTTGAAGATCGGGTTTGTGGGCCCTATCAAAATCATCAAAAAGGCTCTCTAAGGAAAATTTACTATTCAACTTCTTGGAAGTAGAATAGTAATAGACTCTCATTTCTTTTTCTTCAATAGAGTGAACTAAATTTACTATTGTATTATCATATTTCTTCAACTCTACTAAATATCTATGGAAATGTTCTCTTCTAAGTGTGGCCTATTATTTGGCCATCAAAGGGATAGTGGCATACGATCAGTCCAATTTAATAGACCCTCCTAATTGTTCAGACCAATAATTTAATAACATTAATGAAAAGAAAGGGTCTACATCAACAACATCTATATCCATAACTATTCCTTTCTTTGAATGTTGGTATAGGTAAACTAAAATTCTTGTAATTATTCCTGCACAGGGCACTCGACTACTATCAATGATTGATATTGGGGGAGAATCTCTGGTTTACATTAGATCAATAAAGTAGATATTTAGTAGAGTTGTTTATTACTATTCTACTTCTTGGAAGCTTTGTCCTTATTTTGGTTATATTGACTTGTATTTTTTGTGGTAAGTTAGAAAAATTGCATTGATGAGGGCATTTGAAAGGTGCCCTAACACCTTCGTACATAAGCAATATTAAAGGATGCATCATCCACAAAAACCTCAAGTCATCCACATAAAGCCTAAGAATTTTAGATAAACCAAAAACAGACCAAAGAACGAAACAGAAAAAAACATCCCAAAAAAACAAAACCTAGAAATAGTAGACAAACTACAGATAATTACACATTAGCAAAATCCTTGGTGTCGCCCTTTTTGACATCCTTAGGAGTTTCCTTGAACACTTCCTTGGTGATTTTTGCCATGTTGTCCTCCTTGACACTAGCGTTGGCTCTTGCAATGCTTTTTTTTGGGTGATCCTCGAAGAAATTATCACAAAAAATAGTAAGTTCAGAGTATTTTTGTGCTCCTTCATTTGGATAATGGCCACCATGCTCACAGTTATAGCACTTTCCATCTAGGCTATGGTAGCAGTAGTAGTCTTTATGATGTATTCCTAAAGAATCTTGACCACGGGATCCTCAAACTCATCCTCAATGAAACCATGCATTTTTCCTTGATTATAAATAAATTTTTCCTTTAAGCGCTAGGAGCTTCTCATCGGGGTGGGTTGATCCTCCACCTTGACCTTATTTCTTATCGATTACTCAGCATTCAGAGAGTTTCCTTTTGCTTTCCTCTTCTTGGACCCACAAACGCTTGAGGATGGGATGAAGTATGTACCCTCCTCTATAGTTTGCTTTAAATCTACTTGTTGCTCCTACGAAACCACATTTCCTTTGGAAAACTTCTCCAACAAATGATTGTAGATTACCTTAAACAACCCTTGATGTGAGGGCCAAGCCTTGTCCTTCTTCGAGTGAGTTGCCTTGATGGAATAATCCATAGATAGAAATAGAAATTCAAGGATGTTAAGAGGTTTCACTTCCCTGAAGTGATTCACAAAGACAATGTGAAAACTCCTGAGCTGGGAATATGGGTCATCAACTGTAATATATTCCATCATCAGTTTCATGACCTCCTTCCAGGGGGTGGGTAAATCTGCTTCTAGACCATTCCATAAAATGAATAGTAGTTTGTTAGGCATTTTAAATTTTCTCTAACTTGGCAATTTCCTCGACCTCAATTGGGAGTGTGTCAATCCACATCATCATCCCAGGGGCATTAACTCCAATATTTGTCAACCTTTTTATCACTCTATTTTCTTCCCTAAAAGCATGCTAGATGATGGTCTCATTTTGATGAAGGATTAGGCCTCTAGCTTCTTCAATAAAGTTTTTGACTTTCCAAGCAGGGGTTTTGGAATTCTTCAAGTAATTGACAATGTTTAAAGAGTCCCCTTCGACAATAACTTTACCTGGGAACTGCTTGATTAGTAGAAGACCCCTCCATAGGGCTCTAGCTTCAGCTATGTGATTAGATTGTTCACCCAGTCCCTTGGCAAAGGCAAAGATAGAATTTCCTTTGTAGTCCCTAAGAATCCCTCCTGCACATGCTCAGCCTGGGTTGCCTTTAGCTGCCCCATCAAAATTAATTTTAACCCATCCTTGAGGTGGAGGAATCCATTTGATATTGCTCCTAGATATTTGAGAAGACTTGGAGTTGGGATTCTCTAGAGAAATATGCAAAGACTAAATTAAGGAGGCTTCAAACCTAGGGATTAGATGAGGATCATTTGGGATCATGAGTGCATTTTCCTTAGCAAAGAAAATGATCCTATTGGTAATTGAAGCAATATCCTTAGCCAAACTGGAAAAAACTCTTCTATTCCTTTTGAACTAGACTTGCCATAGGAAATGCTGAAGAAAAAATTTCCAAATCACCCGAAGACAAGGATTGTGGAAAGGATCGAGCCATTTTGAAAACAAATCTACAATGGAAGGAGGCTTGGCCCAACTAATCTAGAACCTTTGGAAAAGGTTGTTAAGGATGGAATAGGAAAAGTATAGGTTAGGAAAATGTGGCTAGTTGATTCCCAATCAACAAGACATAGAAAACACCTATTGGATAGTGGGATTCCATGCTTGATGATATTTTCAACAGTAAGGATTCTATTTTGAATGGCCATCCAGGAAAAAAGGAAACTTTTGGAGTTAGATGTTTGATCCATACCAACTTGAAAGGAATGTGAATTTCCTTAGGATCCAGGAGGAGTTGACATGTCAATTTAAAATTAAATTCTCTAATGTCAGAGGGTTCCCAAATAGGGTGATCTTTAGCATTCCTTGAAGGTAAAATATAAGAAGAAATCAAGGCCTCCAAAGAGTTGATTTCCACTGATAAATTGGGGTACTGTATCCTTTTCCAAATGTGTGAGTTGTTGGATCCAGTCATAAAATTAATTACTATGTGGCCAAATAATGGATCAGTAAAATTCTTTATTGCTCTGAAAGCAGGGATTTCTATAAGTTGTTGGTTTCCTATTCACTTATATTCCTAGAAGTTTATAATCTTTCTATCCTCGACTTGCAATATAAGGCCTTTTCTCAAGAGTTGTTTTGTTAGGCTGATAGATTTCCAAAAGGCTGACTTAAAAGAAGGGGGCAGATCACATAAAAAATTTGATCCCTGCAGATATTTTCTTTTTGCTAGAGTGACCCATTCCACTTGTTCTTCAAACTAATCTCCAATCTCCAAGCTTTTTATGTTGACTTGTATTAGTTTTATCCGGTATTGTCCTATTTTCAATTTGATGACATGAATCCTTTCCAAGACCTCTATTTCTTTTTCTATAGGTGTTATCTTACCTTGCTTCTTTCTTTCAAATCTATTGTATTAAGGCCTTTTCAGGATTTCTACATTTTCTAGGATAAAATATTTAGATCCTCCTTCTGAACTAGACAATTCATTCATCTCTTTCTCAAATTGAATCTCTTTTTCTTTATAATCCTTAGTCTAGCAAACATTTATTGTTATTTTCTCATTTGATTCCTCTTCTAAATTAACATTAGCATGCATACTTAGATATATGCCATAGTCAGCTGGGTTGTGTGGGGCATCACATGTAGGATAGAAAAATAGGAAATCCAAAACTACATTGGCTGAAACCATGGGATTTGGAACTGAATCAATATCTTTTTGAGTTTCTTCCTTCTCCACCCATTATTGTTATTTCCATTCTTTTTGCCCTCTTCTGTGTTATTTCTTCCCAAGTTTCTATTAAAATTATTCCTAAATTGATGTATGTTATCATTCTTGTGGTTGAGTTGATGATTCATCATTTATTGATTTCTCTCTCTCAATTCTAGATAGCCTACTATTTATTGAGTTGAACATATTAGTAAGCTGGCTAGTCAATTTTTCTATTGGGTCTTTCTCAGTTTTCTTTAACAATGAAAATCCAAATTTTTTAGGCTGCTTATCTTCTTGACTTAAACATAACTCAGATGTGCATGGTTTCATATTACCACTATCTATTATGTTTCTTTCTATCTCTAGGGCCTTCTCCATACATTCATCGATGGTGTTGGCTCTATGTTATCTCAACTCGTAACTGAATTCTCCAGGAAATACATTTTTGTAGAAATGGATGGTTTGATTATCTTTTGACCTTAAATTCATGGGGATTTTATTTCTAGTCTTGAAAAAGTACTTGTTAAATCTTCTACTGATTCGTTTTCTTTTTTCTTTACTATTGCAAGTTTTGTTAACAAGGACTACTCATTTTTTTCTTTTCCCATACTTATTAATAAAAACCTCTTGTGTGGTCTAAAAATCAGCAATCTGATTAGGTAGGAGATAGTTGAACTAGTCTCTTGCATCCTTCTCTAAGATTTGGAGGAATAATCTCAGTACTACATCTGTTTTGACCTCGAGACTATTCAATGCGTAGAGGAAACCCTTAATATGATCTTCCCCTATTACTACACTATTTTCTTAGAATTTAGGGAGGTATTTATGAGCCTTATTGGGTAATTCATGCAAAACTAGAGGTAAATCAAAAGGTCTATATCTATTGGTTCTCCAAGTTTGAAGGTTTTGGTTCTGATTGTTCTGATTATTATTTGGTGGAGGATTGGCCATTGTAGTTGTGGGAGTAATAACAACAGAATTTACCGAAATGCTAACAATAGGTGTGCTAGTAGAATTATTTTGAAAAGGATTATCTACAGGTGTATACCTTCTAGCAGATTTCCTACCAGCAAGATTTATTCTTATATACTGAGCTTTTAGGAACTAGAACTTTTCGAGTATCGGTAAATACATCTAGGTCTTCAAATTTTGGGAAGAGTTGTTTGTCGCTTCATTTGGTATGTGATAGGTTAGATTATTCTATCTTTTGAGTTTGTTCAAAGTCACTAGCACTTCAGTGCAATAAAATATCACTTCGACCAAGATTGCTCGGCCCTTATATCCTCTCAATCTCTCAGATATGCATAGAGGTATCCCAAGAAATAATTTTTTTTTTAAATTATGATGATTATGTCATGAGGAGACAAACTATGAAAACATATAAATAGTAAAAGAATCTATCCCCAACAACAGTGTTAGAAAATTTATTGTGGAAAATTTTGATATCCTTAAAATATTATTGTCGCGCTTCCCAAATTTCCTAAGTCACAACTAGTTATGCAAGCTTTGGTAAACTTACCTATTTAACCTAAAATTTGTTAATTCTACATATGCCAGGTTGGGTCAAGATACCCTGAAATGAGCTTATTAATGATGATCATTGGATCTTAAGCTCAGCTAGTTTATAGTGAATTATATAAAAATTTAATTGTGAACAATCTAGCCTTAACTTCCCAAACCGGTGCATAATCTAATGGGTGGTTATAGCAATGGTTAAATTGCCATGAATGAGAGTGAAATAGAGAATAAATTGGTTCATTCAAGACCATTCAAATTATGCAATGAAATCAAATGATTAACTAGTGAAAGAATGTGCCATTTACATATTCAAATTATATAATAGATAAATGAGCCACACACATTGTACAATAAAATTTGCAAGAACGAAGAAATCAGAATTTGTATTAAATTTCATAAAAGTATTACAATATGTGTCTAGCAGAATGTCTAGATTCCACAAAATTTGCAATTGTTCACTCTGTTTGAATGACATAACAGAGGAACCAATCTCTCTCCGTCCCAATAAAGTGACAAAGAGCTCCTAATTTCTTATTCGACTGCTAGAAATAATCTCAGCTGGCCAAATAGATCTTCTAAAATTCCTGCACAAATAGGGAAGATTAAGAATGGGACAAAGAAAATCCAACATAGGGGAATACAATGACCTAAATATAGGGCACTCGATATACCTTGCTTGCAAAATTTTGGCTACAGATGCTTGATGTCAAATTCTAGCTTGAGCAACTCCTTTTATAGCTTGGGTACCAAAATTTTATTGTTGATACTTGGTGTAGATGCCTCCACATGGATATTCTTCAACCATGTATTTTCCTAAGTGCATTACAAGTTGTTCCCAGACTATAAAAATTTTGGATTCCTACCATCTATCTCAAAATGCGGCTATTTATTATTGCAACTCATTGTTTCAGCTTTCTCGGCTCTATCTACTTTTGATTTGAAGGGAGTTCTTGAACTATCTTGGACAAGTGATTGGTCAGGTTTTTGTATTTGGTTCTATGGTGGGCCAAGTGTTGACTCTGATTTTGAAATACCTATTTATTATTGTGTGCAAAATTAAACTCTTGTTTATCGTAGTCATCGAATATTCTAGTCTTTGGCTGAATTTGGACTAGTTTTGTCTTGATGCAATATAATAATTTTTATTTTTTAGTGAAACAAAGGGCTAACCGATGTGCTAGGGAAGGAAGAAAAGATAAAACACGATACTATGAAACAAAATAGATGAGATATGTACATGAAGTGGTGGAGACCAGACATGGAAGTCTATAGACAATACAAGTGAAGAAGCCCAAAAGAAGGGGGTGATGGTATATTTGTGTAACCACCAAAAATGGCTCACACCTAATGTGATCTATTATGACTGATAAAAAATACACAAATAAACATGTATAAATTGACAACAAGAAATAAAGAAAATACAAGGAATCCTTTATTAATTTCAATTGAGTCAAATTACATATTCGTCCCTCTTAGGGATACCCATTTGATACTTCAATTACAATAGTGTCTAATCCCTCTCAAGGGTAGATGTGAATCAAATGCCTTCTAGGGTGACACGAACTGCTCTAGGGTGTCGATGACCCTCTTCTCCATGATTAGAGGTATTTGTTGCGTTGAATGGCATGACCCTGTTAATCCTGCATTCAAGAAACAACAAGAAGCATGTTAAAAGCAAAGGAGGCCTCTCTTGATGAGGCTTTAAAAGGAAAATATATCAAAAGATATCATGACTATCAATAATCAAGAAAATGCAAGAAAGATGCTAAAACTATGTAAAACATGAAAATATTATCATAAAACATGTAAGCTAAAGAACATCTAACTATCTAATGGCCTAATTACCAAATTAAAAGCATGGAAGCATGAAAAAGATCCATTAGAGTGTTAAATGCCACAATGAAAGCAACATGCATAAAAACCATAAATCTATCTATCAGGGTCTCTAAATTGCTAATTAAACCAGTAATAAAGCTAATCTAACCTAACTAAATAATCTACAAAAGAAACAGAAAGGGAATCTCCCCTAATTTTCTCACCGTGGGTCTGATGCGTGGGTGGCACTATTGACCATGGCTGAGAGCCGCGGTGGAGCTCTCAGTAGGTTTGCCCTCCAATTAGGGCTTTCTCTCTGATCCACCTTGCCAAATTGATGGTCAAGGGTCACCTCTGTGTCCTCTGATAGGTTTGGTGGTTGAATTGTTCAGATTGTGCACCAATTGCACGGATTTGCATTTCTTGGCTCTCCTAGGCTCCTAGGGCTTCCATGGCAATTTGATCTCCAATTGGGTAGCAAAAGTATCCCTCTCAATGCATCTAGTTGAGTATGCAATTCGATAGGGCTTCACTGCTCAATTGATAAATGTTCTCTCCATATTTATCCCCAATTCAGAGGGGGATCTTATAGCATTGGCCCAGGGCTAGGGGTGGCTTCCTCATGAAGCCAAGATCAAGATTGGGCAGTTGAGCCAGTTGGATGGAAGGATCCAGAACCTTCCTCGCTCAAACCGCTCCAATATGCAACCAATTGGCCATTGCAACCAACTTTGGGTCGGATGAAGGCCAACTAACTCTGAGTGCTGACCATGGTTGACATGCACGGTGAGCACTGCTAACCATGGGTGTCAGCAGCGGCTAGCACTGACTAGGCAAAGGTGCCCAATTGAGTGGTAAAAACCACTGCTATACCTTGGATCTATCCAAAGGTCTTCCATATGGTCTTCTAGCATGTCCCATATGAGTAGTCACCTCGGCATGACATGTTTTAGGTGTCTACAGATGCCCCTTTTGAGATGCATTGTGATTTTGAACAACGCTGAGCAAAACTAGACCTCCTAAAATGATGTCGTAGGTTGGATGATGATCATTGATCTGATCAACATTAGATGCCCCGAGTCTAGCAAAAAGGATGCGCATCCTCGAATCATTGCTTCTAACTCGATAGAAGGCTTAAATTTGAAAAAGTTTGCACTCATCATCAGACATTCGGATAGCATCAATGCCAAGTAGGCTTTCTCACCTGTCAATCCGAAAGGATGGGAGTTACAAACTAACTGTCATATTTGCTATTTTCCCCAAGCAAAGGGGTAAGCTTATGATAGTCTTTAGCAATGATTCGTAAGGATGAACGCAATTTTGACAAGATCAAGGGATCTTCTATTGACTTTGATTATGATTTGATATTATGACTACCCCCTCAAGCGATGAGTCGATGAGGGTAATGACAATTAAATGAAGCGACGAGGTCACTTGACCACTATGAATGATCATTGCACAAATTAAGATTTAGCATTTGAATACTTGGCAAGGCCTAATCAGCTATGATTACACCATTTAAAGTAATTGCATATTCCTATCCCATGGAGCGGTCCAACCACGAAGGCCTTCTTAGGGAATCAAAATGATAGCAATGTCCATTAGGCTTGTAGTGAATCATAATGTCGATGATATGCTAAAAAGTGTCATAGGAGAATCGCGATGAATATCTCGTTCCCGTGGAGCAGTCCAGTTGTGTAGGCCTTCTTAGGGATTGAAATGAAACATAGCAATTCAGAAATGATGAATTTACCCCAAATGTCCTTATGGTAATTTACTCATCTTGTCGGATTGCATGGATCGCAAGTCGCTACAACCACCAAGTGTATAGGGTAAATAACTGAATACGAGGTGCATTTGGCTTTTGATTTTTTTGTTAATTTTGAATTTTTTGAATTATCTGGTCTGATTAATATCATTGATTTGACCTTTTAAAGCTCTCCATGATGGGAATTTGGAGCAATTAATGTGGTTTGCTAACCACGCCTATCAAACGTGGGCCAATTCCTTAACCGCGGATGTCAACCATGGGCAAAAAACCCTAATCCGGGGACCGCGGATGTCAACCGCGGGCCACATCAAATTTGAAAATTATATAAGATTTTTGCTTTGTAAATTTTCATTATTCACCTACATCGAAAAGAGAGCTCTGGGAGGTAAAAACTGAATTTTGACACGGAACGCTGCGACGAAAACCCGATCGATTCCACATTTTCCACACCGATGGCGGATCAACGAAGCCTCGACTAGTGGAGGAGTCGGTGCTTCTAAGGTAACTCAAAATCGAGACCTCGCTTGTCATTACCGGATGTAAAATTAACCTCATTAATTAATCGGTAAATGAACTACACTAAACCATTGGTAATGAACTTCACTGTAGTTAGGGTTTAGCATAGGTTAGTTAGATGGGGGTTATTTAATTTTTAGGGGTTTTTTTAGGAAGGGCGGACCCATTTAGGGTTTCGCTCCCTAGCCATGGGTGGCAGCCACGGGCCCCAATTGGTAGATTGGGGACCATGGATGTCACCATGGGATTCAAATCCCAATGATCAAATTTTTGACCATTGGACCGATCACGGTTCCGACCCGCGGTGCCCAAATTTTAGAAAAATTTTCAAAAAAAATTTTCAATTTTTTTTTTTGAATTTTTCTAGGCACTTAATGCCATTTTATTGCATTTTTGGAATGCTTTTCTAATGTTTTTGAAATTGGTGATCATGTTTTTACATATTTGTATTTTTATGCATTTTTTGATTTGTTTTGACATTTTAGAATTATTTTTCATTATTTTTCTTGTTTATTATTTTTGTTGCCACTCAGACTTTGACCAATAGAGCGAGGGAGACCGATCTCCTTCATGACCTCCATGGTGATCTCACTGAGGAGCGAGAGTGGTTCATTACTATGGGGTTCGGTTACATCTTGGACCTCCCCACCATCCATATTGATCAGGGATATCTGATTACCTTGGCCCATCACTGGGATGCATGGACCAACACATTTCACCTATCGATGGGTGAGATGATTGTTACTTTGGAGGATGTGTACCACATATTTCATCTATCGATTGATGGTGAGCCTATCACCTCTTCTCCTACCATGGCCAGGAGGGTTGTATTTGATTCCATATTTGGTGATCGAAGTATAGAGGCTTAGGACCATAATGCCCATGGGGGCATCCATGTCGGAGAGTGGTTCGAGGCCTGATTCTTCTCATAGTGGGAGGCTGTGTTTATGCTCTTGATTATTCAGATAGTACTCCCAGATTCTTTAGGCATGAGGTTCCCTTGGAACCTCCTAGCTCAGACTAGAGAGGTGATGGTGAGCTTGACTCGAGATCCTCTCATTCTATCATGGGGGAGCACCCTGCTAGCATAGCTCTACCATGAGTTGTATCAGATCACATGTCAAAGCAGAGTCGACATTAGCTGTAGCATCCTCCTCTAGGTTTGGGGCTAGTAGCACATCCTGATCGAGCACCCTATTGATTTACCTATGATGATCACTAATATTGATGATGAGAGTCAGTGTTATACCACCTACTAACCCTTGGAGCATGAGGGCTTTAAGAGTAGGTCTTGTGCAAGAGATCTAGAGCACTACATTGGTAGATTTGTATAGCTCTACCCTTAGCATATATGATGGTGACCATAAATGGACTATCCATCATATATAGAGGTGGACAGGTACGTACACTGAGAGCATAGAGATATATGGATCATCAATCGAAAGGCTGACATACATGAGTACCACTTCTACTATCACATTTTGAGGTAGTTTGGGATCTAACAAGATGTCCTAGAGTTGCCACTCATCTACAGATACCCATTCCTTTATAGGGACCTGACTTGGCCCCATGTGACTCCCATGGGGGATGAGGATGATGACTTTCAAGAGTCAGGCCAGATGGATGTAGGCACTACTCCTGACTATGATGGCTGGTGGGCCGACTTCTAGTGGCATGGAGAGGGTCCTCTAGGCCGACCAGCTGGAGGATTCATAGTAGAGGGTAGAGGGTGAGAGGTGGATCCTCATGGGTGTAGGACCCACTAGAGGATAGAGGGTGCATGGGGCATAGGGGCCACTATAGAGGAGGGCCCATAGGTGGAGGTAGAGGAGGAGGTATTAGAGGAGGGTGAGGCACCTCCAAATAGTGAGATTGGGTAGTTGAGAGCCCATATTGTCGACCTCTAGAGCTAGGTTGGGAGACTACAGACATAACTACTTCATAGGGATACATCTATCACCACTCTAGAGGTGAAGCTAGCATAGGGGGAGAGGCAGTGGTAGGGATATGAGGAGGAGAGGACAACTCTCCATGCATAGGCTACCATTTAGGGACCTCAGATCACACAACTCACTGGCGAGCGAGATGTGGCACAAGCATAGTTGAGTGCCATGACTACTGAGAGGGACCTACTGAGGGTAGCGATGGGGGCCCCTCATCCACATAGGCTGTCATGCCACCTCCAGTAGCACCATCTTCTTTACTGCCAGTAGGTCGTGACCCCATGGCAGAGATCAGGAGGCTTCATTCCCTCGTGGAGGAGGGTAATGAGTGAGATACAATGTATGTAGCTCACATCTCCCAGCTAGAGGGCTACATCAGGTTGATAGGTGGGGAGGTACTAGAGGATACCCACACTATAGGGACTCAGTGGACTAGGTCTAGGACTAGGGAGATAGGGCAGTCTTCTGCTAGCTCGAGCCATAGGATGCATAGGATTGAGAGGACTCACAGGTCCTCGAGTACTCATGGTGCTAGCTCGTAGAGGACTCATAGGGATGGTGGAGGTGATGGAGGTGCCTCACAGCCTAGGGGTGCAGGCCCTGTCTAGTACAGATCTTCAGAGATGATTTTGTACTAGTTTTGAGTGTAAGGTCGAGGACCTACACAGTTGTAGCCTATGAGCATTTTGATATACCTTGATACTATGTACTCTTTGACACATATATTTATATGATATGATAGTTCATCTCATTATATGTGTATTTTATTTTTGGTATTTTATGTTTATGTTATGCACATGGATGTAATGCAGATATTTGATTTATTGCTATATGATGTGATGTATGGATGACATGCACTAGCTATATGATGTGGATGCAGTGATATACATGTGTAGATGGACTACTTTATGATGCTATGTATATGAATGCAATGTTTGATGTTTAATGCAATTTTGATCTGCTTCACTTGTATGCATTTACTTTATGTTGTTTATGACATGATTCGTGCCATGTATGTATTGCATGTATTTTTGATGATATTGAGTTATTGTAAATGGACATGTATGTTTTAATCACTTAAAACACAATGTATGCAATATGATATGAGGTTTTAACAATCTAATGGATGACACCATAGAATGTATAACAATCATGGATTGTAATTGCTATATCTCTTTATGAATATATATGATTACACCCATATGTGAGATGCAATGATATATGGTTTCTATTTATAAGCTTTTGTAAATTAAAATAATATGTATAATATAGTCAGTGGCCATCTAAATATCATTTCTGACATCCATCCGGTATCTAACATATATTACAAATAGTTCTAATAAACAAACTCTCATAAAAAGAAATTGATATTTGATGATTGCATTTGAAAATTTGATTGTTGCTATTTGGGAATTTTTGAGGTTTACCATGAGACTCAAACACCCTAGTTGACTGATCAAAAGTTGTATACTAACCATACTAGACTTCTGAAACATAAGGCTTTCGCTAGGATAGGCCCTAACTATTCATTATCCCTATGTGTGCAAGTGAGTATATTTAGATAAGGCATAAGCATACCCCGATGTCAAGCGGGATTCTTTCAGCCCATTGCTAAGATTGGGGGTCCGCAAATGTCTTACCCAATCCTAGGTTTAGATTTTAGTTGGACTAGACCACTAGGCGATACAGGACACCTGAAGCTAGCTCTTCCACATTCAAACATTGGTCTGTACATAAGCGAGATGCTAATGCATCAGACATATCATCATGCGTAAGGTATAGTAGTGCTGACAATTCCATGGATTCAAGTTCACCCCCTTCTTTTCTTCAATTTTTTGGGATACTTGCTCATATAAAGTGATAAAAATCACTATTTATTTTTGTACTATAGTGATAAAAATCACTGTTTATTTTGTACTTTCTTTTTTTCTTTTGAGCAAGGGATTTGATATTGATTTTACTTCCTTTGTACAATTTGATCTTCATTTGATTTGACTTTTTGGGATTTACATTTGATAATTTTCTTTAGAAACTTCCTTTGGGGATTTTACTTTGGGGAACTATTTTTGGGATATCGATTTAGGATATCGATCTTATGATATCAATATGGGATATCAATCTGGGATGTCGATCTATGATATCGATCTAGGGTATCAATCTGGAGGATTGATCTAGGATATCACTCTGGGATATTGCTCATTTTAATGTAAGCAAGGGATTCTGGGTAGGGAATGAACTTGTCCTTTTTCCAATTACCAACATTTCTCATATCATCCGCATAGGGGGATAAGCAAGAATAACTCTTTTCACCTCAGGATACCTGGTCCTACTTCATGGCTTTCATCTTCCCCTAGTCCTTATTAGGATTGTTTAATTTTTTGATTAGTGATAGGATTCTGATATGCTAAGGGCTATACTAACTAGACCTCAACTACAAAAGCAAAGCAAGCTTTCTATCAACTCTTGAGAAGACCTCTAGGTATGGTTGAATGACCGAAAAACCCTAGTATATTCTTCATAGCAACAATATGGGTTGTGTTGAAAAACACAATTACTCACAAGGGTGATAAATAGATGAAAAAGATAGTGCATAGATGCATGATTGAGATACAAACGTGGTGTCATTTGTAAGATTGTTAACACAATTTGTTCCAATGCAAGTGCGATGGATGAATATGCCTAATGCAATGCAATGGTGAAATGCAAAATGAAATGCAATGCAATGATGCAAATGAAATGCAAATGTTTTTTATTTTTGATATTTTTCCAATTTTTATGGATTTTAACATTTTGGTTTGACCAAAGAGCTTACAGACGCCTTTGGAGCCTTTTGGGATTGACCAAGCAGTTTTAAGAAACCCTTGGAGCCTTTTGGATTGACCAAGTGGTTTTGAGAAACCTTGGAGCTTTTTAGAGGATTGACCAAGCGGTTTGAGAAACCCTTGGAGCCTTTTAGGATTGACCAAGCGGTTTTGAGAAACCCTTGGAGCCTTTTTGGAGTGACCAAAGGGCTTATAGATGCCTTTGGAGCCTTTTTGGTTCTTAGGCATAGAACGCTTTAAGATGAAGGATATTGAGAGGTTCAGGCTCTTCAACTCCTCCAAGCGATGTCAAGCGATATGTCCTAGGTCCAATCTTCTCTGAGATCATATAAGGACCTAACCAGTTAGCCATGAATTTGTCTCACATTTTTGGTGGTAAATTTGAGTTCTGTTGGTTCTCTTTCAGCACAAGATCACCAACCTCAAAGTCTCTCAGATGGACTTTGCTATTGTAAGCTCATTTTAAGCGCTCTTGATAAACATGGAGGTGCTCAAGGGCATTCATGTGATGTTCATCAAGTAGCATCAATTGATCTAGGTGAGCTTGTCGCATGGTGTCATCATCAATGAACTCTTTCAATGCGACATGCAACGTTGGAATTTCCAACTCTAGGGGCATAATGGCCTCAGCACCATATACTAGTGAAAATGGAGTTGCCCTAGTGGGTGTCCGAATGCTAGTCCTGTAAGCCCATAATGCAAGGGGTAGCTGGATATGCCAATATTTGTGGTGCTCTTGTACCATATTTTTCAAGATGGAGACCACTATCTTATTTGAAGCTTCAACCTACCCATTTGCTTGTGGATAATAAGGAGTCACAAAACTATGTTTGATTCTATACTTAGACATCAAAGCTCTCACAGTTTTGTTCTTAAATGATGTTCCATTATCCGAAACTATCTTGGATGGTATCCCAAAATGACTAATGATATTGGTGAGTATAAACTCAGCAATACGCACTCCAATTGTCATTGTTAAGGGAATAGCCTCCACCCACTTAGTGAAATACTCAGTAGCCATGATAATAAAAGTATGTCAGACCTGATGATGGAGGAGAGATCTTACCGATGAGATCAAATCCCCACTGAGAAAATGGCCAAGCCGCTTGAATGGGTTGTAAGGCCTATGATGGCAGGTGCATAAGATTAGCATGATGTTGACATTTAACGCATTTCCTGACATACACATTGCAATCCTTCTCCATAGTGGGCCAATAATAACCCATACGAAGGATGCACTTGATGATAGCCATGCCATTGAAATGGCCACCACATGTACCATCGTGAGCTTCTAAAATTGCCCAAGATGACTCTTGGGGCTCAAGACAATGAAGGAGAACTCCATCGTAGCTTCTACGGTATAGGATGTCTGCTAACAAGACATACTTTGTCACTTTCTATTTGAATGTGCATCTTGCGGCATGCGATAATCCCTGAGGGATTATACCAAGTCTAAGGAAGTCATATATCTATGATGTCCAGTTATGATAAGCTTCGGCCTCAACTGACAAGACAACATGCTCCCCCTATGGTTCTACATTTGCAAATGCAGACTGGAAAACAACCTTATGGTGAATGGTAGTACCACTCCCCATCGGATCCTATGAGATCATAGACCCCCAGGATGCTCTCTTCAGAAAGTCTCTGGCTCTGTAGAACCACTCATGATTTGGTTCTACATGAATCATGTTGATTGACTCTTTGTTATCCAATGCTTCATGTTGCACAATTGAATGTGACAATGTCTTTACATGGATGGTAGTGAAATCGGCAGATGGATTCTGAGGGATTAGAGATCCCAAAGATGCCATTGTGTCTATGAATCTATTGGATGAATGAGGTATTGCCTCGATGTCATACCATTCCAGTCGAGCTAGATATGTGTCAACAAGATCCTTGTAAGCTTTCAATACTGGGCATCGACATTGAAATAGTCCCTTAACTTGGTTCATAATGAGAAGGGAATCACCAAAGATATTTAGCCTTTTTATCTTCATGGCGATAGCTGTTTGGAGACCCAAAATTAGGGCTTCGTATTCAGCATTGTTGTTAGTGCAAGGAAAGTCCAACTTGAATGACAAGGGCATTGGAGCTCCTTGTGGCATGAACAACACTATTCCTACACCACCCCCTTGCTCACACTTCGAACCATCAAAGAACAAGGTCATATCAGCTTTGTTGTCTGGTTCTTCGGGTTTGGGTGCTTCTAATAAGGCAAATACTGCATCATCAGGAAGCTCTATGGTGAGGGGCCTACTATTTTTGAGAGGCACCTCAACCAGTTGATCTGCTATGACTTGTCCCTTAATGGAATTTTGGCTTATGAATTCTAGATCGAATTCTATCAGTAGCATGATCCACTTTGCAGTACGTGTATTATGATATGTCTTGCTCATCATATACTACAAAGGATTTTGTTTGGATATAACATATGTCGTATGACTCAACATATAGTGTCACAATTTCTTGGTAGCGAACACTACTGCTAAACATAGCTTCTCCACATATGCATATCCGATCTCATAGCTCACCAAGGTTCGGCTAATATAATATATGGCCTGTTCTTTGTCTTGCATATTCTTTTGGGCTAACATGGTTCCCAGTGCAAAGTCGATTGCCGATATATATAGCAAAAATGGCACATCTGGCCTTGGTGGAGCTAGCATTGGCGGCGTCACTAGGTATTGCTTTATCTCAGCAAAGGTTGCTTGACAGTCCTCATCCCAATTGAATGGGACCCCCTTGTGTAGTATTCGATTCATGGGTCGACATTTATCCGATAATTGAGTGATAAATCACTTTATGGATGCTACTTTGCCCTGAAGGCTTCTTAGTTCTTTGATGTTTGTGGGAGGATGCATTTCTAAAATAGCCTTGACCTTTGCTGGGTCAACTTTGATGCCTCATTTTGAAATGATGAATCCTAAGAGCTTTCCTGAAGTTACACCAAACACGCACTTCTTAGGATTCAACCTGACATTATGCTCTATCAGGTGATCGAAGACCTTCTTCAGGACCTCCGCATGCTCAGAATGTAGTAATGACTTTGCCAACAAGTCATCCATATAATATTCTAAGATTTTATGCATATAGTCATGAAAGATATATGTCATAGCCCATTGATATGTGGCACCAACATTTTTAAGGCCGAATGGCATAACTTTATAGCAAAATGTTCCCCATGGCATTATAAACATGGTTTTATGCTGGTCTTCGGGCTTAATCCAAATTTGATTGTAACCAAAAAAACCATCCATTAAGGAGAGCATCTCATGACCTACAGTTGCATCTACAAGAGCATCGATATTCGACAATGGAAATGAATCCTTTGGTGTTGCCTTGTTCAGGTCTCTAAAATCCGTACAAATATGGATCCTTCCATCAGGTTTTCCTACAGGCACCATATTGGATACCCATTCTGGATAGTCGATGGAGATAACAAACTCTACGTCCAACAACTTTTGCAACTCATCCTTAACCATTAAGGCTACTATTGGATGCATCTTCCTGAGTTTTTGCTTGACTGGCTTCTTTGATAGATCTAGCGAAAGGTTATGAGTAACCAATTTTGGATCTAGACCCGACATATCCTTGTAAGTCCAAGCAAAGAGAGCAGGTCTCTCTTAGTAGAGGGATGAGGTTGGCACGCTCATCAGGAGTCAAAATTTCTCCAAATTTAACCTTCCTTGGATTGGTGGGATCATTACTGATATCCACTTCGAAGGTTTCCTCTATTGACATATGGGATCCCTCCTCAAGCTGATGAGGTATAGGGATCAAGTGGATGTCATCTTCTAGGTTTATAGGTTCCTCATTGGAAGCATCCTCAGCATGATAGACATCATGTGCATAGCCTAGCACAAAATGGAAAGGTTGCAACATTTCTTCATTAGGGAAGAAATATTTAGGCTCTAGAGGTGAATCAATGTGATCCCAATCGATAGCATCTACATTTAAATGCAATGGTTTGGATGGATCAACTGGATTGTGGAGTGGAGTGGTCAAATAAATGGAGATCATGTTGATGAAATGGATCATGTCTCCAGGACCACGTGCAAGTGACTCATCATTAGCAAAACTACCATCCTCGAGATGTGGTTCTAGGGGTATGGGGATCTCTGGATCTAGTCTATGAATAGACTATCGGATGGGATCATTGGGCTCAAGGAGCTCCATGTACATCGATGGATCGAGAAACACCATATGATAAATCATATTAATATTTGGTGGTCTCCCTCTAAGGTGAGGATGGATATTGATCTCTCTATGCATATCCTCAATCGTATAAGGTGCATTGCGATAGCGTAAGTAGGGAGGTCCTAAGTAGGCTCTCTCTATCTCATCTTCTTCATCACTATCATAATATAGGCCTTCATTTCTACCCATTAGAATGGGATGTTCTAGAAAATATGGCCCCATATAGGTTATCTCTTGATCACTATCATCATTATCTGGTAAAATTGGGTATAAGCATCATAAATATGATACTATCGAATAGACCGACTCAGCCTCATCCTCTGATTGATCATTGGGTGAGGACTCATTATCCACTAAGATATCCTCATGATATGTCTTGGGTGGTGCTATGGTGATGTAAGACACCATTCAGTTATCCCTCTGGAATGTAGAAGGATTAGGGTGATATGGATTGAAGTCAACCTCACCCCCTAGACTGAGGTATAGGTGGTCTAAAGATACCACAAGGAGTTTAGCCTATCCTCCATTATAGAATCCCAACCCGAACCTATCAGTAGGTAACTGATACTATGGTTCTATAGGCTTCTTACACCCCTACTCGAATAGTCTGAGACCGTAACCATGCCAATGGTAATGCTCAAAGTATCACATGGCATAGTCCAGGTTAGAAAGATAATGAATATTCATAGTGAATGGTTCATTATCATCCTCATCCATGGGCATGGGAGATGTGATCTGGTCTAGCCCTCCATAGATGAAGTTGGTTTGGTTGGGTGGTACCCCCAATGGTTCCACCATCCCTATGGGAAGGTGATGGGCTCATGGTCGGCCCATGTCATGTGTAGTCTCGATAATCGGTGTGAACATCACATTCTGCACAATGTATTCCCCTAACCCAGGATTAACCAAATGGATGGTCACCTACGGTGCATATGACCCTACTGAAGATGCAGGTGAAGCAGGTTGAGGTGCCTCTTCGACTCTTCCTTGAACTTCCTCTACTTCCATGGGAGTAGGGGTTTCAATGATAACTAACTTGGGCTTTTGCTTTATCTTCTTTTTGCCCACCTTTTCTTTCAACTTCCTATCATCCCATTGTATCGTAGATGCAGTCGGCCTAATGGAAGTAGTTGTTGTGTGCTCCGATATTTGAGATACGGACGTTGTGGGTCTAGCACACACTTCTTTGATTATACCTCCTGGATATTTGATTGGCGACGTTGGTCGCACATCCAGGTGCATTGAGGGGAGCACAAATTCCCCTAGAAAATCTGCTAGATTCACGTATTTAAAGGGTTCTTCATCCGAAGGCACCATGTGAACCTGTCCCTCATGAATGTATTTGATACACTGGTGTAAAATAGAAGGGACACAATGCATTTCTCTGATCCAAGGCCTCCCTAGAAGTATATTATACTGCATAGCACCTTCGATTATATGACACATCATCGGGATGGTCTTCAGTCCCACCTGGATAGGTAAAACTATAGTATCGACCATCGAGCATAATGCATCATTGAATGCTCTCAACGTGAAGGTAGAAGGAATGATATGCATCTTGGGTAACTTCAAGTGAGTTAATGCCTTGGTAGTTATGATATTGATCGATGACCCCATGTCGATCAAAACCTACTTGAATGGTTTGTGATTCACACAAGCGATAATATGCAGTGGTGGGTCTGCTATAATAGTGGAAACCATCTTGACTTCATGGTCATGAAATTGAATGACCAGTTCCTGACACTATTGCACGTGCCCCATGAAGTGTGTAAATGCTTTGGGATCCTGAGGCTGCACTTCGATGGACCTTAAGATGTCCATGAGCATCTCCCTATGCTTAGGAGACTATTGAATAAGCTCATAAATTGACAACTTTGCTGGAGTTATCTGTAGGTTTTGAACCAACCTACTCTTGATGGTCACCACCGGTCTAGTTGGTGGGTCGGGCACATATTGGGCTGGCCTTGGAGGAGGTACAACTTGGACCCTAATAGGCATTGGAGGTTGATTCAGTCATTCATACCTCACATTCCTCATGACAACATTGACCATTCCGATGAACCCCTGGGTTGGTGGTTCGATGCAAACTTGGTTGACTTGGCCAACATTATTCTTTGGTGCCTCATGATTAGGTAGAGGATTCTTATAAATCCCCATATTTTTATTTTCAGGCGCTTGCGGGTTGTCAACAAGAAGCGTACCTCTCTCGATCATATTTTGCACAAGATGTTTGAAGGACCAACATACCTCGATGTCATGGCCCTTCATTCTATGGAATATGCAATATTGATCATCTTTATAGCCTTTAGGCTTAGGCTGATTAGGGTCTATCATCTTGACCTCGGGTAAGTGTATAGCCTTCGCCTCACATAACTGATGAAAAATCAAATTCAACGACTCTGATAATTGAGTGAATATGTGAGGTGGGCGTTGCTCCTTATTTTTACCCTTATAATTGTTATTGCACTGCTCGTACTATGCAGGCGGAGGTTGGGCTTGATAATTTTGCTTTTGTTGCCCTTTTTCTCCCTTTTGAAGGTTCAACACTACCTGATTAACATGGGCCGGCTTGGCCTGATGTCTCTCAGTACTCTTCTTATGTCCCTCCTTCTTATTCCTCAGCTTCAAGTTACCCTCTTGTAACTTGATGTCCTCAATTACCTTGGCTTGCACCAAAGCCTCTTCGAATGTCTGGTATTGCTGCAACTGTAGCAATAGCAAAATGTGTTTGGCATAATTCTTCATGAACATTCATGTTAATTCGGAGGATGGGATGGAGAATGGTAGCTTTGCCATCATTTTCCTCCATCACTTTCCATAATCCATCACTGGCTCATCATCATGTTGCGTTAGAGCGGCCAGGTCGGATAAGTTTACCTTCTTCTTGATGTCGAAGGAGAAGCATTCAAGAAATGCATCAGCTAGTTGTTTGAAACTAGTGATGTTGTGCCTCTTTAGTTGGTTGAACCACTCTCGAGCTGGGCCTGAGAGGGTCATGATGAAGGTGCGTAGGAGCAAAGCATCATTGCTCTCAATCTGAAAGCACATATCTAGGAAACTAGTCACGTGCTCCTGTGCATCTTCCTCTCCTTGAAACTTGTCCAGCCTAGGCATCTTGAAATGCTCAGGATATGTTGGAATAGGCACTGACATGCATAGAGGTTCATTGTGAATTTTGTTCAAGGTAGGCTTCTGATAAGCCATCCCTTGCTTCTCTATGGCTTGGACCTTCTCTGCTAAGGTCTTGTAGGCTTGCGAGGAAAGAAACTCCTCCTCTCGAGATTGCCTTGGAGGCGGCTTTGGAGGTAGGTTCCTCCTCGATCGAGGTGGGGGACTAGGCTCACCCTCCTCCTCGAATTGGGATATTTTAGGATATTCTTGTTCTAATTCCTCTCCCACTTCATTCTCATACTGCCTATGCTCATGTTGCTCGGATGCTGGACATCGATCTCTATGTTGAGTCGTATGGCGAGTATGGGTGTCTATGTTCTCAAGGTGTAACTCGGGCTGTGAAGCCACTCATCTATGGACACGCTCCCTGATCTCACTGTGAGGATGTAAACCGATGCTAGCCAATCGATCCTCTCTCTCTACATGCTCCTTCTGATCAAGGATGCATTGTTCACGCATGCATTGTTCATACAATTTTTGTCTGATGAACCTCTACCTCTGAGTATTCTCATTTTTGAGGTATTCTTTCTCTGCATGAACATCCTCCAATTGATCTTGGAGAATCTACCATCTCTACTCCGACATCAGTCTATGAGCCCTATCAAGATGATCAGTCATCTGAGGTCTCGGAGGGGTGCACTCTATTCGAGCGACTTTATGAGTATGTCCTCCAATGGACTGATTCACCACACTCTTGCCTCGGTCTATAAAGATGACATTCATGTCAGGTTGTCTCCTATACTCAGTGCCTGCATGCGATGCAGGAGCATGCATGTCTCGAGAATGCTTGGAGCACTCTCCAGGTTCTCGGGTGGTCCTAATGGTGCCTCCACTACACACGCTCATCGGTCGAGAGGGTGCAGGCATAGGCTTATATCCTAGATGCCCTAGGACCTTGTCTAGACCATCCAATTGTTTGCTACACCATGGCTCATGAGGTGGCATACCATTTGCTCCCACTTTGGATATATCTATGGTAAACTTGGTATGTTCACCCCTATAGGGAGTCTGTGCGGGCCTATGCTCGAAAGTAACCCTCTCTGTTCACCCCTGAATGGGTGGATCTTGGACATGTCTATGCTCTAAAGGTGGAGGTCATGAGCCTCCCTTAGATACCTATCGAAGGGGTACCAATCTGGATCCCTCGATGACATATTCTTTGGTAGAACCTATGGATCCATGTGGAATGCGGTCATGGTAAATGCTACCGTATGTGGAACCCCCATGCTGGGAAGTCCCATGCTCTGATCTATGTCTAGAGGGATGTCTAGCACTTCCTCTAATTGGGGTATTCTCGATGGAATCCCCTCATGTAGAATTATCCCCTCTAATGCTCATTGAATGATGTCTAGGAGGATTCTGTGATTGAGGGTGTTCTACATCGTGTTGTGCACTAGGTGGAGCTTGGGCTTCGATCTCGGGTCTATGCCCGGATCGGCCTCTCCATGTTTGCACCATTATGTATCCTATGTCTAGATTTAACTTTTATTAGCATGCAAAGAATACAATGATGATTATCTCTTTTTACAATTTAAAATGAGCCCTAAACTATTTGATGTGTTTTCAATTTGTTGTATCAGTAAAGTAACTCTTATCATGTTTTGCAAAGCGTTGATGATTTTCTCAATTGTTTAATGGCTTTCACCTGTATGCTCATAGCTCGACAACCTGGCTATGAACTCCAGGTCATGTAATCCCCCCAAAGTGTGGTAATGAAAGTCCACACCCGGGTAGGGAGCACAGGTCCTCCCAGATCCTCACCCATTTTCACCCAGTCAGTGTCATACCCTCCGAAGAGGAGTATATGCAAATTTTCTGGGCTACGAAAGGTTCTTGGATCCGGTATTGGTCTAGAACATAGGGTACATGGGATTTGGGCCAATGGATGGAAATCACCTCCACCATCATTGAAACCCTACTAGTGGTTGGATGTGACTCCCAACTCACTAGCGTTTACTTTGGAACGTGGTGTGTGTGGTTCTTTTTAATTTGCATAAAAGGAAAGATGCATAATACAACACTCACATGATCATTTCCTACATGATATGCATAAAAATAATATTTGGTATTTCAGAAACATGCATGATTAATCTACATGATATTTAGACAATGCATACTAATGATGAAGTGGCCTCTAATCGGGCCTTAAGCAAGCAATCCAACATACAAGGACACTTTAGCATACTGTATTCTAGGGCGGACTACAATCAGAGGTCCATTGTTCCTAGCAGCGCCTAATGAAACCCTAGAATAAAAAACCTAATGGACCTAATTCATTTCACCCTTTTTCAGTGTTGTCCTACTTAGGTTACCATTTCATGCTTGCTGGAAAAATATAGACAGAGAAGACAGGAAAGGAAAATGATAGTGAAACCTACCTCAGGTCCACATTTGATCAAGCTTTATCCTACTATTCTCTGATTGGTCTATTGTTGACCATGGCTCTGATGCACGACTGTGACTGTTGCCCATGCCTATCAACCATGGGCCAACTTTTTGACCATGGATGTCAGCCATGGGGAGCACCTACCATAAAAAACATAAACATAGTCAGTTAATCATGGCTAGATATGTGGAGTTCCACCATGATCACCTACTATAACCACCAAAAATGGCTCCACACCTAATGTGATCTATTGTAATTGATAAAAGATAACAAATGAACATGCACCAATTGACAACAAAAAGGAAAGCAAATACAAGGAATCCTTTATTAATTTCAATGGAGTCAAATTACATATTCATCCCTCTTAGGGATACCCATTTGATACTTCAATTACAATAGTGTCTAATCCCTCTCAAGGGTAGATGTGAATCAAATGCCTTCTAGGGTGACACGAACTGCTCTAGGGTGTCGATGACCCTCTTCTCCATGATTAGAGGTATTTTCTGCATTGAATGGCATGACCCTGTTAATCCTGCATTCAAGAAACAACAAGAAGCATGTTAAAAGCAAAGGAGGCCTCTCTTGATGAGGCCTTTAGAAGGTATTATATCAAAAGATATCATGACTATCAATAATCAAGAAGATGCAAGAAAGATGCTAAAACTATGCAAATCATGTAAATATTATCATAAAACATGTAAGCTAAAGAACATCTAACTATCTAATGGCCTAATTACCAAATTAAAAGCATGGAAGCATGAAAAAGATCCATTAGAGTGTTAATTGCTACAATGAAAGCAATATGCATAAAAACTATAAATCTATCTGTTAGGGTCTCTAAATTGCTAATTAAACCAGTAAGAAAGCTAATCTAACCTAACTAAATAATCTACAAAAGGAAAAACAAGGGAATCTCCCCTAATTTGCTCACCGTGGGTCTGATGCATGGGTGGCACTGTTGACCATGGTTGAGAGCCACGGTGGAGCTCTGAGTAGGTTTGCCCTCCAAATTAGGGCCTTCTCTCTGATCCACCTTGCCAAATTGATGGTCAAGGGTCACCTCTGTGTCCTCTGATAGGTTTGGTGGTTGAATTGTTCAGATTGTGCACCAATTGCATGGATTTGCATTTCTTGGCTCTCCTAGGCTCCTAGGGCTTCCATGGCAATTTGATCTCCAATTGGGTAGCAAAAGTATCCCTCTCAATGCATGTAGGTGAGTATGCAATTCGATAGGGCTTCACTGCTCAATTGATAAACTTCTCTCCAGACTTATCCCCAATTCGGAGGGGGATCTTATAGCATTGGCCCAGGGCTAGGGGTGGCTTCCTCATGAAGCCAAGATCAAGATTGGGTAGTTGAGCTAGTTGGATGGAAGGATCCAGAACCTTCCTCGCTCAAACCGCTCCAATCTGCAACCAATTGGCCATTGCAACCAACTTTGGGTCGGATGAAGGCCAACTGACTCTGAGTGCTGACCATGGCTGACATGCACGGTGAGCACTGCTAACCATGGGTGTCAACAGCGGCTAGCACTGACTAGGCAAAAGTGCCCAATTGAGTGGTAAAAACCATTGCTATACCTTGGATCTATCCAAAGGTCTTCCATATGGTCTTCTAGCATGTCCCATATGAGTAGTCACCTCGGCATGACGTGTTTTAGGTGTCTACAATTTGTAGGTAGAAGGGTGGAAGCAGCACCAAGATGTTGGGAATGGAAATGAAATGAGAATGGAAAATGAGATCTAGAGGTACAAAAATTAAGGAAACCACAAAAAACAAAGTACCTCCATAACTATATTTCATCGAAATGCTTCCTTTGTAACTATATTCCATCAAGGTGCGTGTCTAATTTCAATGCAGACAGATTGTTGAGGTTTCAGCCTCTACTTATCTTTGGTGTACCTTTTGCATCTCTTAGCATTAATACATTGGAATTTATTGCACCACTCGTGTTTCTTATTGAAACTCTTTGCTTACATATTTTGATTCGTTTGTGTCACTAAAACGTTTGCCTTGGCCACTGCCTTCATATAAAGTCGCATTAAGAGGAGGCATTTCATCAACTGATGATAATACAATTATGTTCTATAGATTTGAAAATATTTGGTTTGCTTGAACCAACATTGAGGTATTGATGAAATCTGTCATTTGTTGTGCATGCTTTTGAGCTCACTTTACTTGGTACAATCCGTGAGATCTCGATTTGTCTGATTGATTTCATTTGTGTATTTCAGGACTTCCTTCTTTTATAGTTAAAGTTACCTTTTGCAATCTTCCAAATGTCCTTAGATATTCAATATTTTTGTTGTGTTGAGGACGTTCGATGTCATAGGTGAACTAAAGAATGATTATTTCATTTGTTCATGGATTGAATAATATGTGAGAATTGACCCATATCTTTGTTTATTTGGGCTATTTGGTAATGTCGTGAGGACTTAACACTTTGTTTTTCTTGATAAGTCCTACTATTTTCCTATCTTGTGTATGTAGTATAAGTTCTCCTTTTTTACTTGCATTCTTTTAGCCAAAGTCGAGCAAATCTAGGTCATTCACCAACTCCTGGCAGATCACAACACATCATTGATTCTAAAGCAATTTACCTTTTGAATGTTGTTGAGGCAATAATGTTTTAGATTTGGGTCATCCAATTTCTCTTTTAGTAGATTTAATCTAGGCCCTCTAAGTCTAGCCAATCGCTAGTCATTGCAGAGACTGGGCAAACCAATAGGAATATATTTTTTTGGACAACTTAGCGAAAGACTTAGATTCTTATTTTAGAGATTAGAAAAGGTAGATTTAGTTTATTTTTGGAGGACCCCTAGCGTGAAAATGATAATGGGGATATGTATCACTAGCGATGGTACAAAAAGAGGGACCACTTAGGGAATAATGTGGACCATGGGAAATATGAGGGACTAAATAAGTAAAGGGAAAAAACCTTCAATTTTTATCAAGATATATGGATCTTTGGAAGGAAATCATGCAAGGATAAAATTTAAAATTTGAAACTTTATACTTTTACTTTTGATATTTCTATCGTGGTACAATTTCAAATCTCATTCGTCGTGGGGTCTTCTTCTTTGGTGTATGCGCGTCGCTAGATCCATCTAAGATCAATGAGCGTTGTCTATCACCCTTGATGAAATCGAAGTGTCATTAGATCATGCTTAGATCTGTGAGTATCGTTAGATCATGGTTAGATCTATGAGTGACATTTGATTTAATTGAAAATTAAAAGTACAGGCAAGAGGTCTAACTTTTTCAAAGACCTAGCTTAAAATCTGAGCAAGTCTGTGCGAGCGTCATCAGATGATGCTTGGATCGATGCGCAACATCTGATTAGTGAGACCTACCTGATTTTTAATGTGTAGTCAATGAGACTATGGTCATGTGAATTTGAATTTACTGTTAAATGTTGGCCAATATTATTATGCGTGCGCCTTTGATTTGAGTCGAACATGCTCGAAATTTAAGGAATAGGGCCTATTGCACATATTTGAATAAAAATTTTAGGGAAGAAATCCTTGGGTTAAGTCTATAAGACCTATAACACTTTAGACCACGATGAGAAATGAATGGATCAAGCTAGCCTTTAGTGTGCATACCATAAGATTGAAAGGATGAGGTATGAGCATTGTTGGATAATCACAGATCAATGTGCATTGTTTGATTTGACCAAAGGACGAAGACTCTAATTGTGAGAATGGGTGGTAGGCTCTGTTAAAGCTTGAGAAAATCCACCTGTGTGCGTTGTTAGATCATACTTGGATCGACGAGCACCATTGGATTTTATGGACATGTGTGATTTTTACCTTTAAGGCACATGACTTTGACTTAGAAACTTTAAATTTTTAAAGTTTGGATGGGTCATCTTCTCTCTGACTTGTGAGCATTGTCGAATTAGAACACAACGTGTGCGCATCATCGAGTACGGAGGATATGTGGAGGGTTTAGCATGAAAGGAGCGCATACAGTTAATTTGGTGAGTTTATTTATTTTCGACTTAGGCTATACCAAAAATTAAAGCGAGTGAGGTTGAAAAGACATTATGAAATCTAAGACATGAGGATGAAGGGCGATCATGGATATCGTAATTGAAAAACCTTTTTTAACTTAGAAAAGTCGACAAACGGCCGATGGACTGATAATCAGATAGATGTCTAAAGCGAAAATGAATTTAATGAGATATTTTAGTGGAACTAAGGTGTAAAAAAGGGGTGAAGATGAAGGCTTATATGACAAAGTATTTATGATGATAAACACTTGTCGCAGGCAGATATTATGAAATATCTGATGGGGTTATGACTTAACAATGGGAACGACATTATGGGTAAAAATAATTAAATGATGTGATATGAAACGTAATAATGGATTTAATAGTTAAAGAGGTTTTATGAAAATACAAGGATGACTAAGTATTTGATAATGAAATGAATTGATGAAGGTGGCTAAATGTATGTGTATGAAAAATGATACATGAAGTAAATGTAAATATAATGGGGTGAATTTTATGAGATGGATGAACATGGATGATTTTATGGATGGCAAAGGATAATAATAATTTGGTGAAATGATGGAAATAATAGGAATGAATTTGTGAAGGAGATCCTTCAATGGATTTAGTACAAAATTGGACAGAGACCTATACTCTCCTAGGATAATAGAAACCTCTCATATCTTTTTGAAACTGACCAATGTATACTAAGATCATCTAGACATCCATTTTGATAAACCTTTGAAAAATTAGGGGTGCAATTTATATTGGGATTTTTGAAGCCCAACACCTCCAAACCTTTTTAAAGGAAGCATAAACTAAGGTGCACATATATTTTCATCAAAGCTTTTTAAAAGTTGTATTTAAAGTTATAAGAGATTATTATTTAAGCTTTGATTATTAAAAAAGGAAGTTATAAGTAAATGATTTTATAAAAAATAAATTTGATTATTGAAATATATTTGATATTGGAGAGAAGGATAATTTGATTTGAGAAATTAAAAAATTGAAATTGATTTGAATTTGATTGATTGTTAAGTTAAAAATTTAGAGAATAAGGGTTTCTACTCCAAAGGATTTTATTATCATGAATAGAATACAAATAATGATTGCTCAAGAAAAAATAAAAGCTTCTTAGAGTCAAGAATTAGCAGGATATTCAATTTATTTAAGATGAAAATAAAAATATTATTTTTATGATTCTTAAGCAATGCATGAATGAATGTATTGAAGATACTTATAATGAAGGAAAAACAAGTTATGAATCTACTATGATATCAAAGAGAATGATAAAACCAATAAATAAGTTTTATGTTCCCATCAAAGTTTATCCAAAAACAAACTACACTCAAAAGTGTAAACAATGTAATAAATTTGGACATAAAACTAAATATTGTTGGAGTCATATTCATTGCCTAAATTGTGGGAGTCATAATCATACCCACAAAACATGTTGGTATAAAGAGAATGGTATTCATGAATGGGACCTCATGAAATAAATTCTACTAATGGAATTAGATGAAGTACTTAAAAAGGTTATTACAAAAACAAATCTTGAAATAAATAAGATTAAAGAGAATGTAGAACCAACAATGATACAACAAATAAAATATCAAAATCTAAAGCAGTGCCAGAGCTAGAGCAGAAGAACAAATGCGAGAATAAATATTGAAGACTAAAGTCTTCAATAACCAAATAATGTAATACAAGGGGGTGTTGGAGAATATTACATTATTTGATATATGTTTATGTACCCCATAGCATAGGGTACAATGTACCATTGTAAATATTAGATTAGTGCGTGAGTTAATAGTTTTGGATGTGTGATTTATATTTCCTCTAAAGTATGTGTTTGTGTAATAAGTACACAAGTGTCATGAGTGATAAAGTGTGCAAGTGTGTAGTGAGTGAGAGTGTCCAAGTTTCATATAAAATTGTGTGCAAGTGTATGTAAAGTGTCATAGAGTAAATTGTGCAAGTGAATAGAAAGCCAAGAGTAATGTATGAAATTTACAAGATGTAAAGCCAAGAGGCATGAGACGTTTGTCTTATGTTTGGAATATGATAGGATGCATCTCCCGAATATGTGAGGATAGCAATAGTCAAGTATTGAAGATTCACCTTTCTAAGGTTATATTATGGAGACAAAACTCTATGAAGTGTATCTAAAAATCAATGAAGTGTTTCTCAATAATAGAGCTTGCAAATTTGATTCATCAATAATAGTATGAGTATATTGTTGATTAATATTCCTATATTTCAACCCGGTGTTGTAGGTGAGTTGGAGAGGAGAGGGCAATCCTCCAAGGGAGGTCCTAGGTTCAAATCTTCACCCTACCAAAAAGTTGAATTGGGTATCCAAAATCCAATTGATAATGTTGATGCGGGTAGGGTCGGGTGCGACTCCCGGGTGACTTTGACGGTGTAGAACCCCCTGTTCATGGTCTCTCAGACCAAGGCGGCCCCGCAAGAGGTTTTTCGCTTTAAAAAAAAAAAATATATATATATATATATATATATATATATATTTCATGAATGTTATATTCATTGACATTGATATTATTTTGTGATTGAGCCTTCATATATATTTTCTATAAATAATATTTGTTCCTACATATTGGGACCTATGATTAAACCTAGCTAAAAAAACCAACATTGTATAAGATTTTAGTGGATGGATTGCTTCTATTCACTTTTTGAAATAGGTGTGAATTCCAACATGGTATTAGAGCAGGTATAGAGCTTCATCACTTGGTCATGCAAAAAAATTATTTGGAGCCTTCGATATTTATTTTGACGTCTAAGACAAATTACTTCTCAAATCTTCATAAGCATATTTTGTTAGATTTCATAGTAGTTTCCATAAATGAATGGAATCAACCATTACCTTATATTGCATAATAGAAGAAATACATAGCATAAAGAACACAATATAATGGGGTATCCATAGATATTAAATGATCTTGATTAAATGAAATAAAATTACATTTCAATCGATAACCAAAATGATCAGTAAGAAGGGGTATTTATACCCAAGTACATGATGTCATTAGGTCAAGGTTATGAGACCAACCCTTAGGAATAAAATATTACAAAAAAAATTAAAAAATAGCCTTTTACAAGGTTTACATGTCCTAAAGGGTAAATATAAGAAACACAAATGCAAATAGTCGATCATGGTCTCAAGAGAAGTTTAACCACCTTATATCCCAGCATCCCATTTTAAGTTGAATGGGGGTATGGAGAGAGATCCTTATGTTGGATTTCCTCTTAAGGGATACTCTCCAACTCCAAGAAACTCATGCATACACAAAAAAGTGATCTCAAGCATGATATTAGTTAAGATGTTCATTTTCTATTAGATGATAGCCTAAAAAATGGATGTAGCATCCCACAAGCATGGAGCCATCTCACAAAATGCATCCATATCTGAGTATGTTTTTTTGTTAACAAAACATAGGATTATAGAGAAGTTGAATAGTACTATGATTTTTATAGCGAAAAGCAATAGGAAAGCTTTGAGGAGTAAAAATATCTTCCAAAATTATTAGCATCCACCTAATATGCTTAGTTGCTTCTTTGGAAGCACAATATTCAACCCTAAACTTTTGTAAAGAATCCAAACACAGTGATGGTTCATCTGTATTTGTTATGATTTTTCCGACACAACCATTTTGTGAAATACAACCAATTAGGCCCTCCTCTTATGTTTATACAATAGAAAAATTGTCAAAACATTTTTGTAGATTTTTCAAATGGCTCAAAGTTCTTTGCTAAGCATGAAATTCTTCCCATGATTTCTATGGCACTAGGGATCTATCTAAAAAACGTAGTCTATTATTTTCTTCTTTCATGATGGCTAAGCATTCTATCCTCTCAATAGTGTTGTTATTAGAAAAAAAAATACATAAGATAAAATGAAATGGACTTTCTAAAAAAACCAAAAGACAAGGTTTTCAAAAACCTCAAAAAAATTAATCATAAAACTAGGGCATCCATCTAGTCAAAAATTAAAAACAAGATTGTGTGCCAATGAGAGGAAATATGTACCCATTGGTGAATATTTTCCATAAAGAAAATCTATTTATTCTAGTGATATCCTCATGATCCAAGTCCACTTGGATTTTTTTATCAAAAACCCTTCTTCATATTACGACGTCAACATTCAAAAAACCTTCTTTGATAGCCCCTACAAAAATTGTTTTCAAGAGAAGCTAGAAGAAAAAATTCTTGCCAATAGAAGCAATCCAATAATGAATATTCACACTCATACCATGTCAAATTCCACAATAGTTTCCAAAAATGAATAGAATCAATTATTACCTAACATTGCTTAGTAAAATAAATACACAACATAAAGACCACAATATAATGGGGTACCCATAAATACCAAATGATATTCACTAAAGAAAATGAAATTACACTCCAACTAATAAAATGACAGTAAGAAAGAGTATTTATACCCAAGAACATTATATCTTTAGGTCAAGGTTGTGAGACTGACCCTCAGGAATAAAATATTACAAAAATGTATAAAAATACAATTTACAAGGTTTACATGGGCCCAAAGGGAAAATATAACAAATAAAAGTGCAAATAGTTGGTCGTGGTCTCAAGAGAAGTTTAACCACCACATATTCCAACACCTTCAGTAAAAGAGGCAAAGGGAAGATGCAATTTTTTATTTCTCAAATTATACTATTTTTGGAGAATTTATGCCTACTCCAAGTTATGTTCCATTATTATTGAAATATTTTGTACCTATTTATGCATAGATTCAAACCACTTATAACATAAGTAGTATTACTGATTTGACTTCAAAAGGGTGTCTTGGATTCTTCATGAAGAATCAAACATTGTTTCCTCATAAAGAGGACTTGGTATCATTGCAAATGAGGGAGAATTGTGATGTTTTTGTCCTACTTGGGATCTTTGGTGCCTTGGATAGAAGAAGGAAAATAAGGCATATTCATTTGTGTGGGTTTGTTCACAATTTATATTTAAATGGTTGGAGCTCTTTACTATTATGGATCATGATTCCCTTCTTCACAAAGAGGGCACACCTTTGGACCTAAGCAATAATGGTCATAGTCAAACTAGACAAGCATGGTATAAGGGTGTTATACCTTTTTATGTAAGAATTTAAAGAAGAAATTTAATTTTTATTACTTTTATCTATAAAAAAATCAAAAGGAATTTTAACAAACTTTTTTTTTTCGAAAACATCACTTTAGCGCTATTTTAGAGGGAAAACTTCCAAAGGCCACAAATTTTGCATGAGTTTCAAACCAATTTTTTCAAATCGAACAATCCTTTTAGTTCTTTACATTGGTGTTATTTATCTAGGGACTTACTACAAGTGGAGGGATATATTATTGTGTGATTGTATTCAAAGCTAATTACCCTATTTCAAAAGGGTAAATTTACCATATGTTATGCAATCAGAACCTTTAGTCTAAATTTATAGGAGATACAATTGGATTTGTGATAGTTGTAGTAGTTTTTGAGTCTTTTGGAGGAATACATGAAAAGTTTTTAGAATATGCTTTAGTCAATCTCTCTTCCTCCTTTGGGCTATTGATTCAATTATTTCATGAAGACCTAATATTTCATGATCTCTTCTTTATTTTATTCTTTGTCCAGGTAGTATTAAAATTTTGTAAAGACTTTTTCATAACCAGGTTAATGCAAAGCCTTTTTTGGTGATGGAAATCAAGTGGCTTAACAAAAGTTGATATTTCCAAAAAAGGTGATGTATGTTGTAAAATGAAAAGTTATGCTTACAAGACTTACCTTATACGACTATAGAATATTGAAGTAGTTTTTCTTTAGAGGGAGTACTCTTGCTTTCTCTTCCTCATATGGAGTCCTAGTAGAACTATTATTTGGATGTGTGCGGAAGTATCTTATAATGACAATGATGGCTACAATCTAGCCTAAGGATATTCTTGTGCAGAGGTATTTCCACATCAATGGATTTCTAGGTAATGAGAGGGATCTACATGAGTCTTCCTTAAGTGCTGAAGCCCATTAGAGCATCCATTATGGGGGAAGATATTATTATCACTAATATCTTCTCTCCTTGGACCCTCAACTCAAATTATTAGAGGGTGTTGAAAGTGTAATTTGATTTATAGCCAAGGTCAACATTATATGATGTAATCTTTTATAGGCCTATGGCAATCATTGTACAAATGTATATAATTTACTATAATATTTTATTATATAAGCCCTATGGGCCATGGTTAAACTTGTTATGGTTAAATTTGCCTTAAAACTTATAATTAAGCTTAAGCATCTTGTTATGTCATCTTAAGTTAAACTCATTTATGTAATTGGTGTTTTGGTATTGGTATAAATACCCCCACCACTCCACATTGTATTGAAATTTTGTGATTCTTATATAAGATTAATATAGTGATTATGTATGATGCCTATATGTGCCCACTATATATTTCTCTTTTGTCCTTTTTCATGCTTTTTGTATAAGATTTGAGTGATGGATTGTTTTTGTTTGTTTTTTAAAATATGTTGAATTCTAATATAAGTATCACGGTTTATAGAATTTTTTGTTGTTGGAGAATAAGGGGTTGTACTCGGGTCCCCTACCCTTAAAAAATCATAAATTTTTACTTTAGAGCTTGAGAGTTTACAACAAATTCAATTCTCATCTCAATTGAGTTGCTATAACTAGATACCTACATCATTTTTCACAAAATAATTTTTTATTTTTATTTTCTCGATTTTCTTCAATTTTTTGTGTGAATATAAATATTCCAAAATTCAACATCCTTCTTCTTGATATTTTCCTACAATAGTCTTCACAATACCAAAATTCCACCTCTATTGTCTATGCATTGCATCTTAGTAGAGTAATATTTCTAAATCATTGCACTATCATAGTCCGCTTTACAAAATATGGATTGTTAGTTTTATTTTATGAAGCATAAGTGAAACCACAAAAATTGTAATAAATAGTTTATATGAAAACACATTAATGTTATAAAATAAACCAATAAATCTTAATCATGATTTGATTTAGGCAGTCAACATTTTCTTGTCAATTTCAGATTAACTTACTACTTCCTCTAACCATGGAAAAGCACATTTAACTTCATGATCCTCAATTAAAATTCATCTATTTGTTAGCCTATCTACACATTCGTTTCCTTCTCTTAACATAAGTGTAAGCCCAATTTTTTCAAACTCTATAGCAAGGTCTTGTATTTCCATAATTATCTCTTGTATATTCCATGGAGCCTTTGCTTTCCTAAAAAATGCATTTATTACTATTAATGAATCAAGTCTATCCATACTTTGTTCCAATTCATTTGTTTACCTATTTTTAACCCTTCTAAAGTTGCCCAAGATTTAGCTTCATTATTTGTTTTAAATCCACTATTTGTCTTAAATCCAATATTGAAAGCATAATGAGATAAAATATCTTCTCTGTTATTTCTAATTATTCCTCCTCCTCCTGGTGGTCGTAGATTTCCTTTAGATGATTCATTAAATTCAACTTCACCAAGTCCACATTTGGCAGTTTTCACTTTGTATTATTTGTCTTCTTTTTTTTTCTCCTATACCCACCATCATAATTCCATTTGATGTCTTGACTCAAACTATCAAGGCTCTTTGCTTCCAGATTAGGGATTAGGTGAGTTGACAAGGTTGGTTTAGACTCCTCTATGGCTAAACAAATATTTATTTTCATTACCTCTACATTATTTTTCTTTCCTTTGAATATTATTCTATTTCTTTCTAGCCATATAATACAAAGTATTGTATATTTTTATATATACTAGATTGGCTACAAAGCCTCACTTTTAAAAGTGTTTTTCTATTGGTTTAACCATCCTTCAATTCTGCCATTCATCACCATACATTTACCAAACATATTAATAATCCATTGCCAAAGTTTCTAGACTATTGAGCAGTGTCCCAAGAGATGGTATGTACTCTTCTCCTCATTTTTACAAAGAACACATTGTCAGAGAACATGAAAATCCATTTTCATAAGGTTATCCAAAGATAAAATTCTTCTATGACCTACTAGCCAAACAAACATTTTGACTTTAGGAATGCTCGGGCTATCCCAAATATCTCTCCATATTCTTATGAAATTCTTGTTTTATTGGTGCTTTACATCATATCCACTTCTTGTTGTATATTCTCCTAAGCTATTCAACTCCCAAACAATTTATCCTTGTCTCTACTCAAAATAATCATTGTTTTTATGTTTTTGTTCAATTGCCTCCTAGCATCAATGTCTTGTATACTTGTAAATAGATCTTCTTTCCATTTGTATCTTCCTTTCTAATCCTTGTACATAATGTTTAAAACCCTATCACCATATTTATCTCGAAGTAATCTCATCCATGATTTCAAAATTGGATCTAGACTGAGTGGATTTTATCACACCAAGTATCTATCCAAATATAATTTTTCTCCAGTTCCCACCACCCATATTAGATATTTAATCACTAAATCAATTGATTTTTTAAACCATTCCATAGAGTAGAACCATTTGGTAGTGAGAGTTCTATAAATATTAAGCTTGGGTAATTAGGCTCAACATATTTACTTAGAAGAATTCTTACCCATTGTCTTTGACTCTCTTTTTACAATCTCCAAATTACTTTTCCCCTAAGAGCTAAGTTTGCATTCGTAAGAACTCTTAAACCGAGACCTCTCCTAATTTTATCATCACACACCTTGCTCCATTTCACCAAAGGAAATTTCCTTTTATCATGTAATCCTAACCACAAAAAAAACTACATAATATAGATTAAATTTTTCTATCGATTTTGGCATAGTATACACGAACATATAATATGTTGTCTGTAAGACTAATTTAATTAGTTGCACTCTTTCTAATAATAATAACCATCTACCTTTCCATGTTGGTAGTTTATTTTAAACTTTGCTTATAACTGGATTCCATAATTTCATCCTCATTCTCCCCTCAAATAAGGACATCCCTAGATAAGTTGGTGGTAAATTTACCTCCTCCATTTGAAGTAACCTGCATATCCCTACTTTGATTCTAGCTAAGGTTTTTTTAAAGTAAATTTTAGATTTTGTCGTATTAACTTTTTGTCTTGATGCTCTTTCATATTCCTTTAATAAGTTATTCCAAGCTTTGGCCTTGTTTATCCTTGCCCTCCAAAAAAGGGTTGTATCATCTACAAATTTTTGATGGGTGATGTTGATGTTATTACTAGCCTTAAGTCCACTTATTAACCTTCTTCAAGTTTCTACCCAATACCTATGCCATAATAATGAATAGGTATGGTGATAGAGGATCTCCCTATCTAATATGTATCTTGGCTTTAAAATATTATGTTACTAACCCATTGACCAATACTGAATATGAAATTGTAGAGACACAAGCTTTAATCCATCTGACCCATTTCTTCCCAAATCCAAACTTTTTCTAATACTACAAAAAGAATCTCATTTAACCCTATTATAGGCTTTACTCATATCAAGTTTTAAGATCATTGCTCTCTTTTCTTGAAGTTGTTGAATGCATAATTTCATGAGCTACTATGATCCCGCCCAGAATTTGTCTCCCTTTCAAAAAGCCTCCTTGCGATAATGAAATATTTTTTTCTAACAGAGGTCTCAACCAATTCACCATAATTTTGAATATAATATTATATGCCATATTACATAGGCTTATGGGCCTAAATAAATCAAACAATTATGCATCATTATTTTTTGGAATTAGGGTAAGATATGTTGCATTTTTTTTATAAGGTATGTATTGTTTTACCCTAGACTGTTCCATTGCCACCAATAAATAATCCTTCACTATATCCCAATTATGTTGATAGAATATTGTAGAGAGCCCATTCGAACCTGGGGATTTATCCTTATTAAAAGAGAAAATATATAAATGAACTTCTTCCAGAGTAATAGGCTCCATCAATTTCCTATTGTCTTCATTTGTTATAATTGAAGGTACTTCTTGTGGTAGTTTATCATTAAGAACTTTAAACTCCTCTTATCCTAGAATATTATGGTAAAAAGACCTTACCTCCTTTTTTATTTCACTATGGTCTTCAATCCAGACCCCTTCTGCTAATTTAATTCTACTAATTTCGGATTTTGATCTCCATACTATTTTTATCCTATGAAAAATTTTGTATTTTTATCACTAAGTTTGTCTCGGTTTTAATCTCCAAAATTTCTCTTTCCTACTCATAATATTATGATATTCACTAAGCAACTCCCTTTCCTCTAAGCTTTGATTATTATGGTCACCTTTTTGAAATTTTGAATGTTTATATTTTAGTTCTTTCTTTTCAAAAATATTTTCTAAAGTGTTCTTGTTCCATTATCTTAATCTAAATATCGTTGATTTAATTTGTTTTAGAATTATATACAACAATTTATTTTAGAAGTGTATACAACCCATTGTTTCTTGAAGAATTCCATGTTTGTGTTATCATATCAATAAATTGAGGATGATCTTTCCACGTTTGCTCATATTTTAAAATATGATATTTTTTAATTCACTTACCACCTTTTTAACTCTTATTGACCAGTGATCTGAACCAATCCTTGTCAAGGTATTAATTTTAGCACAAGTCGCTTCATCTAACCAATGATATGAGAGAATGCACTTGTATAATTTTGTTGTCATCAGCATCTGGCCTTTCTTGTTGTTGGTCCATGTATAGTTGTCTTCTTCAAACTCAACCTCCCATATTATTGTTTTGAATAAAATTTGAGAAATCTCTCATACTTTGGGTTAATTTTCTAATTCCTCCATGGTTTTCAACTAGCTTGGTTATGGCATTAAAATCTTCTACAATCATGAATTGGGTTTCTTGGTCTTTACTTCTCATAAAGGCTTCAATCCCACTCCATACTTCTAATCTGCTTGATTGAGTTGTAGGTCCATAGGCATTGATAAGGATGAAATGAATATCTACAAATTAGCATGTGACTAAAGAGGCTATCCAATGCCTAGTTTTATGAATAGTTACATGGAAATTTCTAATAAGATTCTAACATGTTAAAATTCCCCCTATCACTCCTTCAAAATCCACAACATCCCATTCACATATCATCCATATTGCTTTTATAGTTTTAAAAACTTCTTCCTTTTTCATTTTAGTTTTCTGGATACAAAGACTATCAGGCTTATTACTTAAACAGAGGTCCATGATACACCTCTACTTTGAGGGGCATTAGCACCCCTTATATTCCATGACATGGTAATCATATATCATTAGAGACAAATTACTAATTTTATTTTGTTGTTTTGTAAGAGAATTTCAACCAACTTAGTTTGTGTTCCTTTCTCTATGTTTGCTTTTGCTTGCCTAGATCTTGCTTGATAATTTAAGGGTTTTCCTCCTTTTGTCTTTCCTGTATCAGGGGTAGGTCTTATTATTCTATTCCTCAATATTCTTTCACAACTTTATTTTCCATTAGATTTATCCTTTCTTGGCTCTACTATGGAAGCTTTTGACTTGTCCTACTCATTTTCTGGTATTTTCTTATTAATGGTAGAGGTATTAACATCTAACACTACATATTCTATACCAATTTTCTTCTCTTAAATGGTGCAGGGTACTTCAAGAGAGTTTTCAAAATATGATGAGATAGGTTCCTTAGGTTCATCATGAATGTTCTTCCCTAAATAAAGATCATACTGAATAGACACTCCCTTATTAATGTTTCGAACCTGTTGTACTATGTCCTCTAAGGTCTAATATTATTTTTCTTCATAGGATAAAGCCTCAAAAGAATTTATACTTCTTCCAATATCCTTCCTTATTGGTCTATATTTTTTATTTACTTTCATCTGTCTAGACCTACTTTTTGGAAGTTGAAAACCATCCTCATCTATGTCCATCTATAAGTTTCTCTTACAATTTTTTACATATGCTTATGTTGAACTTTTCTTAGCGCATGATATCTCAATATGTCCCACCTCATAACATCTTCTACATCTAAAAGATGTTAGAATTATTCACTATTGAGTTGTCATTGATGTCAAAGGATTGAATTGGTTGTTTGCAAACCATGGTGTGTTTGGGTAAATTATTCAAGACAAATATGTTTTCAAGGATGATTTAATTATAGGTTTGCTTATGAGTTTGTGCAATATCAAAGGGTTTACTTGATTTTAATATTTAAACCCACCCATAAAGAATTAAAAGGTCTACTTGTTTTTAAGCCAAAGGTTGAAATATTAAAATTAAAGATTTAAATATTAAAGTGTGCGCATGGGCCGCGCAAAAAGCTAGGAGGTGAAAGGTTTGATATAAATACAATCCCAAAGTTCATTTTGGATTAAAAAGTTTGATTGACTATATTCGATACACATTAGCAAAATGAGCGGTGAGCGACTCTGGAATTATCTGTAGCATAGAAAAATCGGTGATAGAGGACCTATTGTTCTTGGAAATCGTCTCGGCAAGGAGAAAGGATTCGACCACAGCATATAGCTCTTTTGGAGGAAACGTTTCAGGTCATCAAAATTGCACAATAGAATTTTGGTGAGCTTGAGCGTATGAGACATCGAAATATTTGAATTTGTAACGCCTTTGCACACCTGCAAACCCCGAAATAAGTACTTGACTCATATGGCGAGCGACAGACGGGAGTGGAGTCTGCCATGTACTAGGAAATAGTTGATCGTTGACTTGTGAAACGGTCACGCAACGTGATAAACTTGAAGTACCGGATGGGGTCGAAGCACATTTGAGAAGTCAAGACAGAGGAGTGGGCTATCGAGTGACAACTGAATATTTACTGGAATGCATGCCAAATTGTAACGGGAACTAATAGCAAACCAGACAGAGAAGATTTAATTTGGAACGTTGCTACAGGTTTCGATTGTAATATGTAAATGCAACTTGCGGATGTTTAGTGAAGGGAGACAAGTGGCATTCCATTTTTTAGAAGAGCCATACATCTCAGTCGAATACCATCGAAGTTGTAGGAGTTAGTTAGTGCCAAGACTTAAGGGTAGATAGCGCATAGAAAGCAACCATCACTGCACAGTCGAGCTTCATTAAATTTAACGCAAAGGTTTAAACAAAAGCTTTGAACCTGGTAGGGAAGAAGGACTCTATCAATCATTTGATAGTCGTTATCTTAGAGTGAAGGCGTAAGTAAAATTGACATTTGAAAAAATCAAAACCAGCAAGAGCGCATATTGGAGGTCTACATTGAGCTTCCATAGGTCAAATACTCAATGAACATAGTAAAACACAATGAAGAAGAAATTAGTGCATATTCGAGGAGCCAAGACATAAGTGAAGCGCCAAAATATTAAGGTCTAAACATTGCGTAGAAGAGAAGAGAAACCCACAATCAAAGCATTAAATACTGAGCACAAAGAGCAGTGAATGTACCACCCTGAAAGTGAGCATCATAAGAATGCAAGTCGCGCAATGTTGAGTAAGCCATTGGAGCACTGTTATAAGAGGCTTTGCATATTTGCCCTAATGTGTTTGGAGATGCAACATTTGAAAAGCTTCATGCATGCCTACGCTTTAGAGTAAGAGTAAGGTACAACAGTATTGAAGAAGACCAGTGTTCTGACGCTTTGGCTTTGTTTGGTGGATCTTGACGTGCTACAAGAGATAGTGAAGTATACGCTTTCAATGTTGAATAATATCGGAGAAGATGAGAGTGTAGTGAGAGCAACGACAGAAGTTGTCTTACTAATGGTGATAAGAGTGTAGCGGAAGTGGTTGTAGAAGCTGTAGAGGTTCTTAAGGAATTAGCAATGAGTGGTTCTTTATTGGAGCTTGACAATACGAATGATATGTTTGCCATTTAGAATTCCTTGGAAGTTTTTTAAATAGAAAAAGCAAGGTATTAGCATCTCCAATTCAACACACATGTAAGTCATCTAGACTAGAGCTACCTTTAAATTGTGATAAATGTGAGACATGTGGAAGCAACAAACTTAATGAATGTGAAGAACATTTTGGCCATTTGAAGCTTCCAACACCAGTATATATCATCCTCTATATGTTCAAGAAGTTAAACAAATTTTGGGTAGAATATGTCTGAATTGCCTTTAGTTGAATAAAGCAAACTCAAGAAAAGGGAAGAATTTAAAGAGTGAAAGCAAGGTACAACAGGGATTATAATATCTTGATGAGCAGAGATTAGAGTGCAGATCCTAGAAGACTTTGTGACAAAACTATGTGCAGTCATGTATGCCATTAAAGACTAAAATTGTGAACAGTCATGGATACCATTAATGATCAGATTTTGGAGCAGACCTGAGCGAAGTTTTTGATCAAGATTTTTTGAGAAGACTTGAGCAAGTTTTATACTAAATTTGTGGAGCAATCTTGTGGAATATTTCTCCAAGTGTTGCATATCTGTATTCGAAGGTTGGTGCCTTCATATTTGAGGTTGGTGCATCAAGGAGATTGGTGTCTCCCGTAGGTTGGTGCCTACACTTTTATACAAGGATATTGGTGTCTCCCGTAGGTTGGTGCCTACACTTTTATACAAGGAGATTAGTGTCTCCCGTAGGTTAGTGCCTACACTTTTATACAAGGAGATTGGTGTCTCTCGTAGGTTGGTGCCTACGTCTTTGTGTAAGGGGATTGGTATCTCCCGTAGGTTGGTACCTACGTTTTTGTAAGGGGATTGGTGTCTCCTGTAGGTTGGTGCCTACGCTTTTGTAAGGGGATTGGTGTCTCCTATGGGTTGGTGCCTACAAATTTTATTGAAGTGATAAAAGCAATATTTTGTCATGGTTTTCTCCCGAAAGGGTGTTTCCACATAAAATATTTGTCTCTCATGTGAATGGAGTTATGTGCATTGATTCATTATTGTCATGGTTTTCTCCCGAAAGGGTTTATTGTTTCTAACTCCTATCAATACATTTTCTCAAGGCCGAAGCCCTTGACCAAGACCCATTAAATTTGCCAAAAACTATTGTATCTTAGGGCAATAAGGATCGATTCTCTATGAGGCTCTCACTAACCTCTACTAGGGATAATTATATGTATTTAGTTGTTCCATGGGAAGGAAACTTTAACTCAAAATCTACTAAAATTTACCAAAATATCTTATAGAGATTATAATATTTGATGATTACTTATAATAATTTGCATGCAAAAATTCTAAGAAGGGGAAAAGGAAACCTAGCTAAAAAATTCTATGCCCAAACAAAATATCTTGCCTCACTAATGCCCTACTCCTCCATTGCTCCTCCCATCATCTGAACCTTTAGTTGACAAATATCTGCAATTTAATTTTTTTGCGAATTGAAAATCATCACTACCCTTGTTCTAGATGGAAGACTTCATAGGCTTGCATCTCCGCCCATTTTAAAGCTCTTCAAATTCCACACAAATTGGTCTAAGAATCATTTAAATTTAACAACCCTTCACAAAGATACGGCTCTTAAAAGATGAGAATTTTTTTTTAAATGCCCTAACTCTGCCTTAGTTTTGAACAATTGTCTTCACATGGTCATATCTCCCTCAATATTGTTTGGATTCTTTCGAATTACCACTCATTTCAAAGCTTTTTAAAATCTACACAAAATGGCACAAGAATCATCTAAATCGAACTACTATATGCAAAGATATCGTTATTCAAAACAAATTCCCTAGCTCTACCAATTCATAATTTCGAGGTAATGTTGTAAACATGTGTTCTTGTCAACTAAGGCTGGAGAGGAGTCTCATCCCAACTTGTAAATGATCTTTGTTTTAATATAAAATTTTCAAATTCTTTTTCAAAAAATATTGTTTATTATTAAAAAAAATCAATTTTAGATTTAGGGTTTGGTCAATTGGTAAAGCGTCTTGTTTGGCATGTAACCTCGGTTTAAATCTCAAAGCTTTGTAGAATTGGAGGTTTGTAACACCACCACCGTATATTAAAAAAATTATGGAACTAAATTATAACGACAAGGAGCAAGATTCATACTATAGCCATAAAAAATATAATATTAAGAGTTATCAATTCCTCTAGTATACCCAAAAAAAAAGCTCTTTCAATTTTTAATTAATATAAAACTATAAGACAAAATGCATTGCACCCCACCTAGGTGTTGTAGGTGAGTTGGAGAGTAGAGGGCAATCCTCCAAAGGAGGTCCCAGGTTCGAATATCCACCCTACCAAAAAGTTGAAATGGGTACCCAAAATCCAATTGATAATGTTGGTGTGGGCAGGGCCAAACGTGACTCCTAGGTTACTTTGATGGTGTAAAACCCCCTGGTCATGGTCTCTCATACCAAGACAGCCTTGCAAGAGGTTTTTCGCTTTTAAAAAAAAATGCATTGCACCCAAATGTAAATCCCATCGACTGACAACCTTCAAGTTGGCCTCATAAGTTCCATGAACCGACATTGCAAAGTTTATAGTAATACAACTATGTAGTTAAAATATTATATTAATGTGAAATCATGAAATACAAATAAATTACAATATATTTGATTAAAAATAATATTTTTTTAAAAGGTTCACATTTTTAAATCAATCTTATTATTATTAAAGAAAAATATTTTCATTTATTAAATTATGTTAACATTTATTATAGTTAAAACTACCCTTAAAAAATAACATGAGTAATATAAAGTCGTTGCTCCTAAAAATAATAGGAAGAACCACCTATATTATTAGGCGTGGGTGAGTGTGTAAGGGGTGGTATGTGTTCATCAAAAAAAATAAAAAACAAAACATTGTTAAAATTAAAACATTAAAGTATATTAAATGACATAACTTAATAGGTTGATACATGGTTTTTTTTTTTTTTTTTATTGTGAGAAACCTCTATGACCGAGGCATATGGCTAAGCAATCTCCTCCCAACCATGACCTCTCATAAAGCCGAGAGCTATACTTATCAATAGAGAATTTAACACAAAGCCACCACACACCCACTCCTTCACACTCGAATTTAAAAAAGAACTGTGTTTGAATATTAAGAAAATATACATATATCATTGTCTAAGTTGTAATACCACTACACCATTACATAATAACATATAATAAAATAAACTAAAATTTAAAAAACAAATAAAAATTATATTATATATATATATATATATATATAATTTCCAATAATTAGCACATGGATTATCATGAGTTGAAACCACATTTATGGAATCAAGTATATGCATATAAATAAATAAAAAATATAAAAATATATATTTAATAATATATATGATATTTATAATCGAATGGTTAAATTTTTCAAATTGAAGGAAAGATACATATTAGATTCCTCAACATATCTAGGTTCAAATCTTGCCAAATAATATATTAATAATATCAAAACCATTGTAACAATACTACATGGTGATATGAAATACAAGTGAGATCCATTTTTTTTTTTTTTTTTTGTTATTGTGAGAAACTTCTATGACAGATGCAGAGCAGTCACCTCCCAACCATGGCCCTTAGTAAAGCCGAGAGCTATACTTATCAATAGAGAATTTAACACAAAGCCACCACACACCCACCCCCTCACACACACTCACCCACGCCGAACTTTGGACCTCCCAAAGAAGAGCCAAAACCCGAACCGTTGCATAGCGAGGTGCCAAGTGAGATTCATTTCAATCCTATATAACTAATTAATATATAAAATAATGTTATAATATCACTATACATATATAATTACTAAAAAAAAAAAATAATACAACAAAACTTATTTCAATTAAAAAATTAAAAAAATAATAATAATATAAACTAACACTTTCAATTTTGTATAACCAAATAAAAATAGTAACAATATAAATGGCATTGTATTGTTTTAATAAATTTACCCTTTATTTTATCATAGTTATCATTTGGCTGAAGTCGGCAGTTACTGAGCATACGTGAAGTACTTGGACTTGTCCTTAAATAAGAATGATGAATATAACCAACTAAAAATAGTAACAATATAAAATTGTATTGTTTTAATAAATTTACCATTTGGCTGAAGTCGGCAGTTGATGAGCATACGTGAAGTAACTGGACTTGTCCTTAAATAAGACTGATGAATAGTGAAATGAAAGTATTAGAAGCTACAAGAAGTTTCATGCACCCTTACCCACTCTACTCCATTTGGGGTGTTCTCCTGCAAAATGATCAATTTTCAAATTAATAAAAAACAGGTTAGTTCGGCAAAGATGTTTAGTTAATCGAGATAATATCTCACATCTAATAAATTTTTAAATCCACCTATTTTATTTTAAAAGTTTAATATTAAAAAAAAAAAAAAACCTTTGATACTAGGATGGCAGTAGCATAATATCCTTTGTGCTCTCCACCTGAATAAAATAAACAGAAGTTAAATCCAAAATCATTTAATAAATAACATGTTACAAGGAGGAAACACTAACTTAAAATAATGACAATTCATTTATACTTACCAGCCTTATGTGTAGTCACATATGAATGGTAATATAATTTGTTCTATATTTATTATATTTAACTTTTCTTTTTCTTTCAAGTACACTCATTAAAATGGATTTTTGTGAGACTTTGGTATTTTTATAATGTCGTTAATAGTAATATTGTTTAATGTGTACTTTTTGATTTGGTGGAAGAAGGGGTTTTGAAAAAAAACCCAAACCTTTTACAAAATGGATCCACACAATTTAGAGAGATTAAGGGAAGCTCATAAGCCACCAAAAGAGAAACCAGGATCCAGAGATCCAACAGGATCGAACCCAAAAAAAGCTACCAAAACAGTTCCATACATACTCCTAAAATTTCGAGACAGCCTAAGGCAACTCAATCTCATGCAAGGGAGAGCAAACACCCTAGCCAAGCTAACTAGACTAACAAAACAAAAAGGACATGACAAAAAACATTCCCAACAAAGCACCCGAAACCGAAACCTAGTTCTTGGTTTCGTTGGATCTAGCTTCCTTCCCCAGCTCTTCATCCTTCGGTTCCCACTCTTCCCACCCCATCAGGGTCAGGATCTCCTCTTGTTTGAATTAAAAAAAGATGATTCCTGAAATTTAAAAAGTACCGCGAAATCCCCCTTGAATAGAGTCGAACTCTGGCCACCAAATAAGCAGCAAGCAAATTACCTTCTTTTGACATCATTAGTTAGTTGGATTAAGCCTTCCAAAAACTCCATGTTCCAAACTGTGATGTCATTTTGAGAGGTGCCCGAGTTAGCCAAAAAATCAGCCAAATTGTTACCCTCCCTAAACACATGTTGGTACTAGACAATTTCAAATGTTTGGGCCAATTTATGCACTTCCTCCAATAGGTTTGAGATTGTCCAAGTTGGAGTCTACATCCCTCTAACCATATTAATGATATTGAGCGAGTCACCTTCGATTATGACTTTTCTAAAGCCCAACTATTTTAGCTGCAAGACTCCTTGAAAGAGAGCTCTAGCCTCAGTTGCATGGCTAGTTTGGGTTCCAATGTTTTCAGCAAACGCCAAAAAAATTCGCCCCTCCGCATCCCTGATGACACCACCTGCTCCAACCCGACCCGGATTACCCTTAGATGCACCATTAAAGTTAAATTCTATCCACCTAAGAGGGGGCGGTTCCCAAACAGTATCTGCTCTTACTGGGTGATGGATTCTCGGAACTAAAGCAAGAGAAGATTTAAAACCCAAATTCTTTTCTATCCTAACTTCTGTACCAACATTCCCTGCATCCAGGGATAAAAATTGCATTGTTTTGCTTGTAAAAGGGCTTATGGTAGCCAGTGTGATTTGAACCGGAGTTGAATGGACCCACGGTATGGATCGCAGACCTCAACTGGTAGCCTCACACCAACTTGGCTACTCACTCACCCTTTAAAATTTTGTGGTTAGTTTGAAAACATTTGTGGTTTATGTGATAAACCCCTATGACCGACGCATAGGATTGAGCAGTCCCCTCCCAACCATGACCCCTCGTAAGGCCGAGAGCTACACTTTTCAATAGGGAAATAACACAACCATTTGGGTATCAACAGGGTGGGCATAAGGGGAATGGAGCCTTGTCGGCCTCTACCAGCACATAGGACATTCCCAGCTGCACCTTGTATCTGCAGGGTGGACACAGGGGGAATGGAACCTGGGTCGGCCTCTACCAACACCCAAGACTTTCACCAACTACGCTACACAAGCAAATAAAATATAGGTTATAAAGAAACCTCGAGAGCCACTCTTAGGTGGTCAGCAATATCGTCTCACTCGGGTATACCACTATCTAGAGGGAAAAGTAATATATTTTTTCAATGAGTTTACACAAGTAAATTTTATAAACATAAAGATGATTGTATTTAAAAAATAAAATTATAAATTTTTAAAGATTTATCGTAGGAAGGTTAAAGAATTGAGTATTTTCAACATTCGATAATGTTGTTTGTGGTCTCAGGTATCAATGTAGATAGGTTCTTCAACAACATTTGAGAAATTATAATTTTACATGAAAATAGTTGTTATTCATTATTATTTTTTGTTGGTTAAAAAATGTATATCATTATTATTTTTTGTTGGTTAAAAAATGTATCTTGTACTTACAAGTTTATCAAGAATATTCAATGTTATTTTAGGTCACAAACATTGAGTATAATTTTAATAATAAAATATATTTATTGTTTTATTGTTATTAGATCAAATTCGAATTTTCTTAGATTGTTTTTTTAAGGCTTTTATTACACGTAAAAAAATACAAGAGTAATTTAAAATATATATAACATATTTATGTAATTTATATTAAAATTTGTAAAATAGGCCTATTGACTCTAAGGAGTGATATGGTAGCTAAAAGTGTCAATTGGTTCCAAGGAGCGGTCCACTGAAGAAAAACTAGATTTATACTACCTAGCAAAAGCGAGCGATTTACTCACTACCTAGAGGAAATCGCTCAAAAGACCGCATAGGTAAATTTGAAGGCATGGATCCAAAGGAGCATCTTTTGGAAAGCGACATTTTGGCATGTGGTGGTGCACTATCATTTTGAAAGCCTTCTAAGCCAGCTAAAGGTATAATTAGAGGCATGTAACATTTGGCGATGCATCATTTTTCTAAGGATGCTCCAAATATTTACTTTTATTAGGAGTAATTGTCTTACCCCAGGTAACTCAAGGGTAAACTTTTATTATAATTAGGAGCATAAGGCTCCATTGTATTGTCTTTTGGTAATGAAAACTTAGAGCTATACTCTATGAAACCCACATTGTACTTTGACCTTATGAGATTGTAAGAAATTGGCAAGTCCTTATGCATTCCATTAGTGGAACCACTCTTATGGTGTGCTAAGTGTGTGATGATTGTGGCATAGCCCTTTTAGCCCATCTTGTCATTCACTTATCAATTAATCTAATGAATTGGTGGACATTGATGTTATTCAACTTCTCATGTGTTGACTAATCATACACTTTCCTTCTTGTGGTTTAAACTTGTATTTGCTTTGAATCACTCGCACCCTTAAACTTTTAAGCATTGTTATTTCCATACTTTACTTTTAATGCAAGTTAGTATAGGTCAATGTAGGACTATTCCACGAGGATGGTGGAGAATTGGCCTAAATCCGGAGGTTAGAAGCCATTGGCAATCCCTTCAACATTGTTGAAACTAGAATTGGGGCACACATCTTAATTAAGAAGTCCTTGGTTCAATATAGTTTCTAGCATGCATATGGGACAAACCCTTATTATCCTCAAATTGCACCCTCAATTTTGTGTCGAATTTGCATTCATCATAGATGAAACACTTGGCTCAAATTTGAGAGAAATTTTACTATCCAATTTTCAAGAATCGATTTGCTCCAAATTTGGATAAATTCGCTATGTTTTGAGCAAAGCACTTGAAAAAAATTCTAAGTCAACCCTATGAGCAAAGCGCTTGAAAAAAATTCTAAGTCAATCCTATGAGCAAAGCGTTTGAAAAAAATTCTCAATTCTATGATTAAATTGCTCCAAATTGCAAGTCATTCACTCCGTTTTGCAAGTGATTTGCTCCAAAATTATTACTTTCATAGATTGAATCCAAAGCAAATCACCAAGGCTGAGGACTTAATTTATTGGTTCTAGTCTCAAATTGACTTTAAAATTCATCATTTTGGTTATGGCAACCTTGATACAAAATCCAACATTTTGAATTTTTTGCAAAATTGACAGCTTAAAAAGAAACATAGCATCACTAAAACTCAACTTTGACCTTGTATGTCCAATTTGTCACAAACATAAGGTATTTAAGGCAGATCCTAAGATTTTCCACCAAAAGACAAAATTTGGAAGTGATTCGCTCCAAAAAGAGTAAAATCTCTCCAAGTTAGATTCGACAAGCGATTTGCTCGAAATTTGAGAAGTGATTTTCTAGGAAAGATAAAATTATTCCTCTCTCCCTCACAAGAAGGAGATTCACTCCAGTTTCGAGGCAATTTTCTCCAAGGGATTCACTCCTCTTACTAATATTTTTCTAACTTTCCAATTTGTGAGCAAATCACTCCATTTCACAAGCGAAACACCCCGCAAGCAAGATTCTTGTTATTTTCTACTAGCAAATCGCTTGATTTTGCAAGTGAATTGCTCCAATTTGTGAGCAAATCACATTGTAGATAGTTTTTTGAAAATTTGACCCCAAAAATTTGTTTGTGCAGGTCCATACACACAAGCTTATGAATACACAATCAAAGAATTGAAAATGAGGAAGGAACATCGATTGACAAACATTGTTACATACCATCGAAGAAACACGAAAGGGAAAAGAAAAGAACAAACCATCACGTGGGTGCATCCAAATAATGAGTTTGAGGAAATTCCAATGTCTAATCTCATTCCATCAAAAGGCAAAAACACCATGGACAATCTTGTTATTCAAGGCTTCATGACACCACAAGTCCATTACGTAGGCCAACAGATGAGTTATCCATTCGCTTTAGCAAATCAAACTTGGTTCACTAAAGTTTGACCTTAACACATACCAACCCCCTTTATGCTATGCCTATCGATGTGAAAATCTCACAAACTAATCTGAAACTTAGAATTTCGAGTTAAGGAAGATCATGAAAGAGTGCAATTAAAAAATAACAAAGTACAACAAATTAGAACACAAATATATATAAGCAAAATAACATAATGATTTTATTGCTAAAAAAATAAGAGTACAATGCAAGAAATCTCAGAGAACAGATGTGAGGCTATAACATTGCATCCATTACTAATGTTTTTTATTGTTAAGGCTACATCTCTCTATATACAAGAATTTATGTACTGGAAAACCATTGTATTGAACATGGAAAGTCACCCATATGGAAGTGTGGTGGTTCACCTTCCATGAGTTAGGTCACCCATATGGAAATGTGGTGATTCACCTTCAATGAGTTAAAAAGGGCATATGAAATGAAAATTTCATATATATGACTTGTCCTTTTGTGTTTTATCTTCTATTGATGTGTCAACATATCTAGAGATGAATGTTGGCTATGAAAATCTAAAAGTAGAAGATTACTATTTTTAGCAAGTATTTTATTTTGCATTTTTGAGGGCCTCCAGAGCATTTTTTCCACAAATGTGTCGACAACTTGTCTATGAGAAAGTTGCCTAAAAAAATGGTTGTTCTCTCTCTCATATTTCCAAAACTTCTTGAATGGATCAAAAAGGAGTCATGAGCACAAAGTTCTACCCTAACAATGTAGTTAGGATTAAAAAAATAGATTTTTAGACATTTTTGAGCACAAAGCCATGCTACAAAAAGGTTACATGCATGGATCACAAACAACCCTCTCATTGGAAGCCAATACTATGTTGTAATCCACTACCAACCTCTCATGCTCATAGCATCCCTCCTACAAGAGCTTCTTCAACACAAAGCCCACCTAATTCCAGCTCGTCAAATATGTCTATCTATGGCTTCCAATGTAGGATCTTCAAGGTTGAACCAAAACCAAGGCCTTACTCAAAATGCCCAATCATCACCTGGTCAAGTGGGGTCATAGGTGTCACACATAGGGGAAAACACTGCTTTTAGCCATATAGGCTACGTAAAATTTTGAAGGCCTACCTCCTTAGAATAAACAAGTTCCACAACTAGGTTTGCAATACCCTCCCCTGCCACAAAATATGCAACCACCTCCAAATCAATAATGGGTTTATCAAAACATGCCACCTTAGTATCATTTGCCTTATTATCCTCCATATATGTATCCTTTGTACCCCCAAACCCTCCTCATGGTTATGTGATGTATTCTTATCCACCTCCACATCAACAATATGCTTAGTCTTCCCCTCAACAAAATAACTCAGAGCACCTCCTAGGCCACAAAATCAACTTCCTGATTGGACCTACCAAGGACCTATTGTGGTGATTTTTCGTGTCCTTAAGAAATTAGGTTGTCATGCCACAAGAAAATCACTGGTTCACAAACAACACTGTGGACTCTGGTGGATCCACCTCTTTAACTCGGGAAAAGATTATCACAAAGACTCTAGATAGACCGAGTAAGGTAAGGACACGTTGGAGGTGAGCCTATAATACTTCTCGTATGCTCATGCTCGTCCAGATTAACAAAAACGAAGTAAAACTGCAATATTAAAAATGACCAAGCTTTAGAGTAACTCCTAGCTAATGCTTCAAGCAACAGACTGGTGCCTTATCCATTTGGTAATTGTAGCCAAATTTAAAGGATGATGAAGAAATAAGGGGGAGGAGATAAAACTGAGCCAATCACATCCATTCAAATAATGTAACATAGATGATTAAACATGCCAATGAAAGAAGACGTCACTTATACATTCAAATAATGTAACATATAAATGGGACAACAAGCAAAACTGCACATGAAAATGCCAAAAGGAGGAAGCAGGATAATATTGATCAATAGATCATTGCAAGCAAGTAAAAACAAGTCCTTTGTTCAAATGATGTAATAGAGAACTGCAACTCTTTGTTCAAATGATGTAACAAAGAGCCTCCTGGCTTCCGGTCGCAGCCACTGGATATGATCTTAGTTAATTGGGCAACCCCTAAGCAAACACCTGCACAGTGATAGGGAAGAAAACGGGGTGACTAAACAAGATACAAAAGAAAATACAATTGCTAATGACAAGCACTCTGGTATACCTCTTGCAGAATCATTGCACAAAACTTGATGATCAAAAGTTGTTGCAGCCACTTTCTCATATAGTTGGTAGATTGGTTCTCATTCAAAGTCGATGATGGCCCATAATTGCCAAAATTGCAACTGCTTCGGTGATGGCTCATAACTATAATTGTTACCAAAAACTGGATGATGGCCCATAAAAATTGTAACTGCCTTCGAAATTGATCCACCATATTGCTTGCATTAAATGGCATGGTAGTGGTCAAAACACCCTCATTCCTCTTGAAAAACGACCCAAAATGGCTTCAAATGAGGATATAATGATATGGGAGATGAGGAAGTATAGTGGCTTCAAAACGCCTCCATTCCTCAGTCATTAGAAGGAAATAATGATATGGGATATGAGGAAGTACAATGTGCAAGTTCAAATATAAAAGAAGCTAAAGGTGCGAAGGAAGAGGGGAAGACAAATTTTAATATAAAGGAATATGGGGAGATACAATTTAAAGCAAATGATGTGAAGGAGGTCAAACTTAATCTAGGTAAATCACCTTTATTATCCTCAAGTAGATTAAAATCTTCTCCTTAAAAAAAATGAAAGTAGTACGAAGTGTATTTCTTGCACTTTAGGATTTCAAGAGCAGTATAGTAAAGAAAATCTTGTAGAGGATATCCAAGAAAATTTAGGTATTTCAATACAACATAAGAAAATGATGACTATGGAGGATCATCTATGCAGTTTAGAGTTTTCAGAGCAACATAAAGAAGAAAATTTTATTGAGGCCATTCCTTGCACTTTCGACTCTTTAGGGCAGCATAAATATTTAGAAGATAAGTCCCATTTTGAACAATATGAAAAAATGGAAGAGATTGATGAAGATGAGAGTGGTGGCAAGAATGGAAGAAGGAGAGGAAGGCTATCACAAAAAGGAAAAAGAGAAAAAGAAACTCAAAAGGATATTGATCTGGGAAGCCAAATAAAAATATCACAGGTGCTAACAAGAAGTGGGGTTAAGCCCACTAATAAAAATAAAAAGTGTTGATGATGAAAATGATATCATGGAATATTAGGGGTATGAATAAAACCCCTAAAAAAAGAGTTATTAAGGAATTAATAGGTTGTTATAGCCCAGAGTTTATTTTGATACAAGAAACAAAATTACGCAGTGAGGAATGTAAGGATGCTTTTAAGAAGATTTGGAGGACAGGTGATTGTTTAGCAGTTTTTTCTACAGGAGCTTCAGGCGGTATTGCAATAATATGGGATAAATGCAAATGGGATGGACAACTATTAGAAGCAAAAAGTAATTGGGTTGCTGGATTATTTTGCAGGAAAGAGGAAAATATCAAAGTTGGGGTTATAAATGTATATGCTCCAACTATAGTTACTCCTCATGAAAGATGTTGGAAGGACCTTAGTATATTTTTGTCAAATACAATGATGATTCATTGTGATCTATGGATTCTTGGGGGTGATTTTAATATTGTTATATCTCCTTTGGAAAATAAGGGTGGCATTCTAGGATGGTCAAAATCAATGCAATATTTTGCTTCATTTGTCAATTCAAATGACCTTTGGGATGTTAGTCCCTCAAGCTTTCAATACACATGGGATAATAGACGCATTGGGAAAAATCATATAGCAGAAAGACTAGATAGATTTTTGTTATCCAATAAATGGTTGCAAATAAAATATACAATCTCTTTAGATATTTTATTGCGAGCAGGATCAGATCACAAACCCATTCTTTTGACTTGTGAGTCACCTAACAATGGTCATCCAAAGCCATTTCACTTCTAGTCTATGTGGCTCCAAGACCTTGATTTTTTTCAGATGGTTATGTTATGGTGGGATGAGTTAAAATTTGAAGGATCATGTATGTACGGGTTTGTTCAAAAGTTGAAATATTTAAAGGAGCAAATGAAGATATGGAATGTCAAATATTTTGGTAACATTTTTAAAGAAAAAAAAAATTGAATCCAAGCTCAAAAATTTACAAGAGATAGTAGAAATTAATGGAATGGACCAGGATTCTTATGTGAAAGAAAAATAATTACTTTTCGATTATCATAATGCATTGAAGAAGGAGGAGTCATATTGGTTCCAAAAATCTAGAGAGAAATGGCTCAAGGAAGGAGATAGAAATACAAAAAAATTCATGCTACAACAAAAACAAATTTTTTTGTTTGTCATATTAAAAATATTATAACTCCAGATGGAAGAAATATTGAGGATGAAGAAGATATAAGGAAGGAAGCAATAAATTATTTCAAAAATATTTTGTCAGATTCTAGGCAAGATAAGGAGGCACAAGAAAAACTTCTTCAAAATATTCCATCACTTATCACTCAAGGACAAAATGAAAGCTTGATGAAGAAGATTTCTATGGAGGAGCTCCATGAAGCAGTTTTCTCTTTCCATCCTAACAAGGCACCTAGCCCCGACGGATTTCCTGCAATTTTTTTTCAAAATTTTTGGGATTTATTGAAGAATGATATGTTAGATGCAATTGAAGAGGCTCAAAAAAGAAAGGCTATAATAAGTGAGATCAATGCTACTTTTATTACCTTGGTTCCCAAGAAAGATGACACAAAATATTTTGATAACTTTCGTCCAATAAGCCTTTGTAATATGATTTATAAGATCATTTCAAAAATTATGGTAAACAGGTTAAAGGGCATTCTAGGGTGTCTTATCTCAGAGGAACAAGGTGGCTTTGTTCAGGGTAAACAAATTTTTGATGGTATAATTATTGCACAAGAGGCCATACATTCTCTTCATTCTATGAAAAAAACAGGTATGCTTTTGAAATTAGATATGAACAAAGCATATGATAGGGTTTCTTGGAATTTTCTACATGCTATTCTTAGAAAGTTTGGCTTTGATTATAGTTGGTGTGAGTGGATTAAATATTGTTATAGCACTGCAAAATTTTCTATTTTGATCAATGGTTCTCCTATTGGGTACTTCAATTCATCTTGTGGACTTCGTCAAGGTGATCCTCTTTCTCCTTATCTATTCATTATTCTGGCAGAAGCATTAGGGAGAGCCTTTTCAAAGGTAAAAATGAAGGAAAAATCAAGGGTATTCAAGTTGCAAAAAATGGCCCTTTTGAATCCCATCTCCAATTTGTTGATGATACTTTTCTTTTGGGCCATCCCTCAATCAGTGAGGCCATGGAGTTCAAATCAATATTATCATGTTATGAGAAGGCTATTGGAAAGTTGGTAAATACTTCAAAATCCAGGATCTTTTTCATTAATACTGCCCTAGATTTACAACAAATTATTGTGAATATTTTAGGGTTCAAAATTGAAAAATTTCCATCAACCTACTTGGGTATTCCTTTGTCTAATAAAGGGAATAAAAAGGAGCTTTGGATCTATTTTTTGGATAGAATGAAAGCTTGCTTGGTAGGTTGGAAAGGTAAGTTCTTAACCATGGCAGGAAGGCTACAACTCATAAAGACTACTTTACAATCCATTCCTATTTATATGATGTCACTTTCAAGACTTGCCAATAGGTATTGCAGCAGAAATGGATAAAATTCAAAGAGACTTTCTATGGAAAGGTTGTGAGGAAAAATTTAGGTTTCCTCTTTGTAAGTGGGATAGGGTTTGCAAAGGAAAGAAAATTGGAGGAGCAAGGCTTGCAAAATTGCAGACTTATGAATTTGGCTTTAGGAGCAAAGCTTGGATGGAGACTATTCAGAGACCAAAAAAAGAATTGGGTAAAAATATTACTTCAAAAATATATAGGTTCTCTTGATGCAATGAAATTGTTTAGGAAAAGAATTCTACCCAAAGGATCATCAACATGGAACTTCATATCAGAGAGTTTGCATTTGATAAAGAAACATATTAGATGGTCAATCAATGAGGGGAGTTATGCAAATTTTTGATCTGATGCTTGGTTGAAGCCTTATCCTCTTATCTCTGACTCAAAATGGAAACCATTGGCTCAAGCGTGCATAGCATGTAAAGGTCCAAAGGTTAAAGATTATATTATTATGAGCAAAAACTCCAAAACATGGATTTCTTTTAGTAACCTGGTTGAAGGAGAGGAACTCAAACAAATTGCAGATGAACTTCAAAATATGCTTCGAGAGTTTTATTTGCCAATTTTTTCACGAAAGGATGAGTTGGTTTGGAATTTATCAAAGGATGGTGGATACTCAATCAAGTTGGGATATGAGGATTTAGAACAATCAAAATTTCCTTCTCCCATTGATTTTCCTTGGAAGAATGTTTGGTCATTAGAGGCTCTCCCTAAGGCCTCAACATTTCTTTGGTTAGCAATTCAATGTAAGATTCTTACCGGAGAGAGTCTACAAAGAAGAGGATATTATGGACCCTTCAAATGTGCCTTATGTGAGAAGGATTTAGAAACGTCGGACCACTTACTTCTTCATTTTCCGTTTGCTCACACCATTTGGGGTTATTTTTTAAAAAATATGAAATTATATTGGGTAGTTCCATCAACATTGAAAGAGTTGATAAAATGTTGGATAAATTATATATATATATATATATATATATATATATATATATATATATATATATAAAGCGAAAAACCCCTTGCGGGGCCGCCTTGGTCTGAGAGACCACGACCGGGGGGTTCTACACCGTCAAAGTCACCGAGGAGTCGCACCCAACCCTGCCCACACCAACATTATCAATTGTATTTTAGGTACGCAATTCAACTTTTTGGTAGGGTGGAGATTCAAACCTGGGACCTCCCTTGGAGGATTGCCCTCTCCTCTCCAACTCACCTACAACACTTGGGTCGTTGGATAAATTATAATAAAGCTAAAGCATTATGTATTCTTTGGAGGATTGGCCTCGCCATTATTTGTTGGAATTTATGGCTTGAAAGGAATAATAGAATTTTTAAAAATAAATATCAAAACCATACCCAAGTTTGGAACCGTATTAGTGCCTCTCTTGCAGAATGTCTAAACCTATGGTGCTCATCATGGGAAGTCTCAATTGCAGAAAAATAAAAAGAGGTGCTAATAGCTTGGTTATAGGAATTGCACATTCATGGAAGAGTCATCTGTGATAACGCAATTAAAACAAAGGATCTACTTCGATCTATGGTAAAATGGAAATGTCCAAAAATTGGGTTTATCAAAATTAATTTTGATGATGCTTCTAATTTTGATGGTGCTTCTAAAGGAAATCCAGGAAAAGCTGGTGGAGGTGGTGTTTTTAGAAATAATGAAGGTAAAACTCTCCTCACTGATTTAGAGTCATATGGAACTTCAACTAACAACTATGTAGAGGCTAGGGCACTTCTTACGAGGATTAAAATTGCAACAGAAAAAAGATGGAAATATATTTCAATTGAGGGGTACTCACAAATTATCATCAATGCTACTAAAAAAAATGGATGTGGAGACTGGATAAAAAATAGTATTATTGTTGATGTTCATTGTCTATGACTAGAGGCAATCTCCGGGCAGTGTGAGCATATTTATAGAAAAGGAAATCAAGTAGCAAATAAATTAGCGAATTATGATGTTGATCTTCATCCCCGTAAATTCCAAATTTTAGAAGGCAACTGGCCAAGTGAGATTTTGTCTTAAATAAAATGATGTTAAGGAGTTGATTGTGGAAACAACACTTGAGGAAGTTGAAGAATATATTTAAGAGAAAAAAAAAATGAAAAAGTCATGATACAAAATGTATGTTACAGCAAATGTAATATTTTGGTATTGTGATGAGAGCAAGTGGATAGTTAAAACTCTCCAGTTATTGAGAGGCCCAGGTTCAAATCTCTCTCTTCACATGTTGCGGATATGTTGTATATAAAAGGTTCCTCATCAAAATATATATATATATATAATAAAAGCTAATTTATAATATATAATAATATGTAATATAATAGTCTTAATATAAAGCTCACTTGGGTCACCGTTGAAATAGCCCACGTGGCCCTTTATTATTTATATATTAAGCTTATATAAGCTTAATATATAAATAATAAAGGGCTCACGTGGGCCACTATGGACATGGCCCATGTGACCCTTTAAAGCATGGCCATTCCCATAGAGGGAAATTTTCCCTTTAAAGGGTCACATGGGCCATGTCCATAGTGACCCACGTGGCCCTTTATTATTTATATATTAAGCTTATAAGCTTAATATATAAATAATAAAGGGCTCACGTGGGCCATATAAGCTTAATATATAAATAATAAAGGGCTCACGTGGGCCACTATGGACATGGCCCATGTGACCCTTTAAAGGGAAAAATTCCCTTTATGGGAATGGCCATGGCCATTCCTATTATAGGAACGGTTGATGGTCATTCTCATCAGCCGAAGGATATTTCCTTTGGTCGATGAGCAATAGCCATCGGTCGAAAAAAATATATATATTATTTTTTAATTTTTTTAAGTTAATTAATATGAATGGCCGACGGCCATTCTCATCGGCCGAAGGACATTTCCTTCAACCACTCAGCAATGGCCATCAATTGAAAAATTAAAAAAAAAAATTAATTTTTAAAATTTTTAATTTAAGTTAATTAAAATGAATGGCCGACGACCATTCTCATCGGCTGAGGACATTTCCTTCGGCCGATGAGCAATGGCCATCGGCCAAAAAATTAAAATTTTTTATTTTTTTAACTTACTTTATAAAAAAGTATGAAAGGCCAATCGGCCGACTCCTCTTAGGAATCGGCCGATCGGCTAAACTTAATGAAAATTTGATTTTAATTAACATACTATTATCCTATATAATAACTTATTAATATATATAAAGTTTAATTAAATATTTAAATAAATTTAATTAAAAATAATCAAATTTAATTAAATACCTAATTAAACATATAATCAAACTTTATTAAAAAGAAAATATTTAATTAAATATTTAAGACCCTAGAGGTCAAAAATAATTAATTAAATTTTTATTAAAGTCCAAAAATGATGACAAAAGACCAAAATGACGACCTGACTTCGACGACACAAAAATTTTCAAAGATGCTTTTGGAAAGATGAGACAGGACTGGAAAAGACCCAAGGACCCAAAAATTTATTGAACAGAGACAGACCAAGGCAAATATGAGCGGACTCACAGGACACCAAAATTTTCAAAAACTGGGGGCAAAACAAGTTGGATTTTGAGGATCCAACATAGGCTCCGACTGGGACAGGTGATGAAAAATACTGTTGGGCAATGAATCACCTGAGAACTCCAGAATCTCCAGCAGACCAAAAAGATAAAACTTGCCTAATCACCTATAGAAAACACCTTAGTCACCTACAAGAACTCCTTAATCACCTACAGGAAAACACCTTAGTCACCTATAGAAACTCCTTAATCACCTAGAAAGGACTCCTTAATCACCTAAAAACTGAAACACACCTTTTTTGTGGCTTCTCAAGCCCTTTGTATAGAATGATACAATTTCAAATGTTGGCCATTGATAGGAATTGAAAATTCCTTGCCATCCAGAGTTTGCAACTTGTAAGTATGTTGGCCTACCATTTGAAGGATTTGATAGGGACCAAGCCATTTTGGTTCCCACTTCCCTTTTTCCCCATGCTTGTCATTCTTAGGATCCCAATACAACACTATATCTCCTTCCTGAAAAGGTTTACCTCTGGCCTTCTTATTGAACAACTGTGATGTTTTATGAGCCTGCTCAGTCATCTTCATTAATGCATCTTTTCTATCTTCCTACAACTTCACAATTTGATCAAGTCTTCTTTGCAAGACATTTGGATTTTCATGATCTTGTAGAAGCAAAGACAAAGCATGACTTTCTACCTGAGGGGGCAATAGAGCATTCTCACCATAAACTAGCTCATAAGGAGATTTTCCTATGCTTCTTTTGATAGATATTCTATCAGCCCATAGAGCAAACTTCAGTTCACTGTCCCAACTTCTCTTGTTCTTGCCCAATGCTCTTCTGATTCTTGTGATCAAATTCTTGTTTGAGGATTCTGCTAATCCATTCCCTTGAGGATAGTAGTTTGTAGAATGAGAAAGCTCTATGTTGTACCTAGCACAAAATTCAATCATTTCAAAAGAAGTGAAGTAGTTACCATTGTCTGTAACTAACTTCTTAGGGACCCCAAATCTTGTCAATATTTGCTCTTCCAAAAACTTGATGACCACCCCTGTAGTAGATTTCTTGAGAGGTGCTACTTCTACCCACTTGGTAAAATAGTTTGTTGTTGTGATGATCCACCTGTGACCTCTAGAAGAATTGGGGTTAATCTCACCTATGAGATCTATTCCCCATTGAGCAAAAGGAGCTTCAACAATCACTGGCTTCAAGGGCATGGCTGGAAAATTCTTCTTCCTTACAAAAATCTGATAGTTATGACAACTTCTAACAAAATGGTAGACATATTTAAACAATGAGGGCCAATAATAACCAACTCTCATGATTTTGTGAGCAGTGGCCTTTGGAGCAAAGTGGCCTCCACAAAAACTAGAATGATATTCTTTCAACACTTGAGGCACTTCTTTCTCAAACAAACAGAGAAGCAACACTCCATCTGGATGCCTCCAATACAGTCTACCTTCTTGAATGTAATACCTTTGAGCCAATTGCTTGATAGACCTTCTTTTATTTTGGGACATGTCTCCTAGAAATGATAAGTTTTTGAGGTAGAATATTATGCCATCATACCATCTACAATCAGAATTATCAATTGCTCTAGCTTCTTGCTACTCATCTACTACAATAGTGTTATTCATATCTTCTCCCTCTTTGTTGGCCAAGTACTTTGCCAGTCCTTGTCCTTTGATAATCTGCACTGCCTTGAACTCCACATCATACTACAGTAATTTGGCCATCCACCTTGCAGGACTACCTAAGGGTTCAGGTTGAGTGAAAATATCTTTAATAGCAATGTAGGGGATACAAGCTATTACCTTATTGGACCCAAAGATATACTTGAAATGATCCAATGCTCTAATTAATGCATAAGCCTATTTTTCCAAAATGGAAAATTTTAGTTGAGCACCCTTCAATCCTGTACTCATAAAGGCTATGGGCCTTTCATTTTTCTCTTCATCTTGTTGAGCTAGAACTACAACAATAGTGTGTTCTAAAGCAAATGAGTAGATTTTAAAATATTTGGAGTAATCAGGGCAGATCAATACTGGAGCCTTAGTAATTGCATCTTTGATTTTCTGAAAAGTTGCAGTATTTTCCTCTGTCCACCTTATTTCTCCATTTTTCTTGATCATGTCATTTATTGGCTTGGCAATCTGAGAAAAATCAGGGATAAACCTCCTAATAAAGTTAATATTTCCAAAGAATGATCTAACTCCCTTAAGATTCTTAGGAGGGGGAATTTTAGCAATGGCTTCTACTCTTTGTGGATCAATGCTAATTCCATATTTTGAAACAATATGCCCAAGTAGTTTACCTTGTGTGGCCCCAAACACACATTTTCTAGGATTCAAAGATATGCCAAACTCCTTGCACCTATCAAACACTTGAGTTAGATGTGCAAAATGATCTTCAAGATTCTTTGAAAAAACTGTAATATCATCAAGATATACTACCACTATCTTGAACATCAATCCTTTAAATGCAACATCCATTGCTCTCTGAAATGTTGCCCCTACATTCATCAATCCAAAGGGCATCCTGAGATATTCAAATGTTCCCCATGGTGTAGTGAAAGTTGTTTTGTGTCTATCTTCTAGATTCACTGCAATCTGATTGTAACCTAAAAAGCCATCCAATAAAGACATTCTTGATGACCCAACCACTACTTGAAGCAACTGCTCCATATTTGGAAGTGGATAGTTATCTTTGAGAGAGCTCTTATTCAAATTCCTGAAATCTACACAAAGCCTGATCTCACCATTCTTTTTTCTAACTGGAACTAGGTTTTCCAACCAAGTAGAAAATCTCACCTTCCTGATTATCTTGGTATCCAATAACTTCTGCACTTCTTTCTGCATAATTGGATTCAAAGTAGGATTGAACATGGGATTGAAATTCCTTTGTTTCTTCCTGAAAGGCTTAGTATATTTTTGAAGAGGTATTATGTGAGTCATTACCTTTGTATTGAAGGTCTTCAGATCTTCATAACTCCAAGCAAAAGCATCCATGTTCTTTTTCAAGAATTTGATATACTATTGCTTCTCTTTTCCTGATAGGGCCTTATTGATCCTAACAATCTTGGGCTCTTCCTCTGTTCCAATATTAACTTCATCAATCTCAGATTCTTGGACCGAGAGGTTTATATGCTCTATCAAAGTCATCAAACAAGCTCTCTAAAGATACCAACCCCCTAGGGATCCTGTTGGTCTTTAGTTGTATGACTTCTGTAGGCTCTCCAATAACATCCTTCAATTTTTCTTCATCACTTTCATCACAAATAACATCAAAAAATTCATTCTGCATAGTCATAAAATCATTAATGTGTATATCATCATGAAAAACTTGTAAATATACCACATTATCAAGAAAAATATGGCTTATAAACAGATATGGTTGGGAACCTTTCCATAAACCAAGTGTCTATCTCAAGATTTTCTGCTCTAGAAGCATTAATGGCCAACATATTAGCATTATGATTATGTGCTCTAGGAATAAATTGTAGATCAAAAGCCAAGAATCTATCTATTTCATCCAACACTGCCTGCTTATATTGCTTTAGTCTAGGGTGCTTTGTTTGATATTTCCCTTTGATTTGTTGGATTATTAGTTCAACATCCCCACTAACTTTGAGGTAATTAATACCCAATTCTTTGGCCTTCCTTAGCCCTAGCAATAAAGCTTCATATTCTACAACATTATTTGTACAAGAAAATTCTAACATGTATGGTATGCCAAGATAGTTGCCATTGATGTCTATCAATAGTACTCCAACTCCTGCTCCTACTTTAGATTTTGCCCCATCAAAGGTCATAGTCCATATCTCAAAAGTCAGAATTCTATCAGTTTCTGCATCTACTTCAGCCTTCAATTTTGGATCCATGTTCTCAACATCAGGTACTTCCAACAAGAAAGGAGAATGCTAGATAGAGTAAACCCCCATGTCTTTTTCCTCAATAGAATTCATGATATTAACCATATTATCATTAGGATATCTAAATTCAACTGAATACCTATTGAAGGGTTCTCTTTTCAATATCACTTTCTCCTTACCCTACATTGGAATAGTGGCATATGACCAATCTAACTGAATAGTACCACCTAACTGCTCTACCCAATGCCTAGAGAGTAAGATAGAAAATAAAGGGTCCACATCTACAACTGCAACATCCATCACCACTCCTTTCTTAGGATATTTTTCAATATGGACAAGAAGTCTAGTTATAATGCCTACACAAGGTACTCTCTTGTTATCCATGATAGAAATAGGAGGGTGCTCTTTCTGACAAATCAAGCCTAACTGATCAACTACTTGTTTTGACATTACATTCATGGAAGCACCACTATCAAGCATGCAGTTATGAATAACATATTGGTCCCCATAGCCTGATGTATACCTTAGTGAGATGTAAAATGGCTTAACTGAATATGGGGCTCTAACTGCATTATTCACAAGGCCTATGGGGTTTTGAGGCTTTCCTCCTGATTGATCAATTAATTTGAAGGCTTTACATACCTGATACCGATACTTTGGAATAGTCATTAATTCCCCAAAAGTGATGTTGACCTTCTGCTTGGCAACCTCTATACCCAGATCAAACTGATATTTCTTATCATCAATTCCTTTTTTAGTTTTCTGATTAGCCAAGTCACTTTGCTACTTTTGGATAATTTCTTCTACATCAGGCTCTTCAAGAATCATTTGCAGCTTCATCTGATTTACCTTTTTCTATGAAATCACTCTAGTAGCTTTCTCCTTTTGTGCAGGCCCTTCATCAACTTTGTCCTCCACTATTCTATTCTTGATATTGATAGCATGTATCTTTTCTAAATATTCAACCTCTTCTGCTGTAGGTACAAGCTTCCCCTGCTTCATTCTATCAAATCTGGTACTAGGAGGCTCACTTGAGGTTGATGCCTCTCCAAAGACTAAGGCTCTTTGCTCAAGATCACTAGCACATATGTCCATGTCCCTTTCAAATTTTTGTTCTCTGGTTTCATCCTCCTGAGTCCAACATACATTAATTCTAATATCTTCATCTTCAGATTCAACATTCAAATCAACATTAGAATGCATACTTAGATAAATGCCACAATCAACAGGGTTATGTGGTGCATCACAAGTAGAGCAATAAAAGGGATAATCTGATGCTATATTATTTGATGGTATGGGATTTGGAATAGAATTTAGATCTCTCTCTACTTCTTTCTTTTTCCAATTTCCATTCCGATTCTTGTTTCCCTCTTCATTTCCATTGTTATTCTAGTTTCTATTGAAATTCCTCCTAAAAGGAGGCCTATTATCTTCCTGTTGTCTATTATTTCCCTGTGAAGTTTTTGTAGTGTTGTCCTTACCTTTTTCAAGTCTAGCCAACCTGTTATTCAAAGTAGTAAACATCTCACTCAATTGATTAGCTATTTTGTTCATAGGATCTTGATCTATTTTCTTAGGGATAAAGAACTCAACCTTCTTAGGCTTTCTTTCAGGTTGATTGGGCTCTAGAGAGTATGCTTTCATCTTACCACTATCAATCATATGTCTCTCTATTTCAATAGCTCTTTCCATACATATATCAATGGTGGTTGTTGCTTGTTGCCTTAGCTCATAACTAAAATCTCTAGGGAAAGCATTTTTGTAGAAACAAATGGATTGATCATCATTTGGCCTTAATGCTACAGGAATATTATTTCTGGTCTTGAAGAACCTCCTATTGAAATCTTCTACTGTTTCATTTTCTTTCTTCTTCATGGTAGCCAACTCTATCAGCAAAGACTGTTCATTCTTCCTCTCTCCATATTTCCTAAGGAAAGTGTTCTCTAGCTCTTGAAAATTATGGATAGTACCAGCTCCAAGGTTGTTAAACCATTCTCGAGCATCCTTCTCTAAAGTTTGAAAGAATAATCTAAGGACAACATCTTCATCATCCACCTCAAGACTATCCATGGCATATATAAAATCTCTAATATGATCTTCACCAATCACAACATTGTTTCCTTGGAACTTAGGCAAGTACTTATGAGCTTTACTAGGGAGAGGATTCAGATTTGTAGGTAAAACAAAAGCTCTATATCTATTGGTCCTCCATTGATTAACATTAGCATTGACATTTTGATTGACATTTTGATTTGCATTAGGAGCTACCATACTCACTACAAGTTGATTCACTATAGGTACTTGGTTTACAATAGGAGAAGACTGATTCAAACCAAGATTTGGGCTAGAAACTAGAAATTGGAATTGAAGATTTTCTGTGAGACTTGAAAAATACCTTAGGATTTGGCACTCTAGCAAGCACTTCTTTGCCACTTCTTCTTGTAGATGCTAGATCCAGCTCCTCCTTTTATTTTTTTTTTGAGTTCATTCGGAGTCACCAACACAGATGTGCAAAGAAAGAGCAAGATCTTCAACAATACTTGGGCTAAGATTGCTCAACTTGATATTCACTCAACTCTCACAAATTCCACTCTAGGAGAGACTAAGAAAAACAAAACACACAAAAATACTAAGCCACCAAAAACTATTGGTTGATTGCCACACAAAAAGTTCTAGAATCATCCTCGAAAATGGTGCAAAAATTGTTGGTGTTAAGTTGGTGGGTAAAAGTACATAAAATAAAATACATAGGTCTTAGAACTCAACAAGAATTCTAAATCCTGGAAATGGTGCCAAAAATTGTTGTGGTGATTTTTTGTGTCCTTAAGAAATTGGGTTGTCATGCCATAAGAAAATCATTGGTTCACAAACAACACTATGGACTCTGGTGGATCCACCTCTTTAACTTAGGAAAATATTATCACAAAGACTCTAGATAGATCGAGTAAGGTAAGGACACCCTAGAGGTGAGCCTATAATACTTCTCATATGCTCATGCTCATCCAGATTAACAAAAATAAAGTAAAACTACAATATTAAAAATGACCAAGCTTTAGAGTAACTCCTAACTAATGCTTCAAGTAGTAGACCGGTGCCTTATCCATTGGGTAATTGTAGCTAGACTTAAAGGATGATGAAGAAAGAAGGGGAGGAGATAAAACTGAGCCAATCACATCCATTCAAATAATGTAACATAGATGATTAAACATGCCAATGAAAGAAGATACCACTTATACATTCAAATAATGTAACATATAAATGGGACAACAAGCAAAATTGCACATAAAATTGCTAAAAGGAGGAAGTAGGATAACATTGATCAATAGATCATTATAATGGAGTCTGGTCAGTGTAACTAGATCTCACTAAGCAAGTACAAACAAATCCTTCATTCAAATAATGTAATAGAGAACTGCAACTCTTCGTTCAAATGATGTAACAAAGAGCCTCCTAGCTTCGGTCTCAATCACTGGAAATGATCTCAATAAACTGGACACCTCCTCAGCAAACACCTACATAATGATAGGGAAGAAAATGGGGTGACTAGACAAGACACAAAAGAAAATACAATTGATAATGATGACACTCTAGTATACCTCTTGCAGAATTACTACACAAAAACTTGATGATCAAAGTTGTTGCAACCACTCTCTCATATAGCCTATAGATTGGTTCTCATTCAAAGCTTGATGATGAACCATAATTGCCAAAATTGCAACTGCTCCGGTGATGGCTCATAAGTCTAATCGTTACTAAAAATTGGGTGATGGCCCATAAAAATTGTAATTGCCTCTAAATTGATCCACCATATTGCTTGCATTAAATGGCCTGGTAGTGGTCAAAATGCCTCCATTCCTCTTGAAAAATAGCCCAAAAATGGCTTCAGAAAATTAATTTCCAGCTATTGAAACTCGACCACAAAAATGAGGTTAATTTTTAATTTTTAATTTTTCCATTTTTATAAGGTTTTAACTTTAGCCAAATTTTTATTTTTATTTAAATAATAATAATAAAACTATTATTATCAATAATATTGATAATAATAATATTATCATTTAATTATTTAATTAAATACATGCAAAATTACATATACGTATAATATATATAATATATAATAGTAAATAATATGTAAAGTATATAATATATAATATATATAATATACAAGCTTATATAATATATAATTTAATAGTTTTAATATGAATGAATGAATGAAAGATTTTAATTACGTCCACGAGACCCAAATATGGTCTATGGGACCTCAAATATGGAAGTACAATTACTCAAATCATATCATATGATCTTTAATATCTTTGAGAAGGTTGTTCCTTCTCCTGCTGATTTGTGTTAGCAATTCTCCAACTTTTTTTATTTTCTTGTCTTCAAATAAATCCGCCATAAACTCGTTCCCAAGTGTTTCTTTGTATTTGTCACGGATATCCGAAAAACTCGGGCATTTATAGATGAAGTGTTCCTCTGTCTCTACTGCCTCTGTCTTTGCATAGAGTACATATCCTTTCTTCCCATTGTTCTTTGGGCGTTGTCCATCTCCCTGTTTCACATCTAAGCCTATGAGAGCTAGTCCTTATCTGAGCAATGAGTATTTTTTCCTTCCACTTGATTTCAGCGCCTATATACGCTTTTTCCTTGTGGTCATACGTTGGGTTAAAATTTGCAATATAATATTGTCTTTTCTTGCTTGCATTTTTCCACATTCCACTTGAATTTTTCATTCACATAATTTTTAATGTCTTTGTTGACATTTGGGCATTCATTTATGTTGATTTCCCAACGTTTCATCCATTTCTGATTTTGTTTCATCCACGTATTCTTTCGCCTATGTAACTCTTCGTCTCTAACTACTCTAGGCCATCTATCATTTGTCATGTTTTCTATTTTTTTCAAGTAACATAACAGCTTGGTCATAGCAATTGCTTCTAAAGGGAACATTCCGGTTTCAGCTAGAATAATTTCATAAGGGGTTGTGGCCTTAATTTTGAGAAAGTTTGTGATTAGATATTTTTGAATCCTTTCTATTTGTCTCCATTTTGCATTTGTTGTGCCACTAGCCCACACCTCGCAACCATACAAGAGAACCGGTGTAACAAGTAGGCCAAATAAGACCTTGGTGGTCTTCCGAGTCCCACAACTCGGCATTCCTACACTGTTTTGAAGTGCATATAGTGCTCTCCGACCACTTTGAGTTCTTTTCATCCTACATGTATTCCAATTAAGTTTGTCATGAAAGTCTATGCCCAAGTATTTGTATTCTACTACTACATCAAGCGGTTCTCCTGCAAACTGAAATTTGAGTTGTTGCTTCTTCTTTTTGCTTGAAAAAATCATAATTTTTGTTTTGCTCGTGTTCACTGCATCCCAACTTCTTTACAAAAGAGTTCTAGAGCTTGAAGGTGATCTTCTAGATCTTTGGCTATTTTGGCCACAAGAATTACATCATCTGCATACATGAGGAGTTTTACCACATATTTGGCTAAATGCACACCCTCTCCCCCAAATTTGTTTATCCATTCTTCTAACTTGTCAATGTACTGACCCAAATAAGGTCGGAGATAGAGGGCAACCTTGTTTGACACCTATGTCACTACCAAAACATTCAGATAACCCTTCCTGTGTTCTGATTCTAGCTTTTACATGCTCATATAGTCTGTGAACTGCTGCCCTGTAGTGAATTGGAACCTCTAGTTCTTCCATTCTGCTCCATAATTTTTTCCTAGGCACTGTGTCAAATGCCTTTTTGAAGTCTACAAAACAACAAAAAGCCTCCTCTTTTTTCTCCCATATTTTTTCCACTATGTGTCTGAGCGTGATACAGTGATCAATAGTTGAGTGTTTGGGCCTAAAAACTGCTTGCCCCTTTGCTCTCTTTCCCTTTTCTTACGCCCATATGCTTGATCCTCCGCTCTATCATACTCCCAAACAACTTTGCAAAGAGAGGGTTGATCATGATAGTTCGATAGTTTGAGGGATTATTTACATCTCCACTTTTAAACAAAGGAATGGTCAAGCTAGTTGTCCACTCGGTAGGGAAGCCATTTTGTATGACCTCATTGAAAATTTCTTTGATTTGCGGTGCCAAGATATCTACCCCCCATTTTATATGCTCTGCTTGAAGATTGTTTATGTCACGGGCTTTTCCAGTTGCTAACTTTTTTATCCCTTGAATAATGTCTTCAATTGTGAAAAGTTCTTTCTTGACAATGATAGTAGGTGGTGTCTCCTGCTGGTTACTACGCCGATACGAGTTGTTTTGAATACTCCAACCATCGATTAAGCTGTTATGTTATTTTCGGTTTGCATCCTTTTCACGCTTAGTTCCTTCCAAAATTTCTTTGGTTCATGCTTCCCTAAATAAATAAATTCTTCCCTCCTTGTTTTAGTGTATTCTTCTTTTTTTGCCCTTACCGGTTTCTCATATGCTTTTTTGTTTGCTCTTGTTTTACCCGTTGGTTCCTTTAGTAATCTTCGCATTTTTTTGCAATCTTCATCGAACCATGGGTTGGTTGGGAAGCTATTCCTTTCTTTCTTTTTAGGTTTAGCTCTCTTGCATTTTTTTAGAGCTTCTTGAATAACTTGCATTAACCATTCACTCTTACTGTAATCTCTACTATTGTGATGTAGTTCTTCCCTTTCTGTAACTTATTATTTAATACTGCTCTAAAATTTTGCCGATTTTCATCTGTTAAGAGAATGTTTCCCTTGTGAGGATATTTATTTTGATTGCCTTGCAAGTTTTTTTCCCTTGGTTTGTCTCCATGCATTCGAAGTTTCATAACAATTGGGTTGTGATCCGACTTAAGTTCCACTGGAGAATCTTCCACTTCTAGCTCCTCTATTTTTGGTATGTAATTCCGTGAGCATATTACATAGTCTATTACACTTTGTCCCTTATATGTTTTGCATGTATACTTTCCTGAATTTTTCCATTTGTTCATCCCATTGCAAATAATCAAATTGTATATGCTTGCAAAGACCTAACAACTCTTCTCCATATTGCGTGATAGCCCCATGCTCATCTTCGAAGTCCTGGTCCACTTGTTGATTTTCCTCTTCGGCATCCAAAGAGGATTAATCTCAATATATTCGTTACCTTCTAGAATGTTAGCTTGCTTATTTGCTGTCCTTGCATTGAAATCTCCAATTAATATAATATCTCCCAACTTACTGTATATTGAAATGTCTCTTTTTAGGGAGGAGTATGGGTCTTCTCTGTTAAGGTCATGTTTCTTATAGAATTTAGAATTCTTGGGAGCAAAATAACATGCTGCTATGCTAATAACTGACTTATTTTCTAGGATCTCTATCCAAATGTACTTGTTTGTTTTCATCTTGTTTTTCAATTTTAATGACCCTATCCCATTCCTCTTTTATTAAAACCATAATACCCCCATGCCCTTTGCCATTTTCTGCTTGCTTTATTCCATACTTGCTATTTTTTTGTATCCCACAAATTTCGGAGTCCTACATCCATCGTGTTCATGTGTTTCTATCAATATGATTATATCTTTGTCTCTAGCAATGGGCCCTAACCCGGGTCCTCTTCTCCAAGGGAAACCTCTACAGTTCCAACTTACCATTGTAAGATGTTCCCAGGCGGGCCATACTCCCTATTTATTTTGGATTTGTTTAGATGTGATGTATGCCTTTCCATTTCTTAAATATGCCTGTTTCCCTTCATTCCTTGTTGCCCTCACCTTTTCCCATTCCTTATTTCTTTCTTCCTGCTTGTAAAAATGTTAGGTCATCATCTAAATAAAATTGTGACCCTCTCAGCATGCCTCTGTTTCTAAGTAACCTTATTTTATCCTCGTAGCTCATCAATGTGACCCGAATATGTCTATCTCTGCCTCCTTCTCTCAGCCTGCCAATTCTGCTTACTTTTTTTATCTGACCCTTCCATTGTAACCGATCTGACAAGAAGTTCCTGGTTAAACAATTTGTGTCTTCTCTGTCCCCATAATCTTTCAACCCTTTGATGATTATATTTGTTAACTTCTCATGTCTTTCTTTCTCTTCTGTTATTTGAATTTTTACTTGCTTCTCTATCAACTCTTTTTGTTGATTGACTGGTTCTTTTACTACTTGAGACCATGTCTTTGTCTTTGCTAATTCATTTCGTAGCTCATTTTCTCTTGTTTCAATGTTTTGGAGTGTTTTCTTTACCTCTTTTATTTGATTTGCATTTGTTTTTTCCACCTCTATTGCATCATTGATTGGGGGATGGATGGCTTGTTTGAGGACATGCCATTCACGTTGACCCATGTTTGCTAGGTTTTGTAGCTTTGACACTTGCTCCTTGAGTCTGGTTGTTTTCTTTTTCCAGCCTTCGAATGGTGTTTATAACCTCATCTGATTTAGTTTCTCTTAATTTCTCCCTCCTTTCCATGCTTTCAAGTTTCTCTTTCATCTTCATTAGCTCTTGCACACAAAGTCTTGGTGCCCACATGAGTGGTGTAGTTGTCGGACTGTAAGTTTCTTCCTCATCTGAAAACTCATTTTGGTGATTTGCCTTTGATTGTTCCTTATTCTCCACCTGTTTATGTGGTAGAATATTTTTTATTGTTATTTTTTGATATGCCCTTTTCATTGTTGTTGCCCTTGCTCGTGCTTGTCGACGCCTTAATATCCTCCAATACTGTTTCTCATTGACATATATTGGTTCTTGCAATTGTTGCTTCCCTTCTTCCATTTTCAAACCCTTTATAGCCGAACCCTTTGTACTATTGATCCGTTGAAATAAATGTGTAATAAAACCCTCTTGCTCTGCAAACCCTCTGCTGCAAACCCTTGCTGATAATAAAACCTTCTGCCGCAAACCCCTATAACGAATGTATTTCTCCTACCTACTTAAATTGTTTTATAAATCGAAAGAGGACAAAAAAATATGCTTACCCGATGAAATAGATGTTTAATACAATACTCCGCCGCAAACCCTCCTTGCTCTGCAAAAACCCTTTGCCGCAAACCCTTTAATTTTTTTTTGTGCTGATATTTCTTGTCTGGAGTGTACAGTTCAAATATTCTTCGTTCTATCGGCTCTGCTTCAGTATCCCCGTGCTCTGCTTCGTTATATAGGAGGGCTCACACGCCACCATGGAAATGGCCCACGTGGCCCTTTATTATTTATATATATTGAGCTCAAGCTTAATATATATAAATAATTAAGGGCTCATATAGGCCACTATGGACATGGCCCACGTGGCCCTTTAAAGGGAAATTTCCATTTATGGGAATGGGAATGGCCATTCTCATCGGCCGAAGGATATTTCCATCTGCCGATTAGCAATGGCCATTGGCCGAACAAAAAATATTTTTTATTTTTTATTTTAAGTTAATTAATATGAATCGTCGACGACCATTCTCATCAGTTGAACGACATTTCCTGCGGTCGATGAATGGCCATTAAAATTTTTAAAAATATATATATATTTTTTATTTTTTTAAGTTAATTAATATGAATGGTCAACGGCCATTCTCATTGACCGAATGACATTTCCTTCGACCGATGAGCAACCGAAAAATTAAAAAATGTATTTTTATTTTTTTAACTTACTTTGTAAAAAAGCATGCAAGGTCAATTGGCCGACTCCTTTCAAGAATCAATCGATCAGCTAAACTTAATGAAAATTTGATTTTAATTAATATCCTATTATCATATATAATAACGCTATTAATATATATAAAGTTTAATTAAATATTTAAATAAATTTAATTAAATTTAATTAAAAATAATTAAATTTAATTAAATACGTAATTAAATATGTATTCAAATTTTATTAAAAAGGAAAATATTTAATTAAATATTTAAGACCATGGGTCAAAATAATTAATTAAATTTTCATTAAGGTCCAAAAATGATGATAAGAGACCAAAAACGACGACCCAACTTTAGCGACACAATTCTTTTCAAAAATGCCCTCGGAAAGACGAGACAAGACCGGAAAAGACCCAAGGACCCAAAAATTTATTCAATAGAGATAGACTAAGGCAAATCTGAGCGGGCTCACAAGACACCAAAATTTTCAAAAACTAAGGGCAAAACAAGTTGGATTTTGAAGATCCAATAGGACCATTAAATTTAGTGGCCTATTCTCCCATTCCCCTAGTAGCAATAAAAGCATTGTCTACCATTGATGGGAATGGGAACAAAATAGCATTGGATCATCTTAGCGAACTATCGACACTCAAATCAATTCATCGCATATAGGAGAAGGATATAATGGTACGCTTGCTAACATGCTCTCTTCATGATAAGGTTGCTTTATGGCATATTTTGTTACCTAATAATTTAGTTACAAGTTGGGTATCAATCGTAGAACTATTTATGCATAGATTTAGTAGCATGGAAAATGATTGCTCTTTTATTTAAATTGAACACTATTCAAAGACATCCTCAAGAAAATATACACAATTCCAATACTAGATTCTTGAGAACCTTAAATTGAATCCCATAAAAGATTAGGCCAAATGAAGAACATGCATTACCATATTTCATCAAAGATTTATAATTTGACTTGGCCCTAATGGTATGTAATGCTAACCATCTTACATTAGCTATAGGTTTTGAAGAAGCAACCTAGGGAGAAGACAGTTTTAGTTGAGTAGGAAAATTGCCCCTTGCTCCACCAATGGTCTACGCAACCCATATTACCCAAAACACGTCCATATCTAGTTCTATGCCCACCATTTCACCCACTCCTAACCCCCAACCACATGCTGCCACTAACCCTTCTTCATTGTTGTATATCATTACTCATCTTTTCCAAAGCACTTTGTCCACCATAGCCTTTCGACCACAACTTTTAGCCCTCCCTACCCCATCCAACTCAACAATGGCTCAAACAATACTTTTGCGATGGGCTAAATGTTGAAAGTGATCAAAACCTTGATAAATCAGAATAATGTTGAAAGGTAACAGTGGCAACAACCACAAAATTGATAACCTAGGAAGATCCCATAATCCTACAAAAGAAAGGTCCAAGGTGTAGACCAATTGGTTATCCCAAACCTCGTAAGGGGGGCGGAGGTCCAAGGTTCAAATTATTAGGAAGTCAAGTCACTATCAGGGTTTCACTCAACAAAATCTAGAAGCAGAGGCTGCTACACATCTAGGCAACAGTGCTAGACGTCTAGACAACACTGCTAGACGTCTAGGCTGCTAGCTGTCTAGGCAGCAGACGTCTAGGCAGTAGATGTCTAGGCAACAATGTTAGATGTCTAAGCAGCACTACCAGACGTCTAGGCAGCACTGCCAAACGTCTAGGTTGCTAGACGTCTAGGCAGCACTGTCAGACGTCTAGACAGCAAACGTCTAGGTTGCTAGACATCTAGGCCAAACGTCTAGGTTGTTAGACGTTTGGATGCGGAAGACAAACCGTTTCAGTTGCGACTGGAAATGAATAGTTTTGCGGAGGCTTCCTTTGGGAGAGGAAACGAACAGTTCAGGGTCTTCCTTTTCTGCTCTATAAAAGGGGAATTGATCCCTTGCATATGATGTAACGTGAATGTAAAGTTTGCTGAAATAAATAAAAAGAAGAAGTTGCCATTGCCCCGTGGTTTCCTTACACATTGCAGGTTTCCATGTAAAATTCTCTGTGTAACTTGTGTTGTTTTGTTCTCTGTTATTGTGTTTCTACTTGCAGGTATAAAATCTGAAAATTAACTAACATCTGGTATCAGAGCCGACGTGTAACCAAGGTCGAGATTGAGAAATTTGATGGCAAGAACTTTGCCTATGGAAAATGAAGGTGGAGGATATGCTGGTTCAGAATGACGAAGCTCTAGCCTTGAAAGGGGTCGCGAGTAAACCAAGCAACATGAAAGATGAGTGGGCAACACTAGACAGGAAGGCGGCTTCTACGATCTATCTCTGCCAAGCAGACTCTGTCTTGTTCAATGTAGCTGAAGAGAAGACTGCGGGAGCCCTCTGGTAGAAGCTTGAAAAGTTGTATAAAACAAAATCAACAAAAAAGTTTTTTTTCTGAAAAAGCAGCTTTATAGCTTGAGGATGAAGAAAAGTTCATCCGTGGTAGATCATTTGAATGAATTTAATGCTCTTATCAGTAAACTGGTTTTAGTCAGTGTGAAGATGGAGGATGAGGACAGAGCTATCACCCTATTTTGTTCCCTCCTGGACACATGGGATCATATGGTGATGACCATCAGTAATGCATCATCAGGAACTCTAAAATTTGATGATGTGGTAGCCACTTTGTTGGTAGAAGAGTTGAGGCGAAAAACGTATCTGGAACCCTCAACCAATGAATCCCTATTTGTGAGAGGTCGATCTTTCGAGAGGAGTAAACAAGGTAGATCACAATCTAGATCTATGTCTAAAGGATGTAAGAAGAAAAGGCAAGTGTTGGCATTGTGGGAAGTCAGGACACTCAAAGGACTATTGGCACTTAAAGAATGGTGAAAAGCAAAATCAGCCATTAGCTAAGGTCTTCTGAAGCCTTCTGTATTAGTAACAACATATCTGTTTTATATACCTGGGTTTTGGACTCAGGTGCATCTTTCCACATGTCTCCCATAGAGACTGGTTTGACAAATATCAGCCATACTGTGGTGGAATGGTCTACTTGGGTGATGATCATCCTTTAGAAATTGTGGGAAGAGGGATATAAGGATCAGGTTGGACAATGGTAGAGAAAGGATGTTATGTGATGTACGACATGTGCCTAATTTACGAAAGAATTTGCTCTCAATCAAGATGATGGATAAGCTAGGGTATTCTATCACTTTCGGTAACAACTATTGCAAAATTACTAGAGGAGCTCTTGTAGTAGAAAAGGGAGAATCTTATGGGACCCTATATCGTTTATGCGGTAATACGGTGACAAACCATGCAACAGCAACAACTTCTGTTCAGGATGCAGTAATGCTATGACATCAACGCCTAGGCCATATGAGTGAAAAAGGTCTGAAATTTTTGCATGATAGAGGTATGCTTTCTGGGATTAAGTATTGCAATTTAGACTTGTGTGAGCACTGTATTTTTGGTAAACAAAAGAGGGTCCGGTTTACTGAAAGCCCTGGTAAGAGTTATGATTTTCTGCAACTTATACATTTGGATATATTTGGACCAGTCCCCACTCAGTCCTTAAAAAGTGGCCATCTATTTTCTAACTTTTATAGATGATTATTCTAGGAGAGTGTAGGTTTATTTTCTGAAGAAAAAGTCAGAAGCTTTGCATAAATTTAAAGAGTTCAAAGCACGGGTAAAAAAAGAGTTTGGGCAAGTCGATTTTATATCTCGGGTCAGATAATGGGGGTGAATGTTGCTCCAAGGAATTTGATAAATTTTGTACGCAGGAAGGTATTAAGCACCAGAAGACCGTACCATATACTCCACAGCAAAATGGTGTGGCTGAGCAGATGAATCTCACAATCATGGAATGTGCAAGAAGCATGCTTAGCACAACCATGTTGGAGATGGGCAGAGGCTGTTAATATAATTGTTTATCTTATTAACAGGTCACCTACAGTTGCGTTGGACGGACATATTCTGGAGGAGGTTTGGTGTTGTAAGCCAGTTGATTACTCTCATCTGCATACCTTTAGTTGTGATGCGTTTGCCCATGTACCCAAGGAAAAAAGGTCCAAACTTGACTCGAAGTCAAGCAAGTGTGTTTTTCTCGACTATGGAGATACAATGAAGGGGTATAGATTGTGGGATCCTATTGCCCACAAGGTAATTATTAGTCGGGATGTAGTTGTTGATGAAAGATCCATGTAAAGGAAGGAGGTACACCAAACTCCTAATGTTGTGCCAGTTGAAGTAGAAATGAGTGAAGATGAATATGAAAATCAGCATGCTGAATTTTAAATTCAGCATGCAGAATAACAAGTAGAGCAGCCACAACGGTCACAAGACCAAGAGCCACAATCAACAAATCATTGGGTTAGAAGATCTACACGTCCACAAAAGTGTCCGGAAAGGTATTCTCAAGTTTATCAATCCTCTTTTGCTTTGTTAACTGATGATGGTGAACCTAGTTCATTTTAGGAAGCTAGAGAGTCTAAGAATGCAGAAAACTGGAGGAAATCCATGGAGGAGGAAATTGAGGCACTTCACAAGAATAAAACGTGGGAACTTGTGGATATCCCACCTGGAAGAAAGACTATTGGAGACAAGTGGGTTTACAAAGTAAAGAACAACGATGGGTTGTTGGAACGCTATAAAGCTTGCTTGGTGGCAAAAGGCTATGTGCAAAATTCAGGTATAGACTTTAATGAAATTTTCTCTCCAGTTGTTAAGATGACTACTATTAGAGTTTTACTTGCACTTGTAGCAACACAAGATTTAGAATTGGAGTAGCTTGATGTAAAGACTGCTTTCCTGCATGGTGATCTCGAGGAAGAGATTTATATGGATCAACCTTAGGGTCATGAAGAAAGAGGCAAAGAGCATTTGGTTTGCATACTGAAGAAATCACTGTATGGGTTGAAATAGGCGCCAAGGATGTGGTACGGGAAATTTGACACCTTCATGAAAATCCAAGGTTTTAGCAAGAGTGAAGCTAACAATTGTGGATACTATAAGAGGTTTGATGATGGCAATTTTATTATTTTGTTGTTGTATGTTGATGATATGCTGGTTGCAGGCCCCAACATGAAGAAAATCATTGAACTTAAGGCTTAGTTGGCTAGGACATTTGAAATGAAGGATTTAGGAGCAACAAACCAAATTTTAGGTATGAAGATACACAAGGACAGAAAATGAAGAAAGATCTGGTTAAGTCAAAAGCCTTATATAGAGAAGATTTTTCAGTGCTTCAATATGCAGAATGCAAAACCAATTAGTACCCCACTTCTTTCACACTTGAAATTGTCTTCCAAACATTTCCTAGAACAGAAGCAGAGAAGACAAGCATGTCTCGTGTACCGTATTCATCAATAGTAGGAAGCCTCATGTATGCCATGGTGAGCACCAGACAGGATATTACCCAAGCAGTGGGAGTAGTCAGTCGGTGCATGGCAAATCCTGGTAAGGAGCATTGGAATGCGATGAAGTGCATATTTAGATATTTAAGAGCCACTTCAGATGTTGCCATTTACTTTGGATCGGTAGATTTACAAGTTAAAGGTTTTGTGGATTCTAATTATGGTGGAGATAGAGATGGGAGAAAGTCCACTACAGGATATACCTTCACTCTTGCTGGTGGAGCGGTGAGTTGGGCTTCGAAGTTGTAGTCTGTGGTGGCTTTATCAACCATTGAAGTAGAATATATTGCAGTGACTCATGCCAACAAAGAGGCAATTTGGCTAGAGCAACTTTTGGGTGACTTCACGATAATGCAGGAGAAAATTATGTTGCATTGTGATAGCCAAAGTGCTATTCAGCTAGTGAAAACCCCAACATTCCATGATCACACGAAACACATTGATGTCAAGTACCACTTTATAAGAAATGTGGTGGAAGAATGTAGGATCCTGTTGCAGAAAATTGACACTAAGGTGAATCCTACATATCTGCTTACAAAGTTGATCAAGACAGAGAAGTTTGAGTGGTGCATAACTTCTCTAGGCTTGCTGAAAATATAACAAGGGCAGCATTGGGAAATTGGCACTAGATGAAAAACATTGGTAAAAAGAATTCCTGTGTACTGACTTCAAGTGGAAGAATGTTAGGAAGTGAAGTCACTATCAAGGTTTCAGTTAGCAAAAGCTAGAAGCAGAGGCTGCTAGACGTCTAGGCAGTAGTGTTAGACATCTAGGCATCACTTCTAGATGTATAGGCAACAGACATATAGGTTGCTAGACGTTTAGGCAGCACTGCTAGACATCTAGGCAACAAATGTCTAGGCAATAGTGCTAGACGTCTAGGCAGCATTGCTAGATGTCTAGGCAGTAGACATATAGGTTGCTAGACGTTTAGGCAGCATTGCTAGAAATCTAGGCAGCAAATGTCTAGGCAATAGTGCTAAACGTCTAGGCAGCATTGCTAGATGTCTAGGCAGCAGACGTCTAGGCAGCTAGACGTTTAGGCAGCTAGACGTCTAGGCAGCATTGCTAGACGTCTAAGCAGCAAACGTCTAGGCTGCTAGACGTCTAGGCAGCATTGCTATATGTCTAGGCAACAACCGTCTAGGCTACTAGATATCTAGGCAGTAGATCTAGACGTCTAGGCAACATTGCCAGACATCTAGGCAGCAGACGTCTAGGCTGTTAAATGTCTAGGCAATACTGCTAGACGTCTAGGCTGTTAGATGTCTGGATGCGAAAGACAAACCATTTCAGTTGCGAGTAGAAACGAATAGTTTTGCGAAGGCTTCCTTTGGGAGAGGAAACGAACAGTTCGGGGTCTTCCTTTTCTACTCTATAAAAGGGGAATTGATCCCTTGCATATGATGTAACATGAATGTAAAGTTTGCTGAAATAAATAAAAATAATAAGTTGCCATTGCCTCATGGTTTTCTTGCACATTGTAGGTTTTCACATAAAATTCTTTGTGTAACTTGTATTGTTGTTTTGTTCTTTGTTATTGTGTTTCTGCTTGCAGGTATAAAATCTGAAAATTAACTAACACAAATCTCGGGCCTCGTCGGACTGAATGTTTGTTCCTTTCCTGGTGCTTTCAGCGATGTAAAATGTTTAAAATGATCGTGGCATTGTGGTTATAGGGGCGGACTGCGCGGATCTCTGTGTGGCGGCTTCTAGGGCAGACATCGCAAAATACTGTGGTGGCCATAAAAATCCAGACAGCATGCCCGGATTCGTGGCGGCTACCGATTCCACCATGTAAAAACCAAAAAAAAACAAAAACAAAAAAACATCTTACAAAAGATCAAGTGTCGCAACAAAACAAGTCAAACTCATAATCATATGGTGAAAACCTACTCCGAGGTAGAGTTGACATGGTTTCTTTTTTGTAATGATAGACATGATCCCACAAAATGTGCTGGATCCATCAAACATTATCACTATCCAATATAATCAACAATACTAAGCTCAACAGGTTACTATCTTGAGTCAATTAGTCTCTATAATTAATTAACCCCAAATTCAACAATCAATACCCAACCCTAACAATGCCATCCTAGCCAACTTTAGCACTATAGAAATAGATGAAGATTCGAAATTCAAAGACAATGCTATATACACTAATCAACAGAGGGTTGAAACTAGGGTAAGAGGAAGGCTTCCAAAGAGCAACTAGCTAAGAAGCCAAATGAGACCAGTAAGGTACGATGGTCCTTAGGAGAAAGGCCACCATTGCATTTAAAAGATAAAGTAAAAATAGTGGCACAACAAGAGAAACAAAAGGAAAAAGAGAGTACAAATAGGGATGTCACTAGGATGCCTCAAAAGGAAAGAGAAGAGGCACAAACCAATAGGGAGTGAAAAATAGATAAAGGAAAGGACCTCAAAATAGATAAAGGAGATGAAGGAAGAACAAATAAGCCTACATAAAGGAGGAGTAATAAAGAAAGAGGTATGCTTGAGAAAGAGGTAAATCGACAACTAAAACACCCCTCTCACAAGAGAAGAATGCACGACAACTAGAAGGCAATATCAAAAGTTCAAAGCAAAGTGAGAGTGCCTTTGTGGAATTCAAGTTTAACATAGAAAAATAAATGAAAAAGACACCAGCTAAAGTCAGTACGCTAGAAGCGTTACTCTACCCGAGCAACGAGACATTCTCCAAGAGGCTTTGAAAGAGTAAGAAAGGAGTTATGTTAAGGGTAAACAATTAGAACCTACTCTGTCGAATATAGTTGATCAATAAAATTTGATGGCGTAGCATCTAGCTGACATTCAAGTCAATGTGTTTACTATTGAATGTCCTGAAGTGTAAGATGTTAAAGCCACCCTTGTTTTATGTGACCCTCAAAATTGAAAACCACATACTAAGGAGTTGCATAGTTTATTTGTGGGTAGCAGTTACAAATATGCCTAAAGTTGTTTGCGAGGAGATGGGTTTGGCTTAAACCAAAATGACTAGGCACCTGATCCAAATGGACGACACAAGGGTTAATGCAGTGAGGATACTCAAAGACCTAATCATGACTATAGCTAGACACCAGGAGTTTTTAGTAGTGCAAGAGGTAATAGTTGTTGCCCTCCCTCCGTACATAGGTATGTTGCCATCTAGAGAGTGGACATGCAAGCTATTAGAAGATGGTTACCTAACAATGGATTATAGCCATATGAATGTGCCTAAATATGGGAAGGTAATTAGGGAATGAAAATGAACCACCTTGCAACTACTTACTACTTAAGCTAGATGATGAAGGCGTTGTAAACTGGAATCAACTCCCAAAGTTCATGGAAGATGATGAGTATCTTGAAGATGACCAAAACTTAGAAGTTGACATGATAATTGGTGTTTTACAAGATGAAGACTTAGAGGTTAACTATGAAGAGACTAAACTCGGTAACTATATCATCACTAAAGTGCCATCTAATCTCCCAACCTTAACAAGCCAAGGAGCAAACAAAACCTATATTATGTACTTCGATGACACCAAGACAAGGAATGGCGCAAGTTTTGGTGTGCAATTCATTGACCCATAGGGTGCATAGACTCGCTTTGCATGTAGGTTGTTCAATTGTATCAACAATATGGCTGAATACAAGGCACTTTGTTCTAGTGTGAGAAATATAAGTTGGGAATTAAAGACCTAGGAATACATGGCAACTCTGAACTAATTGTAAGATAGGTTAATTCTCAATGCCCCACAAAGAACAAGCATATGAAGTCATACAATCATTGGGTTTGGAATTTGTCAAAAAGTTTTGACACATGAGATTAAAGCAATTCCCAAAGAATCGAACATAAAGGCAAATGAGTTTGCAGTCATGGCAACTAGGTTCGACCCTACCAAGAATATGTGGGCTAAACCTAGAGAACTAGAGGTAGTCTTCAAACCAATTGTACCTAATAATTCTAATCATTGGCAAGTATTTAACAATGATGAAAAAATAATATAATTCCTTATTAGAGAAGCCCAATACATTGACGAGAAGAATGAGTACAAATATGACATCAAGGATGGAGTCACACAATTGAAATCAAATCAGTTACCCAAGGGTTTGATCACTCTAGAAAGCTTGTTTAATCCGAAAGAAAATAAAAGGAAAATAAGCCTCAAAGTGAAATCCTCCTCAAATCACCCTCTTGAAGTAGTTGGGGGGAAGAACCTACCACTTGGAGAATTTCACTCAAGAAGAAATGGACCTTTTCAAAGAACTGTGGCAACTATGGAGACATTATTGCATGGTCATATGAAGAACTCAAGTTATAGAACTACAAATTCATCAAGCATACCTTCAAGTTGAAACCTGGTGCTAGACCATTTAGAAAAAAACAACGATCGTTGAACATTAAAATAGAGGTAATGACAAACGTTTGAAGCTCCTATAGGCCCAGATGATATTTCCAATCAAGCACTCCACCTGGGTCGCCAATTTGGTTTCAATATGTAAGGAAAATGGAGACACGAGGCTACGCGTCAATTTCAGAACCTTAAAATGAGCTTCATTAAAGGATCACTATCCATTGTCTGCCACTAATCATATTCTCCAAAAAGTTGTTGGGTCAGATGTTGTCTCTCCTTGATGGTTTCTTAGAGTACAATTAGATTTGGGTCAAAGACAACGAACAACATAAGACCACCTTCACCACTATATGGGGGACCTTTGCATATCAAAGAATGTCATTTGGTCTATCAAACATGAGGGAAACTTTCCAAAAAGCTATGCACATGACATTCAGCAGAAACAATTATGATATAGCTTACTAATCTAACTGTAGGTGAAACAATTATGATATAGCTTATTAATCTAACTGTATATTCCAAAAATAAGAGTAAGCACATTGAGCATCGAGTCAATCTTCCAAATGTGTAGAGAGTTTGATATCTTTCTTAATCCCAAGAAGTCTATTTTTATGGTTCAAGAAGGCAAATTGCATGGTCATGTGGTATCAAAAGAAGGCTTTAGACATAGATCCCTATTGAATAAAAGTCATCTAATATATCCCATTGTCTTGTTCTATCAAGGGAACTAGGTTGTTCCTAGGTCAAACTAGATTGTTGCTAAATTCATCACAAATTTTTCCCAAATGGTCAAGCCTATAGCCAAATGTTGAAGGATGCCTCTCTAGAATGGATTGATGAGGGAAAGAAATCTTTCCAGAATGTTAAAAGCACCATCACCATAGCCTTGATCTTGATCAACATATGCAAATATATGGCCATAGGACAAGTTCCAAAAGGGTTGACAACCAAAGAGAGCTTGATTCAAGTGATACATTATTACTGGCTTGATCATTTCTTGTTTATGAAAGAATATGATGGCGTCTTGCTATGCTACATAAAAGAAGAAAGGATAGAGGTCATAATTATCTAGAACCATGATGAAGAGGGGAATTAATTTGCACCCACAACAACTCACAAGATCCTAACATCTAGATACTATTGGCATACCATATTCACTAGTTGTTGCTAGACGATCAAATACTATAGATCCTACTAAATGTTCAAAGGAAGGAAGAGAACTCCGACACTTGTAAGCCCTTCATCGTGAACAAACCATTCAAAAAATGAGGCCTATACTTCATAGGAAAAATTAACCATTTTCAAGTGCAAGACATGGATGGATCCTCACTGCTATGAATTATTCACTAAGTGGGTTGAAGCAGTCCCAACCAAAGCAGCTAATCAAGAAACACTCGTTCAATTGTTAGAAGATATCATCACTAGTTTTGGGGCATCAACCTCCATAGTCACAAATAATGCCACCTACTGCAAGGCAACTAGGGTAATGAAGTTTTCTCTAGAATACGATTTTTTGCTCAAGATATCCTCCAATTACTATCCCTAGGGCAATGACTTGGTTGAATCAACTAACAAAATTATCATAAGGATCTTGAAGAGAACCATTTCTAAGTCACAAAGGGACTGGCATACTAAGCTTTGTAAATCATTATGGGCAGACCGAGTAACTCCAAAAACATCCACCAGTTTGTTGCCCTACAAATTAGTCTGTAGCAAAGAGTTATTACCAATCAATTTGGATCTTCCTTCCCTCCAAATGTCACAACTTGAATTAGAAGACATCGACATCAAGCCCATGCAAGCAAGGTTGAACCCATTATTGGCCCTAGAAAAAGAAAGAGAAAATGCCTTCAAGAGAATAATGCAACCCAAGAGGTTGTTAAAAGGTGGTTCAACAAACGAGCCACAAATATGGACTACAAAGAAGGAGATCTCGTATTCAAGTGGGATGAAGATCGAGAAAAACCAAGAGAACACCAATTTTTTGAATCCTTATAGAGCAAGCCTAATCAAATTTCAAATACCGTAGGCTTAAATGCCTACAAACTTGACACATTTAACGAAATAATGTTGTCTATTTCTATAAACGGGCAACCCCTCCACCTAATTTAGTAGCAAAAATTATGGGCAAAAAAGTATGTAAATATGTACAAAGATTCTGTATGGCTATTATTTTCGTAATTATCTCACCTTTTTCTTCTATGAATCCTACTTCGGTTCATTCTCCTTCATTTAAAAATTTCTTATCATCTCACCTCATTTCCCCTTCTTTATCTCTCTTGTCATCTTATCATGTATTCCATTAAAAATTAAATTAAAATAAATAAAAGTAGGCAAGTCGCTTGCATTTTCTAGTGGCGTGCTTGTCAAGGCCCTGCCTTATGAGCCAACCACCTACTTGGGCCCGTGCGTAAGCCGCAAGCAGGGGACAAGCCTTTAAAGCTTGCGTGAGGCAACCCCCCACACTATCCCCTTTGTCATTGCAAACTACCACCACATGAATTACTCTGCCATCACCTATTGCTCTTCCCTTTGCAATTTGTTGAGATGCGTGCCTCCTACCTCTTAGGCACCAACCACACTCTTCAAACTAGACAACCTAATTGGATCATGTAGTACTTTAGGCAGTCGGTAAGGTCGAAACCCCACGAGGTATGCCTTAGCAAAACCACCTTTTTCAAACAGCTAGCCCTATCTTCTAAGAACAAATCAAGGGAGTGAATCACACAAGAATACAAGTGAACCGCTTGAGTCAAACTTCTTAAAGATTTTCAACCCCCCGCAGGTCAAGAGAATCACTCATTAGCATGGGCAAATCGCTTGAGAAATTGAGCAAATTGCTCTAAGACCAAAAACTTTTCAAATACCCATAATGCAAGCAAATTGCTTACATTTGTGAGTGAATCACTCCATTTTCCAAAGCTATGCAAACACATCAAATGCAATCAAATTGATCCGATTTGTGAGTGACTTTCTCTATTTTTTGACTTAGGAAATTTTGTCTTTTTCTAAAATTTCATCATTGTCTCTTTTCATCCCAAATCATCATTAATACCATTTTTACATCCGCAAGCCCTTCCTTGCCCAAAGCACATCTTGTTTCATGACCTTCCATTGTTGCCACTCCATCCACATACCATCCACCATTGCTTCCATGGGAGGCATGACCATCAAGGGGACAACAAAATAAGGGAGGAAATAGAGAGAGAGGTAGGGATCCCCTCTTCTAAAGGGACCTAAAGAATTCTATGGTGCTCCCTATAGAAGGGTGGAGAAGAACTATATGCACTCAATTAGACAGGTCATGAAGGAAGCCTTTAGGAGGTTCAACTTGGGACACCAAACCAACTCCTAGAGCACAAGCCACATATGGACATCAGGGCTAGCCATGCACCTAGTGCATCAATTTTGGAGTTACCTAGAGTTAGTGGAAACTATTGTGGATAGATATGACCCCCTAGGGAGAAGTTTTAGACTTCCCCACTAGAATGAGGATACATTTTAAATAAGGGAGAGAGTCATAAGGAAGATGCTTAAGGCAATTGACAACTCAACAATGTGGATTTATTATAACCCTAAAATCCAAAATCCAAAAGGATTTTTATTACAAACACGTGGGCATCTACCAACAGGATTTCTTAATCCCCTACTTAAAACCCAACTTGCCAACCAACTTTATTATTCCATTGAAGTTGGACTTATTCAAAATATGTATAGATAGTGTTGTTTGGTATAGTCACAGTTTTGGGAAAAAGGAGTGATCTAAAGCTCTATGAGGAGTGTATTGCCCTACTTCACACCATTTAGACCTACCTCGACCATTCACAAATGATTGACTATGTCAAGCACATAGCAAATTAAAAGGGCAGTCAACCAAATGCCTTCAAATAGGAAAGAAGATTCAACTACACCTCCTACTTAGTCTAGCTCATTCTATGTTTATACATTGGTTCCCAACCCTGCAGCTCGATCAAGTAGGAGTCGATGGGCAACCACTTTCAATAGTTGAATACACATATGTACCTCGTTGAGAAGCAAGTAATATCTCCTATCACTTCTATGATAAGGTGTGTGAGATAATTATGGAGCAGTTCAGATGAAAGGCACCAAGGTTCTAAGATGAGGCATGACAACTTATAAGTTCTAGAGAATGGTCAAGCAAAGATTTCTACTTAGGGAGGACCCAATCCTTCATCCACCTCTATGGCTTTTTAGATATGTCCTTCAAATTGTCTGCACATGTACCAAACTACATGTTCAATATGGAGTACATGTGACAACTCGACAACTTGGACCTAAAGTACTTCAAGATGTAGAAGAAGTCCACCTTCTACCCACTCAAGAAATCGATCATGAAGATTACACCAAAGTTGCATGGATTCCACCAAGTGGAGGAGGCAAGACTAATAGATATGGGAATAGAATAGATGTAGGATCGCTAGTCCTATGACCCATGAGGAATCTTTGAGAAGACATTGAGAAACAAAAATGTAGATATCTCCTTTGCACATGAAAAAATATGTAACAATCAAGAGGAGGCAAATCCCAACGAAGAATTGGTCTAGGCCTCTTTAGGGAGTAACCATGGATTTGAAGATGAAATCGTAAGTTGGAATACCAATCCACCAGAGTGACACACCTTTTACACAAAGGTGAAGGATGATTTTGACCTAGATACCAAAATAAACCATCAAAAGTTGGGGGTAATTAGAAATCCTAACATGGCAAAGAATGAGGTATAAGATGGACACAATCACAAAGACTACTAGTGACAACCCATTCAACAAAGAGTTATTTGCCATATGGGACAAAAGGCACCCCAAAAGTGCGAAGAGGGTCAAAATCATCAGTGAAGTGGTGGGAAATGCCTCAACCTGTCAAGGACCAAAGAAGAGAGTAGTGCCTAAGATCACCATCTTTGTTGTACCAATGACATTGGCAATGGTCAATTCAATTGTAAGACAAACAACAATCAAAGAACAAAGGGGTTTTGATAGGTAGGGGTCCATGTTTGACGAGGTTATAGTGGCCCACAAAAAACAACAATAGACAACTCAATTTGAGGAGGGGAGATCCTTCAAGGAGGCTCCCCCCTCAAGTTTGGAATGACCAACATCATGAGCACTATTGCTACCACTCTCACTTCCATACCACCCACCATCCACTGCTTCTCCTTCTTTCTCTATCCATTATTCTGCTATTCCCCCTTCTTCTCTCCCTTACCATTCTTTTGTTGGACTTCCTTCATCTTCCACCAGTGCAACTCACAATTCTCCAAGGGACCCTGCCCCTAACAATTTTTGTCACAATCAAGACCACACCTATCACATCATTCCCATTGCCTACCATTCTTCTTTAGGTATGGCCCCATTTGATGCCTTGAATGGCAAGGGATGTAGAACGCCTTCGTCATGGGACAACTTAAAGTATCGGGTCGTGATCGAACCGAACATGGTACGAGAAATGGAAGATCAACTTAAGACAATCAGGCAAAGGCTTAAGGAAGTTGTCGACCATTAGAAAAGCTATGTTGATCTGAAAATATCGCCAAGGGAATACTCTGTGGGAGACAAAGTGTTCTTAAGGGTTAGACCGATGAAATGCGCCATCAAAATCCACAAAGTTGGATCCTCGATTTGTTGGGCCTTATGAGATCACTGAGAAGATTAACCTAGTTGCGTACAAACTCGCCTTGCCACCCAACCTATCAAAAATCCATGACATCTTCCACATATCCTTGCTTAGGAGGTACATTGCTAAGCTTGACCATGTGTGGGATGTTTCTAAATTACAGATGGCAAACCTCGAGGCAATTGAAGTGATGCCAGTAAATATCCTAGAGTTTTGTTCCAAATTAATGAGGAAACAGACTCTGAAACAATGTAAGGTCCAATGGGACCGTTATTCTGAAAGAAGTGCCACTTGGGAAAAAGTGGATGATATGGAAAGACATTTTCCCTTTTTATTTGAAAATATATTGTAATAACATTTTATGGCAGGAAAACACATGGGATTGTGTTTAGTCCAAGGGAGGTAGTATGTCATACCCCACCTTGGTAGGACTCAATTATGAAATAGACTTTATATTGAATTATGTTTCAATGCTTTATGGTTATGCAATATTTATATTGATTTATCTTTGAGGAATATGGTACTACTGATGTTTGATTTTGGATACAATACCAGGTACCCTCAAAGGTGGCAAGGAAGTAAACCACCAATATCGATGTGCCAAGGGAAATGGAAATGATGACTATGGCGGCTCAGGGTAACATGAACAACTACCCTCATATAGGCATGCATTCTTGCTTTAGGGTGATTGCCAATAATCCAACCATCCTTAGCTCAAAGTTGGTAACCTAGAAGTTACCGTAAGTCTTCGACTGTGATAGGTGATTTGGGTTTACAATAAGTCACCCACCTTGTTTGATGCACTTGATTGCTCATTTTTGTTTACATGTGTGTTTATGTGTAAGTGGATTTGGTGTAGAATCCCCTTTGGAAGGGATTAATAGACATAGAGGCTCTATTAACCCTAGGCCACTTAAATACCATACTAATGTTTAATATTAGTATAGGTATTTTATTTGAACTAATAAAAATAAGAAATGATTAATGACTTTTATGGTTTGAATTAAATTGGATTCAATATTATAAATATGAATGCTTTAAAGATTCAATTTAATTCTCTCTTTTACCTTTTGAATAGATAAAGAAATGAATAACTTTATCTTTTATAAGTTTGAGAAAGAAATGAATAGCTTTACAAATGAAATAAAGAAACAAATGGATTTTCATTTAAGGCAAGATATTTGGGGAAAAGGGAAGAACCATTTTAAAATTCAAATATCTCTTTTTGGGTCGCCTTGGGTAAGCATGGTATTACTTTTGGTGGATGGCATTTATGTCAAGGGGACTTTAGAGGCTTTAGGTAGATGGGCTCTCCTTGTTAATAGGGCCAAGAGTTTTAGAATGGAGGGATTCTTTTTGGAATAAAGTGATCCTTTGAGGAAGAAGGCTAGGAGACCACGACGAAGGAAGCTTGAAGAAACCGTTTGAATGGGGATTCCATCCTTATCAGGTGTTCAGGTTGGGATATTCTTTTACCACCTCGCTTTGTTTGTATCTTTTATCGAACGCGTATTTGTGGCATTAAAACCCTGTTAAAGCTTTGGTATTTATGTTACATAGACTCCCTTCAAATTTTTCATATGCTTTAAGCTTCGTTAACTGTTATTTACTTCTGCTTGAGACGTTTAACTACTCAAGCCAGTGTTGGGTTTTTCTTGTGAACCATACCTCTTTAGCTCTGTTCGGCCCTTGTACCTTCAACCCTGTAAACTGACGGTTTTAAAAACCCGGTCAGCTTCTTCGAAAGCGAGTTGGTTAGGAGGCAGTCGATCATGTTTGATCGACCTCCTTTAACCTTATCCTTGTCAGATTTATCTAAAGCTTGGTTTTTGATGTAAGTCCCTGTGCATTGACAGCTACCCTATTTTAGACATCGAGTAGCCTGCGACTTACGTCGCTTCTTCAACCTGTCGTAGGGGGGGATTCACCTTATCCTTATGTGATTCGGCGATCAAACCTTGGGGGATGCTTGGAACCAATGGTTGTTGTGTCGGTTCCTTTGGTTTACATGGTGTAATCGCCATGTATCATATTTTCTTAACCAATTGAGTCATTGTTTGATGCCCACAATGGTGACGTTCAATCTCGTTGTCACATGGTAAGTTCTTCCTAAGGTTTAACCTTAGGGAGAGGTGTAGTCTTAATGAAGCCGCCATCACCACGACGTTGTTGAGCGACGATTCGCAGGCGGTTGAGCGCAAGCAAGGGGAGGCCTAACAAGCCTTCCTTGGGCAATATCCCACATGGGATACGCCCAGGCGCATTAAGCACCTCAAAGGGAGCCGACCTCCCTTAAGCTATCGACCACAAGTTGTGGTCAAGAGGTGGCACTCCACTTGGTGGGTGACCCTGTGCCAGTTGAGGGCGCCTTTGGCTCTGTGCCATGTGGACTGACTTATCTATGACCACTACTTATCTAGTTGTTTGTGCATTGCCACATGGTGTGTTGCGGCTGGTTGTCATTGGTTCCCGCCAGTGGTGAAGGCGACCTTTTAAGCCCTCGTGTTTTAGGGGCGTTGGGATAAATCTCACACGCCTAGTGTGGGGGCTACCTTGGCGCCTAAAAAGGGGAGGGTTTCCCCTTAGAAGTGACCACCTCTAGGTTGGTCACAAGGAGCCTACTCGAGCCACCTTGGTATTAACGCCTTGGGCACGAACTATGTTGTTTCTGGTTAGTTTACGTTTGCGTGGCTTTTTGCTATCATGGTTGACTGTGGACCCTGCTTGGTATTGTCAAACTGCCACGTGAATGGTGGGGTCTGTTTTTTGTTGTTGACCAACTGAATTATGGTCATAGCTATATAAAAACCCCCTTTTTGCTTAAATGAAATAGATGGTAAGTATCAAATGAAATAGAGGGTATGAATGGTATTTTTGTTTACAAAAGGGAACGATAATGATTTATTTAAATTAAAGAAAGGATATTTGATTTACTTAAATTAAATAAATGGTTTTGTATAAGTATTTAATTGTTTAAGAGTATGGGCTCTTAAGTAATTAAAGAAATGGTTTTTGTGTAAGTATTTAATTAGTTAAGGTTATGGGACCTTAATTGATTAAAGAAATAGTTTTTGTGTAAGTATTTAATTAGTTAAGGTTATGGGACCTTAATTGATTAAAGAAATGGTTTTTGTGTAAGTATTTAATTAGTTAAGGTTATGGGACCTTAATTTATTAAAGAAATGGTTTTGTGTAAGTATTTAATTAGTTAAGGTTATGGGACCTTAATTTATTAAAAAAAAATGGTTTTGTATAGATATTTAAGAGGATGGCCTCTTAATTGGTTAAACGAAATGGCCCTATACATTAAAGTATTGACCTTTGATTGATTAAAGGAAGGTTTATTGAATTTCTCCATGTTTGATAAATGATAAATGACTTTCATTCCTAAAGGATAAAATGAATCTCCTTTTATGATAAGATAAAGAATGGATGTGGGAAATTATGGGGTTTCCTTTTGATGTTTTGAGTGAATTATTTATGAATAAATGCATTGAGTAGTTTGTATAGTTGCAATTTGGAATCCAAATTATAAATGCACCTTTTTTCATAAGTCATTTAGTAGATACATTTAGATGCATGCTTCATAAGATCCATGAGTTGTCCTGATCCCTTACCACCATCAATTGAGCGATGGAAAAGCAAGAAGGACCAAGGAGGACACTTAGATCCAAAACATTGACCTTTGATATATGTTGTAGTGAAGACTTGTTATGGAAAACATATTATGGAGTAGACTCTGGTTGAGCAATCTCCTAGTTGGATAATGATGTAATACTTCATTCTTTTAAAGTGTGGGAGTACTTTAGTCAGTGTCCTCTTCATCTCCTCCGTGATATTGAATTTGGCGAAGGTGATCTCCCTTTTTGCAATAAAACTGGGTGCCTTCCTAGGGGTTGTTTGGTGCCCTTTGTGCATAAGAGAGGGATATTTCAACCTTATTTCAGCCACTCTTTGCAGTGGATCTCCTCTCTTGTCACCTTCTTTTCAATTGAATTTTCAATTGCTTGTTTGTTTCCTTCATCCGCCATTGGTGCTTTCCCTTTGTCTCCTCTTTGATATTTATCAAATGATGTTCCCTAATTCCCCTTTGAAGCTGTGTCTACTTCTTCCCTTCTAGTATTTTCCTTCTCCTTTTGCTTTTCTTGTTGTGCTATGATGACCCTTTGTCTTTTACATGCAAAGATGGTCTTCCCCTTCTAAGTATTGTCATTTCCTTTTCCGTGTTGGTTTGCTTATTGACTAATAGTTTTGTACTCATTTGATTTTTCCCCCTAGATGCAACGTGTTGTTGATTGGTGAATATGGCATCATGTTCGAAAGCTAACTCTTCATCTAGCTCGATAGCACTAAAATTTGGCAATACCACATTGTTGGAATTGGGTAGGGTAGGTATTGATTATGCATTCTAAGGCTACTGATATATGGTAGGATTTACTATGATGAGCAACTTGACCAACAACAACCACTTGTTGAACTTGGCATTGTTGAGTGTACTATATAGTTTGAGAACACTTGATGTCACTCATATATTCAGCATGGTCATACCTTTCATTGCAAGGAAGGCACCATGCCAGTTCAACTTCTGCATTGGCATTAACCATGTGATTGTGAACTTGGTTTACCCCTTGGCTAGTACCTTGCTAGGGAACCTGATCATTTTTCAACTACGGGTTTTGTCAGGGCTGCTAATTTTGCAATTGTTGCCACTATTATTTTGCAACATTTTTCTAATTTACCAAGGTCTTGATTACCTCCAACATTTCGTTCATTACAAAGTTGTTGGGCTCCTTACCTGGATTATATGGAGCAAGAAGGGTTGGAAGTGGTGGCTGAAAAGCTATTGTGGAATATGTGTTTTGGCTAGGATGAGTAATGATATATGATAATGGGGAAGGATGGATGGAGTCATCTGGTTGGCGACCAGGGATATGAGAAACTTTTGGCATTGCACTCGGTATTGGTGTATTTTGGGAAAGTTGGGCTGCATAGGGCAGAAGGGATTTTTCCTACCTATATAAGAACATCTTCGCTTCTTGCCACCTCTTCGAATGTTGCAGCTAGTGTACAATGGTTAGCATTACAAACCATTAACACTAAATCAGATTGCAAACCCTTGATAGAGTATGCCAATGCTTGATCTTCATTTGGCCTAACGTTTTGCATAATTAAATTCAAGGTTCACACGAATCTAGTATTGAAATCATTAATGTTTTCTTAAGCTCTTTGCATTGTATTTAATTGAAACAAAATTAAACATCCATTTCCCACACTACCAAACCTACACATGAAAGGTTCTACTGTTGATGCCCAACTAGTTTCTGAATTATCAAGTAATCCCCTATATCATAAAGCAACATTATCATGAAGAGAGAATATTAGTAAGCATACCATTATGTCGTCCTCTTGAATGTGATGGATTGACTTGAGCATCAATATCTTGTTGAGATGATCCAGGGTCGTCTTGTTTCCATTCCTGTCAAAGGTAGGTAAAGCCTTCATAGTAGTTAGGGGAATAGAAGAGTAGACCAAGAGGTTCAAGAGGCCTTGATAGGTCCACTCTGTAATTTGGTTTTGAGACCCGCTAGATATACCTGGATTATTTTGTTGAGGAGTTTGACCATGCTATTGATGAGGGTGTGTTGCGTAGCCGAGAGGTGGGTATGAGTGGTAGGGAGGGAATAGGTATGGAGAAGTGTGGTGGATACTGAGGTGGCAGATTTTAGTAAACCCACTGCTGACTAGGAGGTGGTTGAATGTTTTTTTGTGGAGTGTAGTTCAATCCTATTTGCAAGATCTATTGGTTTCAAGGGGGTGGAGCTTGCACGTTTTGCTACACTTGGCTGGTTGGAGGCGATGCTAATCCACGGTTTCCTTTACACACCTGTGACCCCATTTGTCCAATCATCGATTGTGTATTTTGGGCAAGGTTTAGGTTTAAGCCTATTGATCCTATCAGGGCCGAGGATTGAACTAGAGGAAAATTGGAAATGTTAGATAGACTACATCCAGGTGGGCTCTATGCTAGAGTATTCATAGGAGGTATATTGTGTAGCATATGTCATATGTTGGTTGTAAAGCTAATGTATGGTTTAATAGGGTATTCGTGAGGTTATTTACATCAATTGGCACTTGGTACAAGGAATTGGTGTGAGTCAAGACCAAGTAGGATTTACTAGAGTCATTGAATAACTCATTTACTAGGGTAGCCTATTTTGGGTGGCGTGAAGCCTTGGCTAACTTGGTTGGCCACGAGGCTTTTTCCTTTTGATGATATGGGACAGGATACCAGGACCTCTTCTTCAAACTCATCCTCTTAATGCACCCACATGATGGTTTGTTCTTTCCTATGATGGAATTTCGTTCCACATTAATACCTCTTCTTTCCTTTAGCATTCCTTCAATGATAAGCAATGATGTCTACTAATTGGTGCTCTTTTTCCACTTTTTGGGATTTAGATCACGTATTCATATGCCTACGCGTATGTTCCTACATGGACAGAGTTCCAAAATTAAAATCTATGAAAATTTCCTTTAAAAATCAAAATAATAATAATAATAATTGTCTATTTTAAGTATTTTGCTTGCAAATTGGAGTTATTCGCTTGTAATTCTAGGCGATTTGCTGCTAGAATGCAATTTTTCAGTAAACAATCAATTTGCTTGAAAAATGAAGCGATTCGCTCACTTATGCAATTTCTTAGCAAACTAAAAGATCGAGAAAATTGCCTACTTTATCGAGCAATTCGTTCACCTATCTGAATTTGAATTTTTTTTGCAAAAAGAAAGAATTGACCATGCATATTGCTTGGAGCAAATTACTTGAGTGACTGGAGTAAATTGCCTTCTCATGAGAAAAGGGAGGAAAAACTTGTCTTTCCTAGTGAATTGCTTCCTAGTCTTTGAGCAAATCACTAATTGGATCTTACTTGCGAATATTTTACCCCTTTTGGAGCGGATCGCTTGTCTTGTACTTGTGTAAAAATTGACTCAAAATATGCCTTTAGTGCTTCCACCTATGGATGCATATACAAGGTCAGATTCGAGTTTATGGTGTCATTTGAATGTTGTCGGAGTCATCATTGCAAAAATTTTAGTTTTTTGAAGTTCGAGTCAGAGTCATCATTCGCAAAGTACCTGTAAAATTCAAGCACAAAAATAAAAAAATTTGGTGAAATTTGAAGCAAAACTAGGTTCGTAATTAAGAAATTTGGGCAAATCACTTTGAGTTCAGCTTGTGAAAATGCAAGTCAAATGGAGCATGTCAAGCAAATCGCTCACTTTTGGAAACTTCCAAATTTGATTGCAATTAAAGCAAATATTGCAAAATCAAACTTAATGAGAAAAAATTCTGATTTTTGGCCAATCGCTCCATCCATAACAAAAGCATTTTTGGACACAAAAATCGAGAAAAATGCATAAAAATGGGGTTTATCCCACCAGGCATGCCAAAAACTATATTGATCTAGGGAATTGTCCTGACTTCTTATTTAAGTATTGTATCCCTAAATCCAAGTTTCAACAAGGTTGGACGGGTTTGCCAAAGGCTTCCTTTGACCTAAGGATTAAGGCTAGCTCCATGTTGTCCATGTATTTCTCTCTATTCTATTCTACTTTGCATGAAAAATAAATGCGTGAAATGAAATACATGAAAGTAAATTCATGAAGTTTAGAGTGTGAGATATGAAAGCAAATACAACTATTACATCGTAGCGAGGATAGCATGTGATCACTCAACACACGAGAACTCGAATAACATCAACGTTCACCCATCCGTTTGATCATGAATTTGATAAGTGAATGGCAATATGGGAAAGAAGGGTTGTACCCAACCGCCATGCACTTAGCAAACCAAGAGGGCAATGCCACTGATGGGATGCATAAGGACTTGCAATGTTGTTACAACCTCATGAGTACAAAGCACAACGTGGGTTTCAAAAAAGGTAGCTCTGAATTCTCATGGCCAAAATATGAATACAATGGGGGCCATAGGCCCCATATTTATAAAAAATGTTATGGGTGAAAAACAATTATTCCTTGTGAAAGTAAATATTTGGAGGCAACTTTGATGTTGCACCTCCAAATGTTACATGCCTTTAATTATGCCTCTAATAATTAAAAGGCTCAAAAAATGCTTAAAGTGTCAAAAAATGCCAAATATGTCCCTTTTTGGAAGATTTTCCTTGAAATTTGCTTTGATTTTCACTTTCGCACCCTATCCGAGCAATTCGCTTGGCCTTGTTGAGTGATTCGCTTGCATTAGCAAGTAAATTGTCCACTTCTATCAAGCAAATTGCTATTTGAGCAAATGTTGCCTTTGTTAAGTGAATCGCTCCTCTAAGCCAATCGATAGGTTTTGCAAGCGAATCGCTACTTCAAAAATGAGGAAATTGGGGTTTTTTTTTAGATTTTCTTGCCATTTGACCTCCTGCTACTGTTTGTTGCTTTCAAAATGAGCAAAATTTGGTAAAGGTAGCGTTGAGGTACTAGACGCACATACCAGGTGTCTAGAAGTAAAACTCAGCACATTTCACTACATGAAATTCTGAGGCAACCAAGGAGAAGATTGTATCAGAGTGTTGGAGCTAGGGCATGCTGGAACTTCAACAAAAGTCGGATAGCTAAGAAATTGCAAATTATGGTGCAAGTGAGTAGTTTGCAACAAGGAAACACAACTGTTAGAAGGAGTGGCAACTCCAAACCCTTGCTGAAAAAACCAGCTAGGGTTTTTTAGGACTTTCCATGCCAAGAGCGGTGGAGTTTTGGAAAATCGAAAAACATATGCATGACAAGGAGGAAGTGTCTCAATAAAAAGAAACTTGCACCAGGCAAGAGAAAGGGTCATTAGTGTTAGGAAAACAACTTCAGATTTTACACCTACAAGTAGAAAACACAATGACAGAGAACAAAAAACAGCAACACAAGTAACACAGAGATTTACGTGGAAACCTACAATGTGCAGGAAAACCACGGGGTAATGGCAACTTCTCCTTTTTATTATTTTCAGTAAAACTTTACATTCATGTTTTCCACATCACGTCATATGCAAGGGATCAAGTCCCTTTTATAGAGCAAAAGGAAGACTCCAAATTGTTCGTTTCCTCTCCCAAAGGAAGCCTCCAAAAACTATTTGTTTCCACTCCCAAGGAAGGTGCCTGAACCTGTTCGTCTTCCGCATTTAGACGTCTGTCCCAAACGTCTGCTGCCTAGACGTCAGCAGCCTAGACGTCTGGCACTGCTACCTAGACGTCTGGCACTGCTGCCTAAATGTCTAGCAGCCTATACGTCTGCTGCCTAGATGTCTGTTGCCTAGACGTCTAGTAGCAGTCTCTGCTAGCTAAAACACTGCATAGTGACTTCACCTCCTAACATTCTCCCACTTGAAGTCAGTATTCAGGAATTCTTCTACCAAATATTTTCATCCAGTGCCAATTTCCCAATGTTGCCCTTGTTACTTTTTCAGCAAGCCCGGAGAAGTTTTGCATCACTCAAACTTCTCTACCTTGATTGGCTTTGTAAGCATATCTGCAGGATTCACTTCAGTGTCAACTTTCTGCAACAGGATCCTACCTTCTTCCACCACATTTTTGATAGTGGTACTTGACATCAATGTGTTTCATACGATCATGGAATGTTGGATTCTTCACTAGATGAATAGCACTTTGGCTATCACAATGCAACATAATTTTCTCTTGCATTACCTTGAATTCACCCAAAATTTGCTCTAGCCAAATTGCCTCTTTGTTGGCATGAGTCACTGCAATATATTTGACTTCAGTGGTTGATAAAACCACCACAGACTGCAACTTTGGAGCCCAACTCACCGCTCCACCAGCAAGAGTGAAGGTATATCCTGTAGTGGACTTTCTCCCATCTCTATCTCCACCATAATCGGAATCCACAAAACCTTTAACTTGCAAATCTGCCGATCCAAAGTAAATGGCAACATCTGAAGTGGCTCTTAAATATCTAAATATCCACTTCACCGCATTTCAAGGCTCCTTACCAGGATTTTTCATGCACCGGCTGACTACTCCCACTGCTTGGGAAATATCTGGTCTGGTGCTCACCATGGCATACATGAGGCTTCCTATTGTTGATGAATACGGTACACGAGACATGCTTGTCTTCTCTGCTTCTGTTCTAGGAAAATTTTTGGAAGACAATTTCAAGTGTGGAAGAAGTGGGGTACTAATTGGTTTTGCATTCTGCATATTGAAGCACTCCAAAATCTTCTCTATATATGACTTTTGACTTAACCAGATCTTTCTTCCTTTTTTGTCCCTGTCTATATTCATCCCTAAATTTTAGTTTGTTGCTCCTAAATCCTTCATTTCAAATGTCCTAGCCAACTGAGCCTTAAGTTCAATGATTTTCTTCATGTTGGGGCCTGCAACTAGCATATCATCAACATACAACAACAAAATAATAAAATTGCCATCATCAAACCTCTTATAGTATCCACAATGGTCAACTTCACTCCTGCTGAAACCTTGGCTCTTCATGAAGGTGTCAAATTTCCTGTACCACATCCTTGGCACCTGTTTCAATCCATATAGTGGTTTCTTTAGTATGCAAACCAAATGCTCTTTGCCTCTTTCTTCATGACCCTAAGGTTGATCCATATAAATCTCTTCCTCGAGATCACCACTCTTCCTCGAGATCACCATGCAGGAAAGCAGTCTTTACATCAAGCTGCTCCAGTTCTAAATCCTGTGCAGCTACAAGTGCAAGTAGAACTCTAATAGTAGTCATCTTCACAACTGGAGAGAAAATTTCATTAAAGTCAATACATGACTTTTGCACATAGCCTTTTGCCACCAAACGAGCTTTATAACGTTCCAAAAACCCATCGTTGTTCTTCTTCACTTTGTACACCCACTTGTTTCCAATAGTCTTTCTTCCAGGTGATAGATCCACAAGTTCCCACGTTTTATTCTTGTGAAGTGCCTCGATTTCCTCCTCCATGGATTTCCTCCACTTTTCTACATTCTCAGACTTTCTAGCTTCCTGAAATGAACTAGGTTCACCATCATCAGTTAACAAAGCAAAAGTGGATTGATAAACATGAGAATACCTTTTGGGACACTTTTGTGGACGTGTAGATCTTCTAACCCAATGATCTGTTGATTGTGGCTCTTGGTCTTGTGACCGTTGTGGCTACTCTACTTGTTGTTCTGCATGCTAATCAAAAACTTCAGCATGCTGATTTTCACATTCATCTTCATTCATTTCTACTTCAACTGGTACAACATTAGGAGTTTGTTGTACCTCCTTCCTTTGCATTGATTTTTCATCAACAATAACATCCCGGCTAATAATTACCTTGTGGGCAGTAGGATCCCATAGTCTATACCCCTTCACTATATCTCCATAGCCAAGAAAAACACATTTTCTTGACTTTGGGTCAAGATTGGACCTTTTTTCTTTGGGTACATGGGCAAACGCATCACATCCAAAGGTATGCAAATGAGAGTAATCAACTGGCTTACAACACAAAACCTCCTCTGGAATCTTACCATCCAATGCAGTTGTAGGTGACCTGCTAATAAGATAAATAGTTGTATTAATAGCCTCTGCCCAAAACTTTTTCTCCAACATGGCTGCGTTGAGCATGCTTCTTGCACGTTCCATGATTGTGTGATTCATCCGCTCAGCCATACCATTTTGCTTTGGAGTATATGGAATTGTCTTCTGGTGCTTAATTCCTTCTTGCGTACAAAATTTATCAAATTCCTTGGAGTAATACTCACCCCCATTATCTGACCTTAGACATAAAATCGACTTGCCAAAACTCTTCTCTAACCGTGCTTTGAACTCTTTAAATTTCTGCAAAGCTTCCGACTTCTTCAGAAAATAAACCCACACTCTCCTAGAATAATCATCTATAAAAGTCAGAAAATAGGTGGCGCCATTTAAGGACTGAGTGGAGACTGGTCCAAATATATCTAAATGTATAAGTTGCAGAAAATCAGAACTCCTACCAGGACTTGCAGTAAATTGAACCCTCTTTTGTTTACCAAAAATACAGTGCTCACACAAGTCTAAATTGCAAGACTTAATCCCATAAAGCATACCTTTGTCATGCAAAATTTTTAGGCCTTTTTCACTCATATGGCCTAGGTGTTGATGCCATAGCATTACTGCATCCTAAATAGAAGTTGTTGCTACTGCATGGTTTATCATCGTATCACCGCATAAACGATATAGAGTCCCATAAGATTCTCTCTTTACTACTACAAGAGCTCCTCTGGTAATTTTGCAGTAGTTACTGAAAGTGACAAAAGACCCTAGCTTATCCATCATCTTGATTGAGAGCAAATTCTTTCACAAATCGGGCACATGTCGTACATCACATAACATCCTTTCTCTACCATCGTCCAACCTAATCCTTATATCCCATCTTCCCACAATTTCTAAACGATGATCATCACCCAAATAGATCTTTCCACCACAGTATGGTTGATATTTGTCAAACCAGTCTCTGTGTGAAGACATGTGGAAAGATGCACCTGAGTCCAGAACCCAGGTATATAAAACAAATATGTTGCTACTGATACAAAAGGCTTCACATGTTGCCGCCTCTCCTGAATTTGCTACACTGGCCTGAGCTGATGGTTGATTTTGATTTTCACCATTCTTTAATTGCCAACAGTCCTTTGAGTGTCTTGGCTTCCCACAATGCCAACACTTCCCTTTCTGCTTATGTCCTTTAGACTAATATCTGGACTGTTTTCTACCTTGTTTACTCCCCTCGAAAGATCGACCTCTCACAGATAGGGCTTCATTGGTTGAGGGTTCCAGAGACGTTTTTCACCTCAACTCTTATGCCAACAAAGCGACTACCACATCATCAAATTTGAGAGTTCCTGATGATGTATTACTGATGGTCATCACCATATGATCCCAATTGTCCGAGAGGGAACAAAGTAGGGTGATAGCACTATCTTCATCCTCCATATTCACATTAACTGAAACCATATTACTGATAAGAGTATTAAACTCATTCAAATGATCTACAACGGATGAACTTTCCTTCATCCTCAAGCTATAAAGCTGCTTTTTCTAGAAAAACCTTATTTGTTGCTGATTTTGTTTCATACAACTTTTCAAGCTTTTGCCAAAGGTCTTGGTCTTCTCTTTAGCGACATTGAACAAGACAGAGTCTGCTAGGCAAATACGGATTGTAGAAACCGCCTTCCTATCCAGTGTTGCCCACTCCTCATATTTCATGCTGCTCGGTTTACTCGCGACCCCTTTCAAGGCTTAAGCTTGGTCATTCTAAACCAGCAAATCCTCCACCTTCATCCTCCATAGAGCGAATTTCCTGCCATCAAATTTCTCAATCTCGAACTTGGTTACACCTCCTGTCATTGTTGCAGCTCCCACTCGCACAAAACCTTAGGCTATGATACTAAATGTTAGGAAAACGACTTTAGATTTTACATCTGCAAGTAGAAAACACAATGACATAGAACAAAAAACAGCAACACAAGTAACGCAGAGATTTACGTGGAAACCTGCAATGTGCAGGAAAACCACGAGGCAATGGCAACTTCTCCTTTTTATTATTTTCAGCAAAACTTTACATTCACGTTTTCCACATTACATCATATGCAAGGGATCAAGTCCCTTTTATAGAGCAGAAGGAAGACTCCAAACTGTTTGTTTCCTCTCCCAAAGGAAGCCTCCAAAAACTATTTTTTTCCACTCCCAAGGAAGGTGCCTGAACCTGTTCTTTTTTCGCATTTAAACGTTTGCTGCCTAGACGTCTAGCAGCGCTGCATAGAAATCTAGCAGCCTAGACGTCTGCTACCTAGACGTCTAGCAACCTAGACGTCTGCTGCCTAGACGTCTAGCAGCAGTCTCTGCTGGCTAAAACACTGCATAGTGACATCACCTCCTAACAATTAGGAGGGTTGTCCAAAGATTGTGCAATGTCATATAGGTCATATGGATCATACACAACACTGCCCTAAGCAAGGAGAAGACCAATGGATCAAAGCAGCTTGAATTTCAAGGCAAGGAGGTTGTTTGAGTGACAGAAAGAGTTGTACAGGCCATTCAAAGGGAAGTTATAAGAGTTGAATTACATGTACATCCTAATTACACGTGTGCACATTTTATCAAACACTTCGTATATGGACTACAAAATAACACAAAACAACAAAATTGTATTCATACACTTGGCTCCATACATGCTCTGTCAAGCTTGAGGTGGCACCACATCAAAACTGCCTCCTACAATAAATTGGTGGAAGATCTCTAAAAGAGGACACAACCCCCTTTAGGCTACATGGCTTCATCCAACCACATTCAAAGAGATGAAAGTGAATGAAATAACTCTCTTATTTAATTGATTTATACATGTAGGAGAATGTAATGTGTAGTACTCTAGTTAGATCCTTCTCAAATCCCACTAAACCATCTTTGCTCAATGGACTTTTAATGGGCCATCCATGTAGTAAGCATCCCTTCAAGAAATTTTTAAATTAAAATATTGAAGTAAATATTCCTTTGAAAACTCATTCCCTACTAAAATTAAATCCTTATTTATGTAGTGAATGAGTTGTAAACATGTGGGGTTCAATTTCACATCATTTGAAGACTTGTATCATTTAAACGATCCCTTATACCTTTTTCTTAACTATAATGATTTCAGTCTTGACTTTTAAAATTCTGTTAACAATCCTAGACTTAAATCAAGGGTCTTCACTAACATTAAACTAAAAACTAATTGAAGGGAACCTTTTTAGCAACCTTGGGCCGGTTATAGTCATTTGTATAATTAGCCCAAAAAATCTTATTTCAAATCCTCACCTTGAAGCATGCTCGCCAAAGTGTAAATTGTATGCTCTTGTTGGTATGAAATTACAACTCTGACTTACATGGAATGAGACTTGAAAGTTTTTCCATGTTCCAAAGAATGCACTATGATCCCATTCACATCCATGATCCGTTGTGAATTTTTTAAATTTGAATATCATGGATATTTAATTATGGTTTGCAGATGGCATATAGGCTCAATGTGGCCAGTTGGTTTTGGAATTGGGCTGCAAAAGGTGCAAAACACTTCATAAAAGGTTTTGGGATGTGGCCAGTTGGTCAAGAGCAGAAAACGAGGATTGTCATGTGTTTTCTTTTATGCCAAGGAATTCATAAAAACCTTTTTTTAACTCTCAAACTTTTCCATGAAGAAATGGTGAACCTGAACCGAAGGGCACCTAAACATGTAAATTTTAATAATCATGTCAAAAGTGACTTTTTTCAGTTAAAATAAATTTATCAAAAATCAATCTATCTCTTAGAGACGTGATCAAAGGCATTTAGAATATGGTAACAAGGTCCATGGATCTTTGAAAGGTGCCACGTCTGAACAAAATTATCGTAATAACGACCTCCCAACAGGGTGTTTGTATCAACAGAATAATTGTCACCTTATTATTCATGTGTCAAATCTCCAATGCAGATTGTCAATAGCAAGAGAGTTAAGAAGATGCTCCATAGCTAATTGCTTAGTAGAATAAGGTTGCTCAAACTTGTTTTAACCAACCTATGACACAAGCATGGTATAGAGCCAATCAAATGTCAAACCATGAATACTTTACCTTCAATTCATATTTAGGACTTTTATAAGAAACTCAACCATACTGCAACTCAATATATTTACCGAGTCAAAAGAGACTCATCTTACCATGATATGCCTATGTATATTTGCATGTGCTTTTGCAACGTGCCATGCTTGGGGCTATTATGCTTAGCACTGTCCTAAGGGATGGTGACTAACCTGTTGGTTACCCTCAAAGCCAAGGATAGAAATGGCAGACTTGTGTGAGTGATAAGATCAGTAATTAATATGATATGTAAAGGCTGAGTTACTAAGGTGTCTAATGTGTGCACACATGTTGTCTTGTTGACAATGCAAACAATGATTGAAACAATTAACTAGAAAAAGAAAAGGGGGGTAAGTGGGAGTGTAATAGGTGCCTTCCTTTGATGCAAAGAATATCCAAGGAATAGGTCCGAGGTGTAGACCAATTGGTTTGACGAAACCCCGTAAGGGGGTGGAGGTCCAAGGTTCAAATCTCGGGCCTCGCCGGACTGAACGCTTGTCCCTTTCCTGGTGCTTTCAGCGGCGTAAAAGGTTTAAAATGATTGTGGCATGGTGGTTATAGGGGCGGACTGCACGAAGATCTATGTGGCAGCTTTCGAGGCGAACAATGCAGAATACTGTGGTGGCCATAAAATCCGGACAGCCTGCCCGGATTCATGGCGGCTACCGATTCCACCATGTAAATTCAAAAAAAAACAAATATCCAAGGGATAGATCAATTCTGGCGTGTTGGTGCATTATCCTATTCAACAGGTGGTGACCAAAGATAATAGGAACAATAGTTATTAATTATTTAAACAATGTCCATGCAATGCAATCTATGTGTTAACCATAAAAAATACAAATACATGATAAATGATCTCATTTCTACACCATATGACATGCCAATTTTATCAAAAGTAAGCCAAAGAACTGTTCACCTACCTAGAAGGACCCAAAACATTTTTTTTCATACTGACATCCCCGTATTTCTTATATTTATATTTTTGAGTCGGATGACCTATGTAATTACAACAAATCACAATTAGTCTTTTTTCTTTTAATTGGTTATATGGGATTGAAACGGGCCCCACTTATATTACATCATGACCACATAGTGGTATTACAACAGCTTGGAAAATATGCATATATCGCGTTTGGCAAGATTCGAACATGAACCGCATTGAAAGTCAAGGAATTTAACCAGTTGAACTCATACCATTTGATAAATCACAATTAAATATTATTATACATACAAATATGTAATTGTTTATGTGCATTGTCTCTCAAAAGATGTAATTGCTTATGCAATAATCTCAGATTAAAGAAGCCCACTTCTTGCAAAAATGGGTTATGAACATCTAGGCTGCCCTTCAGAATAATGCAATGGTTGACCAAATGGGACCTACTTCTTTTGGGTGAAAGTTGAAATAATTTGAGTCATTATTTATGCATACGCAATTCTCATATTTAGATATATACTAGCAATGATTTGACAGATAATTTGTTCTTCTGAAATTATATATGGATTCTTCTGCCAAGATTTTTCCAATGTATGCTTGTCTTCGCACAATATTCACGTGGGTCCCTAAACTTGACTCCACATGGTGATATCTTATGTGATGTAGTCCTGCTAGGCACCCAATACATTCCCAAAATCATTATTTTTCTCGAAGATTTGGAACTTCTTCCTTCCAGACAGAAGATATTTTCTCTAGGAACTATCTCTTAAAAGTATTGTTACACAGGGACGTGTATCCAAGGTTGTATACCTGTGGGAACGTGTTTCCTAGGGAACAGGGATGAAGGGATGTGGTGGGGATGTCCCCCATCCAATAACTCTAGGGGGAATGTCTCCACTACATCCCCCTTTACCCTTACTTATGCAGGGAAGAATAGGGGCCACCTATGTGTCCCTTTGATAAATTGTAGGACCCCAAGGAGTTCCCTAGTAATATACTATATTTTGCAGCTTAATTCTGAAAAATTAATACATAGAAAAAAGAATACAAATGGATGGATCCTTCCACAACTGAATTGGAGAGTTCTTTGCATAATATAAAGAGTTGTCAGATTGGATAAAAAATTGAAATCTGGAAACTTAATTCCCCTCTGTTCAAAACTTAAAGACACTTTAGCGAGATATGAATGCAAATGTATGGATGCCTGCATAGCTTTTGTTGAAAATTGAAACACGTGTAGCATCTCTAAAGAAGTTTTGCAATCCATTTATGTACATACAGTGAATGCATGACATTGCCACATAATATTTTTGGATGTTTTGGAACAACTACAAATAATTGAAAAATGAGTCATCAGAAACAAGAAGTTGAACACAATGCTTTGAAGAGCATCCTTGGCAGTCCAATGGTCCAATCACATTGAACCAATTACTATACTATCCAAAAAATGCATCATTGCATTTTCATAATTGTCTATGACTGCTAATTGGTGACAAGAAAATTAATGATTTAATTCAAATTTGTGCATATTAAAATGTTTTTTCATTTATAACTTTAAAATCTATATTTTCAATTTTTAGAATATTTTTATATAGTTGTCCCATTTTTGCCAAAACTTAGGGGTTTCTTCTAGTCGTCCTCTTTTTGCATCCCCATATTTTCCCATTCCCACCAAAAGGGTATTCCTTGTAACATAGCAGTTAAAAGGCAATTTGGTAAACTCTCAATAAATGATTGTTTATGATTAAATGCTGATGTATGCATGTACATGACACAAGAGGATGGTTAAGTTAGCAAATGAATTTAGGCTACTCCCAAAACAATTATAAAAGATGGTGAATATCCTGAAACCTTGTGTATCAAACTCCATCACTATGAAATAATGATTAGTTAGCATCTTATTTTGGTTTATATCAGTGAGAAAAACTTCAGCATATTGATCTATCTATAATTGCTTGGTCCAAATGCAGATCAAAAGTTAGTTCTGAAAATACAAACAAATCTTGTGTTTGATTCACACTTCTGTTTCAAAGCACTGTGAAATTGGAAAATAACTTCAAACTTTAAGAAGTCTGCAATGAAGATGTAATTACTTTCAAGCAAAATATTTGTAGGCATAAGTTACTGTCAACAAGCCTGTCATATTTTTTTCTTTTGTTCTAAGCTTATACTGATAGCTTCTAAATCTAACAATTCAGTAAACTTTTGAAAATTAAATGTTTGAGTGGTATATTATAAAGCACATGCTTATATTATGCAAAGCCATCAAAGGTGCCATTTTTCAGTTGAAATATGCCCTCTTTTTTCCTAAAAAGCTATCGATATAAATTGAAAGTGAATTTCAAGGATGAAGGTAAGAAATTTATACTCACCATCAAACTTCTCCCATGATTCCCAAGTGACAAGATACACACCCTTTCCAAGCTTCTTCTCCACTATGTTGTCAATCCAAGTCAAAAAACCTTTTCCCTTCATCAGTCCATGCTTCTGTCGCACGACATCCAATGCTTCTTTCAAATTTGACTCCTTTCCCCAAGGATACACCATGGTTGAGTCATTAGACTGAAAAATTATCGATCACAAAGAACGTATTACTACAAAAATAGTTTTCGTGGAAGTGAAAATAAAATATGAGACACAAATCTATCATCATTGAAGAGAAAGAGAACAGAATTAATGAAATCAACATCATGGCAACATCTGTCTTTTTATAAAGAAGATATAATAGAAAAAATTGCAATGCAAAAATTTTTACGAAAGTTATTAATTAGTAAGCAATCACTACCAGTAAGTCTCCACAATTATGAAAGGAATCATATAGCTACTGCTAAGGCTACTATAATTGTCTTGTAAACATTACTACAAGTTGTCTTCTTCAACTTAAGTTAGGACTAGAGGCATGACCTAATGTCTGACAACTTGACAATGCCTCTAAAGTTTAAAATGTTATAATGACTTAAATATGCTTCTGTTAGAGAAACCTTCACAGCAGAAATATCTTTGCTTTCTAGATCTGACTATATAGGATACTTGAATTTTTTTTTTTTTAGTGTGACTCTGTTTACTTTGCCTTCATGAAATTAAATACAACATAATGTTTCAAATATTTAGTTTGTGAACTATTTTTCCACCAAGGAAGCAACACCAAATCCATGCAAAAAATGGACAGCAAAGGGGACCACTATACAAAGGAATTAAAAGCTACAAAATTATTAAAATATAAAATTCATAAATTAAAAAACATATAAAAATAGACATGTTACAATGAACTTTGAGTTGATAACCGGTTAGCCACTCTAATAAAATAAGAACATGCAAGAAAAATACTTTTTTATTATTTTAAATTGCTTATAAACTTATAGGGATTGAAACCAATCCCACCTGTATTACATCATGGCTGCATTACCATAATATCTCGATAAACCATATGGTAAAATTATAAAACAAACCTCATTATGACAGAACCCATGGGAATTGAACCTTGGTGGACTCTTTCGGATCCAAACATTCTCTCCAGTCAGACTTTAACCCCATGGGCTAAATTTTAAGATTCACCAACAGGATTGGAATCTTGGCTTATGGTGTGAAAGTCCTCACTTCCCATCGTTTGTTCCAAACCTATTGGACAAGCGTTAAGGTTCAGTTATGAGATTGGAACTTTGTATTATAGCGAAACTGCTTGCCCCAATCCCTTTGATAGGTTGTATGGTGCTGGAACAGGCCCTACCATATTACATCTATTTCAACAAAACACGTTATCATGCTACACAAGCAAAATACCTAAAAAAAGCTTGATTCGAGAATTTACCAAACTCTTTAGTGCAATTAGGCATATCTTTCTTCACTTCTTCGTTCCAATTTTCATCTGAAATTGACATGGTGTCTGGAGATTTCTTACCTTCATGGGTGTTGTAAAGTTATGATGAACTCCTCAATGATGCTTCTTCCATTGTTTAGATTTATGGTAGCATTTTTTCCTTGGACAATTTCTAGTACAGTGCCACTTTCAAAGTTTAAATAAGTAATGGATTCATTTCTCCTCCAACTTTAATGGCTTCCAAAATGGCCATAAATTGTCTGAACATGGGAATAACTCAAACTGAAAATGGGTGAAAGAACAAAGGAATCGTGAATGTTTTAATCTACATATTATATGATCTTCAATCTACAAAATAGATGTCACAAAAAATAGTGGGAATCTTTTAGGGTTCAAGCAGATTTAGAGTAGACGCTTGTTTTACTATTTTTCTGTTTGGCAGGCCTAGAAGTCACATGGGGGATGCCTGAATGTTCCCCCTTGGGATGGAGAAGGGGAAGAAACCATAATAAAACATCCTTGAGTTATCCCCTTTCACTACACCATCATCTTAGTCTCTAGCAGGACATGTCCCTATGGCACATAGTTTATAAACAAGGAAATAAATATATCAATTCAACAAGACTTCGAGAAAGAAGGAAATAAACTAAATCAATTCAACAAGACTTCGAGAAATAAACTAAATCAATTCAACAAGACTTCGAGAAAGAAGGAAATAAACTAAATCAATTCAACAAGACTTCGAGAAAGAAGGAAATAAACTAAATCAATTCAACAAACTTCGAGAAAGAAGGAAATAAACTAAATCAATTCAATAAGACTTCGAGAAAGAAGGAAATAAACTAAATCAATTCAACAAGACTATGCCCTCAAAAATATGCTGAAGCAAATTTGAATTTTGAAAAACTTTTGAAGATAACTTGTCTAACTTTCAAGACTTTTGAAGAACTCCAATTAGACAAACTCATTTGAATAATCTTAGGACTCAGAAAAAACTTTATATGCCTACATATGACTGATATTTCCTTTTAAACAAATAATGGTGGTCAATATAACAAAGTAGGAAAAATTCAAGAACAGAGAGGACTCGGCTCGACTCAGTGACATTAGAAACATTTTTTTTGGATAGAGAAATGTAATGTCCCCTTTCCTAACTAGCCACTATGTACAGTATGGACTTGCCTATACAATGGTTCCCGTAGGCAATGTCGTGTGTTTGGGAGCCTCCAGGTGTTGTGGAGTTACTGTTGGACGTTCAGTTTTCAGTGTGGTCAGCTTTCAGGACCGTTTCCAGCAGGTTTCAGGGGGACTTACTATTTTTAGTAAGTCGATCAGAGGCAGTATCTTGGGAAGCGGACGTTACGGATGGATTTTTCGGCGAAATGGGTGTCCGTTTCCAGTATTTTTTCTTGGGTCCGGCCTTAGGAGGATTATTATTTTAATGCCCGAAAGTTATTAATGTAATATTTAAATGTAATGTTTAAATATTCTAATGTTGGGCTTATATTTTATTATTAAGGGGTTATAAGGGGGATTTTTGGGAGTCATAAGGTAAGTTATAAATTAAAATTAAGATGTTATCTCCCTAGGAGTTTGGGACGACCCCTCATGGGGCTCTTTAAAAATAAATTTAAATGCAAATGAAATTAAAGGAAAAAAAAGCAAACTTGGCCGACCCAATTGTGAGAGGGAAATAAAAGAATGAAGTTGAATTCATTTTCACATCTTTGGCATTCTATTTTCACAGTCATGGATTTGCAAGGGTTTGTAGCTTGTTTGGAGACAAAAACCTCCAGCAGGAGCACCATTCTTGAGGTTGAAAGATATCTTCAGAGTGGTTTGGGGGCATTCGCACACAGTGGGTGCAATTGTGCTTGCATTGAAGACATTTACAGCATTGGAAGAGCAGATTTGGAAGGGTTTTGAAGAAGTTATCAGTTGCAAATTAATTATTCTTCATTACACAGCCAGGCCGTACCATCTAGAGCTTATTGGAGAGGATTGTGATGTAATTACCAGCTAGGGTTTGAGGATTTGAGGGCGAACTGTTGCATACACTCCAGCCGTACACCTTTGAGGGGTTTGTGAAGACTATTTTGCAGATTCTAGCTAATTCCAAGGCAGCCGTACTCCTCCTTGAGCAGGCCGTACATCCTCCATAAGGGATGTGTTGCTGCAACTCACTCAAACGCCTCCCTTGGACAGATTTCTATGCTTGGGAAGGGGTCGCCTCAATAGAGGGTGCTCAAATATGCTCTTTGTTTGATGGAGACTTGTAATTTCTTGATCATTTGATGAATATAAGTGATTTACCCATTGCTGGTGTACATTTCCAGAAATATTCAGACTTCATTATTACCCGGGTACTTCATTATTCTCATATTTGCTCAAAAGGGTTTCATTATTTATATTAGTAGAAGATTGTGCTTAAATTTCAATTCAATCGGAGTGATAGTTTGGAAGATAGAGATAGTTCTTTATTGCTGCATTTCATTTCCAGTATTTCCTTATTGTTGCAAAAATACAAAAAAAATCAAATATTGCACAAAAACACAAAAAACAATACAAAACTCAAACCAAAAAACAAGGGCAGAAATTTTGGTGTTCATATTGGGGTTGGACACTACATTGGTATCAGAGCCAGCTCATCCTGCCATCCTGTTGGGGTTTCATTAGATGAGTGGTCACCACTATTACACTAGAAGGAACAGGGCATTCAATGACGGTGAACAGGTTAATCAGCCAGAGTTAGAGGAAAATATGGGTGACAACAGGGAAGGTAACAGGGGTAATGGACAGCAACCAGTAGACCCAGATAGGCAGATGTTTGAGATGTTCCTGCAGGGCCAACAACAAATACAACAGACTATGGCACAACTCCTAGGTCTTATGACACAGCAAATGCACCTTAATGCACAGATCAATAATGGACAGAATCACAGGAACAATGGTGATGGAGAAGGTTCAGTTAATAATAACACTAGGGGAGTTAATCAGGCGAACAGGGACAGGACACAGAGTTCCAGGCCATTGATGCCTACTTTCATTCCTAGAGCAGCTCCACAGGAGGATAGAGAGCCTACTATACAGGAGATGCAGGAGTCATTTACGCAGGAGTGGAACCAGGCTAGTGAGGAGTTCAGAGCAGGGATGTCCTTCCGAGACTATGTTGACATGAGGATGTGACAACAGCCTATTAGGAGAGGCAGACAACAGCATACACAGGGTCATGATTTGCAGAGGAAGGTGGGAAAATTAACTATTCCCAACTTCGATGGTTCCGGGAAGACCACAGCTCGTGCTTGGGTGCAGAAAATGGATACCTATTTCCAGCTTAATCCGACGACAGAGGATGAGGCAATAAAATATGCAGCACTGCATCTAGACGGAGTGGCACATGAGTGGTGGTACCATGGGTTAGTAACCCTTGGTCATGATCAGATTCATACCTATGCAGAATTCACTAACAGATTGATTGATAGGTTTGATAAGAAGGATCCGGAACTAGAGTTTAAGGAATTGGCCCAACTTAAGCAGTGGGGATCAGTAGATAGTTACATTGCTGATTTCCAGAAGCTCTCTGTTCTAGTGACTGACATTTCTGAGAGGAGATTGATTGTACTGTTTATTGATGGATTGGCTGATCCTTTACGAGGGCTTGTCAAAGCCTTCAATCCTCCTACTTTGCATGATGCTATTAGGAAGGCACGAGACATGGAGACCACCTCTTCTAAGGGTAAATTCATTTCCAAAGGAGGTGACTATAAGAAATTTAAGGACAAAAAACCTTTTGCAAAAGGGAGTGACCAGCAAAGAGATAATTTCAAAAAGAAGGACAACGATACTACTAATGATTTGAGGAAGAAGAATCTTTGTTTCTGATGCAAAGAACCTTGGAACCCAACACATAAATGTGGTGACAAGGCTAAAATGAAGCAAATGGAGCAATTTTCTAGTGAGGAATCAGAGTATGAGGATGTTGACCAGCAGGGTGTTAGTGATAGTAGCAGCTCGGAGAGTGAGGAGGAATCACATTCAGCACCTGAGCCGGATGAGCCAGTAGCACAGTTGTACAGTTTTCAGAGGGTGGCATCTTTTAAGGTTCGGGGAGTACTTAAGGGGCAGCGCATAACCACTCTCATTGATACAGGGGCTACGCATAACTTTATTGATGAGAGCCTTGTTGTTAAGCGAGGGCTACCTGTTGAGTCATTTGATGGATTTCGGGTGATGGTTGCTAGTGGGACTACCATTAGCTGCACTAAGAGGATTCCCAGCTTGCGCATAAGGTTGGGAGAATATGAGTTGCAGGATGATTTCTATTGTGTGAATATAGGCGATACAGATGTTGTTTTAGGTATGCATTGGATGAGCTCCTTGGGAGAATTTACTATGAACCTGAAAAGTATGGAGATGAAATTTGAAACAGGTGGCAGGAAGGTTGTACTCAAGGGAATTTCGGATGGTAGCCTCAGGACAGTCTCATTTAGGAGAATGGAGAGGTTGTTTAGACATGGGCAGATTGAGTGGGCAGCAGAGTGTATTTTGATGCCTACAGCAGAGGAGCAGCCAGGGAAGACATATCATCCAGATATACAGGTTCTCATTAACAAACATCATAAGGTATTCGAGAGTATTCCACCTGGGAGACCACCTGAGAGGGGTACAGAGCACATCATCGAGCTGGAGGAGGGAACTAAACCAGTCATCACTACCCCATATAGACATCCCAAGAGGATGAAGGATGAAATTGAAAAGACCATCAAAGAACTTTTGGAAATGGGACACATTCGGCCAAGTAAGAGCCCATTTGCATCTTCGGTGGTGTTGGTTAAGAAGAAGGATGGGACCATGCGCATGTGCGTGGATTACAGGGCTCTGAACAAGAAAACAATAAAGAACAAGTATCCCATTCCTAGAATAGATGAATTGATTGATGAGCTGCACGGTGCTACATATTTCACCAAGATTGATCTTAGATCTGGTTATCACCAGATAAGGATGCGGGAGAGTGACATAGAGAAAACAGCCTTCAGATGTCACTATGGACACTTCGAGTTTCTGGTTATACCGTTTGGTCTCACCAATGCTCCAACCACCTTCCAGTCATTAATGAACAGGGTTTTTAGAGGGCAGCTACGCAGATTTGTACTTATATTTTTTGATGATATTTTGGTTTATAGTAGGACATGGGAGGAGCATCTTCAGCATGTGGATGAGGTATTGGGTATCCTTGAGCGTGAGTCTCTATATGCCAAGGAATCCAAATGCGAGTTTGGCATGACAAAATTGTTGTACTTGGGTCACATAATCAGTGCAGAGGGAGTTAGGATGGACCCAGATAAGGTGAAGGCAATTATGGAATGGCCCACTCCTACAAATTTATCACAGCTCAAAGGGTTTTTTGGTTTATGTGGGTTCTACAGAAGGTTTGTTAAGGGCTTCTCACAGGTAGCAGCACCACTCACTGATCTAACGAAGAAGGGAGCCTTTATTTGGACAGATGCAACACAAGAGTGTTTTGACAAATTCAAGCAGTTGGTTTGCTCTAGTCCAGTACTTGCCATACCAGATTTCAGTAGACCTTTCGAGTTAGAGTGTGATGCCTCTGGGGAAGGCATTGGGGCCGTTCTAATGCAAGATAAGCACCCTATCACGTTTGAGAGCAGAAAACTTAGAGGAGCAGAGAGAGCTTACTCTATATATGACAAGGAGATGCTTGCTATAATGCATGCCTTAGTCAAATTTCGGCAATACTTGGTGGGAGGTAAGTTCACAGTGAAAACCGACCACAATAGCTTGAAGTATTTCATGAGCCAAAGGGATTTGAATGAACGCCAACAAAAATGGGTGAGCAAACTTCAGGCGTTTGATTTTGATATTGTTTATGTAAAAGGGAAGAAGAATGTAGTTGCTGATGCTCTCTCGAGAAGGCCGCATTTGTGCTCTTTGGGTGCAATTTCAGAGGATTGGAAGGAGCATATTATAGCAGATTATGCGAAGGATGAGTGGGCAACCAACATTATTGAGGGTACTAGACAGGATGACAGGTACTCGGTGGTGAATGGTTTGATCATGCACAAGGACAGAATATTTCTGGTACCAAATTCACAGTTTAAGGGGACAGTTTTGAGGGCTCTTCATGACTCACCATTAGCAGGGCATCCAGGATTCTTCAAAACATACAGGCAGGTGAGAGAGAGGTTCACATGGAGAGGACTCAAGGATGATGTCCTAAGGTATGTACAGGAGTGTGCAGTGTGTCAACAAAACAAGGATGAGCACACTAAGCCCGCTGGTTTACTTCAGCCCCTGCCCATTCCTGATAGGAAGTGGGAAAGTATATCAATGGATTTTATAACAGGACTGCCCACAGTTCAGGGGAGAGATTGTATTTACGTCATGGTTGACAGATTAACGAAGTTTGCACACTTTTATGCCATTTCAGCCACTTATTCAGCAGTGCAGGTAGCAGAATTATTTTTCAGGGAGGTATTCAGACTACACGGTTTGCCCAAGTTTATAGTCAGTGATAGGGACAGCCGCTTTATGAGCCATTTTTGGCAGGAGCTGTTTAGATTGAGTGGGACACAGCTTACTCCGAGCACCAGTTATCACCCACAGACAGATGGGCAGACGGAAATTGTAAACAAATGGGTGGAAGGCTACTTGCGTAATTACATCTCTGGGCAGCAGAAGGCGTGGATAAAATGGTTGCACTTATGTGAGTATTGTTATAACACCACATATCACATGTCTATCAGGATGACTCCATTTATGGCTCTGTATGGATACGATGCACCGGACTTCATTGATTTACTGATTCAGGATTGCAGAGTGCCTAAGGCACAGGAGTTGCTACAGGATAGCCAGGACATCTTGAGAACCTTGAAAGATAACATTCAGCAAGCGCAGAACCAACAGAAATAGTATGCGGATCAGCATAGGTCGGAGCGCACTTTCGAGGTTGGTGATATGGTGTACCTTCGTTTGCAGCCATACAGGCAATCCACTCTCAAGAAGAGTGGGAAGGGGAAGTTGAAGCCTCGATTTTATGGTCCCTTCAGAATAACAAGGAAGATTGGGGAGGTAGCCTACGAATTGGATCTTCCAGCAGATAGTAAGGTCCATAATGTTTTCCATGTCTCTCGCCTTAAAAATGCGTTAGGACATAACATCACTCCATCTGCAGTTCTACCACCATTGGATGAGGAGGGGCGGCTAATATTGGTTCCAGAGGCTATACTTGACACCAGGGAAAGGAAGCTCAGAAACAGAACTATTAAGGAGTACCTGGTCAAATGGAAGGACCTGCCAGTAGAAGATGCCACTTGGGAAGATGAGCAGGTGTTGACAATTGCTTGGGGACAAGCAATTTTGGGGAGGGAGGACTATAATGTCCCCTTTCCTAACTAGCCACTATGTACAGTATGGACTTGCCTATACAATGGTTCCCGTAGGCAATGTCGTGTGTTTGGGAGCCTCCAGGTGTTGTGGAGTTACTATTGGACGTTCAGTTTTCAGTGTGGTCAGCTTTCAGGACCGTTTCCAGCAGGTTTCAGGGGGACTTACTATTTTTAGTAAGTCGATCAGAGGCAGTATCTTGGGAAGCGGACGTTACGGATGGATTGTTCGGCGAAATGGGTGTCCGTTTCCAGTATTTTTTCTTGGGTCCGGCCTTAGGAGGATTATTATTTTAATGCCCGAAAGTTATTAATGTAATATTTAAATGTAATGTTTAAATATTCTAATGTTGGGCTTATATTTTATTATTAAGGGGTTATAAGGGGGATTTTTGGGAGTCATAAGGTAAGTTATAAATTAAAATTAAGATGTTATCTCCCTAGGAGTTTGGGACGACCCCTCATGGGGCTCTTTAAAAATAAATTTAAATGCAAATGAAATTAAAGGAAAAAAAACAAACTTGGCCGACCCAATTGTGAGAGGGAAATAAAAGAATGAAGTTGAATTCATTTTCACATCTTTGGCATTCTATTTTCACAGTCATTCTGGAGAAGCACTTGCAGATTGGATTTGCAGGGGTTTGTAGCTTGTTTGGAGACGAAAACCTCCGGCAGGAGCACCATTCTTGAGGTTGAAAGATATCTTCAGAGTGGTTTGGGGGCATTCGCACACAGTGGGTGCAATTGTGCTTGCATTGAAGACATTTACAGCATTGGAAGAGCAGATTTGGAAGGGTTTTGAAGAAGTTATCAGTTGCAAATTAATTATTCTTCATTACACAGCCAGGCCGTACCATCTAGAGCTTATTGGAGAGGATTGTGATGTAATTACCAGCTAGGGTTTGAGGATTTGAGGGCGAACTGTTGCATACACTCCAGCCGTACACCTTTGAGGGGTTTGTGAAGACTATTTTGCAGATTCTAGCTAATTCCAAGGCAGCCGTACTCCTCCTTGAGCAGGCCGTACATCCTCCATAAGGGATGTGTTGCTGCAACTCACTCAAACGCCTCCCTTGGACAGATTTCTATGCTTGGGAAGGGGTCGCCTCAATAGAGGGTGCTCAAATATGCTCTTTGTTTGATGGAGACTTGTAATTTCTTGATCATTTGATGAATATAAGTGATTTACCCATTGCTGGTGTACATTTCCAGAAATATTCAGACTTCATTATTACCCGGGTACTTCATTATTCTCATATTTGCTCAAAAGGGTTTCATTATTTATATTAGTAGAAGATTGTGCTTAAATTTCAATTCAATCGGAGTGATAGTTTGGAAGATAGAGATAGTTCTTTATTGCTGCATTTCATTTCCAGTATTTCCTTATTGTTGCAAAAATACAAAAAAAATCAAATATTGCACAAAAACACAAAAAACAATACAAAACTCAAACAAAAAAACAAGGGCAGAAATTTTGGAGTTCATATTGGGGTTGGACACTACAAGAAAGCTGCTTACTTTACTGCTATAAATGTGGACTCAATGCAAAATGGAAGCAAAACATTCAACAAAGTTACACTATCAATGCCCGGTTGAATGAAAAGGTGGAAATGAAATTCTAGAAATGTGCAATTGAAATTCGTAAACTGCTCAACTGAAATCTCAATAATACATCAAGAATTGTGATGCAAAGATATTTCTATTATTCAAACAAGGTATGGTGACAGTTGTTTGTTGGCATCAATCAATGAGAATAAAATAAGTTATCCCTTAAATAACTAAATCAAACATCCACCCATCAATATATTGCCATGAAAATAAAGAATGCATGCTTTATTAATTTGTAAAATGATTCTCCATGAACCCAAGGTGCAGTGAGCATTGTTGCCACATTTTGCACGGGGTGCTAATTTTGAAAAATTGTAAGGTTGCTGCTTTCCCTCTCTTCTCTCTTCTTTCCTGTTCTTCTTCTCTCCCTTTCTGCTCCCCGCTTATCAAATGTCACCTCTTTCATATTCTGTTTCATGTTTATCTTCATTCCTATTAAGTGGGCAAAAGAAATCCCAAAAAAATTGTTAATTGTTTGTTTCCGCCCGACTGCGCTGCGCAGTCGGGCTGCGCATACTCCACTTTGCGCACCTGGGCTGGCAAGCATGGGCCCGTCCGAAAATTTGTCTAAGTGTGACCCGTCCGAGCGCGCTGCTCAGTCGGACGACGCACATGTTCTATAGCGCACTCGGGCAGCATCAGCAGATAAGGGCCCAGAAAATTTCTAAGTGTTGGCACCACCCGACTTCGCGCGAAGTCGGGCGGCGCCCACAGACGAAGTGCGCCATCGGGCGGCTTGGACCAAGTTATGCGCCACAGGGCGGACATAAGAAGAGCAATGTCTAAAATTGGCTAAGGCACGAAATCCGCCCAAGTGCGCCGCGTCGTCCGACGGCACACCCCCTTTTGTGCGCCCTCGGGCGGGAAGACGAGGAAGGCAAAGTCTGCTCGACTGCGCTGTTTTCAAGACATCCCGCTCGACTGCACTCCTTTCTTGTGCGCTGCCGGGCAGAATCATAATTCGTGAGCAGCTAAGTGTCTTCCCTCCCCTATTCTCCATCAGTGAACTCCAGATGATGACAGGTGTCCCGTCTCGTGATCCGAGTCAAGATGTGACAGAAGTTGGGCTGCTCAAGTGCTATTTGGATGGGTATGGACTGACAGGTCTTATTCTATCTACTCTCATTCAAGCCACTTAGCTTCTCAACTGCCGGATCGTTGCGGAGCTGACACGTTTGCAAGTGGACCTCACTGCCATCACTTTCTTATCTGCAGAGGTCAAGCATCAGCCGCTTTTTGCTGCTTTTGTCAGCTTTGTGTCTTTTGTCAGATTTGGGATACTGGGACCATAATGTAATCGGGGGGGATTTTGCACTATATATAGCAGTTCCATTTCATTGTAAAAGTTGGAAGGGGGATATCTTGCTAAGAGACTTCTGTAACTATGTGTTTGCTCTCAAAAAACAAAGTATACTTGGCTCTATTGGTTGTTTTTGTCTTGTATGCTGCCTTGACTAAGTGTTTCTGCTCTATGTTACTTATATTTCTGATTATTGCTATTCTGAATCTGGATATCAACATTGGCAATTAAGTAAATCTGGAACACTGAATTAAAGGATACATAAGATAGAATGCGCCATTAATTTCTGCTTTACTTAGTGTTTTAATTGTTGTTAGTAGTGGTGATTGGTTCGTCACTGTGCTGCTTATCCTCCCCACCCGAAACAAGCCATTTATGTCTCTTTTCGTATTTGCTAATCTCTTTCCTGCACTCTAAGCTACCCCCAAAGTTGAGAATCCAAAGGAAGCCGGCCTCCTTCGGAGATTGACGCAAAAGGCATTCCTTCCTTCCCGCATTTCAATCTGCTGGGCAAATCTAGGACGCATTACACCAAATCCTATCCTAGTGGCAGATTCGTAACCAACAAGCACCATATGGTCAGAGAGCAAGACCTGACCATGACCACTAAAACTCTGCATCAAGATAACATGCTAATAAGCATGAACATGACAATTATTCTCATGACCAACTTATGGATCATGTAATCCCAATAGTGAGTACTCAATCCTAATTAACCCCGAAAAAGAATGAGGCATGCCCATACAACATAATAAAGCAAGCGAACATAATCTCCTACGTAACTAATCACAATTAAAAATTCATGCTAACACCTCCTCTGAACATAGCTACATATTTTGCTCTCTAAACAAGGCAAGGTACACATCACAATAGAAAACACAATCTTGAGGGAAAAACTAGAGCCTAGCTGTTTTGTTTTCCTATGATACTGCAATTGGTTAGGAGACCTGCTGGACTGGATAGGTAGCCAATCATTCTAATTGGCAAGGTCTTAATTGAATTCAATGCAACTTTCGAGGTTCATATAATTTTTTAACTATTTTTCATCCACATAAATTTGCCTATCATGGTTTTCTCTTTTCTATCTTCCATTGCCTTGAACCTTGCTCAAGATTCTTTTGTTGACTATCCACAAGTACGTGGTTTTTGTTCAACTTTTGTGTTCAATTCTATCTTATGGAATCATCTAGAGGCTGACTCAACAAGACTCTTTGCTTCATATTGTGAGACACAGAATCCACTAGACATCACAAATATCAAGTACTCATCAAAGGGGGTCTACTTTATCTATATCTTGAAGTCTTCATCAAGCAACTCATGGCTTCTTATATTCTAAGCTCACAGGATATAGGTTCAAACATTGCCTTCAGACAAGACAACCATTTAGGCCTCCAAGAATAATGGAAGAAGATCACTTTAAAGAAAATATGGCAGAATACTCAAGTGCCAATCATAGAAATATGTCACCAAATAGATGGTAACACTAGGGAGCAAACGAAGCATTAAGTGAAATGTGGTGCCAATGCACTAAACGCTTAATGTTAAGCCCCAAAATGAAACAAGTCTCAGTTTAGTCCTGCTTGTGCAATCTTATATAATGTCTTAGCCATTCATGTAGGATACACATATTTATCTTTCTTGTTATCCACCTAATAAATGTCACGATGGGATGAAATATGAAGAATATGGTAAAGTATGAAATCGAAAAAAGAATGTGTTAGTGAAGCATGTAATAAAAATAAAAGCATTAATATTTAAAAGAATTGACACTAGCATCAAAATATTGTAATAACCAAATCAATGATAGACATATGATTTACCATATGTTTGTGTATGATATGAATTTACTAAATTTTAAAAGATATATCCATGAATCCTATGTCTACATATCTTTGGAGCTTTGACCCATTGGTGGGTAGTTGTGGTAGTTGATATCCAGCCAACGTTATCATCATTTGTTTAGTATCATTATGCCAAACTAACCTAATGTAATCCAAACAGGAAGAATAACATGCAATAATATTTCAAGCAAATGTATTAGGGGTATTTGGAACGGGGTTCTTCAATGATCTAAGAGCATGAACAATAACAAACAGACTAAGGAGACTTGGTCTCAAGTAGCCTTGAACTTGAAAAGTGATGCAAAGACGTCATTAAAATGTCAAGGTCATGTTAATAAGGACGAGAGCAACTGCGAAGATGATAGTGACTCTAATGATGAAAGTGACTCTCGCAGCAAAAGTAATGACTCTGAAAACAAGAGTAGTTTGAAGGATTTGAGTGCATCATCCAAGTGTTGGGGTTGAGAAGTCAACAAAAAGAGTGACTTTGCAGAAAAGAGTGATGACTCTAAGGATGAATGTGATGCGGACAATGCTTTGATAGATGTGAAATCATCATTGCAGGTATGTGCATCACTGAGGAATATTGTACCAAGGAGGGATGCCACTGGTGATGTGGTCCATGTAAATTGCCAAATAATTGGAAGACACCAAATTGTGCAATGTAGGCAACGCCATTTGTAGGGGCACTTGGTACATGAATGTGAAAGTATTATGAATCAATTCATAATAGAGTCACAACCCTACTCAAAAAGTAGAGGTGAACTTGATTACAATCGATGAGGCAGATATTGTATAGGAAGAGGAGGTTGTGCAAGCAGTTGATATTGCATAGAAGGTTGAGACTGTGTAGGAGACTGAGATTGCACAACCAGTTGAGATTGTGTAGGTGGTTGAAACTGTGCAATTGGGTGGAATTGTGCAAGTGTTGGATGAAGTGAATATGGTGGACGATGGGATGACCTTGCAACTCGGTCTAAATCAAGAAGAATATTGTGTGCAAGCCTCCAAGGGAGAAATTCACCAAATATTGGGTGATGGCAAAGTGAGTGAAGTAGAAGATCAAGTGGGTGATAAAATGGGGAAGAAGGTGGTTGTGACATTTGACCATTTGCTAGGGTCGTCTGGCCCCCAAAATTGTTTGGGATAGCCAAGCCAATTGGGAGGGTCGTTGGGGGCCCTTCCCAGCAATCTAGGGATGCATTCTGGCCCCAAAACAGACTATGGGCCATCTAGACATCAACCTAGGCCATTAGGCCACTTTGGCCAGGTCGTCAAGCCAATGGACTAGGTCATCTAGCTCCCTAGGTTGTTTGGCTATCAACAACGATCGTCAGGGCCAATTGTTTAGGACTAGCTGACAATGACCAAATTCTAGAGTGGGTTGTCAAGGTTGTCCATCTAGGCTGATGCAATAGTCATCCGAAAAGGACCGTCAAGATTGGCCAACTACGATGACCATCTAGATTGGGTTGTCTGGGACTAGTTGATGATGACCTCCATCCAAAACGGGCCATTTAGGCCAGGAATATAGGATTGGCCGACGAGTCCATAGTGAAGGGTAGATCATTTGACCTAGCTGACTATAGCCGACAGACAGGTACCATCATCAGAGACTGGTAGTCTAGGCATGTTATGCAATCTTGGGGAACAATTTGAGGAATGTTGTCAAGGTTGTTGGAGTAGTGAACTGAGTGCATAAAGTGGGTCAACTGGAAACTATAAAAATGTAGGGTATGCATGAAGAGTGCTACCCCTTGACCTTGCAAGGGACATTGCCTCTTTACCCTAAAAAAGAGCTTATGCCCCATTGACCCCCGACATAGGCAACAAAAAGCATTGTCCGTCATGTTGGTGATGTGGCTGATGACAGGGAGTGAAGCAAGCAATCAAAGAACAATGTTTTGTTGGCAATTGTATGAAGTGAAGCCAATTGCAGAAGATGTCTAGATAGGAGAAAGATGAAGAAGTGCGACAAATATTCTAGTACAATATTTAGTGCTTCTATCCCCAATTTTCAATTCATGTAATGATAGGGACGTCGACAACTCTAAAGGGAGATATGTAGGCAGAAAATTTGATATGTCTGCATGATATGTTTTGTTGGCACTCTACGTGGCAACAATCCTATATTGCCCTAATATGATCCATTTATTGTATGGCATGTTGGTCATACGGCCTGCAACGGCAATAACCTCCACAATCAGTCTCAGTCTTCTTTGCAACCTGCAAATGCTAACAACCCTATGGCAATGCAAACAACAACATTCCTATATCCAAACCATCACTCAAGAATGCTTGTCAAAATGAAGGAGGGGGGCTTATTTAATGCCTGCCCAAGCTGTTCTAAGCAGTTCCCACGACAACGCACTATTACAACCGCCACCCCATAATGTTTGCATGGATTCATTAACTTTTCCTAAGGTCTAAAGTACATTTTTATTAATATTTCATTTCATGTACATTTAAGCCTAATTTCACCTAATTTCACTTTAATTTCATTTGACATCATTTCTTCTAATTTCATATACATTTCATCTAAATTTTGCTTTATCAAAATTGCAAACAAAACTTTGTACAACTTTTATTTCTTTTTCTGAGAAGCAATTTTGTCGCCTACAGCAAGTCACACCACCACACTAAGGCACCTCCAAATCTCTACATTTTGCATCTAAACGCTAAAGTCCTGATGGTAAGTTGTGACTAGAAGGAAAGCTTGCTTAGGGATCCTATGAGCCTCAATGTGAAACGTTATATCCTATATAAATACAACTTCCTAAAAAATATCCAGAGAACACAAGACAAGACTGTTACAATTCAAGCAATTGATAGAATATTACCACAACCCATTGCAAACCAAGCATCATTTGGTCATCCCAAGGAGCTGGTGACTCTAGTGGCGATGAATCATGAATCACTGCATCACAATTATAGATCACAGACCATTTATTATCTTTCCTTCAAACCACAACCTATGCTTCAGCACTTTGAAGGTCCTCCACTTAGAGCCACATGAGATCTTTACCAAAGTAAATCATGCTGGCAAAGAAGAAGAACTTCTTTGTGGCTTTTAAGGCTTGCAATTAATCTACCAAATTATAAGAATGCCATCAAAAGTCATCTAAGGCTTGTCAAGTGTAATGTCCTTAAGATCCAAGGTCTTATGTAAGAAAGGATGAGTCAGTTTATAAGTAATTAATGGGATTTGGAAGAACCTAAACCATGAACCAAAGGTTAAATTCCATCAATTTGTTGTGCTCTTTTATCGTCAAAACCTGCAAGTTCAAGACATAGGACTTTACTTTTCCCCTCTTTGACCACCTGCATCTATAAACCATGTTCTTGTACTTGTTTTTAATGGACCGTTGGTATGCCATGGTTTGGTTTTCCAAATTATTGGTAAGAATTTCATTTTCCTTTCTTTTTAAATTATATTTGTCCAAGAAAGGCTATTAAATTCTGAATAGTTTATTGCAAGTCACAGATAATGTCTTTTGAACCATTTATCATTTGCAAGGACAGATGTTACTCTGTGCAAACAGTGGGCAAGTTCCTTTTGACTATTCCACCCAAGAACACAACAATAAAATGCTTAGAGTACAATACATATGTTATACATGCTTCTTTGTAGTCAGTTTTTAAAATATCACGAAGTATCTTTTGAGATTTTTAAAACCTGTCCAAGTTCTGAAATCAACCAGCAGAGTTTTCAGTAGAATCAGAGAGACAAGAATCTTAGTTTGACCAAGGATTTTTCCACATTTTTAGTAATATACTTCAAATGAAGACGAAATATTTTGTATATATGTGCTACTGGTTCCAAGCCAATACAAAAGTAAACCACTGATATACAGAATAGTCAACATATCATTGTAATTGTTACCAAGAGTTCACTTTCAACATTGTTGTCTGTCCTATTAAACATCATGTAATCCCAAATTAACTATCTAGAAATGCCTATGGAAGCTCAAAATGATTTTCCTGCATGCAATTGTTCCATATTGTTGTTTTACCATAATGGTTGGAACAACCTAGGAATTCTCTCCAAAAAACATTTCCTCCTGATATGGCTGAAGTGGAAGAGCACCATCAACAAATTAGAAACATTTCAATTTTCAATTATTAGATGAATAATTATACAATCTAGGAACTGAAAAAAGACTAGACACAAGCTTGCATGTGCACATACACACATATATGCACTAACACAATGTGCCATGAACTAAGTAGTTCATGTCATGTAAAACCCCTGAGGTGCATACACACATATATGTACTAACACAATGTGCCATGAACTAAGTAGTTTGTATCATGTCCAGCCCTTGGGGGTGTGGTTGGAAACTATAACAGTCTAGATGCTATTACGAGAAACACACTTTTAGAGGGCCTTTGGTGATGAGGAAAACCCTTTCAGTTGGCCCTTGATGAGTAATACTATTCTAGGATGCTAGAAAATGGGTTTTGCAATGTGTGCAAGAGGACAGAAAAGCCTCTAACAAGACATTTTATTGCAGTAAATGCAGTATGGCCATACTCCACCTTTTGAGAGGTGGGGTCTTAATTTTGTGAGAAGTTTCAAACAATTTGGCAAGGAGTGCAACCTGATTTGTACATAAGAAGGTATACCTAGATTTGGTGTTTTTGTATTTGGCAAGCAACCAAGGAAATCACCTTATCAATAAAATCAAGCATCAACGAACTCATCTTCTCTATCTAGCACAAGCATAGACTATGAGAATGAAATTTTGATTTACATAAGTTTCAATTTCAAGATTCATATCAATAATCGCATAAGCTATCTTGGTTGAGGAGTTCACATGTCTTACAAGTTTCCCTAACTAAGACTTAACAAAATATTGATTGCCCACAAGCTACCTCAGCTGAGATAACTCATTATTGGACCACAAGCAATCTTGGCTGAGCATTAACCAAATCAAAAGCTCTTGAACAACCTCAATTGAACCTTAAACAATCTTATCCCCACAATTTACCTTGATTAAGGATTTGCAACCAGATCCCTGTAAGCTATCTCTACTGAGAATTTCATTAATTAGAAACTACAGAAGCATGTATCTGCAAAAAATATCCATTAGGATAGTCAGCTATTGGTCAGCAGCAGTAGCCTTATAGTCAACAGAAGTAATGACAGTTGAGGCATATCTCTACTGGTCAACAAAAGTGAAAATGGTAACTTGCCTTTCCTAATCAAATAACACAGCATCTTACTATTAATAGCATAATATCTAGTCAATGCAATAGTCGTTGGTCAACAACAAAGTAAACATGGTTAGTAGAAGCTCAAATAGTCAATGAATGCACTAATCAATGCTTGAACAGTTTCTTGACCGCACTCTTAGCTGCACTAACCTTAGTAGTACAGTTGCCAGTATGTCCTCAATCCCCTTTCTCCCTTTCATCCTTGCTGGACAAATGAGAGAATGATTTCTATGGTCCATTGATGAAGCCATTTAAATGATATATCTATATACATAGAAAGAGGAAATTTAGAGGTAAGAAAGCACCTGTAATAACTTTATTAATTTTGTTAATGCTATGTTCCAGGAAAGAGAAAAGGGACTCATTTATGCTTAGTATTCAGGAATTTATAATAATGTAACAATGATGTTATAATGATATCATAAACATAAATGATGTCATGATGAACTCGGAACTTGTAAATTGTAATGTTCTCAAGCTTTTTATCATGATGTTATTTAAAATGCATGTACATTACTTCACTAGACAAGAAAGTTACAACTGAACAACAGGGTTATATGGAAAACCTCTTTCTATATAAGCTAGGAAGGAAAGCAACTAGGAGTTCACCCCTATGGGCAAACAGTAGATGATTTTACGTATCCAAACCACATGGATTTTTATCGGTAGGGACAGATCCTGACTAAAAGGATTTAATTTGCCTAATCTTATTGAAGATGTTTCATCTTGAAACACAGGCTTACAACTCTTCTTCCAAAATAAGGTCAAACCTAATAGCCAAATTGTGTGCCATAACATTTGTGAGCTATCTGTTATAACTCAAGAATCTTTGTAGAGCCTTGAAGCACGAGAGTGACAAAGAAAAGAGAAAACTAAATCCCACTTGCAGCCATCACCAAAAGGCTCTAGAAGTTGAGCATTTCCCAAAGATTTGCCACAGTAACTAGTCTCTTCCACATAAAATATCAGAGAATCTGAGATTCTGATTTTGTAGAGTAGCGCCTTGACTGCCAATCAATGGTTATCACTAACAGGCCCAATACTTCATGTTTAAAATAGGATCTTGCCTTCCCAATTAATTGGCAATACTATTGGAACTGCACTTTTGGATCAGTGATTCCACAATGTTTATTCAAACACAATACGATTTAAGAAGTATTTCTCACTTGATTGTATTGTAGTTGAAGAAACCATTTATATTACTCCCTTTATAATCCCTACAGTAGGGGGCTGCTCCTTGTAATTGCAATTTGAAGAGAAAGCCTTTTGGGATCATCTTAAAGCATTTTGGAATGTTGATTTGTCTGTTGTATTTAGTTTGTGAGCCTATTGAAATCATGCCAAATATACCACCGTTATAAATATAGCCCATGATTACAGAGATCTTGTCAATAGAAAAGCCCTTTCTTGTCAATCTCTTAGCAACAAAATATGGCAAGATCCCAGCAGCCCATGTGTGGGGTCCACTCTACCCAGCTGCGGCAGAAAAGAGTGTAATAGAAAGTGAACTAATAAGACAGTTGCCAGTTGGCAGCAGTTCAGCTAAAGCAGAAGAATAAATCTTGAAATAGGAAGTTGTTAATAAGGCAGATTTGCCAGCAGTGAACTAATAAGACAGTGCCAGTTGGCAGTATCAGCTAAAGCAAAAGAATAAATCTTAAAATAGGAAGTTGTTAATAAGGCAGATTTGCCAGCTGGTGCCAATTAGTGATGCAGTAGCAATTAGTTGGCCCTAATTAAGAAGAGGAAGGTTATAAAAGGGGCTGCTAGGAAAGGGAGGAATCATTCTTGTTATGTCAAGTCATTGAGCCCTTTCTCCAAGGCATTTGTGGACGGAAACCCCAAGTGTCGAGTGCAGGCCATTGAGGACGAAAACCCTCATCTGGCTGGAATTGTATGAAGGTTCTGTGTTCATTTGCAAATCTGAAATTTGTAATCTTTTATCATTTTAGTTATTACTGTGTTTCTTTCATAAATATAAAATACAAAAAAATCAGTTTGTTGCAGCCTACTTTTGTGTGTTTTTATTCTGCATCTTAGGCAGGTTCTTTACAGTGGTATCAGAGCTTAGATCTGGCCAGCCTAGGGGAGATATAAGAGGAAAAGCTATTGCATGCCAGACAGCATTAGAACACAAAGACTGAGGCAGAGGGAACAAAAGAAGCTACAGTGGTATCAAAAGGAACAAGAAAAGTTACAGGAAATGTCCAACAGAGAGAAAGAGTTCTCCAGCACACTGAAGTCCTTGCAGGATGGACAGCAGCAGTTAATCAATCTCTTCACTCAGCTAGTACAGTTTTCAAACCCTGTCACTATTCCTTCAAGACATGGTGAACGAGGGGAAACCTCAGCTTCCGGGGCAAACCATAACACACCACTGAAATCAGCGACTAGTTCTGGGTTACCGAGAGTCACTTTTTTGCAGAGGGAAGCCATGCAACAAGGAGAGGATGAGGTGGACCAGCAAGAGGATGACTTGGACACCCTCCATGCTGAATATGCTGCGAAGAGTGCAGAGTTCCAAGGGGACATCTCCTTCATGGACTTCTGCAACTTGAAGTCTAAACCAAAGGCTCGAAATGGACAAAGAGCCACCCATAACCAGCCTCATAGGGATCTACAACACAGATTGGGGAAGCTCACTGTCCCTTCATTTGATGGGTCCAACGAAATTTCAGCCCGAGCATGGATCCAGAAACTGAATACATATTTCTCATTGAGCCCTATGTACGAGGAAGAAGCCATAAAATTTGCAACCCTTCACCTGGAAGGAGTGGCACATGAGTGGTGGTATCACGGGCTAGTCACTCAAGGGCATAGTCTTATCACCACCTATGAAGAGTTTTGTAGAAGGCTGATTGACAGATTTGAGAGGCAAGATCCAGAGGAACACTTTAGAGAATTGGCACAGCTGCAACACCATGGCTCAGTTGATACATATGTGGCTGATTTTCAAAGGTTAGCCGTAATGGTACCAGACATATCTGAGAGGCGATTGACATACCTTTTCATGGAAGGTTTGAGAGAACCCCTTAAAGGCCTAATCAAGGCCTTTGACCCAGAGTCATTACAGGCAGCCATCAAAAGGGCTTTGACACTAGAGACTTTTGCACCTAGTAGATCCTTTCAAGGATCTACCACTAGAAATGTGAGTATAGGAATGTCGCAGCAGCAATTGAAGGTTCCTCACAAACCCTTTCCACAAAGATTGGGAGTTGCACCCTCTCGACCTACGGGTCAACAGGGATTGGGACAACCGTTTAGGAGTCAACAACCAACTAATATGACCCGTAATGAGATGCGGAGGAAACAATTATGTTTCAACTGCAAGGAACCTTGGGATCCATCACATAGGTGTTTGGGAAAGGGGCAAGTACACTTGATTGAGGTATACTCAGATGATGAGGAAGAGCCAGAGCCATGCACAGAGACACAAAGTGCAGTAGAGGAGGAGGTAGCACCAGTAGGCATGATCACATATGGTCTTCCATCTCCAGAGGGAGGAGAACAATCGTCTACTATTGCCTCTATGTCAGGAGCTCCAAGATACCACTCCTTTCGAGTCAAAGGGAGGATTGGTGGGCAGCACATAGTAGCTCTCATCGATGGGGGAGCTACCCACAATTTCATCGACCAAGCAATAGTAGCCCGTTTTAGGTTGAAGGCAGAGGAGTTTGCGGGCTTTGAGGTAGCAATGGTGGATGGGTATTCCTTGGCTTACCAGCTCAGGTGGTACTAGATGGTTTTACCATCATCCATGACTTCTATGTCATTCCTCTAGGTGGTGCTCATATGGTATTGGGCATCCAATGGTTGCATTCACTTGGTGAGTTCACACAGAACTACCAAACAATGACCCTCAGGTTCAAAAACCAAGGACAAGAGAGGACTATTAGAGGTATGACTAATGAGTCAGTACAACAGGTTTCAACACATCAGATAGAAAGGCTCTTGAGATGAGACCAGGTTAGTTGGATTACAATATGTGAGGGATCACCACAAGGCACCCTAGATTCAAGAGAGGACAAATATCACCTAGATATTCAAGCCTTGCTAGACAAATATGCTTTTGTATTTGGAGACATGCCTGCTGGACTCCCACCAAACAGGGGATTTCAGCATACTATTGAGTTGGAGTCAAGGTCAAATCCCGTTATTGTGACTCCCTATCATCATCCACGAGCCTTCAAGGATGAGATAGAGCGGACCATACAAGAATTGTTGATTTTGGGACATATCATCAATGAGCCAACAGTCGAGATGGACCAAACTTAGGTCCAATCCATTCAAGAGTGGCCCACCCTGAGGACCTTGACTTAGCTATGAGGATTCTTGGGTTTTGTAGTTACTATAGGAGGTTCATACGAGGATTCTCACAACTTGTAGCACCGTTGACTGAGTTGACTAAGAAAGAAGCTTTCCATTGGTCAATAGTGCCACAGGAGGATGCCACTTGGGAGTCGGTTGAGATACTTGATCACCCAGCTTTGTCTTGCTTGAGGACAAGCAAATTTGGGGAGGGAGGATTTGTAATATCCCCTTCTTGACATATCCATATGTGGGGTCCACTCTACCCAGCTGCGGCAGAAAAGAGTGTAATAGAAAGTGAACTAATAAGACAGTTGCCAGTTGGCAGCAGTTCAGCTAAAGTGGAAGAATAAATATTAAAATAGGAAGTTGTTAATAAGGCAGATTTGCCAGCAGTGAACTAATAAGACAGTTGCCAATTGGCAGCAGTCAGCTAAAGCAGAAGAATAAATCTTAAAATAGGAAGTTGTTAATAAGGCAGATTTGCCAGCTGGTGCTAGTTAGTGATGCAGTAGAAATTAGTTGGCCCTAATTAGGGATACAGCTGAAGAGGAAGGTTATAAAAGGGGCTGCTAGGAAAATGAGGAATTATTCTTGTTATGTCAATTCTTTGAGCCCTTTCTCCAAGGCATTTGTGGACGGAAACCCTAAGTGTCGAGTGCAAGTCATTGAGTACGAAAACCCTCATCTAGTTAGAATTGTATGAAGGTTATGAGTTCATTTGCAAATCTGAAATTTGTAATCTTTTATCATTTTAGTAATTACTGTGTTTCGTTCATAAATATAAAATACAAAAAAACCAGTTTGTTGCAGTCTACTTTTGTGTGTTTTTTATTCTGCATCTTAGGCAGATTCTTTACACTCCCTTTATAATCCCTACAGTACGGGGCTGCTCTTTGTAATTGCAATTTGAAGAGAAAGCTTTTTGGGATCATGTTACAGCAGTTTAAAATGTTGATTTGTCTGTTGTATTTAGTTTGTGAGCCTATTGAGATCATGTCAAATAAACCACCGTTATAGCCCATGATTACAAAGATCTTGTCAATAGAAAAGCCCTTTCTTGTCAATCTCTTAGCAACAAAAGATGGCAAGATCCCAGCTGCCCAAAAGAGAGTGGAAAGTCCAAATAGGTATTGCAACATCCCATGCATCTTATGGCCCTTTACACATTCAAGGGAGAAAAACAGCAACTAACTGCCATGCAATCCGTGTTTGCTGGAGGGGTGTCGATTTCAAAATTGTAAAGGCCTTAGTATTACCAATTATGTCTAGTTTGTATTTTGTTTTGTGGGTCTCAGGTTGTCCTCCAATATCAACATTACTTACCGCTTCCTTCTATGCTGGAGGACTGCTTAGGGCTGTAAAAGATGAGACATATGGCTACTCTTATTCTAGGAATTTTGATATCTTTTCTTGGATTTTCCAAAGAACTCGGCATGCACAAAATATAGAGACGGGTGAATTGCATTATAACCAGAAGGATATCTGCTGTGGATAAACATTTGTTTGCAATGCCCATATGAATCTTTCCTCAATTCTCAGAGTCAATTGAACTGCATCTAGAGTTCCAAAGGAAAAGGATTGGCAAGCAACAGATTTTTGTTTAAAGGATCCTTGGAATAAACTTATAAAGTACAAACAACTGGCTTGATTGGACAGCATTGAATTGCAATCAGTGCTTACCTTTTAATAGTAAGCATACCTTCAATGAGTTTTGTGACATGATCATTCAGGCTTGTCTATTTTAAAATCAACTGAATGTGCATGGTTAAATTTGGAGATATTGGAAATATTGTAGATAAAGTTACTGTAATACATATTTTTCTATGAAACTAAAAATTTGTAGGAAAAAATCTAGCTTAGCCCTCATATTGCCCTATATCTGAACAGAAAATGGGGGTTGCATTGTAGCCATAAACTTTCTATGGATGTGCACTTACATGTAGATTAATTACAAGGCCAGAAAAAGAAATCTAAAAATGTATGCTAATGTTCTTTCTCCAAAGTCAATCACTTGAAACAGTAATTCCTAGAGACTTTACTGCAGAACTACCATAAGAATGGATGTAGTTTAAAGGTTGCAAGTATTTTTTCTGTGTGCACAAAGAGGATGTTTATGTGAGAAATATAGTGGGGACACACACACACATAGCATGTAACTACTCAAGCTTTAAGAGAATGAAATCAAGCACTCACAATCACATTCATAACTCTTTGGTATGCTTTGTCATCGTTCTGAAGATGGCCATTTAACCACATTTCTAGGAAGACATTAAATTCAATGACTTCTCTTTTAGCCAAGCCATCTTCCAGAGACCTTTCAGATTTCAGTTCAGATTCTGTGTGATGAAGTTTGTTATCCTTTATCTTTTCACGTGGTGAAATATGTGGTCCAAACTCAAAATATTGTAGAGCTTGAATGATCCCACCAGCACATCTGTGGCTTGCATGGTAAATGTTATTAACAAGATTGGACGATCTGTACCATTGAATTAGCTCCTCCTGAGCATTGGAGACCTGCCATTATAATTTTTTCATATTAGATTTCATCACAAAGAAAAATATTCTGTTCTGAATTCAATGCAATAAAGCAGAAATGAAACAACTAAATCAAACCATTTTGTGCAGTTATGATATCAAAAAACCTCAGACATGATGGCAATGCATGTTTTTTCCACTGTTTTCAGTAGAGGGCCTATAAGCATGTTCAAAGATTCTGGAAAATTCCCAGTTGAGACGCTATAGACACATATTATTTCACAATACATATTTGTTTGACATTTCCATGGATAGCATAACATGCATCCTTTGAACATGTTTTGCTTTGTTAGTAATAAAGTTAATTAAAATACTTTCTTGACCTGATATCTACATGATTTTCCAAGTATATTGTATGTGACAGCAGTAAATCTCTCTCTCTCTCTCTCTCATATGCACATGCACATGGACACATGCATGCTTGCCAGCAGAAAATGAGTGTACCAGGGGGATTGTGCTGTTTGGATTGGAATTTAGTTTAAACTAATTTTTAGATTTTAAATTCAAATATTTAAGCTGCAAGATTCCAAACATGATGAGCTATGTTTTTGAGCAGAAAACAGTTTGAAACTGATTTGAACTATATGACGTCTAAATTATAAATGTCAATGTGGATCTTACCTTGAGCAATGTATTGGAGCTGTTGTAAACTTCTAAAGAGGTTAGTGAAGAAACCTAGGTTTGAAACAGAATTTTATCTTTGACTCTCACAAAAGGGATAGAAGCCATGCTATTCTGAGCCCAGCATATTCTGCAGACCTATATCCATACAAGGTACATACCTATGACATTATGGGATATGTAGAGATGCAAATAGGTGCATCACTATGGTGAGGAGGTACATGTATAGTTCCCTCTAGAAATTGTCTTGAACCACAGTTGTAAGAAGCCCAGGCTAGAAATCCAGAAAAACATTTCCCAATCCATCCCTTCAAATATTATAAATATATATATATAGAAATAGAATCTTTGATATTACAACTGTTCTTGCTTTACCTATTTTAAAATGTGATTGTAATTAATGTACTAGATTATTACTTTTCACAAACCTATGGGCATGAATAAGGTTGATAACTTTACAATGCATTTATTTATTTATAAAAGGAGACAGCTTTTTTCTTTTAAAGAAAGAATGAATGCTTCCATATTCAAACAAAGGCTTTGACAGATTTTGACTAAAAAGATATATCCTATTTATGTTTGTTCCCATTTGCAGCAAACATAATAGCATGAGAAAATAGCAAAAATGTACAAGGATATTCCATTTGCAGAACTTACAATCACTCCACTAACTCCTTCAACTGTGAATAATTCTGTATCATTTCCTGAGTCGCCACATACAAGGACATTCTTGGATAGCCATCCTTCTTTCTTCATTTTCCTCATTAGGTAAGCAAGAGCTTCTCCTTTTCCACCCATTTTGGGAAGCACATCAAAGGCTATTCCACCACTGAAAATCACTTTCACGTCAAGCTGACCACACACAACAGAAATAATATCAGCCAAAATCTGCATGTTCTAATTTCAACCTTATGACAGAGCCACATTTTTCTTATTCTAGAAGAATATTTTATCATAACCTTTGAATTACTGATCCCACTAAATCTTATAGTCTAAAAACCTTGTAGGCAACTATTAAGTGTTGTAGAGAGGCATCGAAGCCTGGAGGTCTGAGGAATCGAACTAGGGTTTCAGAGGCTAGGTCAGAGGCCTGGAGAACATTTTCATGCAAAAAACACCATCAAAGCGGATCAATCTTGCTGGAGGGTCTTTCAATAGTATGGATCATGGCCAAGAACCCCACATAGGTACTTCGGTACCAAATCCTCCAAAACAAGGAATCTCATACCGGGAGAAGCTATGTGGTACCCAAGATAGCTTCAATGACTGTCAAAGGCAAGGACAATCATAAATACCATGGGGAAGCGACAAAAGGAGGATTCTCTGCCGGGAAGTGTGAATGAATGTTTACCACAAGCAAAGGAAATACCAGTATTGGAAATAGCTGAGGACTGGATAGCTGAGGATATAGTTTATAAGACAAAACACAACCTAATAGGCAAATTCGTGGGTTTCAGACCATCTATGCACTTCCTTCACACGTGGATAAGGAAACAATGGCATCTGGAAGGAGAATACGAAATTCTAACTCTCCCAAATGGGTATTTTTCTATAGAGTTCACATCGGTGGCAGATCGACAAAAAGTATTTGAGGGAGGGTTGTATCATCACAGGCCAGCGGGACTATTCCTGCAACCATGGAAGATGGTATTTGACCCAAGGGTGAAACCGACTGCAGTACCAATATGGGTAATATTATTTGCCCTTCCCCTTGAATTTTGGAAAGAAGAGGTACTCGAGGCAATAGGCAACTTACTAGGTCATTATCAAGGTAGATCAAGAGAAACAGTTTTAGGAGGATCGGCAATGTTTGCTAGGGTTTGTGTAGAAATGGACCTCAGTAAACCTCTTCCAACAAAGATAGACCTAAAAATAGGAGATTTTGTCTGGCGCCAACAACTGGATTATGAGGCTATTCCATTCAGATGTCGGGTGTGCCACGCTCATGGACATCTGGCTAGAATGTGCCCAACAGTTTAGGATCATCAATTTGAACAAGAGGGGACAAGAGCAAATATTAACATGGCGGGCCAATCTCCTCAGCAAAAGGTAAATCAGAAGGAAGGGAAAGGCCCAACAGACTCTAAGGGCTTCCAAAAAGTAATCAGAAGGCCAAACAAAAGAAATCAGCACAGTAACCAGAGACAAGGAGAAAAAGTGGGAAGAATAAACAATAGATATGATATATTCAAACAACTGGGAAGCTTGGAAACAAAAGGGGATTTTCAAATGGAAGGATTAGAGGAGGATACCTAGCAAGTCACACCGGTAGATCAGGAACAATACTCCAGTCTAGTGTCAGGGAACAAGCAAGGAGCAGAACCAGACACAACCTCTCTCATGGAAGAGGAGATTTAGCCCACGAGGGAGACCAAAGGAGGGGAAATAGAGCAGGGGATAGTTTTAACTCAAGAAATAGAGATGAAAGAAGGAAATAAGAACAAATACAGCCCTACTTTAGGGATTCATCAAGTGGAGAAGAAACAAAAACCAAACCAATCAGCAGGGAGGAAGTCAAACAAGGAAAAGATGGAGGAACAGGGAAGAGATTTGAGCCAGAATGGAAAGGTAAAATCGATGGCTGATTTTTTCTCTCCTAATTCTCAATGATATTAATTTCTTGGAATGTGAGGAGTTGAGGCAGTTGCCCGATACAAAAGGTAGTCAAAATCATTATCATAGATATGAGTCTAGATACAGTTTTGTTACAGAAACCAAAATGCAAGGAGAAGACTTACAAAAAATAAATAGGAGGATATGGCAAAAAGGAGAGATCCTTACTCAATCGACACAGGGGAAATCAGGTGGATTGGCCACTATGTGGAATCACCAACTGTTCCTAGCGATAGGGGGGCCTCTACAAGAGGGGTGTTGATGGTCCGGTTGCAAAATAGGGAAAGTAGAAAAAATTGGACTATACTTAATTTTTATGGAGCACAGACAGTCAGAGCACAGAGGGATCAATGGGCAGCCATCCAGACTTTCAAAGACAACTACCCGGAGGACCAATGGATTGTGGGAGGAGACTTCAATGCAAAGCTTAGAATAGAGGAACAACAAGGAGGCAGATCCATGTTGGAGGAAAAGGATAGGTTTTTTTCATCAATAACATGTCAAATGAATCTAATAGATATCCCAACTATGGATAGCTCCATGACCTAGAAAAATAGAAGAAAGGAAGGGGAGACAGTCAAATCTTGCTTGGATCGTTTCTTCATGGGAGAGGAACTATACCTGCATACCAAGCATCAAGCGAGGGTCATGGATAGGCTTTCTTTAGATCATTTTCCAGTAAGCCTTACCATAGAAGAAGATAATCATAAAGTTACAGGAACTTTTAAATTTGAGCTATGGTGGTTGAAATATGAGGAGTTGGGGGACCACATAAAGGAGTGGTGGGAATTAGGGAAACCAAGATTTGGGACAGCCCAATTCAAACTTCACAAACAACTAAAATATGTTAGGACCCAACTAAAGGAGTGGAGAAAACACAAGAAGGAACTCACTAGAATACAAAAGAATGAAATCAAAGATCAGAAGGAGAAGATTGCTCAGGAGATAAGACAAAAAATTATTACGGAAGATTTGTTGCAACTTGAGGCAGAAATTATTAGGAGAGAGGAAGCTTTGGAGAAACAAGAAGAGATCTATTGGAGGCAAAGAGCCAAAGTTACATGGTTAAAGAAGGGGGATCAAAACACAACTTTCTTTCATAGGACAGCAACAGCTAGAAGACAACAAAATAGAATTACAAGTCTTACAGATATGATGGGTCAGGTAGTAACCAGTGGAAGTGAAATGAAAACTATAGCAAATCAGTACTTCCATACTCTTTTTAGTAGCAATGAAAATTTGAATGCAATATGGCAAGAGAAGATACTAGAGGCAATTCCGCAATTAGTCAAACCAGAACATAATAAATTATTAATGGAGGAAATTTCTCTAGAAGAAACATCGCAGATCATACAAGAAATGCAAACAGGAAAGACCCCAGGACCAAATGGATTCCCCATTGAATTTTATCAAATGTTTTGGAAATTGTGGGCCAAGCAGTGGTGGAGGCACTGGAGGAAATCAGACAGAGTAAGCAAATGTTAAAAGCCTTGAATCATACTTTTATCACCTTAATTCCTAAGGGCCCACCTAGTGAGATAATTGATAATTATAGGCCTATTTCACTTTGTAATGTAGTATACAAGATATTAACAAAGCTTATGGCAGAGAGGTTAAAACCTTTTTTACCAAATCTGATTTCAAGTAAGCAAGGAGGTTTTGTTGAAGGCAAACAAATTCTAGATGGAATAGTAGTGGCACAAGAAGTGATACACACAATGTCCAAGCAAAAGGACCCAAGTATGTTTATTAAATTAGATCTTTCTAAAGCCTATGATAGAGTAGACTGGTCTTTTTTGCAAAGGATTTTAGAAAAAATGGGCTTTGCAGAAGAGTGGAGAGATTGGGTAAAAGCCTGTACACAGACCACATCATTCTCAGTTCTGGTAAATGGCAGTCCCTCTCCCATGTTCACAGGAAAAAGGGGGTTGAGGCAAGGGGCCCCTCTTTCATCTTACCTTTTTATCCTTTATGCAGAGGGTCTAGGGAGACTGTTAAAAAAGGGAGACAAGAGGGGAGGCTAAGGGGTCTGAAAATTAGTTCTCAGATTGCGATAAATCACCTCCAGTTTGTAGATGATACAACTCTTATTAGTCAAGCCAATTTCCTAGTAGCAAGAAATATTAGATGGGTATACAAGCTACAGGGCAAACTTTTAATGGAAAAAAATCTCAAATAGTTTTTTTCAATACAACGAAGAGGGTGAGAGATAAAATTATACAATTGTTGAACTTCATGGAAACTCCTTTACCCATACAGTATTTAGGAGTACCTCTATCTGCAAAGGAAAACGAAAAGCAAGGAGTGGAAAGAGCTAATTGACAAACTTCAAGCTAACTTGAGCAACTGGACACACAAATGGCTAAGCTTGGGAGGAAGGCTTACAATGATTAAAGTTGTGCTACAAGCTCTCCCAGTTTATAAATTTTCCATACTTCAGGCTCCAAAGAGAATTCTAAAAGATATTGATAAATACACAAGAAAGTTTTTGTGCTCAGGTGCAAGGGAAGAACAAAAATTAGCACTAGTTGGGTGGGAGAAGATATGTCAACCAAAAAACAAGGAGGATTGGGGATAAGATCAGCATCCCAAAGCAACAAGGCACTAGCAGGGAAGTTATATTGGAGATGGATTACAGCTACTAGGGGCTTATGAAGTAGACTGTAACAAGCTAAATATCACCCAAGAGTGGTTGAGAAAGACATCCCAAGACACAGAGTGGAAGGAGAGGGATCTATAGGATGGAGAACAATGGAAGAAGGCCAGGAGCTAATAAAGCCATACCTATATTGGCAGTTAGGGGATGGAAAGGATGCTCTATTTTGGAAGGATTCATGGAATCAATCTCAACCAATTATTCAGACATTCCTAGATATGGAGAGGTGAAAAGCAGAGTTCCAAAAGGTAGAGTGGTGGAAAGCCTCTTCCTATATGAAATCATGGAATCAACATGTGTCAAACTTACTACAATGGAAACATCCCCAAGAATGGCCAGTGAGGGGGACAGAGGAACTAACTAAAAAACTATGGAGACATCTCCAAAGACACCTAATTCAGGATGGTTCTACGAGGGATATGCTTGGATGGGTAGGAAGCAAGTTGGGAATCTATAAGGCAAAGGAGGGATACAAGGTAGTCTGTGGATATAAGATTACCCCAGCACCACTTCCATGAACATTTGTCTGGCAAAAGGAAGGATGGCCAAAAATTAACAATATCTCGTGGCTAATTAACCATAGAAAATGCTTGACATTTGATAATCTGAGAAAAAGAGGTTTCTACGGGCCTTCCAAATGTGTTGTGTGGAAAAGCAGAGAGACCTTGAATCACCTCTTTTTTGGGTATTCTTTTGCTAAAGACATATATGGATCAGTTGGTGGAGGCAGATGAGACAGCATTGGGAAATTTTTGAGAGCCAGGAAAGCTTTTATGAGAAATGGAAACAGTGCAGCTTTAAGACTAAAACAATGAAAATGGCATGGAAGTTGGGACCTAGCTTCATATGGTGGCAGTTATGGCTAGAATGAAATGCATGCATATTTAGATCAGAGCACGAAAAAGGGAGCAAGTATGGGAGAGGATTATGAGTAAGGTAATGGAAACACTTGTCTATTAGATTACAAGAGGAAACAAACATAGAAATGGAGGAAGTGACTATTTTACAGAGCTTTGGAATAACTGTAAAAGAAAAACAACTAAGGGGTGGATGCGCATGTGAGATCTCCTCAAATAACATAGAGTGGAGACCACCTCCCAGAGAGTGGGTGAAGGCAAACACAGATGGGGCTTCTACTAAAAACCCTGAAAAATCTGGTTTTGGCATTATCACACGAAATTGGAAAGGAGAACAAGTGTACTAGAGAGCAGAAGGTATGGGGGAGACAACAAATAATGAAGCAAAAGGACAGGTGATCTTGTCAGCATCAATGATAGCTGCAAATCTACATTTACATAAGCTATGGATAGAGACAGACTCTCAAATATGGGCTGGAATCTTGGATCCTATAAGACCCTTTCAAGTGCTGGAAATTGGTGAGAGAAGGAAGGTGGAAGCAGTTCAAAATATTTGGAAGGTTTTTCAGGATGTTTTTATTACACATATCAAGCGAGAGGGAAATAGGGTGGCAGATTATTTAGCAAAATGGGGAAAGAACTGGAGGAAGGGCAATATGTAGACTCTCAGATGGAAAATCAGATAAGCTAGTATCAAAGAATCCAAGGGATGCGAGAGGTGGTACAAACAGATAGCAGAATAGGAAGAGCAGTTAGTGATTCTAATGAATCTATCACAGTTAGGCCACGGAGCGAAACAACATGAAGATAGAGGGATGGGTAATTTTTGAGCCAGGAGGGATTGGTGGAGGATTTTTTTTCTCCCGTATTTCCTGTCCAGCTCATTTTACTTTGTAATACAGTTTCTATAAATATAATATATTTTTCATTTTTTCAAAAAAAAACCTATTGAGTGTCGTAGACAATTGGAATCATATCTATGGTTTTTCCTTACTAGTTATCACATATCGTAATGTTAGCTTTAAAGGCATATATGGCTCTAAAGATTCTAAACAGCAAGCAATTGTTATATTATAATGCAGCAAACAATCAAGTTTTACTATAAAAATGCTAAACAAATACCTTACTTGTTAATGTTTAAATGGTCATCATGTTGGGAGTTATAAAGTGTTCTTAAGTTAGGTTATGTCATAAACTCATTTTGCAATAAATTAATGAGTTGCAGTCTTTCTTCAACGCATAATCTGTTACTACATTGTAATCTTCATTTTGGCAAAATTTCTCTATTAAAGAGCAATCCTCGATTGTTAAAACTTAAAATTGTTACTTTCCAAGGCAAGATATATGGTAAGATTTTTATTTTATTCAAAATTTCGACTAAGTGCTTCACATGTGCCTTTGAAAGTATGGTTTTAGTCCAATTTTCAATAATTTAAAATCCCTGGAGTCATAAGAAGAATGTGTGTTTGTGAAATAGGCTTCAGAGAACCTTTAAAATTTCTTTTGGCATAACACAGCATAGGCAGCAAATCAGCAACTCAACAAAAAAAGAAAATGAAATAAAAGTGCAAAATATGCACTAAAGTTTTGTATTGAAATTTTGTAATGACATGTAAATGAAATGAAAGCCAAATGCAAGTAAATGCAAGGAAATGTAATTGATTAAATATTTGTAATAGTCTAATGTTTTAAAAATATGGTAAAAGTACGCCCAAGGGGAAATTAGTTAGAGGAAGGGGTACGGGAGATGGTTGTTGTTAACCGTTCGCCCAAGTCTTTAAAAGGACCCCCATTTCAAATGCAAAGACATCATAGCATATCTATCTAATTGTCCGTGTATTCTTCATTGTATGTGCGTGCAGACCAAGAGAGGCATTGGTAGCAATGCAAGTCTGGTTCTAAGTAGTTGCAGGTTATTGCAAAGAGCCATTGTGGCTAAGTGCATTTATGTGTTGAGCAAAGTGCAGCAAACAGTATTGTCATTGTTGTCAACACAGTCAGACAGATTTATTGATGCAATGGACAAGAGTTTATTGAACAGCAAGGTGCAGCCAAAGTACAATGGATAGGAGTTCAGTGTTGAGCAAGGTGTTGCAGGAGGATTGTCATTGTTGTCAATACAATCAGTTAGATCTAATGATGCAATGGACGAGCAGTTCAGAAATCACTCAGATGCAGAGGATAAAGTTCAAAAGTTAGTCAGATCATGAGTCCTTAAATGATAGATGCACAGAAACAAAAAACATAATTCAGAATGAGAAGAAGAAGTCTTCAGAACCTGAGATGTCAAGAAGCGAAAAGGTTTTTTGTGAAAACCAAGGCAGTCAAAATAAAAAGTTTTATTTAAAATCATGGATAACAGATTTGAAATGGGTTTTTCTTAAAACCCAAGTTGGCTCTTCGTTTCATTGAAAAAGATGCCCCGGTGATGAAGATATTTAAATAGGAAGTCAAAATAAAAAGTTTTATTTAAAATCATGGATAACAGATTTGAAATGGGTTTTTCTTAAAACCCAAGTTGGCTCTTCGTTTCGTTGAAAAAGATGCCCCGGTGATGAAGATATTTAATTTTAAATATTTAGTTTAAATTTTATTTTATTTAAAATTTAAATTAAAATATTAAATTAAATTAAAAGGGCCGACATGTTACTATTTCGCGGCAATAAGCTACAGGAAGGTGACGAAGGTGGAGAAGAGTTTGAGGCCGACAAAGTTAAATCTGGGCCGACGGATTTTAGGGTTTGGTAGCCGACAATTTCTAGGGTTTTGCAGCCGACATTCTTAGGGTTACAGCCGATGGATTTTAGGGTTTGGCAGCTGACAAATTCTAGGGTTTCTCAGCCGACGTTCTTCTAGGGTTTGTTCCTGAAATTTCTTCTATAAAAGGAGGGCTTCTTAGAGTTTGAAAGGGGGGGTGTTAAGATAAAGTGCGAATGCGAGCATAGTGTTTGTGAAAGTGAAGTTTGTGTTGAGCAGAGAGCAGAATGTGAAACGACACAGAGTGTGCGAAGCGTGTGCAGAGAAAGCAGAGTGTGCAGAGAAGCGCGAAGGGCAAAGTTGATTGCAAAGTCCGTCTGTAGCAGATGCAACAAAGCGTGTGAAGTGCAAGAGAGAGCAGAGTGCACGAGAGATTGCAAAGGTGATGTAGACCAGTTAGAGTCTTGCAATAACAAAGGTATATGTCAAACATTTTTTTATTCAATATTGAAGTCCAGTTAGTCTTGGCAAATTAAGGGGTTGGTGCCTCTTTCCGGTTGGTCGTTGGTAAATAATTTGTCCGATTAGTGCTGGCAAATTAAGGGGTTGGTGCCTCTTTCCGGTGAGGTGCTTGGTAAAATAGGAGTTGGTGCTCCATTCCGTTGAAGCGAGATAAAGTTAAGGGGTTGGTGCTCCTTCCAGTTGGTGCTGGTAAAGGATTATGTAGAGTTGTAGCTTTGCATTGACTAGATTTGGATGGTAGTCCAAGCAGTCTTTTTGAGGAGTAGCCACATTGGTGAACCTCGTTAAAATGTTGTGTTATGTGTGATGCTTTCTTGGTATTTCATTTATCAGTTTTAATCTTCTGCTGGATTTAAGACTAATTGTTTTAGAAGTATTTTAAAAGGAACACACTGATTCACCCCCCCTCTCAGTGTCATTGTGATTACAACATTATGTTCATGACTGTGTAAGCCTGTGGGCAGTATTTGCAACAGAAATGAGATTCTGTCCCAATGTTCTGTGTATACTTGAATGGTGAATGCAATTACTGTTGTATGTTGTAGATTGGATAGATTATTGTGTGCAGGTTGCAAGGATTTATAACCAATTGTTACGGATTACATTGTCATTCAACTGTGTAGTTGTCATTTGGTTGACCAAGTATTACATTGCCGTTCATTCCGTTGTAGGATTAGCAACTGATGTGCGAAGTGTATTGTTGCCGTTCATGCAGTTGGTGAGCCGTTCAAACACATGCTGAATGTTCAAGCCAGACAAACCGTCATATGATTCTGACCATCCAAGTGAACGATGTCGTTCAAGCACACATTTCATTCAAGTGAGCATTGCCATTCACCAGGAGTATTACCGTTCAACTAAAGATTGATCACCGTTCAATTCAATATAATGTCATACATGTGCATTGACTGCAGTCTTGTTTGGCCCTAAATTCTGTCACACATGTCTCTACTTGTTCGGGAACTTCGGACAGGAACTTCTTGCCCAGGCTTCAGTATGAACATGCTAGAAGTGGTTCGAGACATTTCTAATTCTATTTTGAAATTCACTTAAGTGATTTTCTATTTTTAAGTTCACTTAAGTGATTCTATTTTGATATTCACTTAAGTGATTTTTTATTTTTAACCTTACATCTCAAGATGAGATGAGATCTAATCTTAGGGTTAGAGAGATTAGGGTTACCTTTTTCAAGGATAAAAGGAGAAGATCAAGAGTGTTTTAGACACACAAAAAAGAATGGGAGGAGAACAGATTGTTGAAGGAAAAATACAAGCTTAGGAGGAGAAGAACAGTGATTGCTGGCTAGAAAAGCAGCAAGAGAGCAGAAGTGTTCTGCTGTAGCTGTAGCCTCTTTTATTTGTAATATTTCAGGTTCAGAAATATATTTAACTTCTGCTGTTCACGCTGTTTATTTTTCCAGCCATCTGTGTGACTGTTGCATGTTTGAATAAATTATTCTCAGATCTGATTTATTTTAAAATAACATAGGACAGCAGTTATCTAGGGTTTGGAAAATTTACATGGTATCAGAGCTAGGTTCTGTGATTGAGATCCTCAAGGGTTTACAGCAGTAGATCACTGCTGGATATTAAAAAAAAACAGCAGTTAGGGTTTCATATTTTTTTTTTGGCTTGAAGGACTAAGCTTATTTGCAGGACTGTTTTTTTTAGTCATTAATATTTCAGCAGATCTCAAAGATGGCAGCAGCTAGCCTCAGATTTGAGGATAGATTGGAAGGTGCCTCAAATTTTTTGCCCTGGAAAGTTAGGGTAATGTTCTTATTGGAAGAGAATGATCTCTGGGATATTGTCAAGGATGATGTGACTTTGCCTACAGATCCGCAGCAATTGGCAGCTCACAAAAAGAAGGAAGTGAAGGCCAAGCGGATGATCTTGGATGCAGTGAAGGATCACTTGATTCCTCACATATCCGAGAAGACTAAGGCAAAGGAGATGTTCGATGCCCTGGTTAGCCTCTACCAGAGCGAGAACATAAACAGGAAGATGATATTGCGGAACAAACTCAGATCTATGGAGATGACCAGATCTGACACCGTTACCAGTTACTTGATGAAGATCACGCAGATTCGTGATCAATTGGCAGCGATAGGGGAGAAGGTTGAAGACACAGAGTTGGTGAACGTGGCACTTAATGGTTTCTCACCTTCATGGGAACCATTTGTCAAAGGCATTTGTGCTCGTGAGAACCTTCCCAAATTTGAGAAACTGTGGGATGATTTCATCCAGGAGGAGACTCGGATGGAGTCAAAGGCCAGCAAGAAAGGTGGTGACGATAACCTAGCTCTTTTTGGGCAAACCAAGAAGGGCAAAGGTAAAGGACCCAACAAGGGTAAGGTAAAGAATGAGGAGTCAACCTCACAGTCAGGGAAGAAGGACTTGAGCAAGATCAAGTGCTTCATTTGTCATAAGCACGACCATTATGCATCACAGTGTCCAGACAAGAAGGGCAAAGGGAAGCAGCAGCAGATGCAGGTAGCAGCCTCTGCAGAAACTCAGATGAGTGAGTTTGCTGCCAAATTCGAGAAGGATTTCTCATTGGTCTCTTGCCTTTCTACCAGCACGGTTCCAAGGAATGCTTGGTATGTGGATAGTGGGGCATCTCGGCACATGACATCAGCCCGACAATGTTTTACCAGTCTACAAGAGCAGGACTCAGGGTTCAGGTTGAGCTTGGTGATGATACCAAATATCCAGTTGTAGGAATTGGTACCATTCCTTTTCGACTCTAGTCAGGGAACTCTTTAGACTTTGATGATGTTTTGTTTGTTCCAGGTCTCAGGAAGAACTTGCTTTCAGTTTCGGTTATGGAGGATAAGGGTTATGCAGTGGAGTTCAAGAACCAACATGTCCTTATTAGACCAAAAGAATCTAGCCCGGAAACAACACAAGTAATAGGGGTTAGAGAAGGCAGTCTATACAGGTTGCAGGGTGAACCTGTTCGAGCCCTAGTTCATAGCAGTAACAACTTGTGTGATTTGTGGCACAAGAGGATGGGGCACCTGCATCATAGAGCGTTGCCTATTCTGAGGGAGATAGTCACAGGTCTTCCAGAGTTCAGCATTGAGCAACAGGGAGTATGCAGAGGGTGCACGCTTGGCAAGCATGCCAAGGCTGTTTTCCCAAACAATGAGCATAGGTCTAAGAAGATACTAGATCTAGTACATTCGGATGTTTGTGGACCGATGTCAGTAGCATCAATTTCAGGTAGCATGTACTATGTTTCCTTTATTGATGATTTCTCTCGCAAGACATGGATCTACTTTTTAAAGACCAAGGATGAAGTCTTTAGCGAGTTTCGAGAGTTCAAAGCTCTAGTTGAGAACCAGACGAGAGAAGAAGATCAAGGTCGTGAGATTAGACAATGGGGGTGAATATACCTCCAAGGAGTTCGATGGTTTCTGCAAGCGGCAGGAATCAAGAGGGAGCTGACTGTTCCATACAACCCACAACAGAATGGGGTTGCAGAGCGAAAGAATCGATCCATCATAGGGGCTGCTAGGGCCATGATTCATGACCAGGGCTTGCCGATGTTTCTTTGGGCAGAAGCATGCAACACAACAGTCTACATCCAAAACAGGTGTCCTCACAGGATCTTGGAGGACAAGACACCAGAGGAGGCATTCACTGGTGTGAAACCAGAGGTGAGTCATTTCCGCATCTTTGGATGTCCAGTTTATATCCATGTTCCGGTAGAGAAGAGGACCAAGTTGGAGCCCTCCAGTAGGAAGGGTTTATTTGTAGGATACAATGAGACTTCAAAAGCTTACAGGGTTTATATTCCAGAGAAGAGGAAGACAGTAGTGAGCAGGGATGTAAAGTTTGAGGAGGACGTTGCATCCAGGAAGTCCCATGAGCCTATTCCAATGATAGAGAATGAGGAGCAAGAAGCTCCGAAGGTTGAGCCAGGGTCACCAAAGACACCAGTGGTTTCCAGTTCAGAACAACAACCTTCAGGTGAGGAGGTGGAGACATTAGCCCCTTCCAGTTCTATCAGGAGACCTCAATGGCTTACACAGACATTGAGGGATGCTGAGGAGTATGTTGAGGCTCCTAGCAGCATGATTAGGGAGAGCAGACCTCCAAGGAAGTTTTCAAGCTACATGGCATTGATGAGTAACATCATAAATTCAGAGCCTACCAGTTTTCAGGAGGCAAAAGACCAACAGGTTTGGCGGGATGCCATGGTGGAGGAGTACACCTCCATCATGAAGAATGATGTTTGGGACATAGTGCCAAGACCGGAGGGGAAGTCAGTTGTGAGTTCCAAGTGGCTCTACAAAATTAAGCATGTTGCAGATGGCAGCATCGAGAAGTTCAAGGCAAGGTTTGTGGCGAGAGGGTTCTCCCAGAAAGAGGGAGTGGACTATGAGGAGACTTTTGCTCCAGTCGCGAGATACACTTCCATTAGAGCAATTATGTCTTTAGCTTCATCTATGGGATGGCGGATTCATCAAATGGATGTGAAGACAACTTTCCTTAATGGGATCATTGAGGAAGAAGTGTACATAGAGCAGCCTCAGGGCTTTGAGGTAAATGGGAAGGAGTCCCATGTTTGTAGGTTGAAGAAAGCCTTATATGGACTCAAACAGGCACCGAGAGCATGGTATTCCAGGATAGATGGATACTTGCAGAGTGTGGGCTTCGCCAAAAGTGATGCAGATCCTAATCTATATTACATATTTGTTGGGACTGATCTACTCATTTTGGTGCTATATGTAGATGACTTGTTTCTTACAGGTGCAGAGAAGCTCATTGCAGGGTGCAAAGCAGATATGGCAGCTGAGTTTGAGATGAAGGACATTGGCATGATGCATTACTTCTTGGGTTTGGAGGTTTGGCAGAGACCAGGGGAGATATTCCTTGGGCAAGGTAAGTATGCAATTGAGATCCTGAAGAGGTTTCGGATGGAGGACTGCAAACCTATGGCCACACCCATGATCACTAATCTGAAGAAGGTGACAGCTTCAGATTCAGAATTGGTGGACCCTACGTTGTACAGGCAGTTGATAGGATCCTTGATGTATTTGGTCAACACTCGACCAGATATATGTTTTGCAATGAACACCTTGAGTCAGTTCATGGTGGAGCCAAGGCAGGAGCATTGGGTAGCAGCAAAACATGTGCTCAGATACTTAAGGGGCACGGTGGAGTATGGTCTAAGATATCTTGGAGATGGTGAAGTGAGGTTGCAGGGGTATACAGACTCAGATTGGGCAGGCAATGTAGCAGACAGGAAGAGCACCTCAGGGTGCTGCTTTAGCTTGGGATCAGGCATGATATCCTGGTTCAGCAGGAAGCAGACTTTTGTGGCACTTAGCTCAACAGAGGCCGAATACATGGCAGCCAGTATTGCTAGTTGTGAGGCCATTTGGCTTCGCAAGTTGCTTACAATATTGATTGATCAGGAGTTGGATCCCACGGTGATATACTGTGATAATCAGAGTTGTATCAAACTCTCTGAGAATCCAGTATTTCATGACAAGTCCAAACACATAGACATCAAATATCACTTCATACGAGACAGGATTCAAAAGGGAGCCGTAAAGCTCCAATATATTCCCACAGATCAGCAGGTAGCTGATATTCTGACCAAGCCCTTAGTGAAAGGGAAGTTTGAAGCATTCAGAGACAAACTTGGATTGGTGCAGAATTCCTTCCTCGCTAAGAGGGAGTGTTGAGAAATGTAGCTCGGACAGGAACTTCTTGCACAGGCTTCAGTATGAACGTGCTAGAAGTGGTTCGAGACATTTCTAATTCTATTTTGAAATTCACTTAAGTGATTTTCTATTTTTAAGTTCACTTAAGTGATTTTCTATTTTTAAGTTCACTTAAGTGATTCTATTTTGTAATTCACTTAAGTGATTCTATTTTGATATTCACTTAAGTGATTTTTTATTTTTAACCTTACATCTCAAGATGAGATGAGATCTAATCTTAGGGTTAGAGAGATTAGGGTTACCTTTTTCAAGGATAAAAGGAGAAGATCAAGGGTGTTTTAGACACACTGAAAAGAATGGGAGGAGAACAGATTGTTGAAGGAAAAATACAAGCTTAGGAGGAGAAGAACAATGATTGCTGGCTAGAAAAGCAGCAAGAGAGCAGAAGTGTTCTGCTGTAGCTGTAGCCTCTTTTATTTGTAATATTTCAGGTTCAGAAATATATTTAACTTCTGCTGTTCACGCTGTTTATTTTTCCAGCCATCTGTGTGACTGTTGCATGTTTGAATAAATTATTCTCAGATCTGATTTATTTTAAAATAACATAGGACAGCAGTTATCTAGGGTTTGGAAAATTTATAGAACTCACCACCACACTACATTTGGCGCCGTTGTCGTTGTTGGAGTGAAGTGGTTCGAGTTAGCAAAAGATAAGTGCGCGTGAAAGGAGAGAGGGTGAATGACAAATTCATTACCATGAGGACATGGAAGACGAGGTCGCAGAGAAAGTCAAGTGCTTATGAGAAGAAGCACGAGGATTGCTCAAAGAAGAGAGCAAACTATTGCCAACCAAGTACTGTAGTCTCGTGAAACCGAAGAACCAGTAGTTGAAAGAGTTTGGAATCCTCAAGAGCAAGATAGCATAAGTGAAGAAAATGAAAGGTGGTAGACATTGTTGTTAACGACGAAGGACAAGGTGCAAAGTGAACTGCATAGAGTAGTCGACGAAGACATTCGCGTAAGTCAATACGCCATCATGGAGCATGCACAAGAAGACAAAAGGTGGATGATGATGCTTGAGCAAGCGGGAAGGAGTTTGCTAAGGAGTGCAGAGGACGAGAGTCAAGCACTAGAGCAACCGCACATAAGTGTTTGGGCAAGTAGGCCAGATCCACCACTCGTATATTCGCAAAGTAAAAGTGCACCGAAGTTCGGAAGAAGACTATTTGAAGGAAACATAGAAGGTCAAGAGGCACCAAGAGTTGACGAAGTGCCTAGAACCAAAGCACCCAAAGAGGAACAACCAGAAGAACCACCTAGGATGGAAGCACATTGGGCTAAAGTGTTGTCCGAACAGTCATTGAGTGAAGAAGAGTCGGGAGAAGAAAACCGTTCACCAATGGCTAACATTGCAAATCAAGCAGGCAAACAAAAATGCCCACCCTTCACAGGAGAAGGGAAGGAGGATCCTGCGAGGCACATAGGAACCTACATGACAATATGGAAGGCAAATGGGGTAAGAGACCTTGACTCATGGTTACAATTGTTTCCAGCCACATTGCGAGGGATCACAATCAATTGGCATCTAAAAAGAGAAACTACACAACCCTTCACCATGTAGGAAAGTTTAGTAGACGAGTTTAAAAAAGAATTCCGACCATTAAGAGATGACACTCAAATTATAATGGAAATATATTCTACTAAACAGAAAAAAGATGAAGATATCAAAACCTATAACCAGCAATTAAAGAAACTCATGAATAAAATGGAGTTGCAACCAGTAGATAGGATGGTCAAACGATGGTTTATCGATGGGCTATTGCCTCGATATAAGAAAAAGATGAAGATTATACCCTGCTCAACATATGAAGAAGCATACGAGAGGGCAATAAATTTTGAAAGTGAAGCAAAGCAGACATCAGCCGGTATAGGAGGTCACATTAGAAGTGATGATTCTGATAGTGACAAGGAAGAATTGCATGTTGCAATTCAGTCAATGAAGAAGGAATTTGAAAGAATGATCAAAGAGGTGAAAAGTGAAGGAAGAAAAGAAAAGAAAGACATGGTGCTTAGACTGTAAGACTAAAGGGCACACTAACATCAACTATCCGAAGAGTGCATATTGTAACGTATGCGAGATATTGGGGCATGTGGTTGGCAAATGGGGTAAGAGACCTTGACTCATGGTTACAATTTTTTCCAACCAACCTAAGAGGTGCAAGACACCAAACGATGACAGTACAAGAAGAAGAAGAAGAAAAACCGAATACCTTAAGGAATGGACAAGGTGCAACCAGCAATGGTTATTGGAATAACTGTCGTGGAGGAAGACAGTACCAACAGGGCAATCGACAGGGTGGTCAAAGTCGATTGCAATACTAATCGGACGGAAGACTAATCATCCGATGTCAAAATTGTCAACAGTGGGGGCACTTTGTGAAAAATTGTCCCAATCCTCAAACTGGAGGAGCGGTTGGAAACAACGTAACACAAATGTAGATGGTGCAGACCAGGCAATCATAAGGAGGCAAATTGCCCGAAGAAAGCCAGTACAAGTAATTCACAGAATGTCAATTTCCTTGACATTGAGAAGCCTCCAACAAACCAGCAACAAAAAGAGAATAATGTGCTTGTTGTTACAAGGGGGCAATCAAGGAAAGCGGATTAGTACCCCAATCCTGCCTTGGAAAAAGAAAGATGGCAGGAAGCACAAGAAGCAATTGAGGAAGAAGTGAGGAAAGCCAAGCAAGAACGACTGTTTGAGCAAAAGAAATTGAAGAAGCCACTTGGCTTAGAAGAGAAATCATCAACTCAAGAGCTGGCAGCATAAGTGTTAAACACAATAGTGGAAGTTAAAGTTGCAAGTTTATTTAGTGCCATACCGACGCTATATGCAACAGTAGGAGAAGAATTGCAGCCAAGTGATGGAGCTGCAAAGCCAACTAGAAGAAATAGCAAAGAGAAAGGATCAGTTTATTGATCCAACTGTGTTAATGATTGATGTTGGCAAGAAGCCAGCATTAATTCATATTGAGCTATTAGACCATAAATTGATGCAAGTAATTGTCAACGGAGGGTCAAGTGTCAATATGTTACCCGAGAAGACATGGAAGGAAATTGGAGCCCCATTTTTATGGTCTCCAAATTTCAAGTTATATGGTGCAGACCAATACGGGATTGAGATGAAAGGAGTTTGGACGACTCCAAAAGTGAAGATCATAGATCAAGAATTTATCATGGATTTTGTTGTGATAACTATGCAGAAACCACCATATGATGCATTGTTAGGAAGAGGATGGTTGCAAATGGAAAAAGTTAATCACAACTAGGAAAAAGATCGACTTACATTCGAGAAAGGGCAGCACAAATACATGATTCATTTGAAAAATCAAACAATAAGTGAAGATCTTGCAATGATTGATGGGTCGGGCAATTCTTCAAATGAGGATAGTCAATATGAATCGAACGGAGTGCTGCACCTAGAAGAATGTAGAAAGGACGAAGATCGATTAGATAGCGGACTTCTCCATTGGCAGATGGAGGAATATGAAATATTTCCACCCACTTGTCTCTACATATAGGTAGAGGAGAATAAAGAAACCCATGATAAAATTGGCAAAAGTAGCAAGAAACCCGCACCGAAAGAAGAAGAAAAGTGGACCTTTCCGAAGAGTTTTGCAGAATATATGATTGGTGATGCTGTGATTGATGAAAAGCCAGCACACCCAATAGATGTGGCTAAAGCAGCGAACGAACCAAAAAATATTAAATATGAAGGACCAAGGATGGTCAAGGTGAACTTAGGAAAAGAAGGTAAACAAAAGATAATCCATTGTAGAGATGAGTGGGATCCAGTATTGAAAGCAACAACTTTCAATATTTTCCTACAATATAAGGGGTCTTTGCATGGACTTACAAAGATTTGAAAGGGATACCCCCAAAGTTATGTGTGCATCGGATCCAGTTGACTCCGAGGACATTGCTAGGAAGGAGAAGGTCGTACAGAATGAATCCCAAGTACGCGGCATTAGTCAATGAGAAAATTCAGAAAATGCTGGATGTCGGCATAATCTTTAAAGTTACGATGAGCGAGTGGGTGTCATCGATTGTGATTACTTTAAAGGAGGCAAATCAAATTCGCATATGGGTAGAATTTCGAAGTCTAAATGCTATGATGATCAAAGATCCTGCTCCAATACCTTTTACAAACTCAATCCTAGAGGAGGTAGCTGGACACAAGATTTACTCATTCTTGGATGGGTTTTCCAGCTACAACCAAATAAGTATTGTTGAAGAAGACAAGCTAAAGACAACATTCATTGTGGAAAATGGCATTTATGCATATAATAGAATGCCATTCCAGCCACATTTCAAAGAATCATTCTTTATATATTCGAGCAAATGTCAACAAGAAAGTTCAAAGCCTTCTTGGATGACTGGTCACTATATAGGAAAAAGGACGAGCATTTAAAAGCATTTGAAGAATGTATGAGCCTATGCATGAATTTGAAGGCAGGTGACTTAGTGTTGAAGTTAAATCGAAAAAGAGAAATCAAACCAGGGAACTTGAATACCTTAGAGCTTGGACCCTCCCAAGTAGATAAAGTGATGAGTAATGGAACAATGAGGTTGAGGAGATTGGATGGGACACATCGTCTCGGGACAGTTAACAGTTCGAAGTTGAAGCCGTATAAAGTAAGAGCGCAGCTGAACTTTGTAAATTTCAAACGAAAAGATGAAGGTACAAGTACGAGCAGACTAATGGTCGTGTAGGCAGGAAAATTGACATGTCTACATAATCGATGAATAAGTTTTGTCATTTTGTGTGATTTTGTAGTTCGTATGCAAAGTGTTTGACAAAATGTGTTTGTGTAATTAATGAAGTTCAAGAAATGTAAATGAAGATGAATGCATGTCAAATGTAATTTAAGAAAATGATGAGGTGTTGGGTAGTTAGTTGGAGGATGCAACTACCTCCTTAGTTGTATAAATAAGACCCCTCACTCATTCATTCGGAGGTGGATATTGTACGTTGACATTGCACATGTTAGTATAAGTTAGGTGTAATCAAACATTTGAAATACTTATGCCAAGCTGTCTGAATTGTTGTGCAAGGCCATCTAAACTATTGTGCCAGGCCATCTAAACTGTTGTGCCAAGCCATCTGACTATTACGGCAGGCTGTCCAATGTTGTGCAAGGCCATCTAAACTGCTATGCAAGACCATTCGATTTATGTTGTGTGCGCAATGTATCCATTGTAATTGTAAGTTATTTGTATTGTAGATTTTGTTTAAGTGATAATGGAATTGTGTTGCAATATGTTGTATTCCATATATACAGGTCACAACAAGTCAATCTTCAGGATCCTTTCAAGGAATATTGATACATAAAGTTGGAGAGTCAAGTCATACGAAAGAATAGGATGGTGTGGAAAACATAAGTGACTCAGACGACAACGAACTTGCAAAACAACTAGAATGGTTGTATGAAGAAGAAAATGCAAGTAAACAGGAAGTGGACATGCAACCAACTGTGGGGTAGGAAGAGTTGTAGCCTAGATCCACAAAACGTAGAAGAATTCATGTGCATGTCAGGTTCTTGGATGTTGAGGAACAAAGATTGAGGTCACTTAATGCCGAAAACATACAACGAATAGCAGTAATATATGTCGGATAGGAGGAACCACAAGAACATGAGCCTCGAAGTGATGGAAAGGAATACAAGGGAATGAGTTTTCTGGCATCCCTTGGATGTGTATAGCAAACGATGCTTGATGAAACGCAACAGTTGTGTGAACAGAGTGAGCAACTAAATATTAGAATAGCTAAATTGCAAAGGCAGCGTGCACAGGAGTTATTAAGAATGCAACAAGATATACAAGCAACTAGTAGAAGGAACTTCCAGAGAAGGGACAGGTCCGAAAGAGACCCTTGGAGGTGTATGGAAGACAAGTAGATGTTGGGAATTGTTGATGATTGTGTGTAGGAAAATGAGTTTTTGGAAGAAGACTATGAGTTCAGCTAGCAAAACCTCATCAAGAGAAGTTGAATGGCATGATATTCATGAAGTATCTCATAGTCTAACTTGGGAAATGACAGATGTTGGTAACTTGGGAAATGAATCAAGCAGTGTGTCCCTGATGATCTTGAGCAATGAGAAGGAAGATTGGAGCAATGTCATTTTAGGCTCGAAACTCGAAAGAAGAGTGAGGTGGGGAACACCAAGAAGGAGGCAACAAGTTGTCCAACCAAAAGGTAATATAAACTTACTGTCGAGTGTTGTGTTGTAAGAAGTGTCTCAGCGAGAAGTTCAGAACACTTCTAAGGATGAATATGGAGGTGGATGGATACGAGTAGGCGAAATCCACCAAGCAACCTAAACAGTTCCTTGGGAAGTTAGAGGGATTTGTAAAGGCCGCCTGACAACTTGAGGTGGGAATTCGATTGAGATTACTCAAGCAGCCTAGGTGGGCCATTAGGACCCCCAGGCTGTCTAGGTCAATTTGGCAAAGGGGGGAGGCCATCTAGCCTCTTTCCCAATTGTCTGGAGAGGAGTAATTTGCCCTGGACAGCCCACTGGCCATCTAACCAGTAGGGTGGGCAGTCTAGGCCATCCCTTGGCTGTTCGACAGGGACAATAGGACCCCAAACGGCCCTCACGCTACCTAAATTCTTCATAGGTTGTCCAAGGAGATTGCCTGGAGTACACATTGACCCTAGGCCATCACAACACTTAGACCGACTGGCAACAAGGGAGGAGTTGTCCAGCAGTCGTATGGAAATGGAGAGAGATGTCAAGTTGTCCAAAGGAGAGAACGAGTTGCCAAAAGACTAAGTGGTTGATGGGAATAAAGCCAAACCAAGAAGGTAGTCATGACAAAGTAGATGTCGAAGGAGACAGTCAAGACGGGGAGGTGGGTCGTCTAGCCACCAAGCCAATCCAAAACAAAACAAGGCACTAGGACGACCAAGGAGGTAGTCAAGAAAAATAGGTCGTCCAAGTCTATAGAGGAGGTTGTCTAGGACCGTGAGCATCCTAGACGAGTAGTTGGAGGGGCCGTATGGAAATTCAAGTAGGTCATTTGGCCACCTGGATTGTTCGGGCAAGAAGCAAAAGAAATTGGAAACGTAGAAGTGTACAACGTTACAATGGGCCCATCATTTGCAAGGTGGTAGAAACTGAGTAGACAAGGAAAGACATGCAGATAGTTAGTTGCATGTGAATCAGTTGTAAGGTGAATTTTTCAAGATGTGGAGGTTGGCACAAATCTTGGAGGATGTCTCTTCAACACTACTCTTTCTATCCTCTTGGCAATCCTTGCCTTCGTTTGCATTCCTTCTGTAGTCTGCTTCCTTGGCTTTGGATTTTTAAATCCTTCGGCAACAATTAATTCCAACTATTCCAACCGTTTCATCTTATAAACAGGTGTCAGAAGCTTGCATTTGGTCATTCAAATGCTCAACTCCAAGGAGAAGGAGCACAGAGGAGACAACCTACTATAGAGTTCTACAAGGTATATGAGGCTTTGAAGAAATTCTAAAGTGAGGACAAGTATCAGCCCATTGTGCAAAAGCAGCAAAAGAAGAAACATTTTTGTTGCATAAGGAAGTTGCATTGGAGAAGGAAAAGACGTGTTGGGAAGGGTTTTGCTGAAAATCCCTAGCCATTGCCGACAAAATATGTTTTTCTTGTGTAGATGGAAAACTTTCAGCAATAGCAAGATAAGGCTAGAGACAGAAGAAAGGAGGAAGGTCCAGACAAACTTGTGTAGAAAGGAGTTTGAAGAAGCAAAGGTGATGGTCATACAATTGTTACAAACAATTCTTTTCAGCGATCCTACGGACTATACAACATGTCGTCTAAGCAAGAGGAGCACTGGTGCGTGCAAGTGTACTACTGTTTGAGATACCGTCGTACAGTTAAAGTGAAATCGCAAAAGGAGGATCGTCCAAAATCGGGCCATTCGGGATCAGGTCGTCTGAGGACCAACTGTCGGAAACTGGGCTGTCAACTTAGGTTTTCCAAGACAAAGCCACCTGGAGTCGGTCCCTCCAAAGTCAAATCATACGAGTCGTTAAATCCATACGAACAGTTGCAAGGAGAGGTACACAAAACATGGCAACGAAAGGCACAGAGTGTGAGTGTCCCATGTGGAGCTACAAGTTGAAGCCAAGTCAACCAGAAAACGGTTGGGATAGTTGGAATCAACTGCTGCCAAAGGATTTAAAATCCCAAAGCCAAGGAAGCAGACTACAAAAGGAATGCAACGAAGGCAAGAATTGCCAAGAGGATAGAAAAAGTAGTGTTGCAGAGACATCCTCCAAAATTTGTGCCAAAAGTTCTGTTGCAACAAGGACCCCATACTTGTGGAGGAGGTGAAGTTGGCATTGTGAGAAGCCACGAAGAGCATGCACAAGGAAGAGAGAGGGAGCGCAAAATGGACGTTGAACAGGGGAGAACACGACAGCATAGAGGAGGCCAATCGATATTGAGATCTAGGTCCGGGACACTGAAAGACAGGCAAGCCAGGAAAGGAACAAGCAACTTCACTGCGGCAAAGGAGTAAAGGGAAGGAGCGCATGCAAATTTCCTTAGAAGAAATAACCTGGACAACGCTTGTAGGTGAATTTTCAAAGACGTGGTGGTTGGAGCATCCCCAAGACCACCAGTTGAAGACGACATTTCAGAGCACAAGAGTTAAGTTTATTTTGTAGGTTCGTGGCTTCAACAAAGATTTTTTCAACCAATACCTGTTGGAGATGCTACAGACGTATGATGGCTAGGTGGAATATCTGCGTTAATGCCTCATCCACAGCGAAGTCAGAGCCCTCAAGAGCAGCAGCAGTCATCGACAAGCACATCAACCAATCTAAAGGGGAGGGCAGATGTAGGTGCTAGATCTAACATGACACCATCCCTAGTGCCACCTCATAAATAATGTAGTGCACCAGAAGTCAAGTACATGCTCATGCAATTTTGTAATGTAGTAGTTTTGTCATTTATGTTAGGAGATGAAGTCACTATCCAGATCTCTAATGTTCTTCAGATCTGGTGGAGCTGTGAGTTGGCCTTATCAACCACTGAAGCAAAATATATTGCAGCGACTCAGGCCAGCAAAGAGGCAATTTGGCTAGAGCAACTGTTGGGTGACTTTAAGATAATGCATGAGAAAATTACGTTGCATTGTGATAGCCAAAGTGCTATTCAGCTAGTGAAGAACCCAACATTGCATGATCGCATGAAACATATTGATGTTAAGTACCGTTTTATAAGAAATGTGGTGGAAGAAGGTAGGATCCTGTTGCAAAAAATTGATACTGAAGTGAATCCTACAGATATGCTTACAAAGTCGGTCAAGACAAAGAAGTTTGAGTGGTGCAAAACTTCTCTGGGCTTGCTAAAAATGTAGTACGGGCAACATTGGGCAATTGGCACTGGATGGAAAAACATAGGCAAAGAATTATTGTATACTGACTTCAAGTAGAAGAATGTTAGGAGATGAAGTCACTATCAAGATCTCTAATGTTCTTCAGCAAAAAGTAGCTCCAGACATCTAGACTGCAGACGTCTATCTGCAGACGTGTATCTGCAGACATCTAGTCTGTAGACATCTAGCTGCAGACGTCTAGATTGTAGACGTCTAGCTACAGACGTCTAGATTGCAGACATCTAGACTGCAAATGTCTAGCTGCAGACGTATAGTCTGCAGACGTCCAGACGGGTAGCTGCAAATGTCTAGTTCCAGACGTCTAGACGGGTTGCTCCAGACGTCTAGACGGGTAGTTCCAAACATCTAGCTCCAGACAAGTAGCCGCCAGACGTGTAGCTCCGAAAGACGAAACAAACAATTTTTGGAGTCTTCCTTTGGGAGAGGAAACGAACAGTTTTCAGAGCCTTCATTTATCTATAAAAGGGGAACGACCCCTTGCACGTAACCAAGTATTACGAATATAAAGTTTGCTGAAATCAATAAAATAAAGAAGCTGCCATTGCCCCGTGGTTTTTCCTACACATTGCAGGTTTCCCCGTAAAATCTCTGTGTTACTGTTATTTTTTTGTTATTGTGTTTTCTACTTGCAGGTAAAATTTTAAGATTTAACTAACATCTAGTATCAGAGCCTAGGGTTTTGTGCGAGTGGGAGTTGCAACAATGACAGGAGGTGTAACCAAGTTCAAGATTGAGAAATTTGATGGAAGGAACTTCGCCCTATGGAAGATGAAGGTGGAGGATTTGCTGGTTCAGAAAGACCAAGCCCTAGTCGTGAAAGGGGTCGCGAGTAAACCAAGCTGCATCAAAGATGAGGAGTGGGCAACGCTGGACAGGAAGGCGGTTTCCACAATCCATCTCTGTCTAGCAGACTGTCTTGTTCAATGTTGCTGAAGAAAAGACCGCGAAAGCCCTCTGGCAAAAGCTTGAAAATTTGTATGAAACAAAATCAACAATAAATAAGGTATTTTCTGAAAAAACAGCTTTATAGCCTAAGGATGAAGGAGAGTTCATCTGTGGCAGATCATTTGAATGAGTTTAATACCATTATCAGTAAACTGGTTTCAGTTAGTGTGAAGATGGAGGATGAGGACAAATCTATCACCCTACTTTGTTCCCTCTCGGACACTTGGGATCATATGGTGATGACCATCAGTAATGCATCATCAGGAGCTCTAAAATTTGATGATGTGGTAGTCGCTTTGTTGGCAGAAGAGTTGAGGCGAAAAAGTCTCTGGAACCCTCAACCAATAAAGCCCTATCTGTGAGAGGTCAATCTTTCGAGAGGAGTAAAAAAGGTAGATCACAGTCCAGATCTAAGTCTAAAGGACGCAAGCAGAAAGGGAAGTGCTGGCATTGTGGGAAGCCAAGGCACTCAAAGGACTTTTGGCAATTAAAAAAGGAAAAGAATGGTGAAAAGCAAATTCAGCCATAAACTGAGGCCAGTACAGCAGATTCAGGAGAGATAGCAACATGTGAGGCTTTCTGTATCAGCAACAACAGATCTGTTTTATATACCTGGGTTTTGGACTCGGGTGCATCTTTCCACATGTCTCCTCACAAAGACTGGTTTGACAAATATCAGCCATACTGTGGTGGGATGGTCTACTTAGGTGATGATCATCCCTTAGAAATTGTGGGAAGAGGGGATATAAGGATCAGGCTGGACGATGATAGAGAAAGGATGTTATGTGATGTACGACATGTTCCTGATTTGTGGAAGAATCTGCTCTCAATCAAGATGATGGATAAGCTAAGGTATTTTGTCACTTTCGGTAACAATTACTGCAAAATTACTAGAGGAGCCCTTGTAGTAGCAAAAGGAGATTCTTATGGGACCCTATACCGTTTATGCGGTGATACAAAGACAAACCATGCAGCAGCAGCAAATTCCAGAAATGCTCAGGATGCAGTAATGCTATTACATCAACGCCTAGGACATATGAATGACAAAGGTCTGAAAATTCTGTATGACCAAGGTATGCTTTCTGGGACTAAGTCTTGCAACTTGTGTGAGCATTGTATTTTTGGTAAACAAAAGAGGGTTCGATTTACTGCAAGCCCTGGTAAGAGTTCTGATTTTCTGCAACTTATACATTCTGATATATTTGGACCAGTCCCCACTCAGTCCTTAAATGGTGCTATCTATTTTTTGACTTTTATAGATGATTATTCTAGGAGAGTGTGGGTTTATTTTCTGAAGAAGTCAGAAGCTTTGCAAAAATTTAAAGAGTTTAAAGCACGAGTAGAGAAAAGTTTGGGCAAGCCTATTTTATGTCTCAGGTCAGATAATGGAGGTGAATATTGCTCCAAGGAATTTGATAAATTTTGTACATAGGAAGGTATTAAGCACCAGAAAACTGTACCATATACTCCACAACAAAATGGTGTGGCTAAATGGATGAATCGCACAATCATGGAACGTGCAAGAAGCATGCTCAGCACATCCATGTTGGATAAAAGGTTCTGGGCAGAGGCTGTTAATACATTTTTTTATCTTATTAACATGTCACCTATAGCTGCGTTGGATGGACAGATTCCAAAGGAGGTTTGGTGTTGTAAGCCAGTTGATTACTCTCATTTGTGTACCTTTGGCTGTGATGTGTTTGCCCATGTGCCTAAAGAAAAAGGTCCAAACTTGACCCAAAGTCAAGCAAATGTGTTTTTCTCGACTATGGAGATACAGTAAAGGGGTATAGACTGTGGGATACTACTGCCCACAAGGTAATTATTAGCCGGGATGTTATTTTTGATGAAACATCCATGCAAAGGAAGGAGGTACAGCAAACTCCTAATGTTGTACCAGTTGAAGTAGATATGAACGAAGATGAATATGAAAATCAGCATGCAGAACAAGTAGAACAGCAAGTAGAGCAGCCACAACGGTCACAAGACCAAGAGCCATAATCAACAGATCATTGGGTTAGAAGATCTACACATCCACAAAAGTGTCCGGAAAGGTATTCTCCTGTTTATCAGTTCTCTTTTGCTTTGTTAACTGATGATGGTGAGCCTAGTTCATTTCAGGAAGCTAGAGAGTCTGAGAATGCAGAAAAGTGGAGGAAAGTAATGGAGGAGGAAATCGAGGCACTTCGTAAGAATAAAACATGGGAACATGTGGATCTCCCACCTGTAATAAAGGCAGGAAACAAGTGGGTGTACAAAGTAAAGATCTGTAACAATCCCAATATAGCCCTGTCGGCTATATTTCCAATTAATTTAATTATCATTGAATTCATTTTTAAATAGGTAGAATGTTGATTTAATATTGAATCATCGAATCATTTATCCATTTGCGTATCTTCGCAAGAGACTCCGCCCTCTCTAAGTGGCTACGAGACTTTTCCCTCTCCGAGCGGTTGGATTTGATTTAGTTGATTATTTCCATCGCTGGTTATTTTGTTCACTGTGTTGTTTAATTCATTGCATTAATATTCGCACTGTTAGTTGGAGAATCGCTGCAAGTGGTATCAGATCCATGACTCTAGAAGTTGCGCGAAATTTTTTCTGGCAATTTTAATCTCTGCTGAAGAGCATCATCACAATTTTCTTGGTATTCGCAGCAGCAGAAAATGTTTAAATATAGGGTTCCGTCGACACTGGACAGACTTCAGGTGACGTTTCAGCGTGGTGGCTCTCTTCCAAAGCAGATTGTTCCTCTAAGGGCGATTAGGGTTCCAACAATTCGCGTCGGCGGCGGATTATGTTCTCACATATCGCACGGTGGATTGGGGTGGTCAAGTCATTTAGGGTACCTGCTGATCGTCAAAGAAAACAAAAAAAAAAATAATCTCCTAAGGTTTAAAAAGAATACCAATCACTTCACACAAACACGCCACGTGGCAGATTTCCAGTTGATCAAGCATCGTTTTCTGTAGGGAATCTAATGACGTACTTTGAAACACAAGGGACGTGTGTCGGAAATCCGGCGATAGAAATCCGGCATCGGCAATTTTCAGCGTTCGGAGCGAAGATTTTTTTTTCGTTTTTTGGTTTTGGAAAATTATCCCACATCTGCTGCACCGAGGTCTTTTTGCAGGTTAAAACTCCTCGTGCGCATCTATTAAAGTGACCACCTTACGATGGTAACGCTCAGTTGTACGCACAGGCTAGGCAGACACTTGGCAAAAGTTTGGTAGAGTTTGCGTTGAAACCATAGGTGGACCCCATAGGTGGACCGTGTTGAATGGTTGCAGATTAACGGTTGGTTGGCTAGAGTTTTGACAGCTAGAAATTTAAAAGTCAATCGTTGTTGACCGTTGAGAAACTGACCGATCGCTTCTAACCATTGGGGAATTCAATTGCATTGCTAACCGTTCGAAAATCGATCGCAGCTAACCGTTCGTTGTTGACCATTTGAAAATCGATCTCTGCTAACCGTTCGCTGCTGACCGTTGGGAATTCAATTGCTGGCCATTCGAAATTCGAAAATATCTGCCCGTTGAAAAAGTTGATCACTGTTGCAAACTAGCCGTTGGCTAGATTTGACCGTTGAAAATTTTGAAACCCAAATTTTTGCTGTACATTCCAATATCCCAATTTTGAGTTCAAATTTTTGGAGCCAATTTTAGTGAAGCATTTACCAATTTCAGGAAGGAAGACAAGTTTTTCTCCCGCTAGTTTCAAAATACTTTAAATTGAAAATTGGTTGATCTTGCAGCAGCACAGCAAAGTGCATGAGTGATCCTACTACAAGTGTTGATTGGAATCAAGGTGAGGACGAAAGATTACAATGCACTGATAGGCCAAACGATGTGTCTATGAGTTCAAAGAAACAGCAGCCTAGAAATCAAGGTATGCATCATAATACCCCCTTTAGAATTAATAGCTTTGATCCACACCACTGGTCATCCCTTAATTCCATGGCTTCACCTAATAACTCTAGTTCACCATCTCCAAATCTTAACAATTCCACTCCTTCTACACCAACCCACAATAACCCTCTGCCTACCCATAACAACATCACTCAAATTCCCAATAGTGTTGACCCCCATGTGCGCCAATGTCTCTCACAACAACAAACAAACATTACTAATATTTTTTCCATACTACAAAGACTTGAGGCCTAGATTGATTAACTTACCCTTCCCAATAATCAAACATCACAAAATATCCTCACCCCACAACCTTTAACTGTTCGTCAAATACCAGAGTCTGCAAGATCTGCCCCCTGTTTTGATCCTTCGGCAGGAGATGCTTCCCAATTCTTGAAATGGCCTCATGATGTTCAAGTTCCTCGCACTGACATGCCTACCTTTGAAGGATATGATCCTAGAGGATGGATAGCCAAAATGGATGGTATTTTCCATCTATACCATATACCAGAAACAGGTCATGTCACGTTTCCCCCCACCAGGCCGAAACTTAGGAGCATAGCCGCTAGATATTCATTCTTCCCATTTGTGTGGACTTCAATATCGCCCCAGATGATCGGGTACTTGAAAATGTGGCCCCATATTCTTCCTTGACCATACTCTTGGTCTGCATAGTCCATCTGCCGAGCCGCCTCCAAGGCGAATACATATTCTGTGCAAAAAAAGGCAGAAGGAAGGGTTTGCCTGTGAACCCGAACACTCTGATAACAAATCCCTGCGTCAACTTGAAAGTGTCACCTATTTCTCCCCGCACAATCCTGTCTTTCATTTCTCGGGGGGCGCGCGAGCATGTGCCATTAAGGAGGGCTAGGGCAGGGCCCAAGAACGTCAAATTGAACTTATAGTGCGATTCCCTCCTCGACAAAACCCGGGTCCATTCATATACCGGGAGTTGTGCGCCATCTTTGTCTTTGCACTGGACCGGGATCGTCTTCATTTTGTTGTGCATATGGAACAGGAAGAGCCAGGCCAGGAACGAGCAATACCTAAAGGACTGGCTCCTTCCCTCTTTCAGCTCCAGAAGGCCTGAGTGTATACCGCGCGCCACGCAATCTGCCCAATCGAAGAAGACTGGCTTAGTTTCTGGCTTCATGGCGCTGGGGTCGTAAAATTCCCCATGTAGGATGCACTCCGCGATAGCTATCTGGTATGGGTGCACTACTCGCGTCAGTGCCACAGCCTAAAACCCAGGCCAGCATAGAATAGAGTGACTTGCTTTTAAAGTGTTCCTAGGGTATTGGCTGCATCGGCCAATGTCTGGGCGGCAACGAATGGTGCAGCTAAGACTCAAGGAAGCTCCTAGGGAGAGGAACCATGTTACAAAATTATTGGCTGTAAATGCCTCCGGGATAGACAATCCTGAGATTGACACAGAATACAAGGATAGTTTTCATCTTTGGATTATCAGCGAACCTGTCCGTTTGCTCACCTAGGTTGACTCTTCTAACTGTATAATTTCTATCCGGCGAATGCCGAGGTGCGAAGGCCATCTGCACAGTCTCCTTATAGAGCGAGAACAGCACCGTCCCCTCATGGTCGCATACTTGTCTGGTGCTGGGCTTGTAATTCCTGGCAATGGCTGCAACCAGCTCCGGGCAATGGTGTACCGGAGGGCATAGAAACCAGAACAAGTGCAAGTAGTACGCCGCAGCGAAAGGGTGTGAAGTGGGCACTTTCTTCCGCCACTCCTCCACAGTGCGCCGAAGCTTTGTGAGAGTAGCTGCCATCTCTGTATCCTGCCAAGTTATCTACAAGCGGCGGAGGAGGAACTCGTTTTGCTGACCCCACTGCTTTCGCCTTTCCCTTGCTTTTCTTTTCCTTCTTTTCGCTCTTCGGTGTGCTCGAAGCTGCCTGCTCAGACGCATTACCCTTTTCTGCGCTCTCCCTTTTACCCATGGCGCTTGAACAATTCGAATTTACTGCTGCTTGCCGGTAAAATTCAGAATTTCCCCTCTGGCGCAGCTTGGAGTTCGTCTGGGTTTAACTGTGAGAGTGAAATGAGCGACTGAGCCTTTTATGGAGATAGGTAAAAAGTCTTCATTAATGGCGAGCGCTGGAGTTAAAGGCAGGGTGCGCGAAGTGGGTGGGCGCGCCGTTATTTTTCGATGGCCGTGCGTAAGATCTCCCTTGGGGAACGCAACTCATCGTTTATTGGCCCTGAGTTTGTCCTTTGCCTTTAATGTGATCTGCTTCGAAAACTATGCCAGCACCCCCTTTTTTAAGAACATGCGCCTTGAAGACGTCACCCGCCGCCACCTCGGCACGCGCCCCTAGGTTCACTATGCTTGGTAATGGCGCCGGAGACGAGGGTCGCTTGAAACCTGGAGCGATTCCTAGAATCGCTAAAAAAATGAGTGATTTGGAGCAACTGGGGCCTTTGTGAGCGACCGGCGTCAATTAGGACTTAGCAAATTTTCCAACTTCGTTTTCTCCCTGAAGCTTTCATCTTGTCGGGGTTCGCTCGAGAAGGAAGCGATGTCCGTCGTCGCTAGAAAAGTCGAGCGACCGCGGGAGTCGCTAAAGAAACGAGCGACAGAGGGCGAGCAATACTTAGAAAATTTTTGCACTTTTCCGCCTCCTTCAATCTTCGATCCGCCAAAGTTTGCCCAAAAGTTGAGCGACGGCGGTCGTCGCTAGAAAACACGAGCGACCGTGGGAGTCGCTCCAAAATGGAGCGACGATGAGCGCCATCCAGACTTAGCATTTTATCTTGCGCTTCTCGGACCTCGACGGCGCTCGCTCAAAAGTTCGAGCGATTCCCGTCGTCGCTCAGAAAATGAGCGACCTTGGGCGCGACTTGGACACTTAGAAACCTTTTCGGCCTTGTTCACTTCAACGCGCCTCGCGCCGCATCCACGCGATTCCCGGAATCGCTGAATAGAACGAGCGATCTTGAGCTTTTTTGAACACTTCGAGCGACCGTTGTCCTCTATCGTTTTTGGCTCAACCGTGGCGCCTCCCGGGGTCGCTGAATTTTAGGAGCGATTTCGATCGTCGCTAGGATTTGGAGCGATCCTGGGAAACTTTTCCAGACTTAGACCTTTTCCCTTTTCCTTGGGCTCCGAAGCTCGCTGAATACTAAGGGCGACTCCCAGAGTCGCTGAAAAATTGAGCGACCAAGGGCGCCTTTTGACACTTAAACATTTTTTATGCCCTTGCTTAATTGGTTGAGCCGCTTCGAACATAGTCGGAGTTCGCTGGAAAACCTGCGCGATGACGGTAGTCGCCGGCTCTTTTGGGCGAACCTCAGCAACTTCACTTGCATGGACACTTAGTGAATTTTTCAGTTTTTTCTGCCCTCTTGCTTTCTTCGGCCTAAGGAGCTTAGCAAACCCTGCTTTCCTCCTCTGCTAACAGGAACTTCTTCTACACAAGACACTTGGCTCTTTTTCTTGGATTAAAAGCAGGAAACTACCTCTACTGAAAGCAATATTTACATTCAGAAAGATAAACTCAAACTTAAACTGCAGAAAAGAAAATATGTACACAGGAGAAACCTCTAGATCTTCTTAATGGTGATAGGCTTTCAGATGAAAGCCATTAACTGGTATTGGGAGGATCTGACCCTCCATATCTCTCAGCACAAAGGAATTGAACTGGTTCACCCGGGCAACCTGAAAGGGGCCTTCCCAGAAGGCGTCAAATTTATCATGGTTCCCTGGTTTTGCCTTCAATGAATCCCATTTCAGCACTAGGTCCCCAATCTTGAAGACTCGGACTATAGTCCCTTTCGAGAACCAATTTCGTGTGGTTTCGGTGTGCTTCATAAAAGCTTTGTAAGCTTTTTCTCTTTCCTCTTCGAGTTGCAGCAACTGAGCCAGCCGGGCATCAACAGGATCCATGTTACCCTTTTCATCTTCTAACAGCCATAGTGCGGGTATCTCGACATGAGTCGGCAGGATGGTTTCTTTTCCAAAAACAAGCGCGTATGGTGATGTCTTGATGAATTTCTTAACTGAGATACGATCTGCCCATAGCGCTCGATCCAGGTACAGGTGCCAGGATCTCTTGTTCCTTTCTAGAGTCTTCTTTATGATCTTCATCAGGTTCTTATTGGTAGACTCGGCTAGGCCGTTTCCCTACGGGTAGTAATTGGAGGACATTTTATGGTAAATCCCATATTTGCAGGTAAACTCTGTGAGTATAGCCCCTGCGAACCCTGGTCCGTTGTCTATCACTATTGCTTCTGGGATCCCGAAGCGAGTGATTAGGCTTTCAAGGAAGCTGATGACCGTCTCCTGGTCGGCATGCTTGGTAGGTATCGCCTCAGCCCATCTGGTTAAGTAATTCGTGGCTGTCAGAATAAGCTTATGCCCTGCCGAAGAATTTGGCGTTATTGTCCCGATGAAATCTAGGCCCCATTGCTGGAAGGGAGCCTCAGCCTGAATTGGCTGGAGGGGCCTAGGTGCATTCCTATTTCTGTCAGCGAACCTTTGACATTTTTCACATTTTTGGCAGACTGCATATGCATCTGCGAAGAGGGTGGGCCAATAATAGCCCGCTTTGATGATTTTTAGGACCGTTGGCCTTCCCGAAAGATGTCCTCCCGACATTCTAGAATGGAATTCGCCTAGGACCTTCCGCTTATCGGATTCTTTGACGCATCGCAAGAGGATGTCGTCCACGTTCTTGAAATACAGCCCCTCGGGGCGCAGTACATACTTTAGAGCTTGGAGCCTGAATCTCCTTCTCTGACTTGCATTAAGGTGATCTGGGAGCCTCCCAGTGCTAAAATACCAGATGATTTCATCAGCCCAGTCGCTGTCTTCTGCTGAGGAATTGGCAAAATTGCCCTCTAGGACTGGGTCCTCCCACTGGCAGGCAGTGACTTCTACAGCAACACTCCTTGCTAATTCTTGACATAGTGCCCGACCTTTGATCAGCTTGGTGGGTCGCACTTCTATATCAAACTCCTATATCTTGGCGATCCAGCCGGATCTTTTGTTGCCCAGTTCTCCTTGGATGATGAAATTTTTGACATCTGGATGGACAACAACTACCATGGTCCTGCTCTGGGAGGCGAAGTGCTTGAACTTCTTTAAGGACCTCATGACTGCATGTACTTGTCTTTCAATGAAGTTTGACCTCTCTTCATGTGGCTGGATCACCTGGCTCAGGAAGGCTATTGGTCGTTCTTCGCCGTCATCTCCTTTCTAAGTCAGAACTGCTGCATAACTTTCGAGCTCTCCCACTTCATAAAGGATGAAATCCTTAGAGTAGTCCGGGTTTATTAGCACAGGCGCCTGAGCAATCCTTGCCTTAATCTCCTCAAAGGCTTTCTTCCTCTCTTCAGTCCAGACAAACTCAGCATCCTTCTTCAGGAGTTTGGCCATTGGCTTGATTACTTGGGCAAAATTGGGCACGAACTTCCTCACGAAGTTGATTTGTCCAAAGAAGGATTGTAGCCCTTTCTTGTTCACTGGGATTGGCAACCAAAGAAGAGCCTCTGCTCTGTCGGGGTCAACTGCAAGGCCCTTTTATGAAATGACATGGCCTAGGAGCTTCCCCTCCTTCACTGCAATAACTAACTTCTTCGGGTTAATAGATATGCCGAATTCACGGCACCTTTCAAACACTGGCCTTAGGACCTGAACGATGTCGTTGTGGAGAATGAAATAGGAGGAATCCATCTGAGGGCCGATACATTATTTGTAAATCATCACCAGATGAAAAAGCGCTTCTACCAGGTGGAGAATGAAAAATTACGGCTGGAGGAAGATATGGCAAAAATGCAAGCACAGCTGGAGAGTGCCCAGGAGGAGTCCCAAAAGCTGAAAGAGCGACTAGCGGCCTTGGAAAAAGAAGTAACAGATCAAAAGGAGACTTTGGAGCAGCAGGCCAAGGAGAAAGAAGGAGCGCAGGCGCAAATAGTTGAATTGCAGGGCCAGCTCCAAGAAGTTCAGAGGCAGCTAGAGGAAAAGGCTTCACAAGTTGCGGCCTTTTCAAAAGATCGAGTCAAGGAGATCCGCGCTGGCCTACTGAAGAGTTTCAAGACCCACGTCGCCAGATCGCTCTCAGTCCTCACATTCATTTCCAAGGTGCAGGAAGTATCTGCCCAAGGCAAGCCTGCGGTAGAGGAGGCCGAGCGCCAAGCTCAGCAGTGGCTCGACTTGGCGGTTAAACTTGAAGGATACGAGCGCCAAGGCCTCCGATTTGTCCCCATGTCTCAGATCGCCCTAGATTGGGCTGCTGCAAGGGCAACCTTGCATTTGTATTTTGAAAAAACAGAGAAGATCAGGAAAGCCAGGAGGATGCTGGATGCATTAGAAAAGGAGAACATCTGCCTGATCCCTTTCCAAACCCTTGCATCGCTTGGGTTTCCAAATTTCATAGGCGAAGATGGAAACTGCCGGCCCAGAGAGGAGTTGATGCCAATCTAGGAAGCCTTCCAAGCGGATACGACCTCAATAGATAACTGGCGGACCCAATTCTTGAGGCACAGGTCACACAGTTGGTGTTTCGATTCTGCAAGATTAGCACCTGCCTCAACGAATTGAGTGAAAGGTTCAACGCGGTCGATATGCTCCAGGTCGAAGCCTTCAGATGCAGTTTGAAAGATATCAGCGACCTCGAGCCCTTCCAGGAGGCAGCTTGGACCCAGGTTCAAGCTACTTATCAGCATATTCACGACCGCCTTGCCCCCCCAGAGCAAGAAGAAGAGGAAGGCGAGCAGTCGGAAGGAGATACGGAAGAAGAAGAAGAAGATTTAGGAGAAGAGTCCGAAGAGGATAGCGCTGAAGAGGGAGAGCAACAAGAAGCAGAGCAGCAGAAGGAAGGGCCACAGCGCGAAGAAGCAGGGACTAGGGATGACTCCGGTCCCAAAGGATGAAGGCATGGGTCCTTGCATCGAGGCGAGCTCGATACCCCGCGAGCCGCCAAGAATATTGCCACATTTTGCTAAAGGGTAAGAATTTTGAAAATTTTGAAAAATTGTTGCTGCAACGTTCAGACCAGATTCTTCCTCCCTCCTTCCTTTCCAGCTTTGTTTGGGCAGTTTCTATATTTCCAGTTTTCAGTTTTTCTTTCCAAGTGTTCCAACAGATTTGGCAGATTTGGGAAAAGCCAAAAAATTCTAAGTCAGGGGCACTCCCTTGGTCGCTCCATTTTGGAGCGATTCTGGGAGTCGCTCCCCCTCTCCAGCGATTCCCAGCTCTGCCTCTCCCTCCGGCGACTGACGGCTACAGCGAGCAGCAAGGCGAGCGGGGAGAAGGTGCTAAAATTGGTCTAAGTGTAAAATCTCCCTCGGTCGCTCCATTTTGGAGCGACCCCCATCATCGCCAGTTTCCTCCAGCGACTCTCGGCGTCAAGCGACCATCGACGACGAAGAAAGATGAAAAAATCCTAAGGCAGGGATGGTTGACGCCGGTCGCTCAAGTTTGGAGCGAACTTCGTCGTCTCCCCTCTGTTCCAGCGATCGTCGTCGTCGCTGCAGTTTCCAGCGAACCGCGGCAAGAGAGAAAATATTGGAAAAATCTCTAAAGTGTAAGATGTCGTCGCCAGTCGCTCCATCTGGTGGCGATCGACGTCGGTCGCTCGATTCTTCAGCGATCGACATCGATCGCTCGATCCTTCAGCGATCGACATCGATCGCTCGATCCTTCAGCGATCGACGTCGGTCGCTTGTTTTTTTTAGCAACCGCGATCATCAAGGGAGATAATGCATTTTTTTTTGTAAGTGTTGAAGCGACGTCGGTCGCTCCATTTTGGAGCGACTCCCGTCGTCGCTCAACCCAGCCAGCAACCCCCGTCGTCGCCCATATCATCCAAGCAAGCTTCATCAAACGCGACTTTCAAATGTTGACATCGGTCGCTTCGTTTCGGAGCGATTCCGGGCGTCATTGCAATTTTTCAGCAACCACGGGCGAGGAAATTCCAGATGCTTCTAAGGCACAAGGTGGAATGTCGACATCGGTCGCTCGTTTCTCAAGCAACTCCCGTCGTCGCTGCCATCTATCAACGACCGCCGTCATCTCTTCCCCCATTCAACGACTGCGAGAAAGGACCGACTTACAAAATTTCCTAAGGCAGGGTGTATCTCGGGTTCGCTCCATTCTGGAGCGAATCTCGGGGTCGCTGTTTTTATCAGGCAACTTTGGTCAACCCCCTCTATTTCAGGGAACCTCAGACTCAGGCAGACCATGTACAGATTTCGAGATTCGAGCCTGTCAAGACGGGACAGAAGGTGTGTTGCAAAGGTACAGGGTAGGTGAACATTGATGGTGTCCTCAGGGGCAAACTGTACTAAACCTACCACATTAATCAAACTTGACTTCTCACCCACCAGATCTGTACCAATTTCAGGTGAATCTTGTTGCAGGTACACTCGCGGCCAGCAAAAGTCTAATCCCGACACTTTTTGCAGTCTTTGGGTTCTGTGCATCAATGTAAAAGGGGGGGAAATTTCTGCTATAAATAGCAGTGGAACTTCATTGTAAAAAGGGGGGAACATATTGCTAGAAAGCTCTGCTGTAACAAACACTTGCTTCCAATACAAAACATCTTTGGCTCTGGCATTCGTCTCTTTCTTTTATGCTGCCTTTTGCAAGTATTTTTGCTTATACTCATTTATTTTTCTGATTGCCGTAATTCTGCATTCTGGATTAAAGCATTGGCAATTAAGTGAGTCTGGAATACCAAATGGGGGGTACATAGGAAGGAATAACAGTGTTAGTTTTTGTTACATGTTTTGTTTTGATTGCTGTTGGTTTGGGTACTAGCTAGTAATTGTGCTGCTTGTTCTTTCCCACCAGAAACACATGCTATTTACATCTCTTTCTGCAATTTACAATCTCTTTCCTGTTCTCTTGTCTAAAAACCCCAAATAGATTAGTATAGGAGCCGGCCTTCTCCGGAGATTGGCACGGAAGGCATCCCTTCCTTCCGGCCTTTCAATCTGTTGGGCGAATCTAGGGCACAAAAGATTAAAATCCTTTCCTAATGGCAGATTCGTAACCAACAGTCACGTTTGCATCTTCTAAACTAGGTACCCAGGCCTATCAATGGTTGTTATGGCAGCTCCATCAACATAATCGCCCTCTTATGTGGCCTGAATTTAGGGAACTATTCCTTAAAATATTTGATAAGGGCTCTTCCTCATCATACGTGGTTCACCTCATGGAACTCAAGCAAACAGGTTCAGTAGAAGACTATGTCGCTGAGTTCACAAGTCTTCTCACCTATACACATGAATTGAATTCAGCAGTAGTGGTATCCACTTTTCGTCATGGTCTCAAGGATAAAATTCGAAAGGAAGTCGACATGCATGATCCTTGTACTCTTGATGATGCCACACGTATAGCTCAAGCAACCAAAAATAAGCTCCAAGATGTTGTTCCCTATAGACGTGATTCTAACTTTCATCGTCCTTATCGCAATAATGATCGCTCCATAGGATTTTTTTGCTATAAATGTCGTTCACATCATCCAAGAGATCAAGCTTGTACAGTACGTCAAAACTTTCTCGTGGAATATGACAAGGCATCAATTACTGACGAAGAAGATTTAACTCAATCAGAGCCACTCACAGATCCAGGACAGCAAACAACAAACATAAATGAAGTAACACAAGAAGATGATACTATTGCTCTTTCGGTTCATGCACTTATGGGTCTACAAGCTCATCATACGATTAAGGTACAAGGATTTATTAAGCAAAAATGTGTTAATGTGTTGATCGATTCAGGTAGTACACATAACTTTATTGATTTTAAAACTGCCAAATCCTTGAACTTGTATATGAATACTTCCAATCAAGATAAGTTTCAAGTACTGATTGCAAATGGAGGTAATGCTCAATGTGTTGGTCGAACATCTCAAGTTTCTATGCAAATGGGGAATTATAATTGGTGAGGAACTCTCTTTGTTATGAACCTAGGGAGCTCCGATGTCATTTTGGGAGCACAATGGCTATCTCAACTTGGCGATGTTACTATTAATCTACAAAAATTATACATCAAGTGGACAGAGAATGGGAAAATCATTTGTCTTCAAGGAATTCAACCTCCTCCTTCCAAGGTTGTGAGTTCACATAGCATGGAGAAGTTATTAAAGAAAGGTGGTTATGGTTTTATAGCTCAAATAAATTCCATCGAAGCTCAATCCTTGGATACTTCTATTACAACTCTCCCAAAGGATCTTCAAGATATTGTGGATAATTATGAAGAAGTCTTCAGTGAACCAAAGGGTCTACCTCCTAAGCGAACACATGATCATGCCATACATCTGATCCTTGGAAGTCTTCCTCCTAATGTGCGTCCTTATCGCTATCCACAACCTCAAAAGTTAGAAATTGAGAAGTTGGTCCAAGAAATGTTAGAGCATGGAATCATTCGTCCTAGCATCAGTCCTTATTCATCTCCAGTAGTGATGGTACATCGTAAGGATACCTCATGGCGCATGTGTCCCGATTTTCGTCCTCTCAACAAGATCACTATCAAAGATAAGTTTCCTATCCCTGTCATTGATGACTTATTAGATGAATTACATGGTGCTAGTTATTTCACTAAACTTGACCTTCGCTCGGGTTTTCACCAAATTCGGGTTAGGGAAGAGGATATCCCTAAAACTGCTTTTCGAACTCATGAAGGTCATTATGAATTCCTAGTCATGCCTTTTGGTCTTACTAATGCTCCATCAACCTTTCAAAGCCTCATGAACCATGTATTTAGGCCATATCTTTGTAAGTTTGTCCTAGTTTTCTTTGATGATATCTTAATTTACAACAAATATTGGAAGGATCACCTAGTTCATGTTGACAAAGTCCTTCATCTATTGCAAAAGGAAAAACTCTTTGTTAAAAGATCCAAATGTGCCTTTGGGGTCAAAGAGGTAGAATATTTGGGTCATATAGTATCTCATGAAGGAGTCAAAGTAGATCCTAATAAAATCAAAGCTATTCAAGATTGGCCCTTACCAAAATCCCTCAAAAAACTTCATGGATTTCTAGGACTTATAGGATATTACAGAAAATTTGTCCGCAACTATGGCAAGATTGCAGCACCTCTCACTGCTCTTACCAAAAAGGATGCTTTTATTTGGAATGAAGTTGCTTCTCAGGCATTCCAATCACTCAAGGAAGCTATGTGTTCCACTCCAGTTTTGGCTACTCCTGATTTTAACAAGCCTTTCGTCATTGAGTGTGATGCTTCTGGTATAGGTATTGGTGTTGTTTTAATGCAAGAGGGTCATCCATTGGCTTTTGAAAGCAAGCAACTTTCAGGCAAGAATTTGGGACGATCTACTTATGAGAAGGAAATGCTAGCTATTTTACATGCCATTGAGAAATGGAGGCATTATTTATTAAGCAATCGTTTCATCATTAAGACTGACCATAGTAGCCTTAAGCATTTCTTAGAACGTCTCTCATGCCCTGAACAGAATAAGTGGATGACCAAACTATTGGGTTATGATTTTGTCATTGAGTATAAGAAAGGCAAAGAAAATGTGGTAGCTGATGCCTTGTCTCAAAAATACGAGGATGAGGTGACCATCAATGCCATCTCGGGTCCTTGTCCCCAATGGTTGTCTCAACTTCAAGAAGAATGGTTGGCTGATTTAGAAACTGCTCAAATTATTCAAGATATGAAAACAGGATCATCACTGCATCCTTACTTCTCATATTCAGATGGAGTGCTTTGCAAGAAAGATCGCATCTATCTTCCGTAGGGTTCCACTATTAAATCTATGGTTCTCCAAGAATTGCATGCATCCCCTCTAGCAGGACACTCCGGATTCTTGAAAACATACCAGTGGGTGAAACAATCATTTTCTTGGAAAGGCTTAAAATCTGATGTCAAGACATTTGTGGCTGAATGTGAGGTATGTCAACGTAACAAAGGTGAAACAGTTAAATCTCCAGGACTACTGCAACCCTTACCTATTCCGGACCGCCAATGGGAGCACATATCCATGGATTTCATTGAGGGTCTTCCCAAATCAGAGGGTAAAACAGTGATCTTTGTGGTCGTGGATCGTCTTTCCAAATATGCTCATTTTTGTGCACTACAACATCCCTACTCAGCAAGTAAAGTGGCCAAGGTATTTCTTGACTCCATTTTCAAGTTACATGGTATGCCCAAAACTATTGTGAGTGACCGTGATCCTATTTTCACTAGCAACTTTTGGAAGGAATTGTTTTGTCTTAGTGGTACCAAGTTGAATATGTCTTCTTCATATCACCCCCAGTCTGATGGTCAAACAGAAATAGTTAACAAATGTTTGGGTACTTACCTTCGTTGTTTTGCTCAAGATAAGCAATATCACTGGATTCAATGGCTTTCATTAGCGGAATGGTGGTATAATACTTCTTACCATTTTTCCCTCAAGATGTCTCCATTCGAAGCTTTGTATGGTCAAAAGCCTCCAGCAATCACAGACTATGTTCCAGGCTCTTCCAAAGTAGCTCAGGTAGATGACTTGTTACAACAACGTCAGATGATGCTTAAACTTCTTAAAGATAATTTGACCCAGGCACAAAATCGTATGAAGCAACAACAGGACTTACATCGTTCGGAACGACAATTCAACGTAGGAGATATGGTCTTTTTGCGCCTGCAACCTTATAAGCAGTTGTCCTTGAAGATCAAGTCTAATCAAAAGTTGGCTCCTCAATTTTATGGGCCCTACAAAGTAGTTCATCGCATTGGTGAAGTCGCATATCAATTGGAGCTTCCACCCTCTTCTCGTATACATCCAGTTTTTCATGTATCTTGTCTCAAACAAGTGATTGGCCAGAAGGTGCAATCCCAGATAGAGCTTCCATTACTGGATGAAGAAGGTCGAATAACTCTTCAGCCTGAAGCAATACTGCGATCCAGAGTACGTCATCTTCGATCACACCAAATTCAAGAGTTTCTAATTAAGTGGCAGGACCTTCTAGAAGAAGATGCTACATGGGAGTCTGAGAGTATTTTCCAGTCTTTTCCAGCTTTGAGGACAAAGCTTTCTGAGGAAGGGAGCCATGTTACAATCCCAATATAGAGAGAAACTTTCGAAACGGAGCTCTGGCGATTTGGCGGGAAAATTTTTGAGCAGGCGTCGGGCGATGCTCTAGGGTTTCTGGTGTGAAGGATTTTCCAGGGACTTTGGTGGGTTGACTTTGTGCTACTCTGAAGGTTCGTCCGCTGCCCCGGGAGGGCCCAATGGGGTCTCCTCCAGTTCCTCTCGCTGGGAGAAAGAGCTCATATGCTGAGATGTTAAAAGAAAATCCTTCGTCTTCCACTGATGAAGCTCAGCGGAATGCTTTTCAAACGCTATTCAAGAATGCTGGCAAGGGTTCAACTGCACACCGAGTTAATGGATGCCTCCCGCAATCCGCTTCCAGACCTAAGATTGTTATCGAACCAAAGCTGGTCGAAGACACAATCATCTACCGTGCTAACCATGATCTGATTTGCAAATTCATGGGTATCCGACCTACTCTGAATTTTTTGCATACCTGGGTTAGACAGAACTGGGAGCCACTCGGTGAGTACTCCTTATGGCCTATAAGCAATGGGTATTTCATTATTAGTTTCTCTTCTTTAGCAGATAGAAACAGAGCATTTGAATCGAGAGAAGAGGAACCACGGTCCGGCAGGGTTATTTGTTCAACCTTGGAGAGTGGGTTTCGATCCTCGTATTGAACCCACGGCTGTCCCGGTTTGGATCCGGTTGTACGCTCTCCCGATGGAGTTTTGGGGTGAGCAGGTTTTGGAGATGATTGGTAATTCACTAGGTAGATATCTAGGAGTCTCCAAAGATACCATAGAGGGAAACACAGCTGTCTTTGCTAGAATTTGTGTAGAAATGGATATTAGCCAGCCTCTACCAGTCGAGGTGGAACTTGAGTTGGCAGGACTATCCTGGATCCAGCAGTTAGATTATGAGGCCCTACCTTTTAGATGCAGAGTCTGCCATAAGCATGGCCATTTGGCAAGGTTCTGTCCAAATATTTTGAGCACAAAAGCGGAGGCTCCGCTTGGAATGCCAAATCGCCCCAGAGAGGGTAAGTTTACTCCCGTCAAAGAACCATCCAATACTCCTCAGGGTTCTGATGTCCAGAAAGATGGCTTTGAACAGCCGAAGCGAAGGAGAAACAAAAAGAAAAATGGCAAGGAGCAGGCACAACTCAAGCCAACCAACCGGTATGAAATCTTTAAGTCACTAGTGGATCAAGAGGACCAAGTCATGGAAGGAGTGGATGGGAATGTTGAGGATAATAACATCCACTCTCATGCTTCTCCTTCATTTACTCCTGTCTTAGAACGAGGTGATTGAACCCTACGAGATATTGCAGCCAGAGAGAACCCGGGGGCATTGGTAATCCACTCCCAGCCACGACCGGTTATTAAGGATGTCAACATGGGAAGTGCGAGAAAAGAACGAGAGAAAGGCCGGCTCTAGGGATTACTCGGGTGGAGAAGAGATCTAAAAATAGTAATTCTCAAGGAGCGGGCGAGAAAGTCCAATAAGGATCTACTAGCAGTGCAAGGAGACAAGCTGATCAATGGAGGATCGGTGAGGACAATTGATTCTTATTGCTCCCAAGGTTTTCAATGATTATTCAATCCTGGAATGTTAGGGGTTTAAACAGTAGAACCCATCAATCTGTTGTTCAAAGACTTTTAGGAAAATGTAAAACAGACTTTTTGCTCATCCAGGAGACAAAAATGTCTTTAGATCTTATGTGCAAAACTGTTAGTAGAATATGGAGGGGCGCTGGTTATATGGATGTGGCTGCTCAAGGTGCCTCGGGGGGGATTGTTACTCTTTGGAACCCTCCGGAATGGACAGCAATAGAACATATAGCTTGGAGGGGTGTTCTCACATCTCTTTTTAGGAACAATGTCACTGCTGAACATGTTTTAATTACAAACTTCTATGGGGCTCAAAGCATTGATGGCCAGAGGCTCCAATGGAAAGTTGTACACAACATGAGGTCCTCCCGGGAAGATTTAGACTGGATTATTGCTGGGGATTTTAATGCCAAATTATCTGCTAGGGATCAGGAAGGTGGTATCCCAGTTTTGGATCCAGGGGACCGGCTTCTGATTGCCCAAGTCCAGGCCTTTCACCTAGTTGATATCAAAGGCCCTGGAACCCACTTTACTTGGACTAATAAGAGGAGAGAGCCACACAGCAGGAAGGTAAAGCTAGACCGTTTTCTGGTCTCCGAGGAGGCATTTGTTAAATGGAATATTAAATTTCAGATTTTGGAAGGCCCAATATCAGATCACTTTCCCATTTTGTTGGAGGGAGGGACTATGACAGGGCAGCACCACAAACCATTTAAATTTGAAAATTTTTGGTTGCAAAAAGAGGATCTCCGAAGGAAAATTCCACAGTGGTGGGAAGAAGGCCGCCTACCTTTTGGGACAGCAATGTTCAAATTCCACAAACAGCTTCATTTTGTCAAGATTAAATTGAAACAGTGGAGGCAAACTAATAAGTCAGACTTCCAGCTCCAACGGGCTCCCTTGGTGGCCAGATGGGAAGAGGTGCAAAAACACTTCAGGGAAGGAACAATTACTGAGCACCTTAAAACCGAGGATGATGCTTTGCGCAAAGCGGTTGAGGACATTGATAATCAAGAAGAGATTTACTTGGAAACAGAGAGCAAGAAACACTTGGTTATTAGAAGGAGATAGAAATACAAAATTTTTCCATCGATCAGCCTGTGCTAGGAGACAAATGAATAACATGGAAGTCCTTCAAGATGAGAATGGACACTCTTTTGATACTCTTCCTGGTATGCATTCCCACTCAATGGATTATTTCTCAAAACTTTTTAAGGAAAGTATGGAGCAAGATGTGGAAGCTCAAAATGAAGTTATTGATGTCATACCCTCTATTATCTCTCACGAAGAGAATCAGGCCCTTCTTAGACCCATTGCTAGAGATGAACTAAAGAATGTGGTCTTTGGGATGAGCAACGGCAAATCGCCAGGTCCGGATGGCTTTCCTATTGAGTTTTTCAGGCCTTTTGGGATACCTTGGAGGAGGATGTTTTGGCTGTCACAGAGGAGTCCAGAACTAATAAAAGAATGCTCAAGGCTCTAAATCACACCTTCATCACTTTAATTCCAAAAGGGGAGGAGGGGGTTCATATCTCTGATTTCAGACCTATTGCCTTATGCAACGTGATTTATAAAATAATCACAAAGATTATGGCTGAACGGCTAAAACCTCTCCTTCATAATATAATTTCCTCAGAGCAAGGGGGTTTTGTAGAAGGTAGACAGATCTTGGATGGAGTGGTCCTTGCCCGGGAGGCAATCCATACAATGCAAAAATCAGGTAACAAAGGAATGTTCATTAAAGCTGGATATGTCCAAGGCTTATGATAGGGTGGAGTGGGGCTTCCTGGCAAAGATGTTGGCAGCCTTTGGTTTCTCTCGGAATTTGGATAGACTGGGTCATGAGTTGTATTTCTACGCCTTCTTATTCTGTTCTAATCAAGGGGCTTCCCTCGCCACCTTTTGGAGCCTCACGGGGTCTTCGTCAAGGGGACCCATGCTCTCCCTATCTCTTCCTCATCTTGGCTGAAGGACTAGGTAGACTCTTCCTGAGAAGAAGACATCAAGGTCTATAACGAGGTATTAAGGTGGGGGCGGAAGTTTTGACTCACTTACGGTTTGTGGATGATACGGGATTGGTTGGAGTGGCCGGTCTCGGGGAAGCTAGAGGAATCGAGAGATACTCTAAATGTCTACCTCAGGGCCTCAAACCAAGTCACCAATGATAAAAAATCCAAAGTGGTCTTCTTCAATCTTGACCAAAGGTTACAGGACAGAGTTATAGAGATCTTGGGATTCACTAGGACCTCTCTCCCAGTAGTTTACTTGGGGGTTCCTCTGCATTTCAAAAAACTAAAAATTGATATCTGGAAGGATCTTTTGGATGGCATCAAAGATAGAATGAATCATTGGTCTCATAAATGGTTAAGCTATGGGGGCCGACTAACTTTCTTACAATCAGTTATTCAGGCCATGCCAATATATAAATTCTCCATCCTGGCTGCCCCACATTCTATATGGAAAGAGCTGGACAAAATGGCTAGAAGATTTTTATGGGAAGGTGCAAAAGGGGAGAAGAAATGGGCCTTGGTTGGCTGGGATAAGGTTACCCAGCCCAAGGAAAAAGGAGGGCTGGGATTGAGAAGCTCCAAGCTTAACAATAAAGCTTTGGCTGGCAAACTGTACTGGAGGTGGATTTCCCAGCCAACATCCCTCTTCAGCAGAATCCTTTCTAGTAAATACTTGGGTCATGTTCACCCCAATGATGTGGGCCGTTTCCCTTTGGAGGGTAATGGATCCTTAGTGTGGCAAGCTCTCAAGCTTGGATCTCAAGTTATCAAAGATCAATTGTTTTGGAAAGTGGGGAGAGGGGAGAAGGCTCGTTTCTGGACCGATTCCTGGGACCAGCACCCACCCATCATTGTTGTGTTTCCCGAATTGCAGCCGATTAAATCTGCCATAGAAGACAAGGGCTGGGTTCAAATCGAGAGTTATTTCAACACCAGCCAATTGGGGGAGTACAAGTTCAAAAAGTTTAAGCGGTTGGAAGAGTGGCCAATTCCAATCCCTCCGGAGCTGGCACCCATCTTGTCTAAAATTTTGACAGAAAGGTTTCTCACTGGGAGAGATGAGGAGGATGAACTAGCTTGGGGCTATGGGAACCTTGGGGTTTATACTGTGAAGGAGGGATACGATAAGATCCTCCCAGAGCCCCCCCCACATTTATTTTCGGTTCAAGATTGGAGGAAGATTTGGCATTCTAAGGGCTGGCCGAAAGTGAACTTCTTTGCCTGGCAGTTTATGCACAATGGAATTCTCACCTTTGACAATCTCAGAAATAGAGGCATCATCGGTCCTTCTCAGTGTGTGTTATGCCACAAGAATGAGGAAACTGCTGATCATCTGATGTTTGAATGCCCCTTCACACGGCAGATTTGGAAGCGTTGGTTCTCTCACTATAAAATCCAGGCTAACGGTGATTTGACTCGGACCAATATTTGGGAAAGATGGAAGAGAGGTAGATTTAAATCTAAAGCTCTTCGAATTGGTTGGGAGCTTGGTTTACTTTTCATCTGGTGGCGGGTGTGGTTGGAGAGAAATGCCCGTATTTTTCGAGAAACCTTCTCTTCGCTAGATGGAATTTGGCAGGTCATCTAGAGCAAAGTCGTGGAAACGGTTGCCATCTTTCTTTGAGGAGGAAAATCGGTTTGTTTACTGTGCCCTTGGAAGAGGGAGCTGTTGAGCAAGAGAGATAGGTTAGAGGTAGCTGGAAACCTCCCCCAGAAGGCTGGATCAAAATCAATACTGATGGAGCTGCAAAAGGCAATCCGGGTAGTGCTGGAATTGGAGTAGTGTGCCGTGATCATGCTGGGTCTGTGCTCTATTGGGAAATGCAAGGTCTGGGACGAGCCACAAACAATGAAGCAGAGGCCTTTGCTATTAAATCTGCTTCCATCTGGGTTGTTAAGCAGGGACACAGGAAGATAATTCTTGAGTCTGATTCCCAAATTCTGGTTGGCGCTCTAGACTGCATGAGGAACTTTGCCTCGAAAGCTTGGAGGTTGCGGATTACGGTCTCTCAAATCAAGGAACTATGGAGGGAATTAGATGATGTGATCCCCGTCTATGTGAGTAGAGATTTAAACAAGGCGATCGATTTCCTTGCAAAGATGGGTGCTGAGAGAGAGGTTGGGATGCAGCTGCACAGTGATATGCCTATGGAGGATGCAGTGATTAGGCAAGGTCTTGAACGATCCCTGCGATAATGAGCAAAGTTTTTGCTAAGGGAGGTTTTTGTCATGATATCGTGACCTGTAGTGCCGTCGCGGCCTCTAGTGGGAAGCTGTCACGATTTCGCGATAGGTTGCGCCATCGCGGCCTTCGGAGGGAACCTGTCGTGAAATCGTGACATGTCGCGACATGTCGCACGATCGCGGCCCATGGTGAGATGCTGTCACGATTTCGTGACCTGTTTTGCTGTCGAGGCCTTCAGTGGGAAGTTGTCACGATTTCGCGACCTGTCGCGCCATCGCGGCCTTTGGTGGAAGCTGCAACGATTTCGCGATGTTTTTGGCGCAGGGTCGACAAGGAGGATAACCGTCGCGATATCGCGACAATTTTTGTGAATTGGAGCAAAGTGCAAAATCCGTCGTGATTTCGTGACATTTTATGTTCGAAAGCCGCAAGGAAAAATCGTCGCGATATCGCGACAGTTTCGACGGCGCCATCTGGAAAACTTGTCGCGATATCGCGACACTTTTGAGAAGGGGATGTGGAAATGTGGATATCGCGACAAGTTTGAGGATTGGGAGCTGAAAGGAAAACTCGTCGCGATTTCGCGACACTTTTGGCGAACTGGCGTCATGAGGAAAACTCGTCGCGATATCGCGACTCTTTTGACGATTGGGTGCAAAGTGGAAAACTCGTCGCGATATCGCGACACTTTTGGTGGTTGGGTGCTGAAAGGAAAACTCGTCGCGATTTCGCGACACTTTTGGCACATAGGAGTCTTGGGGAAAAATCGTCGCGATATCGCGACACTTTTACGACTGGGCGCCAAGTGGAAAACTCGTCGCGATATCGCGACACTTTTGCGGGATGGGCGCTTAGGAGAAATCTCGTCGCGATTTCGTGACCTTTTTGGAGATCTGGAGCCATTTGGAATTCTCGTCGCGATTTCGCGACACCTTTGGTGATGGGGCGCCGAAGGGAGCTGCCGTCGCGATTTCGCGACTTTTTTGGCGATCGGGTGCCGAGGGCTCTGGCTGTCGCGATATCGCGACATGTCACGATTTCGCGACTGGTGGCTCTGACGCGGTCGAGACGGGGTTGATTGTCGCGATTTCGCGACATGTCGCGTTTTCGCGCCCTGTTGACTTCTGTGCTCTGTGGTGGAAAGTGTTGACTTTTTTGCTCTGCGCTTGTTGTCTTGTTCTCTGCTCTTGGTTGGGATGTGTTTACTCCCATTTGTAACTGTTCTTTGTATTAATACAAGTTTTTCATTTTTTTCAAAAAAAAAAACAATCCCAATATAGCCCTGTCGGTTATATTTCCAATTGATTTAATTATCATTGAATTCATTTATAAATAGGTAAAATGTTAATTTAATATTGAATCATCGAATCATTTATCCATTTGCGTATCTTTGCAAGAGAGTCTGCCCTCTCTAAGTGGTTACGAGACTTTGCCCTCTCCGAGTGGCTAGATTTGATTTAGTTGATTATTTCCATTGTTAGTTATTTTGTTCACTGTATTGTTTAATTCGTTGCATTAATATTCGCACTCTTAGTTGGAGAATCGCTGCAAGAACAGCGATGCATTGTTGGAACGCTATAAAGCTCGTTTGGTGGCAAAAGGTTATGTGCAAAAGTCAGGTATATACTTTAATGAAATTTTATCTCCATTTGTGAAGATGACTACTGTTAGAGTTTTACTTCCACTTGTAGCAGCACAGGATTTAGAACTGGAGCAGCTTGATGTAAAGACTGCTTTCTTGCATGGTGATCTCAAGGAGGAGATTTATATGGATCAGCCTGAGGGCTATGAAGAAAGAGGCAAAGAGCATTTGGTTTGCAGACTCAAGAAATCTCTGTATGGGTTGAAACAGGCGCCAAGGATGTGGTACAGAAAATTTGACACCTTCATGAAGAGCCAAGGTTTCAGCAAAAGTGAAGCTGACCATTGTGTATACTATAAGAGGTTTGATGATGGCAGTTTATTATTTTGCTGTTGTATGTTGATGATATGTTGGTTGCAGGCCCCAGCATGAAGAAAATCATTGATCTTAAGGCTCAGTTGGCTAGGACATTTGAAATGAAGGATTTAGGAGCAGCAAACCAAATTTTAGGGATGAAGATACACAAGGACAGAACAGGAAGAAAGATATGGTTAAGTCAAAAGTCATATATAGAAAATATTCTGCAGCACTTCAATATGCAGAATGCAAAACCAATTAGTACCCCACTTCTTTCACACTTTAAATTGTCTTCCGAACAGTGTCCTCGAACAGAAGCAGAGAAGACAAGCATGTCTCGTGTACCATATTCATCAACAGGTAGGAAGCCTCATGTATGCCATGGTGAGCACCAAACCGGATATTGCCCAAGCAGTGGAAGTTGTCAGCCGGTACATGGCAAATCCTGGTAAGGAGCATTGGAATGCAGTGAAGTGGATACTTAGATATTTAAGAGGCACTTCAGATGCTGCTATTTACTACGGATCGGATAATTTGCAAGTTATAGGTTTTGTGGATTTTGATTATGGTGGAGATAGAGATGGGAGAAAGTCCACTATAGGATATACTTTCACTCTTGCTGGTGGAGCTGTGAGTTGGACTTCTAAGTTGTAGTCTGTGGTGGCTTTATCAACCACTGAAGCAAAATATATTGCAGCAACTCAGGCCAACAAAGAGGCAATTTGGCTAGAGCGACTGTTGAGTGACCTCAAGATAATGCATGAGAAAATTACGTTGCATTATGATAGCCAAAGTGCTATTCAGCTAGTGAAGAACCCAACATTCCATGATCGCACGAAACATATTGATGTTAAGTACCATTTTATAAGAAATGTGGTGGAAGAAGGTAGGATCTTGTTGCAGAAAATTGATACTGAAGTGAATCCTGCAGATATGCTTACAAAGTCGGTCAAGAAAGAGAAGTTTGAGTGGTTCAAAACTTCTCTAGGCTTGCTGAAAATGGAGTACGGGTAGCATTAGGCAATTGGCACTGGATCGAAAAACATAGGCAAAGAATTCCTATACACTGACTTCAAGTGGAAGAATGTTAGGAGATGAAGTCACTATCTAGATCTCGAATGTTCTTCAGCAAAAGGTAGCTCCAAAAATCTAGACTGCAGACATCTTTCCGCAGATGTCTAGTCTGCAAATGTTTATCTGTAGACGTCCAGACGAGTAGCTGCAAAAGTCTAGCTCCAGACGTCTAGACGGGTAGTTCCAAACATCTAGCTCCAAAACGTGTAGCTCCGGAAGATGAAACGAACAGTTTTCGAAAACTTCCTTTGGGAGAGGAAACGAACAATTTTCGTAGTCTTCCTTCATTTATCTATAAAAGGGGAACGACCCCTTGCATGTAACCAAGTATTGTGAATGTAAAGTTTGCTGAAATCAATAAAATAAAGAAGCTGCTATTGCCCCGTGGTTTTTCCTGCACATTGGAGGTTTCCATGTAAAATCTTTGTGTTACTGTTATTGTGTTTCAATTTGCAGGTAAAATTTCAAGATTTAAATAACAATTTGTAATGTTTTGTTATACATACGATAGAGGTTAGATGGAATGTACGTCTAAATAATAAATCATGTAGTTAGTCATGAAATGAAATGTATATGCGTGACAAATGTAATGCAAGAGATGATGAGGTGTCGGGTAGGTAGTTCAGGGAATAACCACCTCCTAAATGTATAAATAGGACCCCTTGTTCATTCGAAAGGGGTACATAGGTACGTACACACATATAGGAAAGAGTACAGAGAATACAGAAAAGCATCGAGAGATGCTTCCATTGTCTACCAAACATGTATTCTTGCCGATAATAATATTTCCATTCAGCCATTGTTTTTTTTTTTTTTTTTAATTTACATGGTGGAATCGGTAGCCACCACGAATCCGGACAGGCTGTCCAGCTTTTATGGCCGCCACAGTATTCTGCGTTGTCCGCCCCAGAATCCGCCCCACAGATCTTCGCGCAGTCCGCCCCTATAACCACCATGCCACAATCATTTTAAACCTTTTACACCGCTAAAAGCACCAAGAAAGGGACAAGCGTTCAGTCCGGCGAGGCTCGAGATTTGAACCTTGGACCTCCGCCCCCTCAGCCATTGTTATCAAGACTATGTAAGCATTGTGCACATGATTGTAGTTGATTGTCATTGTTGTAGATAGATGTCAAAACTATATCCACTTGATTTTGTTTGTTGTAGACATATAGACTAGGCCATCAGGAATGTTGACCTAGGTTGTCCCATGCAAACCCAAGGTCGTCTAAACAAGAAGACCGGTCATCTGAACTAAACCCAAAGGTCGTCTCAACTGCAGACGAGATCGTTTGTGTTGTGCAGGGTTGTCAAGGACAAAGTTGATTGTGTTTGCATCCGTCTAAAGTGAGATACGAGACAGTTTGAGTGTAGATTGATTACATATTGATGAATTGTTTTGCTAATTTACTCTTATCATTTCTTCTTTGTTCCTTCAACTACAGAATACCACCACCATGCTACACTATTCACTCTCATTCTTTCACTCTATCTCTATTGTTGAGATTAACAACCATTTATTTGATGCTACACCTCTCCATAATGTTAATGACAAATTTGTGTGCCCTTGTTTGCATACAAGAGTGGCTACTAGGGCTTTGGTTCTTTCTTTTTCTTGCATGTGGTCGGATCGGACTGCTATTCTTCAACATTGGGCTTTGCCCATCCCTCACGTACCCAAGAATTGTAGATAGACATAGCTTACCAATTTCCTATCTTCTTCATCCGCGATCATAGATGCTAGAAAAGTCTTGCGAGGTCAATTCCATGTCCTCCCAAAATTATCCAACCAAGCCTCCTTAGTCCTGGTCAGTCTCCTAGGAGCATCATTAGATCCTATGTTGGCCCTTTTGGGATAGTTTGTGATGATGATGTATGCTTCTACTTTACACCCCACTACAGATTAGTGTTGGCGCTTGGATCCATAGGATCTCTTTTCTATCTGCCTTTTACCTTCATTGCTAGCTCTCTCTTCATCATTACTTTTAGCATGTTAGGGTTTATTCATTTTTGGTCCAACCCTCAAGTTTGTAATTTAATGTCATATAGTTATTCCACTTTAGTGTAGTTTATGCTAGTTTCTTTACTCTAGTTTAGCTTATTTTTGTAGTACTTTTTGGTTACTACAATGCATTGTAACAACTCTTTTCGACAAGTCCCATTGGCCTACTTTGGTCATCCATGGACATTAATAAAATTATCTTATCTATTAATTTAGATATATTGAATATTTTTAACCTCTTGAACTTCATGTCAAAATTTATCAAAATTTGTCCATGTGTCAAGGTTCTCTGATCTTTAAGGCTTCCAAACTCGTATTCAAACATGAACCTTGTGATCAAGGACTAAAACATCACCGAGGCATGCTTATCTCATGATCACGTGTGTGTTGTATGCTCAACCAGGCCATATGAAAGATTGTATTGCACATGATTGGGAATGAGAATAATACATGCTTTGATCTCTATTTACAGTTTGTTGCAGCATACTTGGTTGTGAGATGTTCTATTGTTGTCTTCACAAAATATTTTACCTTTTGTTACTTTATTTCATCGGGTGTGGTGTTCATGGTGTGAATACTTTTCCATATTACAATTTAATCTTATTCAATTGAAATCATATGTTTCAATTTTTTTAATTTTATAACTTCGATGATCAATATACATAAATAATAAACTAGCCCATTGTCTACATCATAGTTACCATGTTGTGAAAGTCCGGTCCGAATAGAGAGCAAAAACTGTTCAAAAGTTTGATTGGGAAAATAGAAATAGATATGTGCATTAAGATATTTACAAGCAGCTCCAATAGCATATTGCTATTCATTTTGTGAAAACACACACGGTATAAATACAATGGTGCATATGACAAGTTGACAGAATAGAAGAGCTGGTAAAATTATCAATAACAATATGGAGAAATTCCTTGGAAGATATGGTCTTTCTACCATGCGTACAATAGAAGGGGAACCACTTGTAGATTTATACTTGGATGATTATCAAAATATATTATGGAAAAAGCCATAGGCATAGAAGCAAAGTAAGCTGCTGAAGATTTAACACACATTCAAGTATCTGCATTTAAATAGTACGATCACGTTACATGTTAAACCAAAGAGAAATGTGCATTACAATGAAAAATCAATTGTCTTAATTCAAAATGAATTTTTCTATATTTTGAATCAAACTTTAACATTCAAGGAAGGGTTGAGAAGCAAATTTACACACCTGTCGTTGTTGCAATCTGGACAATAGTTGATGTTGAACTTTTGGTGCTTCCTTCTTGTCCAAATAAAAACTGACTTTGTGGGGCCGTTGCTCTGATTCCTCCTGAGGTACATTTGAACAGGGAGTTTGTGCACATTTTTAATTTCTATAAAAGAGTATTGCAACTTTGAGATGTCAATGTGCTTCAATAAACATTTCAATGAAAACTACCTAACCACTTCCATTCAACTTGTTTCATTCAATGCCATTCATTTGAAAGAATAAAAATAAGGACCTAACATGATAAATTAGAAAAATGCAATGCTTTATCAAGTGCAATAATCATTTGAAAGCACAATATTAAAAAGTCAATTATTTGCACTAGTAATCGTTGGTCACAAATCTGCCACAAGAAAGGATTTTGTACGTATACGCGCCCTAGACCTGGACCAACATTGAAAGGCCGGAGGGAAGAGATGCCCTCCGTGCCAATCTCCGGAGAAAGGCCGGCTCCTGAACTAAACTACTTGGTATTTTTAAGACAAGAGTGCAGGAAAGAAATAAAAGGGGATAGGGTAAGAAGTGAGAACGATTTTGGTGGGAAAGAACCAGCAGCACGATTATCAACAAATACCTTGAAACAACAGCAATAAATATGAAGAACGAAACTAAAATAAACACTGCGCTATCTCCCCTATGTATCCTCTGGAAGAGTTCCAGGGTTCAAGTATCTTCCTATGCCTAAATCCAGAATTCAGAATTACAGCAATTAGGAAACACAAGAACTTGACAGAAACCACTATCCACAGGCAGCATAAAAAGAATTTAACGCAATATTAAATCTCTTACATAACCCTCTGAATGATTCCAAGGTTCAATCCCTCATTACACACCTAAATCCAGAACGCAGAATTACAGTATGCAAATGAAGAAAAAGAATAACAGAAATCGACACAGAAGATAACATTCATGAGAGAAATGGAGCTCAAAGTCTTCAATATCTATTGCAGAAATCAAGATACAACAATTCTCTAGCAAAAGTTCCCCCCCTTTTCTCATTACAATTCATGGGTTTTTATAGAGGACCCGGTCCTCTGAGCCATCAATGCTCCGAATTTGGAAGTACGCCCTCGGCAGACTACAAAATTTTCGCCCGCTCCTTCTGAGAATGAGCTTTCACATCCTTTTCCTTTATTAGCAAGTATGACCGCGTCAACCGGGGAAACACGCATTGATGAGCCGTCCAACTTGTCCTGAATTTCTCCGGGTGCGATGCTCGAGTGACCTTCAAGTGGCTCTGCCTTCCGGTCTGCAATTGATATCTCCTTTTCCATTGCCACAAATAGGCCCCGGGTCTTTCGGGCAAGTAAAAATGCATTTATGAAACACTTGAATGCCTCGTGGAAATACCCGTTCTTGATATGTGTGTCATTGGGGAAGGTGCCCTAGGAAGAGCTTCGCTAGGTTCTCATTCGGAGCTATGCTTCACAACAATCATGAGCCGAAGTTGGAATGATGAACCCACAAAAATGCTTCGCGCGAAGGGGCTCTCAAAAACGCTTCGCGAGGACCAGATGCCGAAGCTCCTATATCCCGCAGAAAACACGACTCTTAACTACCTACTACTTTGCCGAGGATACGAGCCGTATACTACTTCGCCAACAGCTCCGTCCGAAGTGGACTACAACAATGCTTCGCCGCGAACCTCTTCAAAAACAGCCGCTCGGGAGGAATTCGGGCGAAGCTCATCCATGCCTTAGAAAATTTTCAGGGATAATCAGCCTTCGGATGGGGGAGCTTCGCACTGAAATCGCCCGAAGCAAGTGCTTCGCAAAAGTTTTGAGCGAAGTAGATTTTTCTTGGGGGCGGTTCGCCAAAAAGGAAGGCCGAAGCGGGTGCTTCGCTGGAATTTTTGCGAAGTGTTTCTCCACACTTTAGAAACTTTTGCATTTCACATTTTATGCTTCGCAGAATTTCGGCCCGAAGCAAGTCTTGCGGGAGCTTCGCTTGCGAAGCTCTTTCTATGCCTTAGGAGATTTCAGGCCTGCACCTATGTTTTCCCTATTTCTTGTTTGCGAAGCTGCCTGTTCCTGCTAATGCTGTAAGCGAAGCTTTTTCTTACACAATTATCTACAAAGGGGATTCAAAAAATGACAACCAAAATTGCTGCAATGCCACTATCAACAAAAATAAAGAAAACCAGAACAAGAAAATCCTTTACACAACATTAATTTTCACTACCCCTCCAATGTGACGAAATTGTCAACATTCCTGGCGGCTCACGGGGCAACGAGCTCGCCTCGGTGTGAGGACCCTCAGCCTTCATCCATTGGGCCAGAGTTGCCTCCAGACCCTTCTCCTATCTGCTCTTCTTCTTCCGAGGGGGCCTCCGTAGCTACTTCTTTTCCTTTTTCTTCGTCTTCTGGTGCCTGATCAAGTGGTGGCGGCGGGGGAAGGCGATCACGGATGCGTTCCATAGTTCGGCGAACGTGGGCCCAGGCACCCTTCTGAAATGGTTCTCGATCTTGCAGTGCTTTAACCAGAACATGGAACCGATCAATCTGCCCTATATCAGCACATTTGGCTCTTACACTTAGATCGTTCAAACAGGCCGCGATCCTGCAATATCTGAAAATGAAATCCGTGACCTGCCCTTCCGTGACTGGCTCCTTCCATTCATCGATTTCTGAAACATCGCTTTCAAAGTTGAGCCACGTTGGTTTCAGTTCTTCCTTGGTTAAAAGGTTCCCATCGTCATCAGTGAAACTTGGGAAGCCCAATGTTGAGAGATCCTGGAAATATCCCAGGGAAGCATGCTGCTCTTGCTCAAACACGTCCATAAGTTGTTTTGCCTTCTGAGCTTTCCTCACCTTGGAGAAGAAGGCACGGACCGTGGCTTGAACAGTGGACCAGTCTCTTGCTGTCCGACTCATAGCAGTGACTTGCAAATCCTGGTACTTGATGCTTTGTACCTCAAAGGCTAGGTCAAGTCGGCTTCTTATTTCTTGAATTATCTCGTCCACTATAGGCCCCTTTTGTGTAGCAGCATTCTGGGCTTCTGTTATATAAGACAATATCGAAAGGGCGCTGGAGGCCCGGGATCTGAAGTTCTTGAGCAAGTGGGAACGGATGTCTTTAATTCTGCCTTTGTCAAACAGCTCCAAGTTTGCCTTCTCATACAGCTGCTGCTGCATCTGCAGGATCCGGCTCTCAAATTCTCTGGCCCTTACCTCGGCTTCAGCCTGCGTTTTGCTTTGATCTTTTGCTGCAGCCTGCAGCTGATCTACCTGCTGCTTTAAGGCATCCGTTTCTTTCCTCATTTGCTCACATTGCTTTTGAGCATCTTCCAATTGGGAGCGTGTCCTGGCTAGGTCCTCCTCTAGCTTGACATTGGCATTTTCTGCTTCATATCTGCGCTGGTCGGCGATCCTCGCGTGTGTGCGGAATGCTTCTATCCTCACATGCATAGACTCAGATTCATTATCTATGTCAAGATGCTCTAGGTCCTTGATCTTCTCTTGGTACTCATAATCAGCCGGGGTCATTTCATCTAGGGGCTTCTGGACCTTAGGTATCTTTTTCACCTTATGAAGCTTCCCATTCTTCAAATCGAACACCGCGCATTTTTCAGCCTTCGCCAGAGATCGCCCTCTTCTTCTCCGTGCTTCTTTGAGCATCTTATCGGTATTTTGACGGGCTTGGATCAACCTCTCTGCTAAAGGACGCTCCTGGATCATAGCCAATTCATTTTCGAATGCGGCTGGGCTACCAGCCAAGGGTGTAAACAAATACATGGACTGCATGGACGACACGTCACCGGTGGGCTCAGCGACAGGTGTGGTGGGTGTTCGGGCTGGTGAAGTGACGACTCGTGGGACTAGGGAGCGGGAGTCAGGGTGTGGAAGTGAAGCATCGCTCCCGGATGATCCAAGTGTTGCGGGGTTAATGGTGTGGGCGAGTGATGTGGTACGGGTGTGTGTGTCCCGGCCTGGTGACTCGGATGGAATGGAAACATTAAAGGGGGCGGCGAGGCCGTGAGACAAGTCGGATGACCGTTCAACGTGAATGATGTTATGGGGAGATTTATCTAAGACGGAGGATCCAGGGGAACCTTCGGCCGGGACGGCTATCGACGTGACTAGGGGAGTAAGAGTAGAGGATAAGGGGTGCGTACCTGCGTGCTCTAGTGATAGAGCAGAAGTGTCGAAGTCTTGCGTTTCAGGTCTGGGTCCGCCTCCAGCTTCTGTTTCCTCGACATTTTCGGTCTCCTGGAAGTATTCCTCCACATTGATGGTCCCCATCTCGGTACTTTCTTCCGTCCCCTGCAGCGGTGGTTCGGGCACTACTTCTCCAACACCTGCACTAATTGAGCCTGCCGCAACTGATTCGCTAGGAACACTTGAAGTTCTGCTGCGAGGTCGTTTCGGGTGAGGAAGGGGCATGTGGACTGGTTCGAGCCTTTTCCTTTTCCCTTTCTCCTGCTGCTGCAGCGGCTTCTCAACCTTTGCCTCAACATCCTCAACTGGCTTATCTAGTATCTCTTGTTGTGTCGCCGCTATCTCCTCTTCTTCCTCTTGTTCAGAAATTTCCTCGATTCGTCTTGGGCTTTCGCCCGAACCCGGGGCGCTAGGGGGAATGAAGTCAGCGAATGAGATGGGCTGCCAGGACCCGACATGGGCTTCGTAGTAAATATCGAAGTCTTTATCCATCTCTAAGAGACCATACGATCTTTGCTTTCGGCGGTGGACTCTCATCACCCACCATTCTCTCAGCTGATCTTCGCGCCATTTTTTTACTTCTTCCCTCAGATCATCTTTCATCTTTTTCCAGAAGGGGGAATCCGCCTCCGGGAAGGGATGCCGAATAGGATCATATTCAGCTTCAATAGTGTAAAATTCATGCCATGGAGGCATTGTCTTCATTCTCTCCAGGTGCCATTCCAAATCTCTCCCCGTAGGGTTGTTCCGCTGCTCTACGATCTCCGGGCGGGGGCAAATATGGAAGTTTTTGAACCTGAGATGATCTCTCCTTATCCCCAAGGGATCATAGCACCATCGCTGCGGGATCTGCAGCAAACCGAAGTCAGCAAGCTTTTCCTCCAGATAAATGTTTTGTTTAAGGGCGAAAACCTCAATGACTCCCATTTTGAAAGGGAAATCACAGGTTGGTGCCCACTTCCGGCCATGGCCGTAAACAACATTCGTCACATCGCTCTGACGAGCAACCTCCAAAGCAAATTGATACTCAGAAGGATACAGTGGCAGCAGGAAGGGTTTTCCCGTAAATCCAAACAGGCGAACAACAAGCCCCTGCGTAAGTTGAAAAACATCGCCCATTTTCTCATTAACAACCTTATCTCTGAGAGCCACGGGCACCCGAGGGCAGGAACCCTGTACAAGCTGCATAGCAGGTCCTGAGAACTGCTGGTTGAAAACATAGTATGACCCCGTCCTTGCCAGGAGAGGAGTCCACTGATATACTGGCAAAGGAGCTCCATCCTTGCCGCTTGGAGTAATGGCAATGTGGGGAAAATGCTTATAAGTATGGTAGAAAAAGAGCCACACTAGGAAGGAGCAAGGCCCAAAATATTGACCTGTTCCAGAATTCTTCACGCTGACCAACCGCGTATGCAAGGTCCGGGCCACCCATTCCGCCCAGTCGAAGAAGACCGGATTAACGCCTGGCCTTGATGGGTCGGGGGCATAAAACTCCCCTCGTGAGATACATTCAGCCAACGATACTTGCCAGGGATATACAGAAGCATCCGTAGACAATCCCGCAACCCATGCTATGATAGAGAAAATGTCAGTATTCTTAAAATCGGTGAGAGGGCGAGGCATCTGTGGTCGCTTGCCCGAAGGAAGCCCATCTTTCATATTCTCCTTTAAGAACTTGATGATATACTCGGAGGTGGAGAACCTATCCACTTGTTCACTCAGAACCACGTTGCGGACAGTATACCCCTTGGGTGGCCCTTGCTGAGGAGCGAAAGCCTCCTGCACATCTTCTTTAAAAATTGCAAACAATTTGTTTCCTGCCGCGTCCAGAACCTGCCTGGTGGAGGGTTGGTAATTTTGTGCAATGGCATGGATTAACTCGGGACAGGGGTGTGTTGGCGGAGTCAGGTACCAATATATCTGAGAGTAGTATGCGGCAGCCCTCTTGTTTTCCGCAGACAACCGACTCTTCATGTAATCAATGGTGTATCGGAGCTCGGCTATGCTCCTTGTGAGCTTAGTGTCCCTTATGTTCTCCCACCCGTCGATGGGCGGTTCTCCAAGTTGTTCTTCTTCGGAATCTTCCCCTTCCTCCACAACCTGTTTGTCAGGGCGAAGATTGAGGTTTACCCTCTTGGGCCTATGCTTTTTCTCTTCCTTACCCCTTTTGGCCTTCTCCGGACCGGCCGACTCAGGCTCTTTCTTCTTCTCCTTCGAATTCCTTTTTCCCATCTTGGTTTTTAGAAGGCGGCAGAATTTCGACGCAGAATGATGAGAGTGCAGCAGAGTAACGTAATGGCCAGGGCTCCTTGCGTTTGAATTTATCAGCGGACGAACAACTTTTCGTCTCTGAAGCTTGGCTTTTATAGTTGTGGATTGATACTGCCACCATTTATGGCACCTGCCAAAATTAAATTTAGAAATCGGGCCGAGGAGATCACATTGCACTCGGATTGGTTTTGCGGCGCGGGCGCACGCGGGCCTATGTACTTCGAAATCCTGACCATGCTTTGAAAATCCAACTTTCTGCCACCTCGTACCTGAGCACGTCTTTCGATCGCAACTAAATTCTTTCGGGATTTACTCCGCCACCTTTGCATTAACTCCGCACGTTTTTTAAGCTGCTGTCGGCACACGTCTCGAGGCATATTTAAACGCCTTTTTACTTTGTGCCTTATGATTTGGCGAAGCTGATATTAGCGATAGATACTTCGCTAGAACCTTGTGCGATCCGCAAATTTTTATGCTTCGGACCCGAAGCTGTTTTTTTTTTACGGCTGCTTCGCAAAAAACTAGTCCCGAAGCGGGATTCTTAAATCCTTTTGCGCGAAGTGTTTTCCTAGCTTGTCCTTTCAACTTTGTTGTTTTTATGGGCTAGAGGGATGGTTCGCTGAGCCTCTACCGAAAGTAGCTTCGCTAGACCTCTTTATTGCGAAGTGTCTCCCGTGCCTTAGTCGATTGGGGCTTCAAACGAGGAGCCTTTATTGATCTCTTTAGCGAAGCTCGCTCCCGGGTCAAACTGTTTATACCTGTTTTCTCCCTTTTGCTCTGAGCTCGATGAGACACACCTCGGCAGGATTGTTGGAGAGGCACTGCATTCTGACCCGTCTTCACCTTGACGTTGTTTAGTCGCGGGGGCGATCTCTACATACTGCTTCATGTTTTGACGCTAGGGTACTTCGCAGCGAACCAACTCCCGTTGGTTGCTTCGCACAAAAATTTCCCGAAGGAGTTTTCGTTGAGCTGGGTGAATCCTGGACTTAGCGACTTCAAGCCGGAACACATTGTTAAGGCGGCGTGGAGCCGCGATCCTTTCCTAACTATATTTTACACTTACTAAAAAAAGGTATATACAAGTGTAAATGACATAATGCTATATACAGAGTGGAAAGGTGTTATGGTACGTTTTAATGGTGAAAGGTCTTCAGATGAAGACCGTTTACAGGGATCGGCAAGACTTGGCCGGTTGCATCTTTGAGGATGAAGGAGTTGGCCGAATTTACCTTTATAATCTCGAACGGCCCTTCCCAGAACGCGTCAAGCTTATCATGATTGTCGGGCTTTGCCTTCCAGGAATCCCACTTCCATACCAAGTCTCCTACCTTGAATGTGCGAACGAAGGACTTCTTCTCGAACCAGTTTCGAGTGATCTGTGCATGCTTTGCGAAGTTCTGGTAAGCCTTGTCTCGATCCTCCTCTAGTTGTAGCAACCGAGTTAGCCTAACTTCCATAGGTCCGAATTCTCCTTCTTCATCATTTAGCATCTGCAAGGCAGGAATTTCTACATGAGTTGGTAAAACAACTTCCTTGCCGTACACCAGGGCGTAAGGTGAGGTCTTGATCGACTTCTTGATAGAAATCCGATCAGCCCACAGGGCTTGATCCAGGAGGAGATGCCAAGTCCTCTTGTTCCTTTCTACTAGCTTTCTTAGCAATCTCAACAGTCTTATTTGTCGATTCTGCTAACCCGTTACCTTGCGGATAATAATTGGAGGTGACCTTGCGGTATATCCCATACTTGTAGGTGAATTCGCTGATCTTAGCACCTGTGAACCCAGGACCATTGTCCGTGACTATTGCTTCAGGGACACCGAACCGAGTGATCAAACTTTCCAGGAACGCAATGACCGTATCTTGGTCAGCGTGTTTCGTGGGTATCGCTTCGGCCCACCTGGTAAAATAATCGGTTGCAGTCAGGATGAATTTATGTCCTGCAGAGGAATTTGGTGAGATGACTCCCACGAAATCCAATCCCCACTGCTGGAATGGTGCCTCTACTTGTATTGGTTGAAGGGGCATGGGAGCGTTCCTGCTTCGGCCGGCGAACTTCTGACATTTCTCGCATCTTCGGCAAACTGCAAAGGCATCGGCGAAGAGAGTCGGCCAATAGTAGCCTGCTTTGATTATTTTCAACGTTGTTGTTCTTCCAACGAAGTGGCCCCCTGATAACCCGGAGTGGAATTCACCAAGGACCCTTCTCTTATCATCTTCCTTTATGCATCTTAGAAGAACACCATCGATGTTTCTGAAGAATAGGCCTTCGGGGCGTAGAACGTAGCGAAGGGATCGCATCCTGAAGTGCCTTCGCTGTGAAGCGTTCAGGTGTCGCGGACATTTTCCAGTGTTGAAATATTCAATTATTTCACTGGTCCAATCCTCTTCGTCTGTTCCCAGATTTGCGAAGCTATTTTCCATTAACGGGTCATCCCATTGACAAGCTGTCACCTCAGCGGCGACGCTTTTTGCAAGCTCTTGACATAGGGCGCGACCGCGAACTAACTTTGTGGGTCGGATTTCGATATCAAATTCTTGTATCTTGTTGACCCATCCGGCCCTTTTGCCGCCCAACTCCCCCTGAATGATGAAATTCCGCACGTCTGAATGGATGACAAACACAGTAACCCGACTTTGGGAAATAAAGTGCTTGAATTTCCTCAGGGATTTCATAACTGCATGCACTTGGCGTTCTATGAAGGTATATTTCTCTTCATGGGATGGGATTACCTGACTTAAGAAGGCGATAGGGCGTTCTTCGCCATCTTCTCCCCTCTGCGTTAGGACTGCGGCATAACTTTCAGGTTCGCCCACAACATACAAAATGAAGTCTTTGCTGTAATCAGGGTTAGTTAGCACAGGAGCCTGAGCGATGCGAGTTTTAATTTCCTCAAACGCTCGTCTTCTATTATCAGTCCAGATGAATTCGGCATCCTTCTTTAAGAGTTCAGACATTGGCTTGATGACTTGAGCGAAGTCTGGGACGAACTTTCTTACAAAATTAATCTGGCCGAAAAAGGACTGCAGGCCTTTTTTGTTCATCGAGAGTGGGAGCTTCAGGAGTGCCTCGGCTCTGTCAGGGTCTACAACAAGGCCTTTTTCTGATATAACATGTCCTAGCAATTTCCCTTCATTTACCGCAAATATGGACTTCTTCGGGTTGATTGAAATACCAAATTCTCGACATTTTTCAAATATCTGTTGTAAGTGTAAAGGGTGATCTTCTCTTTTCCGGGAAAAGACAGTCATGTCATCTAGATAGATGACGATGACCCTATTCAACAACTCACCAAATGCCAGATCCATAGCCCTCTGGAAGGTGGCTCCTGCGTTTGAAAGGCCAAACGGCATCCGCTGGTAAGCGAATGTTCCCCATTTGGTAGTAAAGGCTGTTTTGTGCTGATCTTCATCTCTAACCCAAATCTGGTTATACCCTGAAAATCCATCAAGCAAAGAAAAACGCTGGGCTCCAACCACCGAATGCAGGATTTGGTCAATCTGAGGGAGAGGGTAGTGATCCTTTAATGAAGCTTGGTTCAAATTGCGGAAATCTACACATAGGCGGATGTCCCCATTTTTCTTCCTGACCGGTACTAGATTCGCTACCCAAGAAGAATGCTTTATGGGATAGATGATCTTGGCCTCAAGCATTTTTAAGAGTTCGGTTTTCATCAGGGTTTCGATCTTCGGGTTGATAGGTCTTTGCCTCTGTCTGAAAGGTTTGACCCCTTCTTGCAGCTCGATTGTATGTTGAATCAATCGCCGGTCGTAGCCTTTCAGATCTTGATAAGACCATGCCACTATATCGGGGTACCTTCTGCACAAAGATCGGATTTGTTCTAATTCAACCATGGTACAATCTGTTCCAACTTTTATCACTTTCCCGGATTCAAGCTCTAGATCTTGATATTGCCTAGCGTCGACTTTGATTCTGTGAGAAACTACTCTGTCGTTCTGATCGAACAGGCTCTCTAGAGTGATCAATCCTCTTGGAACATGGTTATTTTTTAACTGGACCAGTCCTTCATACTCCTCGCCCTTCATACTCCTTTCTTCAACAGTGGTTGCTTCTTGGACCAAGAAATTGATGATCTGTTCATCATTGTCGAAAACTTGCCAATGCATGTCCCTATCCGGCACAGAGGGCCTATAAATCATCCTCACGGCCTTGGGCTTGTGTACCATGTCGTCAGCTGGAGAATATCTAGCCGCGATGGAGGCCAAGACGTCAGCGTGTCTATTCTTCTCTCGTGGGATGGACTGCAGATTGAGTGACTCAAACTGTTCAAACAGGTCCCATACTCTGTTGCGGTATGCTTTAAGATAATGCTTTTTTGAGATGCACTTGTTGGTGACCTGATTACATACCAATTCTGAATCTCCGAAGACTTGGAGATGTTTTATGCCTAATTTCTCTGCTTTCTTCAGTCCTAGGCATAAGGCTTCATACTCTGCTGCGTTGTTGGTGCAGCTCCAAACCAACCGGTAGCAGTATTCTTTCTGCTCTCCAGATGGTGATACTAATAGTATTCCTGCCCCGACGCCATTTTTGCATCGGGCGCCATCAAAGAATAGTTTCCATAATTCCCCTTGGGCGGATACCTTATTCTCTGGCTTAATGTGTTTCTCTGGTTCTGTGATGGTATAACACCCCATTTCTGTCTCTATCATGGCATTGAAATCTGTTAATGAAAATTCATCTTCAGAATTCAGCTGTGCAAGCGTTTCTTCCACTAAGTCCACTTGTTCTATTTCTTCGGCGATAGCGTGTACAGGACTATTGTTTTCTTCTTCGGACATCTTTTCTACGAGAAATGTAGAAGGTTTCTCGTTGTAAATTTTGACCTTCTTTCCCTTGAACGGGACCTCTAAATGTGAATAGTCCATGGACAGATATCCACCTAGCTTTGTTGTGAACTCCCTCGAAAGGCACATGCTAAAATAGGGCTCTAGATCTACAACTACCACCTCCTGTATTACCACAATCTGAGGCGCTTTGTGCAGTCGAATAGGTATATCTTTGATTACACCGACCGTTTTCACAGGAGTACCGTCCAGTTGGAGCACGCCGTGACTGCTTCGCGTGTACTCCATTCCTATTTCTTCGCAGACAGCCTTAGGCATTACCGTTGTTGCAGCACCAGAGTCAATCATACAGTTGTGAACGATATGTCCTTCCATTCGTAAGGATAGGTAGAATGGAGGAGGCCTGTTCTTTCCTGTTATTGACGTGGATAGGGTTTGCACTAGGGCAAGCGGCGCTGATTTCCTAGCTTTCGCGGACTTCAAGGACTCCTGCAACAGGTCCACTTGTCCTGGCAGCTGTAAAGCGTCGTATAGACTAATCTTGGCAGGGGTTCTCTTCAGTTCGTCCACGATGTTATACCCTACGAGGGCATGTACTTCGGGCTCCCTTTTTGCTTCGTACTTTGTGCGATATTGCTCCGTGGCTTCGACTCTCTGCCGCTTAGTCAATGAAGGGAACTTAAGCTTTTCCCTAGCTTGTTCTTTGGTTTCGGCCTGAGGCGGGGCTGCGGAGGCCTGTTGGGTCTTCTCCTTTGCTAGCACAGGATGCGAAACTTTGTCTGGGGCCTTAACAGGTTGCTGCTCTTTTTCGCGGCGAGTATACACCTTCAAGGGAACCATTTGGGCTGCATCCACCTCCATTGGTCTTTTTCCCTCTCTAGTAAGAACTGAAACTTGTTCTTCTTCGTTAACGATCGGGTCTTGATCCGCTTGTCTTATTATATTGACTTGACCGCTATGGCTGCTCCCTGACAGTGTCTGCACATAATGCTGATGCAGCATACAGGTATTTTCCTCATGTGGGTCATTACATGTGGAACACCAATGCACATGATCCGAAGTGCTTGTCCCTTCGTCAATCACGGCATTCCTTGCTGAGGACTTCCCTGGTTGAACCACTTGATCTTTGGTGAGCGTTGGTGGGGGATAAGACCTTCTGGGAAGAAATTCCTGCTGTGCTTGCTTCTTTTTCACGATAATCATGTCGTTGGACAAGGTCTGCACAGTGGAATTCAGAGATTGAACTTCCTGCAGTATTTTTGCCTGCATATCTTCAGCTTTGGGGGCTGGTGGCAATGGAGCCATCGTAGGTATCGGAGGCAAGGCAGGGTATTGAGGCGGAGCCGGTAACGCGGGGAATGCCAAAGGGACGGTGGGCTGCGGTGCTGAAAATGTCGGAAAATGCACTTGTGGCGTAACGATCTGGGTTACAACGGGGTTAGGGTTCCATGATGAGATGGGATATACAGGGGTTGTGGAAGTTTGCGAAGTAGCTGCACCTAGGTATTGTGTCTGCGGAAATTCCGAAAATATAGGCATCGACATTCTTTGAGGAAGCTTCCCCACGGCTATCAAATCCATTTCCGCTTTCTGGGCCAGTTCATATAGTTCAGGGAAAGTATTCACATTCGAATACCTTACCATTACACTGATGTCAGGGTTGAGGGCCCTAAGGTAATAGTATGTTGCAGCTTCGTTGGCTGGCCGAAGTCCAGCGGGTACTCTTTGCCGAGGTCCGAGCGAACCTCACATTGAAATCCGCAATCTCCTCCTGCGGGTGTCTCTGAATTGTTGTGAAGTGGTGCAAGAGGGAGGACGGGTCGGCAGACTCATTGAAACCTCTCATCAGTTGTCCAGCTAATTGGTCCCAACTCGTTATAGTGCCCGGAGGTAAGGACCTATACCAATAGAGGAGCTTTCCTCGGAGAGACAAAACCAGAAGCTTTACCATCACCCTTTCTTCTGTGATGTCGTGTATCGCTGCCAGAGAAACTATATCTTGGATATGTTCCAGAGCTGTTTTCCCCGTGCCATCAAAGGTAGGGATCTTCTTCATTGCAGCAGGCGGAACCTGCCCTTGTCCCGCTAGGTTTAATGGTCCAGAAGAGTTCCATGCCGGGAACAATCTGGGCGGTTGTTGCTGCGGCGGCAGTTGCTGCTGCTGTTGTTGTTGTTGTTGTGCCATGCTGGTGCCTAGATTCGAAAACACCGGAGTTCCCGAAGTTCGTTGTTGATGGCTAACTGAAACGGAGGCACTCGGATGATCAGGGGAGTTAGGAGGGTTTGGAGGAAGACTAGCCGTTGTACTATCTGAAGTTGGACCTTGTTCGTCAAAGGCAGCCTCTTGCGAGGACGTTCCACGTAAAAGTGATTCGGGGGTGACTAGTCTGGAGCGTTCCCCGAAGGCGTCAATATCAAGTTCAAAGAACTCGGTTTCTTCTCCACTATTCCTAACTCTCCATCTCGTTTGCATGAAGGCACGGATATTTTAGTACCGGTCTCTACGACTTTGAGATTCCCAGGTTGAACAGAGTCGCCAGATGCTAGAGTCTTCTGGTAATGAGATAAGCATCAGCTCTCACTACCACTCACAAGATGAGACTGACCGGGTCCCACCGGGCGTGCCAGAAACTGTTGGTCACAAATCTGCCACAAGAAAGGATTTTGTACATATACGCGCCCTAGACCTGGACCAACATTGAAAGGCCGGAGGGAAGAGATGCCCTCCGTGCCAATCTCCGGAGAAAGGCCGGCTCCTAAACTAAACTACTTGGTATTTTTAAGACAAGAGTGCAGGAAAGAAATAAAAGGGGATAGGGTAAGAAGTGAGAACGATTTTGGTGGGAAAGAACCAACAGCACGATTATCAACAAATACCTTGAAAAAACAGCAATAAATACGAAGAACAAAACTAAAATAAACATCTGCGCTATCTCCCCAATGTATCCTCTGGAAGAGTTCTAAGGTTCAAGTATCTTCCTATGCCTAAATCCAGAATTTAGAATTACAGCAATTAGGAAACACAAGAACGTGACGAAACCACTATCCACGAGGCAGCATAAAAAGAATTTAACGCAATATTAAATCTCTTACATAACCCTCACGAATGATTCCAAGGTTCAATCCCTCATTACACACCTAAATCCGGAACGCAGAATTACAGTATGCAAATGAAGAAAAAGAATAGCAGAAATCGACACAGAAGATAACATTCATGAGAGAAATGAAGCTCAAAGTCTTCAATATCTATTGCAGAAATCAAGATACAACAATTCTCTAGCAAAAGTTCCCCCCCTTTTCTCATTACAATTCATGGGTTTTTATAGAGGACCCGATCCTCTGAGCCATCAATGCTCTGAATTTGGAAGTACGCCCTCGGCAGACTACAAAATTTTCGCCCGCTCCTTCTGAGAATGAGCTTTCACATCCTTTTCCTTTATTAGCAAGTATGACCGCGTCAACCGGGGAAACACGCATTGATGAGCCGTCCAGCTTGTCCTGAATTTCTCCGGGTGCGATGCTCGAGTGACCTTCAAGTGGCTCTGCCTTCCGGTCCGCAATTGATATCTCCTTTTCCATTGCCACAAATAGGCCCCGGGTCTTTCGGGCAAGTAAAAATGCATTTATGAAACACTTGAATGCCTCGTGGAAATACCCGTTCTTGATATGTGTGTCATTGGGGAAGGTGCCCTAGGAAGAGCTTCGCTAGGTTCTCATTCGGAGCTATGCTTCACAACAATCATGAGCCGAAGTTGGAATGATGAACCCACAAAAATGCTTCGCGCGAAGGGGCTCTCAAAAACTGCTTCGCGAGGACCAGATGCCGAAGCTCCTATATCCCGCAGAAAACACGACTCTTAACTACCTACTACTTTGCCGAGGATACGAGCCGTATACTACTTCGCCAACAGCTCCGTCCGAAGTGGACTACAACAATGCTTCGCCGCGAACCTCTTCAAAAACAGCCGCTCGGGAGGAATTCGGGCGAAGCTCATCCATGCCTTAGAAAATTTTCAGGGATAATCAGCCTTCGGATGGGGGAGCTTCGCACTGAAATCGCCCGAAGCAGGTGCTTCGCAAAAGTTTTGAGCGAAGTAGATTTTTCTTGGGGGCGGTTCGCCAAAAAGGAAGGCCGAAGCGGGTGCTTCGCTGGAATTTTTGCGAAGTGTTTCTCCACACTTTAGAAACTTTTGCATTTCACATTTTATGCTTCGCAGAATTTCGGCCCGAAGCAAGTCTTGCGGGAGCTTCGCTTGCGAAGCTCTTTCTATGCCTTAGGAGATTTCAGGCCTGCACCTATGTTTTCCCTATTTCTTGTTTGCGAAGCTGCCTGTTCCTGCTAATGCTGTAAGCGAAGCTTTTTCTTACACAGTTATCTACAAAGGGGATTCAAAAAATGACAACCAAAATTGCTGCAATGCCACTATCAACAAAAATAAAGAAAACCAGAACAAGAAAATCCTTTACACAACATTAATTTTCACTACCCCTCCAATGTGACGAAATTGTCAACAATAACATGTGTCATAACTAGTTGATAAATGATGCCATTGGATGATAGGCATTGTAAGAAAGAAACAAGCAATAAATCTTAAGAATTAAGATATTATTAGGATGACTATTCAACCTCCTCATAAGCATATAAATTACCATTAATAAAGTTAAGAAAAAATCTTGCCTCTGAACTAAAATAATTTACCTGAGGACCCTTTGCCTAGAAAATATATTGTAAGGGACAGCACTCTGACAAAAGGTTTGGTCTATCCTCACTATGGACTGTTATTCCTTTGTACATTACCATTTTCAGGTTATTAGATCTATATCGTGATTCAATTTTTCTTAGGTTCCAAAATTTGCATTTATTTAATGTCAAATGAATTCGATTGTCTATTATTTATAGAGTGCCATCCCGCCTTTCTTTTGTGCATGTGAAGAATCCTATGAAAGAGATCAAACCTGGCTAGGTTCTTGATGGTGTCAAAATAGGTTAAGTTTTGAAAACTTGGAGATTGGCCTGTATCAAGGATTTGCTTTTCCTTTGAAGGAGTTTTATCCTGAGGAATGTCTAAAATACCTCCGTAAAGAATTCCCCAGAATTAAATTTCTCAAAGGGTAAGGAATTTTCTTTGAAATCTTTGTGGGCTTGCGGATGCGGAGGATATTTTTGACTAATCTTAGAAGGATAATGATGTATAAGATTTCCTTTGTATCCTACTACTTGCAAGTCATTTGATAAGGAACCTTGCAGAAGAAATTTCGAGCAGGAGCAGAATGTTGATGTGTGCTGTCACCCTGTATCCCGCGAGCATCCTTTCACACGGGCTCTTGAACGAGTAGGGTTACCTCCTCCCAAGCAGACCAGAATGTATTTAGACCTTGTTCCGTCATCCTTCCCGCATCCGCTGCTCCCATGATATTCCCTCTACGTATTGGGGTACCTTTTCCAAAATATTGTATGCTCCCTCATGAAACGTCATTTAATGTTTCCATCTACCCACAAATTTACTTACACGCATGTAATTAAGCCACATGTAGCCTATTTTTCTATAAATAACACCTTGACTTGGCCATTTTTCACTCTTTCCATCTTGCTCCATGTGCATGTGGTGTTCTATTCTACTTCCTCAAAGGTCTCCTGCCACTAGCATTGGCCCAAACCCCTTTTTCTAGGTAAGGTTTGTTTTCTCCTTATTAGTAAGCTTACCTTTTCTTGTCCTTTTCCCTTATATTCCTTTCTACAAATAGATTCTTACATTATGGCTATACAGAACTCTCTTCTGAGCTTGTTTCAGTTTCCCTGGTAATTTACATTTTTCTTAGATTATGTCCTAAGTTACTTCATTCCGGGTCATTCAACCTAGCATCATTAATTGCTATATTGTTATTTTGTAATTCTTGCTGCATGTGATTTTTTTCTATTAATTTCTTTGCCAAGGGATATTCTCGTCTTTTGTCTTCACAGTGTCTCCCTCATTCTTGTGAATGTGTCAATCAACTTTCCTCTATTCGTTTTAGGGCAATCATCCTAGGGTCACAAATGTGTTGCATTTAGGGCATTGCCATAAAGAAAGTATTTCATAAAGCATTTTGCTTTGTTTCATGCATTGCTTACAGTACATCTCACTTGAGTTATTTTCGCAAGTCAATTAAGTTTTTCAGTTTTCTCCTTAGCAAAGCCCAAAAAGGTAATTACTATTAACAGTTTTGTTTCCCCCAAGCAAACTTGGTCTTGTAGTTTTCATGTGAATATTGTTTGCAAAGTTTGTAAAATAATTCTATGTCATATGTCACGGTTTTGTGGACATGTTGGCCTAGTGGGTAATTGAGTCTAATCAAATGCATTTTAAACACCTCTTCTTTGCATGAATCTATTCCTACATTGAATGGGTCCCACTTGCAAACAAAGTTGTGTAGGCATACCCTCACTGGTATTCAGCACCCTTGTGTAATTCACCCCTTATGTGTGAAAATCCCACATGTATGACAATGCACACAAGGTTGGAAGTTTGCAAAGGTATGCTAAGTCATTTTTCTCATCCTCCAAAGATACTCATGATTTCTTTAGTTACTATGAACACTCCACCTTCTTCAAAAACGATGAAATTCAAGTACACTCTTTGAAGGGAGACCAGAATGGTATCTCAGTTTTCGAAGATAACTAACGTCGAGATGGCAATGGAAGGCTATGAAGCTTTGGAGAGAGATATTAATATCAAGAAAAGCTACAACCATCTAAGGGACTCTAGATTGGCCAAAGTGTCCCTTTGAAGAGACCTTCTCGTGTTCTGAACTAGTGAATTTGTGTTAGGCATTTGGATAGAAAATTTGGAATTTTTTTGTCTGCAAAGGGAAAAGTGTTTACCTCCATTAAGTGTTTAGTGATAAGGGTTGTTTTTGGTCTGGAACACCCTTCAGAAGAAGCAATCATCACCTCCAAGTCTAATGCAATGGAGACCTACAAAAACAACCAAGAGGCATTTATGAAGTTTGTCACAGCTCACTGGATGAAGGCCCCAAAGAAGAACTTTCACATGATAATAAGGGATCCCAAAGGGTGATTTTGAGGAAATCGGAGATGCAATTGTACTACTCATAGTTCAGAAAATCGTATCGGGAGTCAATCGGCTGGGCAATAAGACGGGAGTTTTTCAAAAATCGGCAAAAAATCGGCAAAACATCGGCAAAAAAACCGAAGAAAACGAATTTTCTTTTTGATTTATTTTTTTTCATGCATATTACAATGAATTAACATTATGCAAATCAGATATTGCAATGAAAACAACAATTCAAGTCAAGACATCATACAAGGCTCAAGCTTTAAGTACACATTTTCATTGAAAAAAAGCTTTTTTCATGCATATCAGAATTTTTCAGGAAAAAATCGGCAAGATCAGGAGAAAATCGGCTAGCCTGTGAATCGGGAAAAAATCAGCAAAATCGGGATTTTTTGCAGATTTTCTCAACTATGGACTACTACTCAACTGTGTGGGAGGAGAGCCCGAATCCAGGCATTTTAGGACTTGGATGTTCATGCTTCTGAAGCTCGTCTTCTAGAATAAGCTCATCAATTGGGTACATTTCATTTATCTTGAACGGATTAGTCAGTTGTGTAGCATCCTCACTAGCAGATCAATTTACATGACCTCTTATTTAGTATATATTCTTTTGAATTTCATGCCAGAAAAGGAAAATTTGGGGGTGAGGAAGATTGAACAAGGATTGCCAGTTCCATTGTGTTATCCTACAGTTTATGCTAAAAAGTGGAAAAGGGGAGTTTTGTCAATGATAACTTTTTGAGGGATATATTTGAAATCCTAACTGTTGGTTACGAATCTGCCACCGGGAAAGGATTTTAATCTTTTGCGCCCTAGATTTGCCCAGCAGATTGAAAGGCCGGAAGGAAGGGATGCCTTCCGTGCCAATCTCCGGAGAAGGCCGGCTCCTATGCTAATCTACTTGAATTTTGAGATAAGGGAACTGGAAAGAGATTGTAAATTGCAGAAAGAGATGTAAATAGTATGCGGTGATGGTGGGAAAGAACAAGCAGCACGATTACTAGCTAATACCCAAACCAACAGCAATCAAAGCAAAGCATGTAACAAAAACTAACACTGTTTTTCCTTCCTATGTATCCTTCATTCAGCATTCCGGATTCACTTAATTGCCAATGCTTTAATCCAGAGTTCAAAATTACAGCAATCAGAAAAATAAATGAACATGGAGCAGAAATACTTGCAGAAGGCAGCATAAAAGAAAGAGACAAATGTAAGAGCCAAGGATGCTTTGTATTGATGCAAGTGTTTGCTTATAGCAGAGCTTTCTAGCAATATGTTCCGCCCCTTTTACAATGAATTGAACTGCTATTTATAGCAGAAGTTTCCCCCTAGTTACATAATTGCACGGAACCCAAAGACTGCAAAAGCTGCCAAGATTTGACCTCTACTGGCCGTGAGAGTACCTGCAACAAGATTCACCTGAGTTTGGTACAGCTCCGGGCAGATCGGGTGGGTGAGAAGTCAAGTTTGATCAATGCGGTAGGTTTAGGACAATATGTTGTTGAATGCCTCTGAAGACACCATCAATGTTCACCTACCCTGTACTTTTGAGGTAGACCTTCTGTCCCATCTTGACAGGCTCAAATCCCGAAATCCGTGCGTGGTCTGGCCTTAGTCTACGGTTCGCTGAAGTGGGGGGGTTGACCAAAGTCGCCTGATAAAAACAGCAACCTCGAGAGTCGCTCCAGAATGGAGCAAACCTAGGATACACCCTGCCTTAGAAAATTTTGCAACTTGGTCCTTCTTTTCTTGCAGTCGCTGAATGGGGGGGGGGGACGACGGCGGTCGCTGGTAGATAACGGCGACGACGGGAGTCGCTCGAAAAACGAGCGACCGACGTCAACACTCCACCTTGTGCATTAGAAGCATTTGGAGCCTCCTCGCCTGCGATCGCTGCAAAACTGTAGCGTGCTGGGAATCGCTCCAAAACGGAGCGACCGACGTCAACGCTTGAAAGCTGCACTTGATGAAGTTCGCTTGGGGATATTGGCGACGACGGCGATCGCTGGCTGAGTTGAGTGACAACGGCGATCGCTGGCTGAGTCGCTCCAAAACTTTTGCCTCAACACTTAGAAAACTTTTGCATTTTCACCCGTCGACGATGGTCGCTGAAAACCGGAGCGACCGACGTCGGTCGCTAAAAAACGGAGCGACCGGCGTCGACGCTCCACACTTAGAAAATATTTTGATTTTCCTCCCCTTATCGCGGTTCGCTGGAAAAGAGGTGTGGCGACGGAGTTCGCTCCAAACTTGAGTGACCAACGTCAACCATCCGTGCCTTAGGTTTTTTCATGTTTTGCCCATCGCCGACGGTTGCCGATGACGAAGATCGCTGGGTGAATTTGGCAACGACGAGGGTCGCTCCAAAATGGAGCGACCGTGGGAAATTTCATGCTTAGACAAATTTTAGCATTTTCTCCCCGCTCGTCTTGCTACTTGTTGTTGTCGTCGGTCGCCGAAGGGAGAGGCAGAGCTAGGAATCGCTGGAAAGAGGGAGTGACTCCTGGAATCGCTCCAAAATGGAGCGACCAAGGGAGTGCCCCTGACTTAGAATTTTTTTGGCTTTCCCCAAACCTGCCAAATCTGCTTGAACACTTGGAAAGAAAAACTGAAAACTGGAAATATGAAAACTGCCTGAACAAAGCTGGAAAGGAAGGAGGGAGGAAGAATCTAGTCCGAAAAATTGAAGCAATGAGTTTTCAAATTTTTCAAAATATTTACCCCTTAGCAATATATGGCAACACTAACCAGGGACAAAACCACCAAACTGACAAAGGATGCAATGGAGGCAATACACCCTTATGCAGATTGGTTTGTACAAAATGCAACCCATTTGTACATTTGAGTGTTCAAAGAAGTGAGCAAGCCAATGGTGCTTCCTATCAGGCCCACTGATGACCTCGTCCTTAAGGAGTTCTACCAGTAGTATCTCCTGTTCCACCAGAAGATTTTTGGAAAGCAGCTTAAGGACCTATAATGTTTCCTTTTACTATTGGTTTCTACGTTTGTGAATCTTCTAGAGACTTGAACAACATGGAGGCAAAAGTTCAACAATTTGGCTTCTCACCTGTCGCTAAAAGAAGGAATTACAACAAAAGGAAGGTGATTAAAATGACCTATTCCAAAAGGGCAAACTTGGTCTTTGAGAAAGAAGACAATGATGAAGACTTCTAGGCCAATTGTGATGGTGACCAAGGTATGCATGAAAGGTCAACCGGGGACTTAAGTCTATAGACATTAAAAATTGACACACTTTTCATCAATTTTCATCAATTCACCCTCATGCATCAACCCTCTAACCAACCAAGCCAAATTCACCTTTTAAAGACCTAAAATTGAGCATTTATTGCTTCAAAAAGTAAGGTCATCTTTGAGACAACTTTTCCCCCATCAAATCTTCTCCATTCTTTCCAAAATCAATACTGTTGGATCGGGCTCCAAAAGATCTTTCCAACGAGTATAATTTTGTCCCATTTTGACATCGTTTGGTCCCCAAAATTGCAGAAAACGTGCACACGGGTCTAGCTGTCTCAAATTTGGCAATTTTGGGTTTTTCCTCTTGAAAAGCCCAAGTTTTTGGCCGACCTTTATGACATCGGCTCTTAGCCAAGTTTAAGTTTTGTTTTCCCACCTAAACCCCTCCAAACCTCCTATAAATAGAAGGATTGGACTCCTTTTTTCATCCCATCTTAGAATTTCTCAAGTGATCTCCCATAGAGATTGCAAGTGCTCTTTGATGTTCTCAAGAATTATTGCTTTTGGAATGATCTATTCCTACTTTGCTTTTGTGCTTCTTGTGATTAGCTTCTTTTGGTGAGCAAGTGGAGGAACCTTGACGATAGATATTGTGCATGACTTGTCTTCTAAGGGAAGGAGGAGAGGACTACCATCTTGGTTGTTGCCTTCATTCTTTTATTGCTCTTTTGCTTCCACCACAGGCTATCAAGTATTTCTTGCATCATTAATTTTCTTAGATCATTAATCTTCTGTTTTGCATTGCATTTTCCACATTTATAGATTGGATAAAAGCTCTGCTGCAAATTCGTGCCCCATCCTTACAGGGCGCGAGTTCGGCAAAACCCTTGGTTTCGCCATTCTATCTTTGTTTCCGATTTCATATCTGCCCATTCCAAGGTGCGAATTCGGTTACTAAAGTTTGTGGGCAAGTTTATGCTCCCAAAACCCTAGCTCATTTCTTGCATGGTTGATTTTTGTTACATTCCTTTTGTTTGCATTTTGTCTTCATTGTTCTATGCTACTGCATCTTGTCTTGCTTGTTTCCCAAAGGTCAACAATCGCTTTCATTTTCGAATGGTCAGCTAAAAGGACCAAGGGGGCTTGACTGTTGCGCCTCGAAGCTCAGTCATACAGCGGCCTAAGCAGGCCCCCAAACACTAATCAATTTTTCCATGTTTTTGTAGTTGTTTTGCAGGTCTGACCAAATTCGGGATCGGTATTTTTGGGGTGCGAATTTGGATTTGCGGTTGAGGATTCTGGGGCGCGAATTTGGCTAGGATCAATTTCCAGACCAAGTAAGTGTTCTGATAGATCGTTTAGGTTGTTTTTTGTGTGTCTGTGTTCATTTTCAGTTCATTTTCTGTTCCAAATTTAGATCACAAGAAAAAAAAGTTATTTGGTTTCATCTTTAGGCATCAACAAAGAAAAGCATATAGTTTGCATTTAGGTTAATCCTGTTTGTGCATTCTCTTGGACCTTTGCTTTAAAAGAAAAGATTTACTTTCTTGCAAATTTAGGAAATAGTCTTCATTGAAATAAAGAATCATTTCTAGGAATAGCTCCTTGTTTGCTTGCATTGTTGTTTGCCCTGCATTGTTGTTCTTTAATTCTTTCTAGTTTAGATCTTAATCAAGACCAAACTTAGGTGCTTGCTCAATAAACACATCAAACCTTCCATCTAGGACTTGGAGTGAGTCCTTAAAACGCTCCTGGAGAACCCTTCAATCCCCAAGACCCCAAGTCTAGAGAACAATAGCTTCGTGGTCACCTCGACTTCCAGTGGATCCGCCAAGAATCGTCCGCAGGGGTTATTTTCCCCCTCTACAAAGTCTCCCAATATGAATTAAATTTCAAAATGGCAAAGAGATAATTGAAGAACCAAAATCAGGGGAATCTGAGGATTCATTGAAGGAAACAAATGCCAAGGAAGACCTTGAAGAACCTTCTATCAAATTAACAGGAGAAAAGCAACATGTCGTAAAGGGCAAGAAAATCACCTTTGCAAAGGATGCTCCCGCAAGTGAATCTTCCTCTAAGCATGAAGCAGAAATCGTCGTGCATGCTAGACTGTATGAGGTCTGTACTCCAGTGGGAGATTCTTCCAGCAACTCAGCATTCATTGATTTACTTTGAGACATAAATAAGTGGCCAAAGTGCCAATGGGTTCCTCGAAAGCATAGCAGTCCCTACAACAATCTTCTTCAAAGACGAGCTCCCAAGGAACGCCTACAAGCTCTTTGCAAAAATGGAGATCAAGAATGTATCACACAATCATACACTATTTTCTCTTTGGAAATGTAAGGGGCCTATTTATACAACTCCCGGACAGAGGAGGCAATTGCCAAATTCTGCAACTTCCTTGCACCTATCCCTAGCTACCCTTAAACGACAACTTATATTGCATGACATTATTTTATTCGCACACTAACAATGTCGACCACTTAGTGTGCAATCTATACAATATGAAAAAACATATGTACCTGCTCTACACTTGTCTGTTAATGGCTTCCTCCAAGTGATATGGAATAGCAATCGCAAGCACAAGGAAAGGAATTGGCAAACCAAAAACTGATTTTCCATTGATAAACAAAGGCCTATAAATAGGCATTACAACACGGTATTACAACACATGTTAAGGATAAGGATCATTAAATAATAATGGTGCACTTATCCTTATTAACAACTAACATTAAACAATAACAACCATCATTTATTAAAACACACCTAATCCCTATCATTCCTCCCCACCATAGAAGCATTGGCCTCCAATGCTTCCAAAAGAGAAGGAAGATGGTGTGACTCCCGGAGGCTGTGGATCCAAAATGAGGTTCCATGCCAACATGAGTGTGAATGAATGGCAGTGTCCAAGATACCACCAAATGTAGAAAGTCCTGCAATGTGAAGGAGGCAGGATGGAGAATGGCAGGAACCAAAAGAAGAGCTGGAGGAGGAGCTACAACTGGAGCAGGAGCAGAAGCAACACGAAGAGATGTTGGTGCAACAACATGAGGAGGTGCAGGAACTGTTGGTCACGGATCCGTCACAAGGAAAGGATTTTGGTGTACGTATGCGCCCTAGACCCAAACCACAGATTGAAAGGCCGGAAGGAAGGAATGCCTTATGTGCCAATCTCCAGAGAAGGCCGACTCCTATACTAATCTACTTGGAGTTTGAGATAAGGGAACTGGAAAGAGATTTGAAAAATGCAGAAAGAAATGTAAATAGCATTGCAGTAACGGTGGGGAAGAACAAGCAGCACGATCACCAACTAATACCCAAACCAACAACAATCAAAACAAAACATGTAACAGAAACTAACTTTGCGATTCCTTCCTACATATCCTTCAATCAGCATTCTAGATTCACTTAATTCCTAACGCCCTAATCCAGAGTGCAGAATTACAGCAATCAGAAAAATAAATGAACATGAAGCAGAAATACTTGCAGAAGGCAGCATAAAAGAAAGAGACAAGAGTCAGAGCCAAGGATGTTTTGTATTTGAAGCAAACGTTTGATTACAACGGCTTTCTTAGCAATATGTTCCCCCTTTTACAATCAAAGCTCACTACTATTTATAGCAGAAAATTCCTCCCTTTTCACATTGAAGCACGGAACCCCAAAACTGCAAAAGTTGTCGAGATTTGACCCTTGCTGGCCGTGAGCGTACCTGCAGCATGATTCACCTGAGTTTGGTACGGCTCCGGACGGATCTGGTGGTTGAAAAGGCATGTCTCGTTAATGTGGTAGATGTTGTTGGGATTGAGCGATGCTGAGAATCGTCGGGAGGAGAAGCGAACTTGGGGAGGGCTCCTACGCTTCGAAACTTCCAGTAGCCGAAGTTCGCCAAAATGGAAGGAGACGACGAGGGTCGCTCGGAAACAAGAGCGATCCTGGGAGTCGCTCTGGGATGGAGCGATCCCGGGGCGCATATGCCTTAGAATTTTTTTGCTATTTTTTCCCTCTTCTGCTTGAGATCGCCAACCAGTGGGGGCAACGATGAGAATCGCCAAGCTGTTGCGGTGACGACGGGAGTCGCTCCAAAATGGAACGACTTCGGGCAACTCATATGCCTTGGAACATTTTCAAGAAATCCCTCCGCCCGAGATCATTGGAAAGGGGTGACGACGACGGGAGTCGCTCCTAGATGGAGCGAACTCAGGCAACCCTCCAAACCTTGAACCTGCTGGCGATCACTAGAGAACCGGGCGACGACGGGAGTAGCTGAGCTGCTGCAGCGATGACAGGGGTCACTCCAATATGGAGCGACTCATGGGACTCCACCTTAGACATTTCCAAATTGTCCCCTGCCGCGGTTCGCCAGAAATTGAAGCGACGACGGGAGTTGCTGGAGAAACGGAGCGACCACGGGGTTCGCTCGTGAAGAGAGCGATCGCTGGCAGCAGCCTATGCCTTAGAATTTTTTGTGTTTACGTTCGCTGCTGTCGATCGTTGGTGATACCGAGGGTCGCCCGGGGAGTTCAGCGAAGACGGGAGTCGCTCCAGAATGAGACGACTTGCGGGAAAGCCAAACTTTAGATTCTTTTTTGACCCCTCTCTACCAATCGCTCGTCACTACTGGGTGTTGACAGAATTCGCCCCGGAATGGGGCGAAGCTGGGTATCGCCACAGAAATGGAGCGACTCCCGGAATCGCTCAAAAAGAGTGTGACCCGGGAGTGCTCCTGCCTTCGAAAATATTTAGGCCTTTCCCAGACTTCGCTAGAGCTTGCTGAAAACCGAGAATTCATTCTTGAGAAACTGAACCTGAAAAATGCAATCCTGGAGATCGCTTGGACTGACAGCTAGGGAAGGAGGAAGGAAAGGATCTGGTCTCGAAAAATGCAGCAGTTTTTTCAATTTTTTCAAAAATTTTACCCCTTAGCAAAATGTGGCAACAGGAACCACAGGAACAACTGCTGAAACATAAACAACTGCAGGTACAACATGAACTGTTGAAGGTACAACAGGAATTGCAGATGCAACAGGAAAAGGAGCCCTATGTAGGTGTTGTGAAGTGGACAAAAGGACTTGTGGCTGAACGTCCTGCTGCTGTGGTGTGCTGAAAATCAAAGCAATGGGTCGTGTCATCTGCAAAGTAGTGCAAGCCCGATGTGTAGTGGGTGGAACACTACAAACAAGAAATGATTTGTTCTCATGCTGTAAAGTGTATGTGTTATGATAGGCATCATAAGTGGCATGCTTATCATACTGATATGGCTTACCCAACAATAACCCACAACAATCCATGGGTGTCACATCACAAGTGACCCTATCTGTGAAGTTAGGACCAAAAGCAAAGGCAATTGAGCACGTGTGTGTGATCTCTGAAGTGTTGTTATCATCCTTCCACCCAAGAGTGTATGGAAATGGATGAGGTTGGGTGGGCAGTTTAAGCCAATCAACAACGTACTGCGCAATCAAATTTTTCTGTGATCCATTGTCAATTATACAGTCTACAGCAAAATTATGCAACAAATGGGCACGGGTTACAAAAAAATGATCACGATCACGGGCTGTGGAATGATGCATCAAGGTGACATTATTCAGTTTTCCCTTCAACTCCTCATATATCACTGCCTCACCAGTAGCCTTGATGGGGTTATCAAATGTTCCCTCATCAGACTGTACAATGAGATTCTTCTTATTAGAATTCTGCAACTTGGGACATGCAGATTTGTCATGCCCAGGTCTCTTACAATATCGACAAAATTATTGAGAAGTAGAAGAAGAATGAAATGTTTTCTTAGAAGCATGGGAATTATGAGAAGCGGGATTATTAGAAGAAGGGGAGAGAGAAGAAGAAGAAGAAGAGGGCCTTGGTGCTTGGTGTTGTTGATGAGACTCGTTTGTGGATCCACCAGACGAGTATCGAGGACCTCGGCGTTGTGCAATGAACTTCTCCTCCGCAAGCTGAGCATGGTTGAACACATCATCAAGTGTGGTGCACGGAGTATATTTCACCTCTCGAAACAAATGTGCGTGAAGTCCACTCTTAAACTTCAGAATCATGGTATCAACAGGATTAGCAATGCGCAGCAAAACGCGTGACCTGTTGAACTGATACACATAATCTTGAACTGACTGATTCTGTCCCTATCGAAGGCGAAACCAATGAATCTGCAAATCGGCATCATAATGGCACGGATAAAATGTGGCCTTCAAATATTTCACCAAGTCATCCCATGTGACAATATGGCGTTCAGTTACCAGGACTTTAGCCATGCTAGAAAGTTTCAGCTTGGCAAATGGAACTTTGTCATCCTCCGTTGTTTGACTATAGTCAAACCAGGTCTCCATGTCGAGTATCCAGGTATTGAGAACATTAGGATCTCGGGAACCTTCATAGATGCAAACCTCACATTTGGCATGGGAATGAGAGGATGTGGAAGATTGAAGTTTGAAGTCCTTAACATTGTCAGCCACAAAAGCAAGGTAGGCGTTGACTTTGGCCAATTTTTCGGCTAAGGCCATGTTGACGGCCATATGTCTAGTGCGAGCCAGATCCAAATGGAAAACTTACCATGGCAGATGCGTAGGGCTCGAAACGAGCTTTCCAACGAGTATATGTAAGGCTATACTCGAATAAAGAATGAGCCCATAGGAGCAAAAATAGCAGAAGTCTCCCAAAATGATAATATCGCAAAAATGTGAGGTGGCTGCAATAGTTTACTCCAACGGCATGAATTATGACGCCAATAGGATCAATTATGTGTCCAGCGGCAATCGGCAAAATGGGCAACGGTTAAATCCAACAGCTAACCAAAGTAGAGTAGCATTGAATGTCCATGGCAGCATTGAATTCCAACGGCTATGATTGAAGGAGGGCCAATGGGAAGGCAAGGCTAATTAAATGGCAAAAGCGCACTTGCATTGAAGAGGGACGAGGGCAAAGGGGACGAATTCCAAGGCGGATGAATATGGACTAGACCGGCAACACGGGGTAGGACGTGTCCACAAGGCAATGAATAGTGGACACAAGTGGGGATACGATGTCCAAGCGTCGAGATGACAGGGGCGGAAAAGACGGAAAGATAGGGCACACAACGCGAAATAGAAGCGCTGACGTTAGCCGAAGCGGGAAATCAAGACCGGTAGTGACGCGGGACGCAACAATGACGGGGCAAGGATGGGACGACACGAAATTCGATGCGGGGGTTGACCAGATGCAGCGAGGTGGGCGTCGAAGCGAGATAGAAACGCGGGCGACGGGACGACGGAGCGATGACGTCATGTGACGCACGACACTCGACATAGGGAATAGAGGGTGATGATGGTGACGGGTTGCAAAGCCGAGGTGGACGCAATGGGTTTGACCATGACGAGGGAAGCTTGACCAGAGGGGACGTCAGCAAGCTAACGCGGGACGCAACGACAAGTGGCACGATTGGCTGGGGAATGATGCAGGACAAGATAGGTGGACGGGACGCTGGTGGGGCGGACGCAATGGGGTGGACACACGAGGCGCGGACAGCGGTCGTGGAGAGGTGGCGGAAGCGAACGTCGGCAAGGGGGTGGCGAAGAGATAGCCAGTGAGACAACGCTGGCTATTAATCAATAGCGGCGACGGAGGTTTTAAAGACCACAAAGGCCAAAGCACGGCCTATGTGGGATATTACCCACGACCAAAGCAAAAATCAATGAAGCTGATGCCGACGAGGGAGAAAAACGGACGGTCGAAAAAGACACAGACGCCGGAAACACACCAGAAGGTCATCGAAAAAGTCCAATTGCGCCGGATAAGGCAAAAACCTTAGAAAAATTTAAGTTGCGCTGCCCGAAAACATTAAAATGCCATCAGCAAGCTGGGATCGACACCGAGAACGGACAAAACTGGCCGAAAACAGTTGGAATGCACGAGAAACCTTACGAAAATAAAAATATACGTCGCCGGAAGTAATGGAAACCGCCGGAAGTGCGAGAAATGTTGGGGAACGCTGCTACAAACTGCGAAAATACACCTAGATCGACAAGAATGATCGAAGCGGGGCCGGAAGTTGCAGAATAGTTGAGAAATGTCGTCGAGATCGCCATGAAGGGGAGAATGGACGCCATGAATGGAGCTCGCCGTGATCAATGAGTGCGCCGGAAAAAGGAAACGTGGGCCGCAAAAATAATAGACGTCGCCACAGAGTTTGGGCGGGAACGGTGTGGATCGCCACCAACAAAGAATTGAGCGCTGGAAAAATACAAAAGCTCGGCAAATCGTCACGATCACAGGTGCTCGCCAGAACGTGCAAAAAGCAAGAGGAGGAAAGACGTCGAAAACAAAACAACCGCCGAGCAATACGACGTCGTCCGAGCGTCAACCGATAACCGCCAAGACTAAAAAGTGCAAGGGGACGAAAAAGAAGATCCAGCACAGAAAGTTGCACACGACATCAGAAAGAAATGGATCCAACGGAATAAAATTGGTTGGCAGAGCGCGCAAGTTTTGTCGGACGGTGTCGCGTGGGCGCAAATCGTCAGGCGCCAGGAAGAAAGGCATTGTCATCATTTTGCTCCGGGACGGGAGGTGCGGGCGATCGGCAGACGAGGATGCCAGATCGAAAACGGCAAAGCGTGCGCAGGGATCGAAAGCCCGATACGGAATTTTAACCAGCAAGCAGGTCGCGGCCAAAATGCGGGAAGCTTCACAGGAACGGCAATGCGGCAATTGTTTTTTTGTTGTTTTTTTTTTAATGACTGGCCGAAACTCGCAGCCACGATCGCCAGAAAACAGGCAGGTGACGGATATGACTCCGATAAGGAGTATCCTTAGAAACACCAGAGGTTGAGCGGAGTCAGGCCGATCGTTGTAGAAAAATGACAGCAAGGTCGTCGATCCAAAGCGGGACGATACGAGACGTCGCTGACCAGGAAGTAATATTGGGCCAATGGATGCCGAGAAATGCACTATGTCGGGACGTGATAGATCGCCGCTTGGTTTGCTCTGGAAAAAACGGTGATGGTGATGGGGCAGATCAGGTTAGAGCGAGGGCTGTGATCTGCCAAACGCAGTCCAAATCGTGTCCAGCAAAAAAATTGCTGACAACTAAGGAGACAATTGCTCAAAACTCGATCATAGTCATGAAAGGAGTGCAACCTTTGAAACTCAACCAAACAACGCCCGAAAATCAACAAGGACCAGTAGTGCGACAAAGGTTATTTGAAACACCAACAACGGACCAAAAAGTTTCTTTCAGATCTGGCCAAACAAACGCTGTAGAACTGATGGACTCCGTAAATAAATTGCTCCAAAGCAGAAATCGTATGAAAACGAAAACAGAGACGATCGAAGGGTTTCTTTGGATTTTGCCAAATGTGCACGGCCTAGGCGGGATGAATCCGCGGACAAATTGAAACAATCTGTAGGACCGGCAAAACAAGGGGCTTGAAGCGGAGATAGCTGCTCCACGGATCCGACTACAAAGGCGTTCTCATTCCCCGTATGAACCGATCTCGGCCTAGGAGAAGAGGATACTTGCCTTGATTCCGCAACCGGATCTGATACCAAATGATATGGAACAGCGATCACAAGCACAAGGAAAGGAATTGGCAAACCAAAAATTGATTTTCCATTGATAACCAAAGGCCTATAAATAGGTATTACAACACGGTATTACAACACATGTTAAGGATAAGGATCATTAAATAATAACGGTGCACTTATCCTTATTAACAACTAATAACAACCATCATTTATTAAAACACACCTAATCATACACCTAATCCCTATCAACAAGTGACCTCGTCAAGACTGACCTTTTGCTTGGTATTACCTCCTTCCTTTGCTTTTCCTTTTCCCTTCATTGAGGATGGTGATGCCTTCTATCTATTCTCTCACCTATTGTTGCCCAAACAAGCCTACACTTCCATGAATAAGATACATGCCACCCACTGTCCATTCAAGAGTTGAGCATACAATAAGGAATCGATTTCCTCTACATCGAGGCTAGCAAAAATAAAAGCACTGTGATAGGACATTATGATATATTGCTCCTATCGCCTCTTTGATGCATCATGATAAGATAAATGATGCAATTTTGCATCATGGTACGATGTTATCCAAAGGGATGTCACATGGTGTTGGGATGCCTCATGGTGTGATTCATGTGGTGTGACTTAGACATATGTGATGCCAGCATAGAAGAGCATTGTAAATCAGGATCTTGATCAATTTAATGTTGCAACTCTCACTCTGTTCATTGCTTCTACGAATATTGAGTCCTTTCCTTGTCCTACACAAAAGCATCGAAGCAATTAGTAATCAGTAAACCTTAAGAATAAGTGTCGAACTATTGGCAATTGATGCAACTATCGCCATCATAACTACCTCACAACTTTCACACAAGCTCATGTGTTCAAATTGATGTCATTATCTGAACAAGCATCCCTTTCGTCAACATTTTGGAGGCTACTTGTGTTGGTCTAACCCACACCGGTGTCAATACCTTGTGTACACACTTTCCTAGCCACTTACAGTCTACTCTTGAGTCACTCCAAGAAACATTGGGAATGCAAATAACTTGTTTGATGCCTCAACATTGATGTTCCTCCTCCCCTAGCCAAAAATGAACATAGTTCACTAACCAAGACACACACACAATAACAATGTTTGCCTACGCACAATTTATCAGAGGTGCTACAAAGTCTCTTGGTTTTTTCAGTGCACCCTTCTCCTTTCAACACTCATCACAACAATGTACCAGCAATGGCTTCTATATCAAGGTGACAATGCACTATTTTCATGCTCCCTTCATCTTGATGCCATACCGGTCTGCTCTCAAGAGTCGTAAATTAGGTGACCATAGAGTTGGCATGCCCAATTCTCTGTCTTCTCTAGAAACACATTCATGCTCAACCCCCCTCGACAATGACATGTAGCAACATGTGTCCCAATAACTCTATGCAGCGATGCCATCTGTTACTTAGCATCAATCATCAATATTGTTGGTTTGTTGTATTGGTCCTTTATTGTAGTATTCTCCTTTGCCAATGATGCCTTGTGATCCTTCTCGTCACATAATGATGACTGCACCATATCCTTAACGACGTCATGCAAGTCAAGTATTGTCTTCAATAGTGTCACCATTTTCACAAGGATGATTGATTGCAACAATTGACACACTATGCTTCATGATGTTAATTCCTCATCACTCATGGGTATGGTTTGCATCCTTTGTTGGTCTCCTCTTGCATCACATTCTTCTACCATTGTCTTCTTGATACTTGCTTAGGCCTCCTACCATCACTTTCGCTTGACAACTAGTTTGGGATATTTAGCTTTCTTCTTAGCCTATGCTATGTAACAGCAAAAACATGATATGTCTCCGTGGTTGGTTATTCGCAATCAATCAAGTTAACTGACCTTTGGTTGCCCCCTCCTTGCTGCTTGGGACAATGGTCTTCATGATAATCATCGGGTCCACACCATCTACACATCATTGGTACATTGAGACTAGTGACATTTGTGCAATCACGCATGAAGTTACCCCACTTTTGGCTCTTGTGACATTGGATGATAGGCCTCTTGGTTGTTTCCTATTCTATACTTGGTTCCCATTCTTCCCACCACCTTAGTTTCCATATATTTTCCCTTAACAATTGTTATGGTATCCAACACTAGTCATGCCAGTTTTCAAGGTGCTAGGCTTCTCGTTGTTTTTCTTTTGAAGTGCCAATGCCTGATGCTTTTTACCTTTAACATTGAATGGGCTTCTTGACAACAAGTGTCTATGCACCTCGTCTATAATACCATAAGAATGTCTAGGACATTGAGCATTGGTATGTCCTTTTGCCTTGCACTTTGAGCACCATATGTCCTTTTCCTTTTTGTTGTTTTTTATTTTGCAGATCATCCACATCATGTCCTTCCAAAACACCCCAATTGACACTCCCTCTTCATCATTGTTGCTATCAAAGTCCCTTGTCAACTGACTCTAGCTCCCATCATCCACGATCTTATACTTGCTCTCCAATTTTAAGGCTTTGTCAATGGCCTTTCAATAGGATGTGGGTGGGACCACAAGCATCTTCTTTCAAAACCTATGAAAAAATCCTTCTATAAACCATCACTTCTTGAGGTTGTTTGTTGGATCCTTCAATTTGTCAAGCAACTCTTTAAATCGATAGTTGTATGACTACATGTTGCCATTCTTTCCTTGATTCATGTCGTATAGTCCAACGATGATCTCATCATAGTTGCGTAGGAGATGAAACTCCTACAAGGTTTCCTTTGGCTAAGCCCAGCTGCCCAGGTAGTATATGGGCAATTATAGATACCAATCAATTGTCATGCCCTCAAGTGTTTCTGGAAATGCTTGCATCCATAGTGCCCCATCATTATGTCATTGGCATGCCAAATGGTAATATACATTCCATAATGACAGACTGAATCTTCTTTGTCATATCCATGGAATTCGGCACACTTCTAGTTGCCTCTTGTAGCAACCCTTGTTCCAGTAAATTACATATCCATCTTACTCTAACTTGATTTGTCTGTTTTCGAGTTAAGGTAACCAATGTCTACATTTTTTGTGTCAACTGACCTCCCAAAATCAACAATAAGATGTCTTCCATTGTCCATGCTCAAGCTTTATGACCTTCATCACCTATACGCTTACATAAGATCCCATCAACTACCACTGCTTTGTGCATCCTCAAATACACTGCTCTGCGGCCACTCCCATGCCGGACTCCTGTCCTATTTACCACTACACGCACCTCCCCACACCCAAGTCTATGCTAGAATGTCCTGCAGAGTATCTTGCCTCACACCTTCATCGTCTCTTGCAACTTTGTCACAAATAGTGTCATCATGTGCCACTTGGTTATGGACATCACCATCATGCATGCCTTCATCACAAACACTTTCATTGCCCACTATGTCACATCTCGCATCATGGTGCTCCAAGTCAACATCTTGACCTTCTATCATCAACAACAAGAGTCTGCAACCAAGCATGATTTGTTCAATAAGCACTTTGCTCCTCATCAGGAAACATGTTGTCTAAATCAGGACTTCCCTCTACCCAAGGGATCTTGACGGATTTAATTTTTAGTGACAAGACTCACCCCACCAAGCAGACTGTCAAGACAGTGTCGTTACCAGTCATATATTTGTTCAAGTTGAATCGCCAGAGGATTTGCATACCATTGTTTGTTGAAGGAGAAAATTAACATTATTAGAGGACAGGGTTTCTGCCTTCTAGACTAAAAATCCAATTTGGACAGATTGGATTTGGCCAAATGGCAAAGTGATGATGGAGTATAATTTTCTTTCCATGTATACTTGGCTTAGGTTAAAATTTGGTTTGTCTACCAAACTTAACCTAAGATACATACAACAATGAAATCTAGCTAAAACCAAAAAGGCTGTACTGCGGTTCAAACGACAAATCCAGCTTTTAAGGGAATGCAATCTATACAATTTTGCATTAATACATCTGTAAAGGTGTTACACAACTCACAGAGACAGGATTGTGCAGTATAGTCGGTCAACCGACTTTAGCTCCCATCATCCACGATCTTATACTTGCTCTCCAATTTTAAGGCTTTGTCAATGGCCTTTCAATAGGATGTGGGTGGGACCACAAGCATCTTCTTTCAAAACCTATGAAAAAATCCTTATATAAACCATCACTTCTTGAGGTTGTTTGTTGGATCCTTCAATTTGTCAAGCAACTCTTTAAATCGATAGTTGTATGACTACATGTTGCCATTCTTTCCTTGATTCATGTCGTATAGTCCAACGATGATCTCATCATAGTTGCGTAGGAGATGAAACTCCTACAAGGTTTCCTTTGGCGAAGCCCAGCTGCCCAGGTAGTATATGGTGTTGGCAATTATAGATACCAATCAATTGTCATGCCCTCAAGTGTTTCTGGAAATGCTTGCATCCATAGTGCCCCATCATTATGTCATTGGCATGCCAAATGGTAATATACATTCCATAATGACAGACTGAATCTTCTTTGTCATCTCCATGGAATTCGGCACACTTCTAGTTGCCTCTTGTAGCAACCCTTGTTCCAGTAAATTATAAATCCATCTTACTCTAACTTGATTTGTCTGTTTTCGAGTTAAAGGTAACCAATGTCTACATTTTTTGTGTCAACTGAACTCCCAAAATCAACAATAAGATGTCTTCCAATGTCCATGCTCAAGCTTTATGACCTTCATCACCTATATGCTTACATAAGATCCCATCAACTACCACTGCTTTGTGCATCCTCAAAAACACTGCTCTGCGGCCACTCCCATGCCGGACTCCTGTCCTATTTACCACTACACGCACCTCCCCACACCCAAGTCTATGCTAGAATGTCTTGCGGAGTATCTTGCCTCACACCTTCATCGTCTCTTGCAACTTTGTCACAAATAGTGTCATCATGTGCCACTTGGTTATGGACATCACCATCATGCATGCCTTCATCACAAACACTTTCATTGCCCACTATGTCACATCTCGCATCATGGTGCTCCAAGTCAACATCTTGACCTTCTATCATCAACAACAAGAGTCTGCAACCAAGCATGATTTGTTCAATAAGCACTTTGCTCCTCATCAGGAAACATGTTGTCTAAATCAGGACTTCCCTCTACCCAAGGGATCTTGACGGATTTAATTTTTAGTGACAAGACTCACCCCACCAAGCAGACTGTCAAGACAGTGTCGTTACCAGTCATATATTTGTTCAAGTTGAATCGCCAGAGGGTTTGCATACCATTGTTTGTTGAAGGAGAAAATTAACATTATTAGAGGACAGGGTTTCTGCCTTCTAGACTAAAAATCCAATTTGGACAGATTGGATTTGGCCAAATGGCAAAGTGATGATGGAGTATGATTTTCTTTCCATGTATACTTGGTTTAGGTTAAAAATTGGTCTGTCTACCAAACATAACCTAAGATATATACAACAATGAAATCTAGCTAAAACCAAAAAGGCTGTACTGCGGTTCAAACGACAAATCCAGCTTTTAAGGGAATGCAATCTATACAATTTTTCATTAATACATCTGCAAAGGTGTTACACAACTCACAGAGACAGGATTGCGCAGTATAGTCGGACTGGTTGCTTCTTTTCCTTCTTAGAAACTGTCACCAAAATTAGAAAGGAAATGAACCTGTTGCCCTGCCTCCAAAGACCCCAGTAACATCAAAACCACTTTCTGATGTTTACAAAAATGAACAATACTCGATTGCTGAGGAATTGTTCATGATTGGCTTGCAAAGTATATGTGCTTGATAAAAGAAACGGCATAATGTGCACTTTTAGTCCAACAGTCCAAGTTTGTTGTGGCGTGGCGACTAATATATGCAATTGCAACCTTCTGACTAGAATTAAAAATTACACGTCTCACTAGCACTTCATCTCGTATTTGGACAGTCCAAGCTATAACTAATGTCAGTATTTCAACTCAATGGGTGCTCTGACAGTGTGTATAGCCAGTAGTATAATAATTGCTAACAGGGGGTCTAATGGTAAAGACTAGTATGCTCCATGGAGGAGATGCACGTTGTAGTACGATATCCTGCCTCCCTGCTCATCAGACATGTGAGAGGTCCAGAGACCGAAGACAAACCCATTTAAATTTCAATGAGGGAATTTAATTCCATTCAATATTTCGTTACATTTTAAGTATAATAGATGTCCCATCTCGAACCAGGATCCTCCGAAATTGGCCAAACCTCACAACCACTCTGACTTAGCACTGCGCGATTATTTATTTATTATTATTATTACTTTCTTATTCAATGACTTGGCATTTCGTTTCATTTACAAAAATCGATGGCCTTGAAACCAAATGTCGTTGCACGATACTATACAGGATTTGGACTGCACTAGCAAGCTTTTACTTACCGCAGTTTTTCATTCTATGGCATTGGGTTTTGTGATACAGGGTAAATTATAAATATTTCATTAAAACGACCTTTCGGGGCCGACACAAAGAAGAAAACTGCACACACCTGTAACTGGAGTTGAGGGAACATTTTAGCCTCCTCCAAGACAATATCGCGGTTCCATCGTTGGTCCAGTAGATTAAGCCATGTGTGATCAGGCTCTTGGGACTGCCCATAGATAATCTCTGTTCCGACGGATAAAACAAGTACTGCAGGGGTGAGCAAGGGCACTTGCCGTCTTAGTTCATTGTATCTCTGTGGAGATCGACCTGTTGAATACACCAACGTAGAATTGTGTGCATATTCAGCAGCCCATAAGCTATTGAAATTCAGGAGAGACTTGTGCCAAGAGTCGTCATGATCGACCTACACCATCATTATCATTATCAATGTTTCTGCAATTAAATTACTTATATTTGCTTCCCACAATCAAACATTGCAACCATGGACAAAAAGGCATTTGTAGAGAGTGCACCATTGTGAAATCCAAGTCTGAGACAATCATAAGCTTTGAACCAGCTTTGCATCCCACTTGTTGGTCTTCCAGAGTAATCGGCTCCATTATGCCTCTGCTTATAATATTAATATGATTTTTATTACAATTATTTTTGAGTGAAGAGCGCCTCCAGAAACGGATTCTCTTTTCTAAAGGCCGAAACGTGTTTGAAAATGGCAAAATGTTAAAAGAAACAGAAGCAACAGCAGCACCAGAAACAGTTGTCTGGTGCAGGCAAACAGAGTCTGAGGCTTGCAGAGGGAAGAGGCCACTGATAGCATGACTCAACTGCCGCATTGTCTTCTTTGTGTTGTGTTCGAAGACTAAATCAAACCTCCTCTTTTTTCTTTAATTTAGTTTGACCGCGGAATTTAGAGATGCTATTCTCTTCTTGTATGAATCTTAGTATCTGATGCCCCAAAATGCAACATTATTTCAAGTAAATTATTCGGGACAAAATAACGGGATCGGACTTTAACTTAAAAAAATCTAGGTGGTCTATCCCTAAAATACGTAACTCCTTCCTAAACGAAAGATATGCTTATACGGTCGACTCTCTCTTCTTTACACAGAGTTCTTGTTTTTTTGCGTGGAATTTAAGAGGTATTCTTCTTTCTTTTTCTTTTCTTCTTTCTTTTTTCTTTCTTTTTTTTTTTAAAAGAATATTTTTTATATGTTTAGAATTGATAACATTTTGTTTTTCTTCTTTTATTTTTTTAATTACATAGGAGAGTTGGTTATAGCCAAACTGGCAAGAGCAAGGTTCAAACCACAAGCGAATCTGCTCCCAACAAACTTATTTGTCTCGTTCTTGTAAAATAATTAATTTGTAAGAGGATGGTATATTAAAACTTTTAATTATCTTATTTTATATTTTAATAATATTTAAATTTTAAAATAACTTGTATTTATGTTTAAAGTAGTGTTGTTATTATTTCATGTGGAGCTTATAGCATTTGTGAGAAGTTATTAACGATGATAACTATGACCAAAGGTGAGTAGAAATCGATTGAAGTTGTCTATTATTATTATATCATCATTATTATATTATGATCATGTATTTAAATAGGATTTAAATCAGTTTAGTTGATGTAATATTGTATAAAATAAATTGTTGTTTTGTATTGATGATTAAAAAGAAGAGGTTACAAGAGCTGTCTTTTTTACAATTTTTTTAATTTAAGGTTACAATATGGCTTTTTCGAAGTGGAATCCCTTTTTCAATAAAACTAGCAAATAGTTGTAAGTATCTTCTCTGGATACCTCAAAGGGGGAGTGGGCTTACTACATGTGAGTCACTACTAGTTGTATAGGTCCTCTAAACATGCACAATCCTACAAAATGGTTAGAAACGTTTAAGGTCTATTTCAATTAGACCCCTTGTGATGGTAGACGAAAATACTCAAAAATCTAGTCTATTGCATAATCATAGTGCTAGAAAATGACTAAAAACAATAAAACAATGATATTTACCTAGCTTGGCAGTCTGTTCTAGGGTTTTGGAATGAAATCTACCCCTGGAGAGGTTTGTAATTGTTGCCCTTCTAGGCACATTTTGTTAAATTTCATGTTGGGTGTAGTTTTTGAGAGTTAATCATTGTAAAACTCCTCTTTTTCCATGAAAAATGGTTAAGATGTTGTTGTGTTGTGTTTTCACCAGCTCTCTCTCTCTTTACTCAAATCATCTTCTTTCGGATTCTGTAGTTTGATTTATTTACTTTTTTTGCACTTTTCCTGTGTATTGCATGTAAAATTGTAGATGTTTTAGCATGGACGATGTTGGGAATGTGTTTCCTTAAGGCAATTTTCCTGCAAACTCTGCTCTTTTTACTTTGCGCATGGTAATAATTTCTAGCACTTAAATATTCTTCAGAACCTTTTTTCTAAGTATAAAATAGGGATACTTTTGATCCACAAGTGGAGCAAAAGTTCCCATCAAATGGAAGGTTAAAACAAAAAAGTGACTAAGTATGCACTATTCAGACTTTCGCTCCACTTTTGGAGCGAAAGTCCTTTCACTCCACTCAGGGAACGAAAGCCCCTCCTTGAGAAAGTAAGAAGTCAACTTGGCAGTCAAAGGCCCTATCGCTCCACCAGTGGAGCGAAAGGCTAGGAGGGCTTTAAGATAGACAAATATGGCTAAGTGTGCAGAGGAAGTCAAAAGGGCGGTCAAAGTGCCAAGTGCTCCACCAATGGAGCGAATCTTTCGGTCGCTCCACTAGTGGAGCAAAAAAGCAAAGGCAAGGTTGAAACTAGGTGCAAAGAATTCAAAGTGGTAAAAGTTGCAGTCGCTCCACCAATGGAGCGACACTTCGAAAAGGTGTAAGGTAAGGCGAAGATTACAAGAAGGGTCAAATTTTTGGTCAATGGTTCTTTTGGTCCACCTATGGAGCGAAAGTCCCAAGCACTCCACCCAGGGAGCGACAAGTCCTAGAAAGTCAAAGATACGGTCAAATTTCATATCGCTCCACTAGTGGAGCGAACCTTCCAGTCACTTCACTTGTGGAGCAAAAGGCTCTGTCTCTCCACCTAGGGAGTGACACCCAAAGCAGAAGCCCAAAAAGTTTCCAAGGCATGAAAAAGGTTTTTTGTGCTCCACTCCTAGAGCGACAGCACAGTTACGGAGCGAAACTCCTAGCAGACCCCAAACATAGTACAAACTGCTCAAAACTGCCATGAAATACCTGAAACTGTCAAAGACTATCGTGATCCGCCATTGATTGATTAAACCGACCCCAAGTTGCATTGTGAGTCATTTGATAGTGGTAGATCGTCGAAATCTTCTACCTTCAATGTTGAGTTATCCGCAAGGCCAAATTGAATGTTGTGAGTTGGTTCTTGATCAAATCCACCTGTCACTAGGAAGGAAGTGGTTGGGCATTAATGTTTTAGGAAGTAGAATCCCTTATAAAAGTTGATCTTTTGTAACTAAGGATGGACGATCTCTGTTAGAAAAGTAGTTTTACGCTTTGAAATATGTTTTTGAAATATAAACTTCTAGCTTCGGCTTTAAATATTCTTTGTGTATGATTTCTATCATGTTATTTTTGTTAAATTAGACTCTTTATCATATAGCTTGAATTTTGTTATCTGGATTTAGCTATCAGTAAAGGACGAATCCCTAGAATACCCCTGGAGTTTATGCAGTTTTGAAGGTTTAACGTTGGTTTTTGTTAAAGGTCTATTGTTTTGATTACTTTTGGTCCAAGTGTTAAGCTATCTATCGTGCTTCCTATCCATCACCTTGTATTTTTGGCTTTTAGTATTTTCCTATCCCTTTCAGTATTTTCCCTCTTTTTTAGTATCTTCCTAACCCTTATCTCAAAAAATCCTATTTTTACTTTCAAAACCAACCCTACAGGAGATTGTCACGGAGGACATTCCTTTACTTCGAACATTCAATGTTTGGCATTGGGTCTAGGGCACTGTAGACTTAGAAAATTTATAATTAGACTGATTTGATTACCAATAATTTTTGGCATGCCCAATGGGATGCAAACGTTCCACCTTAAAGCAGTATTAAGAAGTGATGTTCATCTTATTGCTATCAAATCTGAACATCTGGCGACTCTGCTGAACTCGGATACCTCCAAGTCTTGAAGACCAGTTTAAAAGCCTGCCTTCATGCACTCGAGATGGAGAGTTATAGATACATAAGAAAAAGTTGAGTTTTTTGAGCTTGATATCGACTCTCTGAGAGAACATTCTAGAGTGGTCAGGCCAAATATCCCGTTAGATGGGACATTTTCACAAGAAGTTGTTGTTGCTTCACAGACTCTAACAACACGACAACTAGTTTACCTCTGAATCCTCCAAGTTTCTTGGATCATCAGAATACTTCGACTCAACCGAACATTCAACCAAGTGCTCTGAGTGTTTTGACTGTCTCGGTCCAGCAAGTTCTACCAACTTCTCTGGCTCATACAACTCTATCGGCCTAGATGATGCAGCAAGACCCACCCAGGCAGTTCCTGACCTGGAATCATATGGGATCCCTGGCCCTACAAGCCCAACACCAAGTATCTGCTGCAATATTGAAAGCTCTACCCACGTACGACGGTACGAGAAAGATGATGCATGAGCATATCCAAGATGTCATGGGACTAGCAATAATTCATCAAATCATTAAAGAAGATGTTATAGTGAAGTTGTTGGTGCTTTCACTAAGAGGTAAGCTCCTCTACTGGTACCGGTTGCTCCTGGCCAACACCATCACTTTATGGGATCAATTGGCAGAATAATTAATAAGGGGCTTCAATGAACAAGTAGACCCCTTCTATTTGTTGCACCAGTTCACCACTATCCAAAGGCATCCCCAAGAGAAGATCGCTGACTTCAATGCCAGGTTCGCTCGAACCTGGCAGAGAGTCACTATCGGCCTTCGACCCACCTCGGAGTAGGCAATGTTCTATTACCTGAGGGCTTTTCATTCGGATATTAGAATGAGCATCTAAGATTTCTATAAAATATGTACCTGAGTTCATCCACTTCGCCTACATCCCAAATGTATCCTAGTCAACCATGGAATCCAACCCCTCAATATCAAATGGTACCCGTGTTACCATATCAAGTGCCTGTCGTTTCTCAACTCCCAGCTCCTATCCAACATCTAGTATTACCTACACAGTTGGCTCCATTACCATTACCTGCAAATCAAATAGTTGCCAATTAGATAGTCATAATGGTAGACCAGATCAAAGAGTTGCAAGAATTACGTGTATACATGAAGACAATGGTAAACCAAATGAGTGTCATGAGGAGGAGGCAAGACGATCAAAGCTTCAAGCAAAGGAGATTCCCTCCTCCTCTAATCACGAAAGAGCAAGCATCATCTGCTCATCGACATCCCAAAAGAAATTTAGCTATGATGAGCAACGAAGAGACCAGCACTTTGGATCTAGCGTATTGGTGTACCATATACAACGATCTGCACAGTGAAGAAACATGCATGGTGCACCTTAATTATGTTCAAACACTATCTGACAATGCTTACGAGCAAGTCAATATGATCAGGGAAGTTGGTCATAATTTCATGATGTCTTTCGTCGAGCAAGTCTCAATCCTCACCAAGGCTGGGAAGAAGCCTATCGATGTAGACCCGACCTAGATGGATCCATTAAAAGTGCCTGTTGCACCCAAGCCCCATGCCAAAAGACCCAGTCATCGATAAAAGCTCTCAATCCAACTATAACCTTAGAGCAGTCTGACTTGCTGAAAGACCACCTACCGCCTCGTGTAAGAGAAAGGATGCTCCAACCCAAAGCTTTAACTTCTCAGTCGCAAGCCGAGACTTGAGACCAGGCTAGGGATAAGCTCTGATACCCCTCACTAACCAAATGTTAGAGGGTGGATGCCACCCAACAGTACCGAAAAATGTACAAATATGCAAAGGGAGTTGAATATCCTGACATTTCAGCATATAGCATTATTGAAGAAATGAAGAAGGCACCCTCCAAGGTAAGCCTTTATGATGCTCTCCAACTTTCGGGTCAACTTGACCTTTTGCAATAATCTCTCAAGTTTGCTAAGGACAAGAAGAGTAGGCCGACACAAACAGTGTTTGCACAATCACTGATAACTTCGACCACGGGTAAGAATCGGCCCTTGCCATTTTACCTTTCTCTTTGAATGGAGGAATGGATCGTGCATAATTGCATGATCAACTCCGATGCTACGACAATCGTCATACCCAAAACAGTGTGTGAAATCATGGACATGGAATATACCTGAAGCAGTCCTAGAATGCTACAGTTAGACAGGACTCCCGTGAAGACGATGGAAGTGATCAAGGATGTTCCGATCCAACTCCACAAAATATTGCAAGTCATGATCATCCAAGAGATCATGGTGGTCAACTTAGATCTATACTTTAGTATGTTCCTCTCGTGAGAATTCATAGCTAATTTGGGAGGCTATCTCTCCCTCGACTATTCACACTTGGAGATCCCCTTCAAGAGGAACAAATTTAAGCTCTTCAATGAGAAACCTACCATTTTTCATGTTGAAATACTTGAATACGAGGAGAAGGGCTCGATTTCTATCAACTTGATGACCAAAGAAATGCAAACAATGGACCTGATGGAAGAATCTCTCGACGAGCTTCGAGTTGAAGATGATTTTTCCATGACTAATTTTAATGTTGTCATCAGGATGGATCTAGGGTGCTATTCACTCACTAAGATTGAAAAGGCTGAAACAAAGGCACTCATAGAAGAGCCTTTGGTACTCGACCAGTTATGGAAATTGTACTTCAACGATGTGTGATGTAAGAATTATGAAGGATCTAATATCACTCTTATCTTCCCATCAGGTGAACAGAAGAATTATTCATACATGCTCACATGGAGTTGTATGAATAATGTAGCAGAGTATGAGGCTTTGTACCTTGAACTCAAGAAAGCCAAAAAGCTCGAAATCAAGCAGTTGTAGATATTCAAGGATTTTAAATTAATCTGCAACCAAGTTACCAACAAGTGCATCTCCAATCAGTACTATTTGAAGGTGTACCACAACAAGGTGTGGAATTTGCTTGAATACTTCATCACGTTGAACATTAAGTCAATTTTATGAGAGCAAAACAAGCTTGTGGATGTCTTAGCCTCCATCGACGCCCGATTCTCTTCGATAGATAACATGATGCATAAGTCAAAGACTGTGAGGTTGATCTATAGGCCTTCAGTACCTAATAAAAAACTCCATTGGCAGGTGTTCGACAATGACGAACAACTTGTCAATTTTTTAGTTAATGAATCATCTTTGATTAAATATCAAACTCTGATCAAAGAAGACCGTGAGGGATTAATTCAACTATAAAATAAGCATATTCCCAAGGGTCTGATAATGTTGAAAATTCCTTTTGATCGAAATGATAGGTATGTCAGGCATAAGATCAAAGTAGATAACAAAGAGTTTGTCAACCTAAAACTAGAGTTAGGAAAGTTTATCAAGGTAAGAGCTAACTACACAGTCAAAGAGCTCCAATAAATTCACTCCCTGTGTAAGGAGTACCCAGATATCATCACTTGGTGCTACCAATATTTAAAGGGGTATGACAAGAATATCATCCAACACACCATTGAGCTGGAAGAAGGGATCAAACCCTTTAGGTAGAAGCAGCGACTCGTCAACCCGAAGATCAAAATTTTGATGAGGGCTGAGCTTCTAAAGATGCTTGAAGCAAAAATAATATACCCAATCAAGAACTACTACTAGGTGACCAACCTTGTTTTGATGTGAAATAATGATGACATATGCTTGTGTATAAATTTTTGAAATCTCAACCAAGCATCGCTCAAGGACCACTATCTACTACTGTAGATTGACTAGATTCTTCATGTGGTGGCGAGAGCATAGGGGTTCTCTTTATTGGATGGCTTCTTCGGTTACAACCAAAATTAGGTCAAGGATGAAGACCAACACAAGACTGTGTTCACCACCAAGTGGGGAACCTTCGCCTATCAATGTATGTCCTTCGGCCTTTCAAACACTGAAGAAAATTTTCAAAGGGTGATGGACCTTGCATTTGCTGAACTGTTAAATCATATCATTGTGATCTACTTGGAATACATGACAGTCTTCTCCCACAAATGGGAGGAACACGCCCTATATTTACAACAAGTCTTCGAGAAATGCCAAGAGTTTGGGGTCTCCATCAACCCCCAAAAATCAATCTTTGTACTAAAGGAAGGTAAGCTTATCGGACACTTGATCTCCGAAAATGGATTAACTATTGATCCTACTCTAGTTGAAGCACTTCTATGCCTCCAACTGCCATCAAATAAGAAAGCCCTGTAGTCCTTTTTTGAGCAAATAAACTTCGTTAGGAAGTTCATAGTCAAATTTACCCAAGTAGTGAAGTCGATGATTGAGCTTTTGAAGAAGGATGTAGAATTCAAGTGGACCAACAAAAGGAAGTAGGTGTTCCAAGAGATCAAGGAGCCCATCGCCCAAGCTCTAGTCCTCATCAATCCTGACTATGCAAAAGATTTCATCTTGTACGATGTCGAGAGCCAGAAAGCTATGCAACTATTTTGACACAAAAGGGAGAATATGGAGATGAGCGCCTGAAAGAGTTCATCAGTAAAATCATCCAACTACATGAAGAGAAGTTCAACTTTATCTAATGACAAGTGCATGTGATGATGAAGTTGCTCCAAAAATTTTGGCATTTCGTCTCTCAGAGTAAGATGATAGTGTACGTGATACAACCGAACATCCATAATTTCATCATTCAAGGGGAGCTAGGCAATAGGAGAGTTGGATGGGTCACCAAGATCCAAGAGTTCAACATCGAAGTGCACCCCACCAAGTTGGTCTGAGATAGAACGCTCTATCAAGATCTAGCTAAAAATATCATAGTTGAAGCAGCAATCCCCGACTCAGAAAACCTTGTGCCTGAAAGCAATCTTGCCAACCTGTCGGTTGGTAGTCCATATTGGATAGATGATATGGTCAAATACTTTAACATGGAATGATACCCTTCTTGCTACAATGCTTTACAATGAAGGAGGTTTCTCTTACAAGTTGGCAGGTATGTCTCGACACCCAACAAATTGTTTTATAGAAACATCGACGGAGTCCTCTTAAGGTGTATCAGAGAATCATAGAAGGTGAAAATCCTAGAGGAATTTCACTCCAGGATTTTGGGAGGTCATTTTTTAGGTAGGCCAATGGCTCTAAAAATCATTAAGGTAGGCTACTATTGGCCCACCCTTTTTGTCAATGTTTTCACGGTCAGCCAGCGCTATGACAGTTGCCAGCGCTACTCGAGTAGAGTCTAGAATGCTTCATTTCCTCTTCACCCCATCCAAGCAGAAGCTCTATTCCAGTAGTGGGACTTGAACTTCATCAATATCATTAATCCCAACTCCTTCACCGACCACAAATACATTTTGACCGCTACATACTACTTCACTCATTGATCAGAAGCAATTTCGACCAAGCAGGTTAACCAAGATGTGGTCATCTCTTTTCTTGAAAGGTTGATCACTCACTTTGGGATACTTGAAGCGATCGTGTTTGACAACGAATCTCCTTTTACCAACACGAGGATCTGTGAGTTTGCAGTTAGGTATGGAATTTACTTTAAGACCTTGTCTAACTATTACCCGTAGGACAATGGACTGGCAGAGTCTACAAACAAGAACCTACTACGGATCCTGAAGAGGTCTTTGCAGGAAAATAAGTGAAGTTGTCATCTACTCTTGGACCAGTTGCTTTGGGTTGACTGCATCACCATCAAACGCTTGATCAAGACATCACCTGATTCACTAGTATATGGGAAATATGCAATCTTACCCATGCACAGAGCTACCCGCGTTGTAGTTACTTAAGTGGCTCGATAGCGAAGAAGGTGAATTTGACCCGATGGATGCGAGGTTAGCCCAATTATTGTAGTTGGATGAGGAAAGAGAGAAAGCTTATAAAGCTTTCGTGAAGCAAGCCGAATCCACCAAGGGATGGTTCGACAAAAGGACTTTTGACAAAGCCTTCAGTTTTGGAGACTTGGTCTTGAAGTGAAATGAGAACAAGTCTAAGTTGGGGAACCACAAGAAGTTTAACACCTTCTAGGTAGGCCCATTCTGAGTCTTTAGTGTCAATCAAATCAACTCCTTCATCTTGCAAGACACAGAGGGTTTCACTCTCTCGATTTTGGTAAATGGATTTCTTATAAAAGCTTATCACCCCCTGAGTTTTGAGGATTATCATTGATCTGCTAGGTATTTCTCATGTATATATGTTTCAAAATGTGTGTGTATAGTTCGTTGTTGCTCCAGCTTTGGAGCGAAGCTAAGAAAAATAAATATATAAAAGAAAAGAGAGGAGGTTCTCCTTTGCTCCACTTATGGAGCGAAAGCTTTCTCTCCCTTCAAAAAAAAAAAAAGCTAAGTGAATAAGTGAATTTCGCTCCACTAGTGGAGCAAAAGCCCATGTTACTCCACTAGTGGAACGATAGCCCCTTTCGCTTTGTCTAGGGAGCAAAAGTCCCCCCTCCCTTATTTTAAAATTTAGTTGTTTTTCCTTCAAAGCCATCCTTTCAAGATGCACCAAGTGTTGTGAAGGAGATAAGTTAAAATTTTAAAAGCTTCTTCTAACCCTAAGCGTAGCGTTATAAAATGAGGTTCGTCTATCCAATCAAAGCATTTTCACCCCACAACATCCGAAGCGTACCCCCGTGGCAGATACAAGTAAGCGCTCCTCTCGAGGAGCACATGCCCCAAGGGGATTCTCTTATCTGACATCGTTATTCAACATTTACAAGGGTGAACTACCCGCATGAGGGTAAATCAGAGGCATACGATTGCACCCACGATCTTCACTTGCATTAACTTCTAAAGTGGGCAATTAAGGTGGTAGATCTAAATATGGTGCTATAAGGTGGAGAGTCTATCGAAGCAGTTTTGTGTCCATAGTTGCAATTCTGGTTTTTTGCTGCCCTAGCGCCCTGCATTCATCCAAAGTGCTTATCTATTCAAATTCAATCCATAGCAATTCATCCGGTAGCCATGGGCAAGAAGAGTGGAGAACCCAAATGGAAGGTGCCCAAAGAGAAGGTAATGCCCTCAAAGAACAGTGGCTCGAAGAAGCCGTGAAAGCATGAAAAGAAGCTGGTGAAGTTGATGGTGCCCGAAGATAATCTCTTTTGGATTTGAGATTGCATGATGACATATAGATACATGGAGCAACTGTGCTAGGACATGGAAGAGGTGCATACAGAAATCTTGATTTATAATTCACTAGTTGCAGTCTATCATTCACACCTGTTCTTGTACATGTGTATGCTTGTACACCATTACTCAAAATTTATGTAGGTGGTGTCACGATTCTATGATGCCTAGATGAGAATAGTGTGCGATGCCAAGGAAAAAATATTGTTCACCATCATGAATAACATTGTTCGAGCGGCCTTCGCCTGTGGGAAGACACCCTCGAAGGACTTCACCCTTAGAAAAATCTATAGTTTTGAGCAAAGCGCTCGATATATTCCCATACCTAAGATGCATCAGTTTATAAGAGAGTAGCTGGGATAAGCGACGCCATCATAGGAGTTTCCCCAGCTACCCAAGTACCTGATAGAATTTGTACATCGTAAAATATATTCAATTCTGGCATGGGTGATGGGGCTCTCTATCGACATCATGGTCTATAACTGGTAGGTGTCCATGGCAAAGTCTATCTTTGAAAATGAGATTTAATTTCCATCTAAAATGAAGCTAGGAGCTATCATAGTTTTCTTCAATTGGGTAAAATGGGCGACGCGATAAGTACACGTATCATTGTCCTACCTACAAAGTTGTGGGGACGACCAGTTCAGGCTTTGCTCAATCTTAGTGTGGTATTTCTTTTACCACTTGCATGATAAATTCCCCTACATCCCCAAGAATAAGATGAATGAGCAAGGCAAGGCATTCTCAGTTCATCTTTGGACGTGGAGCTTGTCTAGAGATGAATCTTACTACATCTTTAACCAAGTTTTCTAGAGGCCAGCACTGGAGCTACTCTACGGTCACTACGGCCAAATTTCCATGGAGATGCAGGATAGAGTAGTGGAAGAGAAGTGGGGGGATGTATTTCTACTCACTTTGGGTTTAGTCATCAGGATTTTTGGGTTTACAAAAAGCCCTTTTTGGTACCCTTTTACACCACGCCCTATATGTTCACCCTTGAGGTCGCCCAACAGCACGACTACACCAACAAAGCATATGAGAAGGGTAGAGAGAATAAGTCTACATGACCAATTCATTTCAATTTTAAGGATATTAGGGTAACACAATGCGAAAAAATGATGTGCTTACGTAACCCTGTTCGACTATGGGTTGATCGAGCTCCCTCAGTGCTGGAAGTATGATCTGAGTGACATCTTTTGGGATCATATCAGAGTAAAGTCTTTTCATAGTTTCCCTTGCCTTGACATGGTTTCTTAGTGAAATAATCCAAGGGGACTCAAATTAGAGTGGCACATCGATGAGATGGTGCCTTTACCCCCTGGCATGATTTTTACACCATGGAGATCGAGTACGACCCTATTGTTAACCCGAAGAAGTTGTCCAAGAGTGTTTTCACGATGATGAAGATGAAGTTGAAGTATTGGTTCGGCCACAAAATCAAAGAGTGTTGGGTCATGAGGGTCCATAATGATAATATGTCTTTGGACTACCTGATGGTGATAGATGTCAAATTCTTGAAGATGTACGATGAAAACATAGACTCCTATCGATCCCTCTTGTTTATTGATATTGTTTCCCAAAGCTCGTGTAGCCTTGATGAGGTGGATGACCTGGCAGCTTCGAGACACATTGAAGGCAAGGGCAAGACAATGTTGAGCGATCCATCATTGATTGGAGTGAGTCAAAAGAACATCGCTTTCCCAAAAAGGAAAGCTAAGGAGATACCTCTCTTGTAGCAAGCGATGAAGAAGCCATAAACTAGCACCCAAAGACCCCTTAGGGCAAGCCCTCAAGTTACGCCAGAACCCCCCACATCGAGCACTCCCAAAGTTCTTGAGTGGTGCAGTCCGAGGAGCGAAGAATTGAAAATATGGAGGTGATTAATGTGGATAAACCAAAAGTGAAGGAGAAAGAGGAATCATAAATGCAACACCCACCTTCCTCAGCTCCTTTTATCACAAAGCCCAAAGGTATGCACTCATATTCACCTCCCTCTCCCCCTCTCTCTACAATGACTGATTCCTTAGCGCCCAAAATCCTTGTTGCAGTTTCTGCTCCTTAGATCTTTGTTTCCTTTTCTTTCTCGTTGTCCCACTCTTTGGTTTCCAACATTTAGTTTCCTCGGTCCTTTCAGTGCCATTATCCGCAACATTCACATCTTTCACTGGTAACCCTAATGCCTTCTCAATCTCTATATTTGTTAGCATTCCTTTTTCTATCGTAGAGGAACCTATTAAAAATACTTTTGCTACTGCAAAAGTAAATCCATCCTCCCTTTCCCCACATTCTGCCACCATGGCATGATTGCTCCTGACGTTTCAATGCCTATGCCCACTATTTCGTCAGTCCATATCCAAGTGCCCTTGAGGGTTAGCGCAGTTGCTTCCCCTCTTGTCTCCAAAATTCTTTTTGAGCTTGAGCCCCTCCTTCCCCTTATCCCTTTCACATTGATCCTCGAAATGGGTGTTTAGGAGCCGCTTGAGTCAGAGTTAGAGATGACACACCAATTTGCTACTACAGAAAGCATCCGCAAAGCACACTAAAGTTCAGCGTGCTAGTTGAGGGACCGTCGGAAGAAGGAGGCGTAGGCTCTGGCACAATCTGAGAAAAAGTCCATCTTCAACCTAGAGAAGATGGAGCTACACATGATAGAGAAAATATCGATTGTCCATAAACCCTTGGCAAAAATGACCTCAGTTGATTATGCTTTTTGCTATACCATGGAAGATATCACCAAAATGGATACAATGCGTATAGGATGGGTGATATTCAAGTTGGCATGGGATCAATCTACATTCATGGCAAGTACTACAGGAAGTGCTTATTTGAAGTGCAAGCTAAAAATCTTGAACTTGAGGAGGCCTTGGTAGGGATGAGGAGGCAAATAAAGTCATTAGAGTTTGAAGCCGCATAACTAAGACAACAAGTGCTTTCGCTAGAGGTAGAGAACAAAGAATACTCCAAGGCGTGCGATCGATAGATCAAGGCACACGTACAAGCAAATCAGCAGATTCAGGCACTCAATGTACAGGTCCAATAGTTGCAAGCAGAGTTGGATGAGAAGACATTGTAGCCTATCACTTTCTCAAAGGAGCGCCTCAAGGATATGCACCTATAGTTCCTGGTGGATTTTGCGATAAGAGCTGCGTAGGCAATCATAATTGTAATGTTTTTTAGGGAAGTGTAGTAGGTGATCATAAAGGGCCACTCTATTTTGGAGGCTGCTCAAATAGACATCGGTCCTTGGATAGACCTAGTCATGCAACTCCAAAATTTTGAAGACATGTGTGTATAGTTTACTTTGATGAGCACCTTGATGCGATCCTAGGCAATAGTAAAGATGAATTTGTGCTCTTACTCCACGAAGCTTGAGCTGACCAAAGAGGCTCATAGGTTCTCAAGAGCCCTTGAATAGGAAAGGGAAGATTCATTGTAGTTTGCTAAATCCCTAGCCTAGATTGGCATCCCCGATTTCACAGATAATGATGAGCTCATTCCTCTTGTTGAGGAGTTGAAGCCGATATGGACAATATTTATTGACAATGCTTCAAATATTGATGCTTGGGAAGGCCCAATTTTAGAGGTACAAGTAATCCATTTCATGGCTAAATACTCCACTCTTGAGTCTTCCTTGCATGAGTTTGACCGGAGGCTACACCTGACCGACATTGAGCGCATTGAAACCTTTCACTACCTGATCCTGGAACTCCGAAAGCAACCAACCTTTTCCCTTGAAAATTGGACCGAGGCTTCCACGGTGTATTAATATTTTTCAAGAGCTCTGTGGAGAGGTTTATCCCCTATCCGTGCGAGGTTAATCCTGAGGTGGAGGCTAGAAGCGAGCAAGAAAAACAATAACAACAAGAAAAGGAAAAAGAAATAGAAAATGAGCTAGATTCCAAGGAAAAGGTAAAGGGTGAATTAGAGGAACAAGAAGAAGAGGACCGACTTCGTGAGCTTTTAGATAGTAATGATGAGCAGGAGCAGTCAGAGGATGCTGAGAGTGATAATGAATCTGCAACCCAAGTATAAGGCTCAGAATATTTACGGAGAGAAACGCCTGGTAGGCCCCAAACATAGTACAAACTACCCAGAACCACCATGAAATACCCAAAACTATCAGAGACTTCCATGATCCACCATTAACTAATTAAATCGACCCCAAGCTGCGCTATGAGCCATCTGATCGTGGTAGATCACCAAAACCTTCTAACTTTTATGCTGAGTTATCCACAAGGACAAATTGAATGTTGTGAGTCAGTTCTGGATCAAATCCGCCTACCACTAGCAAGGAAGTGGTTGGGCATTAATATTTTAGGAAGTAGAATCCCCTATACAAGCTGATATTTTCTTTGTAATTAAGTATGGACAATATTTGCTAGAAAAGTAGTTGTACACTTTGAAATATGCTTCTAAAATATAGACTTCTAACTTCGGCTTTGAATATTCTATCTTTGTGTATGACTTATATCATGTTATTTTTGTTAAATTAACATCTTTATCATATAGCTTGAATTATGTTATCTATATTTAGCTGTCAGTAAAGGATGAATCCCTGGAATACCCCTAGAGTTTATGCAGTTTCAAAGGTTTAACGTTGGTTTCTATTAAAGGTCTATTGTTTTGATTGATGTTGGTTCAAGTGTTAGGTTGTCTATCATGCTTCCTGTCCATCACCTCGTATTTTTGGATTTTAGTGTTTTCCCATCCCTTTTAGCGTTTTCCCTCTCTTTCAGTATCTTCCTAACCCTTATCTCAAAAAAACCCATTTTTACTTTTGGAACCAACCCTATTGGAGATTGTCATGGAGGACATTCATTTCCTTCAGACATTCAATGCTTGGCATCATGTCTAGGGCACTTTAGACTTAGAAAATCTATAGCTAAGGTGTCCCCTAAGGTGTCTCCTAAAATGACATGGGGTGTCATGCCTCATAAATGGATTTGGGTGAGATAAGTCCTTACTCATCCATACTTTGGGTGAGGCATGAAAATATTCTTTCATTATGGCATGGTGGAGGATGACACGTCCTTGCTTTCAATGCCTTGAATGCCTTAATGCAAAAGGTCTTCAAATGTCATTTATGACATTGAATGCACATGGAAATAAGGGGATCAAGGGTTAAGATATAATCATAGTTGGGTTAACCATGGGTTTAGAGTTGACCAAGGTGAGGTGGATGCTAGTTTGATCTTGAGTTTGAGTTTGACTATGATGTGGAGTTTGACCAAGGTTAAGAGTTAACCAAGGTTAGGCTAGGGTGAGCTAGGCTTAGGTGGAAGCTAGACTAGTCAAAGGGTAAGCTATGATGAGGTGTCCCTAAATTAACCTAGAGAGGTGATCACATGGTGACTAGGGGCTAAGCATAGGAAAGTGCTTAAGTGGCCAAGGGGGTTTAAGGGATATGAATAGTGAATTTAGGAAAATAATGCAAAATTAAAGGGGTCTTGCAAATTAATATGTTGTTATGATGGGATGAGGGACATGTGAGATTTTTAGGTGTCAAAAAATATCATTTGATAAAAATTATTAATTTTAAATTATGATTTATATCAACATTTTAATATTAAACTATTTTAAATTTATAATATTTAAATTTTAAAATAATATTTTCTTTATGTTTTAAATAGTGTGGGTCTTTTATAACTATGGGAGCAAGTGCGAGCCCAAAATGAATGTGAGCCCAAAATGAGTGTGACCCAAGAGTAATTCTCACTAGTTAGAATGGAAAAAAAATCATATTTAAAAGCTTTAATAAGAAGTTAATTTGTTCTAGTTGGAAGTATAGATACCAAGTTGGAGAAAAGAGGAAGAGCAAATATATAGCAAGGTTAATCCAAGGAACATGTTACACCAAAAGTGATTATCAAGGATGAGATGATCGAACATGATACAATGGTTTTTAAAAGTAGAGGGTGAATATGTAAGTTTCATGTATATTAGCCAAGGTTTTTGGAGATTCAAAATTGGATCAAGTGGCAGTGGGGATTGAATTCAACTTACTCTATTATTTTTCTTTATTTTTTCAATCATCTTTCCTAGTTCAAAAATCAGGAATAAAATAACGGGTGTTGGCCCATGGTTTGAGGGGAGAAATTCCCTTTATTTAAGACCATGGAGTGAGAATTTTTCTATCAAAATAGAAATTGTTAAAATTTTTGGTATATATTAGATTTTTTAAACTTTTATCAACTCATCAGTAAAGATGTTTATGTTTTAAAGAATATTGAAAATACCCTAGGGTGTCTTGGTGGGGACAATGTAGTGGTTAGGGATTTGACTTCTCTTTGGGAGGTCTAAGGTTGAAACCACGATGTGTGTGTGTAATGGTGTGTGTTACAAAAACAATACCCTAGAAATTTATTAAGAAGAGACTAACTAGTAAAGAGCAAAAGCATGCTATATATACCTAGATATGTGTTTCTATGGATATTTAAAATCCTTTGCCACAATGCATTAAAATTAAATCTAAATCAATAAAATGGAATCAAAAAGTGGATTATGAAAACAATGCATTTCGATGTAGCAATTGTTATGAGACTTGACACATAGAAAGAGAATGTAAAGTAAAAATAATGAATAAAGAAAAAAAAAAATTGATCATGAGACAAACTTCAAGATGAAGCAAGGAAATCATATTGTAATAAAAGCTATATTAGATCAAGAATATTCCCCTCCAAATGAAGAAGAAAAGAGAACCTATCTACAACATCATATAAAAAAGGCCACAATAGTTCACTCAAATTAATTGTTAGAAGAAAAAAGAAGGATACAATGGATGAGAAAGTGCAATGTACAACTTCAAATTTGAAAGGAGTTAAAGGTACATAGGAAGATGTAGAGGAAAGCTTTAAATTAAATACAAAAAAATAGGTCAAGTTTATTGTAGGTAAATTATCTTCATTTTCATCAAGTAGTATAGAATCTTCTCTTCCTCTCCTGGCAATAGAAATGAAAGTAGTGTAGAGGTTATCCCTTACACTTTAGGGTTTCAAGATCAACATAACAAGGAAATGAGGATGGAAGAAATCTATAATAATTAGGATTTTAAGAATAACATAAGAAGACAATTGCTATGGAGGAGCATCCTTGCACATTAGGGTTTCTAGGAAAACATAAAGAAAAAAAGACTTTTGAGGTTTGTTGGAGCCAAAATTGACTCAACATTAGATACCCCTAAATTTGAACTTTTGGTTTCAATTATTTCATCCAAATTTGATGGTCTCTAGTACACCCAATTCCTGTATCAAAAATTGTAAGTCATCTTAATTGCTAAGGAAGAAGATATTTGAAATTAAAATTCGAGGAAATTGCACTAAGAAGGTCCCTAAAAAAATTAATGAGCATTTGGTCCCTAGGAAAATCGTTCTTTCCCAGGCCGAATAAAATAATTCTACTAAATCCTAAGGTCGGATAAATAAAAAATTAAATGGTCAAAAGAGGGTATGTGCCCCCTTTATGATAAAACCTGTGCAACTCCTCCAATCTGGATGAACGTGCTTCATCCCCCAAGATCTGGACAGACACGTGCTCATAAGCAGCTCAAAGGTTAATTAATTAATAGTGCCATGGTCAAAATCATATAACATAATGTCTAAGGCAATTGAATTAATTAAATCCAAAATAAAGGTCATGCACCCATTTGATTAAGCATCGAGCAAGTTCAAAATATCTAATGGTAGCGCTCACTCTTGTCCCAATCTGACGGATGCACTCTCATTAGAATAATCGAAGTTAATCGTAGGTTTTATTAAGGAATAATCCAAAGTTTAAAATTAATAATCAGATGATTAATTTTGGGATTAATATTAACCGCATTATAAACCCGATGTTAACTAGCGTGCAACTTCTGATATCTTGATGGTGATGCATAACTATGAGAAGATCCGATGGCTGTGCACCACTCAGAGTAACAAATCATTAAGGTCAAAGGTTTTTAATTGCCCATAAATTTAATATTTAATTAGAATCGCATTAGCTCTCGGTAAACATGATTAATGAGGGTCTTAAACACATGGTTAATCATTCCCCCTTTGGTAATCAATGTTTTTAAAATCACCAAAGTTTAAATGAAAATTATAAAATAAGGTTTCAAAAGGCAAGGGTACGCATCCCTTTGATTAAAAAATCGTGCGGATCACAAGATGTCAATGACTGCACTTGATCTTCAGTTGATCCAACAATAGTGCACATGCCAGATTGTCCAACCATTAAAGCTACCATCAAAGTGGTGAATAAATATCTTATAGCTATGCAAATCTCAATGACAACGCTTATCCCCACCTAAATCTGATGACAATGTTTTTACAAAGCATCCAAAGATCTGAAGAAATCAACAGACACGTGCATCCGTTATTTGATCTAACGGTGAGTGCATAGGGAGATAAAGTGCATGTGTTTTAACCAAAAGCTATTAAAGTTTTTATCATCGATTAATCTTAATAAATCAAGATTATGTGAGTTTTAATGCATTAATTAATTATATGATTGCGCTAAGAATTATAAAGCTTTGGGTCTAAGTGTTTTTAATCAAATTACTGCCAACCTAAGATTTTTGACCTAATGTTTGAGATTAATCTAATTAATTTGGCATATGTTTATATATCATTGGACTAACAACCATATAGGTTTCGAGATCTTGACGACAACACTCGAAGTAAACTAAATTTGACGGTAAGTGCTATCCTTGGTGCACAAATTTTAATTTGATAAATGTTTTCACTTAGGCACCTTATTTTTTGATTAACCATTGATTAATTTTGAAATAATCAAGTTTAGGCAAAGGTTTAATACATTATAAATTTTCCACCTTTGGACTAATCAACGTACAACTTGATAAATCTTTACGAGTGCGCATCTTCGTGAGCAGATCTAACAATGAGTGTCCAGAGAGATGATCAATTTTTAATGATATATGTTTTTGGGCCTTATATGGTCTAAGTTTGATTTAATAAAAAAAAAATAAAAGATTTAAAATATTATTCGAAGATTAAATTGCTTCTAGTATGTTAAAATATTATCCACAGAGATAATGGAAACCAACTTTTAAGGGATAAATAAGTTTTTTTACACGAAGCCATTTAATTTGTCTAAGGTTTGGACATGAATTATTGAATTAATGATTGTTTTAATTTGAATTTCATCGAGGGCCTAAGTTACGAAAGATTTAAATGAATTAACTGAGCCTAAAATATGAACATTAATTTTCATATATATGTGTAGTATACTTTGAACTAACCCTCATGCAGGTTCACGTGATCTAATGGAAGCACTCACCTCAAAGAAAAATCTACGGATGTGCATGTTCAAAACTGCAAGGAAAATAAGAGTGTTTATTTTAAGCATGTTTTCTAAGGTCAAAATAACATCAAATACATTTATTTGTTTTGTCCCCGGCTAATCTTCTTGCAGGTTTAAAGGATCTAACAGAAGTGCTTCATCCAAAGTAAATTCGATGACACGCGCATCACAAGATGAACTATTTTTATCCTCACAAACACACAGTCAGTAATGACATTGATACCAGATCATACCAAAGTACAATCAAAATCTTAGTAACAGAAATACTATAGATCTAGATAGTAGTCAAGGAAATAAATGTTCAGACGATCAAACTGAATCCCACGGACTATCATTAGAGTAATTCCTAGAGGCTACCAACATAGAAGATATGATCATGAACAAGATATAGGAGTTTGATTGTGAACCTGATGATGATAAAAAGATATCCAGATAGGCTACATTCTTGATTAATGAAAAGTAGATCAGAAAACTTCAGTAGATCAAAAAAATGAAGAAAACCAGAGTACATGGTCTACAATTGAAGATAAACACACCTTCGAGAGAAGAAATAAAGAGCACTGAAATAGGGCATAGTTCAAAAGTAGAAATTCAACCAAAGGATATAGAAGGTACACAGGGAGAACATTCATCAGGAATTGAGATAACTGGTTAATAAAAATAGTCAAACTAAAAAGTCTTGGCATAGCATACAATACAAGCAAAAGGAGAATATGGAGTACAACTATACTATATCTGAAGGATCAAACCATATGGTGACAAGTGTGAGAGCCAATTGAGACCAAGAATAACATATTCAAGAACCTGGAGCTATAAAGACACTAGCTACGATCAGAATCTGTATCAAGCTTTAGAGATAGCAAATTCTTACTAAGAGGTATACTTGAGTGCCTTGTAGTTGTGATGTTGTATCCCCTTTGTGTCTATTCTCTTTTTCATCCCTCATTCTTCCCCTTTGCTATGCAGGTTTTGGTAGAACAATGCTCAAGAAGCTGAGATTATTTCCATATCTATTGAGCCTGAAACTCATAGATTTTTCCTGTTACCAGATTGGAACGAAATTTTTTTAAGAAGTCTTATTACATTATTTGAACGAGATTTATTCATTATATTAATACTTTTAACAGAGTTTAATGGCATTCTGCCAACTCTACATGTAATTCATTTGGAAAAATAATACAATTATGGGGGTCAATTCTATCAATTCTATCTTCAGTTCTGTGTGTTACTTCATAGTAGATTACATTATTTGAATGTGTTATGAACATTTCTTTCATTGGTCAAACTGTTAGATTTATTACGATATTCAAATGAGTTTAATATTATTTTCTCCATTCTTTCTATTCAATTTGAAGCATTGTTAAAATTGCTATAACAACCCAATGAATCTAGGCACCGGTCTACACATAAGGCATAATTAAGATTGTTATTCTTGCTTGGTCAATTTAATAGAAGTAGTTTATAATTAAAATTTGGAGTGCATAATACTTGCAATATCTTAAGTTTACCACTAGGGTTTCCTTACCCGTTTTGGTTTCTTTTAATCATAGCAATACACCCTTTACCAAAATAAAGAGGTAGGTTGATCAAAACTTGTAATAGCTTGTTGGTTCCAAATGATTTTTTGTAGCGTGACAACTTAATCCTATGGATGCAAGAAAAATTTCCAACAAGTTATTCCTTGTACTTTGAATCCTTCATAGCAAGACAAATTTATATGTGATAAGTCTCAATATGAATAGTGTGAAAAATCAAAGAGATTGATAAAGATGAAAGTGTTGGTGGAAAAGAAAAAAAGAGGAAAACCCAAGAAGCAAAAACAAAGAGAAAAACAAACTTAGAGAGATATTGATATGGGAAAACAGAAGCAAATACCATAAGTGTTAAAAAGAAATGGGACTAAACTAAAAAAAATGATAATGACAATGACATCTTGGAATATTAGTGGCATGAATAAGACCCCTAAAAAAAGAGGTACTACAAAATTAACAAGTTATAGACAACATATATATATAAACTGGGTAACAAAACGAGCAATAATGAGGGAGATACGACCCTATGAAGTCAACCATTCAAAACAAGGATAGTGACGATTTTTCAAGTCGCAAAAAATAAAATTGCAAAGTGCGAAGGTGGGGATAAGATGTGGATCCAAACTATAGATTATGAAAACATATCTTTTAGATGTAGAAGATGTCATGAGGTGGGGCATATTGAGAGATCATGCCCTAAGAAGAGCCCAACATAATCATTTGTAGAAAATCGTAAGAGAAATTTACAAATGGTTATGGATAAAGATGGTTTTCAACTTCCAAAAAATAGATCTAGAAAAATAAAATAAAATGAACAATGGAGACCAATAAGGAAGGATATTGGAAGAAATTCCAATTCTTTTGAGGCTTTAGCCTATGAAGAAAAAGTAGATCAAAACTTAGAGGACACAATACAACAATTTCAACATATTAGCAAGGAACCGTCTATTCAAGTATGATCCTAATTTAAGGAAGAACATTCTCGATGAACCTAAGGAATGTGTCTCATCAGATTTTGAAGACTCTCTTGAAGTACCATGCACCATTCAGGAGAAAATAATTGGTAAAGAAAATGCAGTTTTAGAAGTTAATACCTCTACCATTAATAAGGAAATACCAAAAAATGAGCAGGATAAGTCAAAAGCTTCTATAATAGAGCTAGGAGAGGATAAATATGTTGAAAAACAAAATTGTGAAAGAATATTGAGGAATAGAATAATAAGACCTACTCCTGATATAGGCAAGGCAAAAAGAGGAAAACCCTCAAATTATCAAGCAAGATCCAGGGAAGCAAGAGCTAACATAGAGAAAGGAACACAAACTAAGTTGGTTGAACTTCTCTTTACCAAACAACAAAATGATATTGGTAATACGCAAGAGGGGCCAAAAGCCCCTAATGAGACATGATTATCATCTCATGGAATATAAGGGGTGCTAATGCCCCCTCAAAGCATAGGTGTATTAGGGACCTATGTTTAAGTAATAAACCTGATATTCTCTGTATCCAGGAAACTAAAATGACAAAAGAAGAAGTTTCAAAAACTATGAAAGCAATTTGGGCAAGATGTGAATGGGATGCTATGGATTCTGAAGGAGTAACAGGGGGAATTCTAACTTGTTGGAATCCTTCTAGAACCTCTTGTGTAACCATTCATAAAACTAGGCATTGGATAGCCTCTTTAGTCACTTGCTACTTTGCAGATATTCATTTCATCCTTATCAATGTCTATGGACCTACAACTCAGTCGAGTAGATTAGAAGTTTGGAGTGGGATTGAAGCCTTTATGAGAAGTAAAGACCAAGAAACCCGATTCATGATCATTGGAGATTTTAATGCCATAACCAAGCTGAATGAAAAATTTGGGGGAATTAGAAAATTGACCCAAAGTATGAAATATTTCTCAGCTTTTATTCAAAACAACAATCTATGGGAAGTTGAGTTTGAAGAAGACAACTATACTTGGACCAACAACAGGAGAGGCCAGAACCTAATAGCAAAAAAATTAGATAGATGCATTCTCTCAGATCATTGGCTAGATGAAGGAACTTGTGCTAAAATTAATACCTTAACAAGGATTGGTTCAGATCATTGGCCAATAAGAGTTAAAATGATGGTAAGTGAATTCAAAAAAATATCATATTTTAAATATGAGCAGATGTGGGAAGACCATCCTCAATTTGTTGATATGATAGCTCAAACATGGAATTCTTTAGGTAATGGTGGGTTGTATGCTCTTCCAAACCAAATTAAAGCTATGACATCTAGATTAAAAGAATGGAACAAGAACACCTTTGGAAATATTTTTGAGAAGAAAGAAGAACTAAAAGATAAACTTTCAAAATTCCAAAAAGGTGATGAAAATAATACAAGCTCAGAGGAAAGGGAGTTGCTTAGTGAATATCATAATATTTTGAGTAAGGAAGAGAAATTTTGGAGATTAAAATCAAGATAGACTTGGTTAAAATAAGGAGATAAAAATACAAAGTTTTTTCATAGGATGGCTATAGTACAGAGATCATCTTCTAGAATTAGTAGAATTAAATCAATAGAAGGGGTTTGGATTGAAGATCAAAGTGAAATTAGAAAAGAGGTAAAGTCATTTTATCATAATATTCTAGGTTCAGAGGAGACCAAAGTTCTTAATGATAAACTTCTTCAAGATGTTCCTTCAGTTATAACAAATGAAGACAATAGGAAACTGATGGAGCCTATTACTCTAGAAGAAGTTCATTTAGCTCTTTTCTCTTTTAATAAGGATAAATCCCCTGGTCCAGATGGGCTCTCTACAACTTTTTACCAACATAATTGGGATATAGTGAAGGATTCTTTATTGGTGGTAGTGGAACAGTCTAGGGTAAAATAATACATTCCTTATAAAATAAATGCAACTTATCTTACCCTAATTCCAAAAAAGAAGGATGTTGAATTGTTTGATTCTTTTAGACCCATAAGCCTATGTAATATGGCTTATAATATTATTTCCAAAGTGATGGCGAATAGATTAAGGCCATTGTTAGACAAAATCATTTCAGAAGAGCAAGGAGGATTTGTGAAAGGGAGACAAATTCTGGATGGGATCATAGTAGCTCATGAAGTTATACATTCAACAACTTCAAGAAAAGAGAAAGCTATGATCTTAAAACTTGATATGAGTAAAGCCTATGATAGGGTTAAATGAGATTTTCTTTTTGCAATTTTAGATAAGTTTGGTTTTGGGAAGAAATGGGTTAGATGGATTAAAGCTTGTGTCTCTACAGTTTCTTATTCAGTGTTGGTCAATGGGTTAGTGATATAATATTTTAAAGCCAAGAGAGGCCTTAGACAAGGAGATCCTCTATCTCCTTATTTGTTCATTATTATGGTAGATGTTTTGAGTAGGAACTTAAATAAGGCTTACAAATATGGGCTTATAAGTGGACTTAAGGTTAGTAATAACATCGATAACATCACCCATCAATAGTTTGTAGATGATACAACCCTTTTTGGAAGGGCAAGGATAAATGAGGCCAGAGCTTTGAATAACTTTTTAAAAGAGTATGAAAGAGCTTCAGGGCAAAAAATTAAATAGGACTAAATCCAAAATTTACTTCCTTAACACTCCTGCTAATATCAAAGCAAGAATTTATAGGTTGCTTCAAATGGAGGAGGCAAATTTACCAACAACTTATCTAGGGATGCCTTTATTTGAGGGGAGAATGAGGATAGATTTATGGAATCCAGTTATTAGTAAAGTTCAAAATAAACTTCCAACTTGGAAAGGTAGATGGTTATCATTAGCAAGAAGAGTGCAATTAATTAAGTCAGTCTTACAAGCCATTCCAACATATTATATGTCATTGTATTCTATGCCAAAATCAATTGAAAAAAGTTTAATCTTTATTATGCGATCCTTTTTATGGTCAAGTTTACATGATAAAAGGAAATTTCCTTTGGTGAAATGGAGCAAGTTGTGTGATGATAAAACTAGGGGAGGTCTTGGTTTAAGAGCTCTTACAGATGCAAACTTAGCTCTTAGGGGAAAAGTTATCTGGAGATTGTACAAAGAGAGTCAAAGACAATGGGCAAGAATTCTTCTAAGTAAGTATGTTGATCCCAATGACCCAAGTTTAATATTTATTGCATTCTCTCTTCCAAATGGTTCTGCTCTTTGGAATGGTTTAAAAAATCTATTGATCTTATGATTAAAGGTTTAAGATGGGTGGTGGGAACTGGAGAAAAATTTCTATTTGGATGGATACTTGGTGTGATAAAAAACCACTCAATTTAGATCTAATTTTGAAACCTTGGATGAGATTACTTCAAGACAAATATGGTGATAGGGTTTCAAACATTTTGTACAAGGATCGAGAAGGAAGATACAAATGGAAAGAAGATTTTTTTACAAGTATACAAGACATTGATGCTAGGAGGCAATTGAGTAGAAAGATAACAACTGTGATTATTTCGAGGGGTGCCAAGGATAAATTGATTTGGGAGTTGAATAGCTCAGGAGAATACACAACAAGAAGTGGATATAATGTTCAACACCAACATAATAATAATATCACTAGAATATGGAGAGATATTTGGGATAGCCCAAGCATTCCTAAAGTCAAAATGTTTGTTTGGCTAGTAGGTCATAGAAGAATTTTATCCTGGGATAACCTTATGAAAAGGGGTTTTCATGGCCCCTCTCAATGTGTTTTCTGTAATAAGGAGGAGGAGAGTATTGACCATCTCTTGGGACATTGCTCAATAGTCTAGAATCTATGGCAATGGATTCTTAATATGTTTGGTAAATGCATGGTGATGAATAGCAGAATTGAAGATTGGTTAAAGCAATGGCAGAGCACTTATAAAAGTGAGGCTTTATAGATAATATGGGATATATCAAAAGATACAATACTTTGGACTATATGGCTAGAAAGGAATAGAAGAATATTTAAAGGAAAGGAAAGTAGTTTAGAGGTAATGAAAAAGAAGATATGTTTAGCCATAGAGGAGTCTAAACCAACCCTATCAACTCACCCAATCCCTAATTTGGAAGCAGAGAGTCTTGATAGATGGAGTCAAGTCATTAAATGGAATTATGATGTTGGGTACAAGAGAAGCAAAAATAAGGTAAAGAATATAAAGTGGAAACCACCAGATGTGGAGTGGGTTAAATTGAATTTTGATGGAGCATCTAAAGGAAATCCAGGACCAATAGGAGGAGGAGGAATAATTAGAAATAATAGAGGAGATATTTTGTCTCATTATGCTTTCAATAGTGGATTTAAGACAAATAATGAAGTTGAAGCTTGGGCAACTTTAGAAGGGTTAAAAATATGTAAACAAATGAAATGGAATAGAGTATGGATGGAAGGTGATTCTCTCATAGTAATAAATGCAATTTTGAGGAAAGCAAAGGCTCCATGGAACATACAAGAGATAATTGTGGAAATTCAAGATCTTGCTAAAGAGTTTGAAGAAATCAGGTTTACACATATATTAAGGGAAGGAAACAAATGTGCAGATAAGCTAGCCAATAGAGGGGTTTTGATTGAGGATCATGAAGTTAAATTCTCCTTTCCATGGTTAGAGGAAGTAGAAAGTTTAGTTGAAGTTGACAAGAAAATGTTGATTGCCTAAATCAATTAATGATTAAGATTTACTTTAATGTTTTCCATTGGTAATATCTGTTTTATTTTGTAACAATAATGTGTTTTCATTTAGACTATTTATTATAATTTTTGTGGTTGCACTTGTGTTTTAGGAAGGAAACTAGCAATCCAGATTTGGTAAAGTGGACTATGATAGTGTGATGTTTTGGAAATATTACTCTACTAAGATGCAAGGCATAGATAGTAGAGGTGAAGTTTTGGCATTGTGAAGGCTGCTATAGGAAAATGTCAAGAAAGATGCTAAATTCTAGAGTAATTGTATTCATACAAAGATTTGAAAAGATCCAAAAAATGAAAATCAAGAATTCAGACATTTTATGTAAAATGATGTAGGTTTCTAGCTATAGCATCTCAATTGAGATGAGAAGTGTATCTATTTGTAAACTCTCAAGCTCTAAAGAAGAGAGATGTAATTTGTCAAGGGTGGGGGACCCGAGTACAACCCCTTATTATCAAGCAAAAAAAAATTAAATAAATATTTTAAATATAAGATGTTAATTTTATTTAGTAAAATCAAATTTTATAAGGTAATTAGATGTAGATTTTATCTCTTAATAAAAATTATATCAATTAATTGATTGTCGAAAGATGATAGTTTGAAAAAAATGAGAACATATTTATAGAAAGGCAAACAAAGAATATTTTTGATAAAAATACAAGTTAAATTAGATTAATTAACCTAATAATAATAACAATGTAAGATTTTATTATTTTAATAATAATTGTTTTTTGGTTGGATAATAAGGGGTTGTACTCGGGTCCCCCACCCTTGACAAATTACAACTCTCTTCTTTAGAGCTTGAGAGTTTACAAATAGATACACTTCTCATCTCAATTGAGATGCTATAGCTAGAAACCTACATCATTTTACATAAAATGTCTAAATTTTTGATTTTCATTTTTTTGATCTTTTCAATTTTTTGTATGAATACAAATATTCTATAATTCAACATCCTTCTTGACATTTTCCTATAGCATCCTTCACAATACCAAAACTTCACCTCTACTATCTATGCATTGCATCTTAGTAGAGTAATATTTCCAAAACATCGCACTATCATAGTCCACTTTACCAAATCTAGATTGCTAGTTTCCTTCCTGAAACATAAGTGCAACCACAAAAATTATAATAAATAGTTTATATGAAAACACATTAATGTTATAAAATAAAGTAGATATTACCAATGGAAAACATTAAAGTAAATCTTAATCATTATTTGATTCAGGCAATCAACATTTTCTTGTTAGCTTCAACTAAACTTACTACTTCCTCTAACCATGGAAAGGAGAATTTAACTTCATGATCCTCAATCAAAACCCCTTTATTGGCTAGCCTATCTGCACATTTGTTTCCTTCCCTTAATGTATGTGTAAACCTGATTTCTTCAAACTCTTTAGCAAGATCTTGAATTTCCATAATTATCTCTTGTATGTTCCATGGAGCCTTTGCTTTCCTCAAAATTGCATTTATTACTATGAGAGAATCACCTTCCATCCATACTCTATTCCATTTCATTTGTTTACATATTTTTAACCCTTCTAAAGCCGCCCAAGCTTCAACTTCATTATTTGTCTTAAATCCACTATTGAAAGTGTAATGAGACAAAATATCTCCTCTATTATTTCTAATTATTCCTCCTCCTCCTGCTGGTCCTAGATTTCCTTTAGATGCTCCATCAAAATTCAATTTAACCCACTCCACATCTGATGGTTTCCACTTTATATTATTTACCTTCTTTTTGCTTCTCTTGTACCCAACATCATAATTCCATTTAATGACTTGACTCCATCTATCAAGGCTCTCTGCTTCTAGATTAGGGATTGGGTGAGTTGATAGGGTTGGTTTAGACTCCTCTATGGCTAAACATATCTTCCTTTTCATTACCTCTAAACTACTTTCCTTTCCTTTAAATATTCTTCTATTCCTTTCTAGCCATATAGTCCAAAGTATTGTATCTTTTGATATATCCCATATTGTCTGTAAAGCCTCACTTTTATAAGTGCTCTACCATTGCTTTAACCATTCTTCAATTCTTCTATTCATCACCATGCATTTACCAAACATATTAAGAATCCATTGCCATAGTTTCTAGACTATTGAGCAATGTCCCAAGAGATGGTCTATACTCTCCTCCTCCTTTTTACAAATAACACATTGAGAGGGGCCATGAAAACCCCTTTTCATAAGGTTATCCTAGGATAAAATTCTTCTATGACCTACTAGCCAAACAAACATTTTGACTTTAGGAATGCTTGGGCTATCCCAAATATCTCTCCATATTCTAGTGATATTACTATTTTGTTGGTGCTTTACATTATATCCACTTCTTGTTGTGTATTCTCCTGAGCTATTCAACTCCCAAATCAATTTATCCTTGGCTCCCCTCGGAATAATCATAGTTGTTATCTTTCTACTCAATTGCCTCCTAGCATCAATGTCTTGTATACTTGTAAAAAAATATTCTTTCCATTTGTATCTTCCTTCTTGATCCTTGTACAAAATGTTTGAAACCCTATCACCATATTTGTCTTGAAGCAATCTCATCCAAGGTTTCAAAATTGGATCTAAATTGAGTGGTTTTTTATCACACCAAGTATCCATCCAAATAGAATTTTTTCTCTAGTTCCCACCACCCATCTTAAACCTTTAATCATTAGATCAATAGATTTTTTAAACCATTCCAAAGAAAAACCATTTGGTAGAGAGAATGCAATAAATATTAAACTTGGGTCATTGGGCTCAACATACTTAGAAGAATTCTTGCCCATTATCTTTGACTCTCTTTGTACAATCTCCATATTACTTTTCCCCTAAGAGCTAAGTTTGCATCTGTAAGAACTCTTAAACCAAGACCTCCCCTAGTTTTATCATCACACACCTTGCTCCATTTCACCAAAGGAAATTTCCTTTTATCATGTAAACCTGACCATAAAAAGGATCACATAATATAGATTAAACTTTTTTCAACTGATTTTGGCATAGAATACAATGACATATAATATGTTGGAATGGCCTGTAAGATTGACTTAATTAACTGCACTCTTCCTACTAATGATAACCATCTACCTTTCCAAGCTAGAAGTTTATTCTAAACTTTACTAATAACTGGATTCCATAATTCTATCCTCATTCTCCCCTCAAATAAAGGCATCCCTAGATAAGTTGTTGGTAAATTTACCTCCTCCATTTGAAGTAACCTATAAATTATTGCTTTGATATTAGTTGGAGTGTTAAGGAAGTAAATTTTGGATTTTGTCCTATTAACTTTTTGCCCTGATGCTCTTTCGTATTCCTTTAAAAAGTTATTCAAATCTCTGGCCTCATTTATCCTTGCCCTTCCAAAAAGGGTTGTATCATCTACAAACTGTTGATGGGTGATGTTATCGATGTTATTACTAACCTTAAGTCCACTTATAAGCCCATATTTGTAAGCCTTCTTTAAGTTCCTACTCAAAACCTCTACCATAATAATGAACAAATAAGGAGATAGAGGATCTCCTTGTCTAAGGCCTCTCTTGGCTTTAAAAGATTTTGTTACTAACCCATTGACCAACATTGAATAAGAAACTGTAGAGACACAAGCTTTAATCCATCTAACCCATTTCTTCCCAAATCTAAACTTTTCTAAAACTACAAAAATAAAATCCCATTTAACCCTATCATAGGCTTTACTCATATCAAGTTTTAAGATCATTGCTTTCTCTTTTCTTGAAGTTGTTGAATGTATAACTTCATGAGCTACTATGATCCCATCCAAAATTTGTCTCCCTTTCACAAATCCTCCTTGCTCTTCTGAAATAATTTTTTCTAACAATGGCCTTAATCGATTTACCATCACTTTGGAGATAATCTTATATGCCATATTACATAGGCTTATGGGTCTAAAAGAATCAAATAATTCAACATCCTTCTTTTTTGGAATTAGGGTAAGATATGTTGCATTTATTTTATAAGGTATGTATTGTTTTACCCTAGATTGTTCCACTACCACCAATAAATAATCCTTCACTATATCCCAATTATGTTGGTAAAATGTTGTAGAGAGCCCATCTGGACCTAGGGATTTATCCTTATTAAAAGAGAAAAGAGCTAAATGAACTTCTTCTAGAGTAATAGGCTCCATCAGTTTCCTATTGTCTTCATTCGTTATAATTGAAGGAACATCTTGAAGAAGTTTATCATTAAGAACTTTAGTCTCCTCTGATCCTAGAATATTCTGATAAAAAGACTTTGCCTCTTTTCTAATTTCACTTTGATCTTCAATCCAAACCCCTTCTATTGATTTAATTCTACTAATTTTGGATGTTGATCTTTGTACTATAGCCATCCTATGAAAAAAATTTGTATTTTTATCTCCTTTTAACCAAGTCTATCTTGATTTTAATCTCCAAAATTTCTCTTCCTTACTCAAAATATTATGATATTCACTAAGCAACTCCCTTTCCTCTGAGCTTGGATTATTATGATCACCTTTTTAGAATTTTGAAAGTTTATCTTTTAGTTCTTCTTTCTTCTCAAAAATATTTCCAAAAGTGTTCTTGTTCCATTCTTTTAATCTAGATGTCATAGATTTAATTTGTTTTGGAAGAGCATACAACCCACCATTACCTAAAGAATTCCATGTTTGAGCTATCATATCAACAAATTGAGGATGGTCTTCCCACATCTGCTCATATTTAAAATATGATATTTTTTTGAATTCACTTACCACCATTTTAACTCTTATTGGCCAGTGATCTGAACCAATCCTTGTTAAGGTATTAATTTTAGCACAAGTTCCTTCATCTAGCCAATGATCTGAGAGAATGCATCTATCTAATTTTTTTGCTATTAGGTTCTGGCCTCTCCTATTGTTGGTCCATGTATAGTTGTCTTCTTCAAACTCAACCTCCCATAGATTATTATTTTGAATAAAAGTTGAGAAATCTCTCATACTTTGGGTTAATTTCCTAATTCCCCAAAATTTTCATCTAACTTGGTTATGGCATTAAAATCTCCTATGATCATGAATCGAGTTTCTTGGTCTTTACTTCTCATAAAGGCTTCAATCCCACTCCAAACTTCTAATCTACCTGATTGAGTTGTAGGTCCATAGATATTGATAAGGATGAAATGAATATCTGCAAAGTAGCAAGTGACTAAAGAGGCTATCCAATGCCTAGTTTTATGAATGGTTACACAAGAGGTTCTAGAAGGATTCCAACAAGTTAGAATTCCCCTTACCTCTCCTTTAGAATCCATAGCATCCCATTCACATCTTGCCCATACTACTTTCATAGTTTTTGAAACTTCTTTTGTCATTTTAGTTTCCTGGATACAAAGAATATCAGGCTTATTACTTAAACATAGGTCCCTGATACACCTCTGCTTTGAGGGGGCATTAGCACCCCTTATATTCCATGAGATGATAATCATGTCTCATTAGGGGCTTTGGCCCTACTTGCATATTACCAATATCATTTTGTTGTTTGGTAAAGAGAAGTTCAACCAACTTAGTTTGTGTTCCTTTCTCTATGTTTGCTCTTGCTTCCTTGGATCTTGCTTGATAATTTGAGGGTTTTCCTCTTTTTGCCTTACCTATATCAGGAGTAGGTCTTATTATTCTATTCCTCAATATTCTTTCACAATTTTTTTTTTCATCATATTTATCCTCTCCTGGCTCTACTATAGAAGCTTTTGACTTGTCCTACTCATTTTTTGGTATTTCCTTATTAATGGCAGAGGTATTAACTTCTAAAACTGCATTTTATTTACCAATTTTTTCTCTTGAATGGTGCATGGTACTTCAAGAGAGTCTTCAAAATCTGATGAGACACATTCCTTAGGTTCATCGAGAATGTTCTTCCTTAAATCAGGATCATACTGAATAGACGATTCCTTGTTAATATGTTGAAACTATTGTATTATGTCCTCTAAGTTTTGATCTACTTTTTCTTCATAGGCTAAAGCCTCAAAAGAGTTGGTATTTCTTCCAATATCCTTCCTTACTGGTCTCCATTATTTATTTTCTTTCATTTTTCTAGATCTATTTTTTGGAAGTTGAAAACCATCTTCATCCATAACCATTTGTAAGTTTCTCTTGCGGTTTTCTACATATGATTCTTGTTGGGCTCTTCTTAGGGCATGATCTCTCAATATGCCCCACCTCATGACATCTTCTACATCTAAAAGATATGTTTTCATAATCTATGGTTTGGGTCCACATCTTATCCCCATACTTAAGAATGATTGATTCTGGTAAAGCTTTACTTATATCAATCATGACCAATATCCGAGCATAAATAGCCAAGAATCCATCTTTTGTAGTATCTGAAATCTCAAGGAATTCTCCTAGAGTGTTGCCTATTGCCTTGAAGGTATCTATTTCCCAAAATTCAATGGGTAACCCAAACATCCTAACCCATACTGGTACTAGGGATAGATTTACATTTTTAGGTGAAAAGCCTTCATACTAGTGAGTAAGGAAGAGTCCTGCTCTTCCCATAAACCAAGGACCCCCTTTTAGGATTTTTTCTCTTTCTTCCCTAGAACAAAAAATGGCTAGGAAGAAACCTTTGGGAAGAAATGATAGAATCACTCATGGAGACTTCCAACTCCTATCAATCCATTTTCTCAAGGTTGAAGCCCCCACTAAATTTACCAAAAACCACCCTATCTTGGAGCAACGAGGATCTCTCTGAGGTGCGCTCACTAACCTCTACCACTAGAGATGATTCTAAGGATTTAACTATAAATCGGTCCATGGAAAGGAAACTAAAACTCAAAATCTATTGAAATTTATCAGAATGTCCTATAGCAAATATAATATTTGATAAAAACTTTATAATAATTTGCATGCAAAATTTCTAAGATAAAGAAAGGAAAAAAAACTTAGCTGAAAAATTCTATGTCCAGATAGAATGTCTTGCCTCACTGAAGTCCTAGCCCTTCATTGCTCTTCCCATCATCCGAACCCTAGCTGACAAATATTTGCAATTTCATTTTTCGCGACTTGAAAAATCATCATTGCCCTTGTTCCGGATGGTTGACTTCATAGGGTCGTATCTCCCTCAATATTGCTTGGATTCTTTCATATGACCACTCATTTTAAAGCTATTCAAATTCTGCACAAGTTGGTCCAAGAATCAACTGAATCGAATAACCCTTCATGAAGATATATGGCTCCTAAAAGATGAGATATTTTTTAGAAAAAACCCTAATCCTTCACGAAGCAATTATATTATTATTTTAATAAGAATGATCCTAATGAAAACTACACATAATTTATTAAAAAATTAAACTAATTAAAATTAAAATAAAAAATGATGTAATATGATTAAAACTTGGCTTTAAAACTTTCAATCCTTAATATACACAAAATAAAATATGATTTTCAACTAATTTAATTTATTAATCTTTTTTTGCTAGATAACAAGGGGTTGTACTCGGGTCCCCCACCCTTGACAAATCACAACTCTCTTCTTTAGAGCTTGAGAGTTTACAAATAGATACACTTCTCATCTCAATTGAGATGCTATAGCTAGAAACCTACATCATTTTACATAAAATGTCTGAATTCTTGATTTTCATTTTCTGGATCTTTTCAATTTTTTGTATGAATACAAATATTCCAGAATTTAGCATCTTTCTTGATATTTTCCTATAGCAACCTTCACAATGCCAAAACTTCATCTCTACTATCTATGCATTGCATCTTAGTAGAGTAATATTTTCAAAACATCGCACTATCATAGTCCACTTTACCAAATTTGGATTGCTAGTTTCCTTCCTGAAACACAAGTGCAACCACAAAAATTATAATAAATAGTTTATATAAAAACACATTAATGTTACAAAATAAAGCAAATATTACCAATGGAAAACATTAAAGTAAATCTTAATCATTATTTGATTTAGAAAATCAACATTTTCTTGTCAACTTCAACTAAACTTACTACTTCCTCTAACCATGGAAAAGAGAATTTAACTTCACGATCCTCAATTAAAACCCCTCTATTGGCTAGCTTATCCACACATTTGTTTCCTTCCCTTAATATATGTGTAAACCTGATTTCTTCAAACTCTTTAGCAAGATCTTGAATTTCCACAATTATCTCTTGTATGTTCCATGGAGCCTTTACTTTCCTCAAAATTACACTTATTACTATGAGAGAGTCACCTTTTAGAAAATATATATGTAAGATTTTTTAAATGATGTAAATATTATCTTTTTAAGTAATTTTAAAAATTGTGTTTTTCTTACAACATGTATGTCCCATACATACGTATTAATCATTTAGTTTTTATTTGGAACTTAGTAATACATTTTGTTAATTGACACATTTTATCTCATACATTCCCTACTTTGGTTGTCTTATGATGTAATCAAATTCAATACATATAAACACAATACCTTTTGTTAATCTCCTAGAAATTGGATCAATTTGATGGAGCTTCTAAAGGTAATCCTTGTTAGTGTATATTACATTATTTGGTACATGATAATGTACCACCTTGGGTATATCTTTAGATGATGAGAGTGTCCTAGATTAGAGTGTGAGTATTTACTTTAAGCAATGCAATAAATGCACAAGTATTATTATAATGCACAAAGTATTTAATAATGTAAATGTGTATAATAGTCTATGTGCACATGGTTCCATAGAGTAGGAAAGTGAAGAGTCTCAAGAAGAGTGAAGACCAAAAGTAATCCATATGAAGAGTCACATTCCACTATATATGTCTATGTGTGTGTGTGATACAATGTAGAGTGAGAGTGTGTGGAAATATGGTGTATTATAGATATTTATTCTATTAAGATACTATTTTTGTGAGTATTTGTTAATGGTATTTTTATGAGTTGTTGCAAAAGTTATTTATGAGTTTTATATCTTTAGAATATTTCCATTGACTTATATTTCTTACAACTTTATTTTAGATATTGTGGTTATTTTGCATTAAGTATTAAGCATTTAAAGCTAACAGTGGTATCAAAACCACAAGGGATATTGATAGGAGATAGGGAGGGCCACAAGGGAGATTGGGAGGAGATAGGGAGATTTCATTTATAGAAATTGAAAGTTGTAGTTTCACTAGAGTCTTTCCACAGGGTTTCAAAAAATCTCATGAAGACTAGGACTTAGCATAAATTTATTTCCACTAGATTGAAGAATAACTAGTGAAGTTTATTGATATTATAATTTTGAATATTTGGATGTATTTGGTTGCTATTGTCTAAGTTTTTTTATAAAAAATTAGTTCTTAGAAGTTGAGAAGCTTCCTACAATAGATAGAGAAGAATTCACCTTCGGTTGCCTAAAATTCTATGTGCTTCCCTCGTACGGGGATTAGTTTTGAGTTGCATCAAAAGAGTAGACATTGAAGATTAAGGAGGTCCAAGAAAGAGGTCCCATTGAAGATTGAATATTGAGGAGACCCAAGAAAGAGGTCCCCATTGAATATTGAAGACTATAGATTGAAGATTAAGGAGATCCAAGAAAGAGGTCCCCATAGCAAATTGAAGGAAGAAGAGAGAAAGAGACTAGAGAAGCTCTATTGAAGATTGAAGAAAGAGGAGACTTGAGAGAAGAGATCTCCATTGCAAATTTGAGAAAGGAGATAGAAGATTGAAGAATTTGTAAACCCAAGAGAAGAGGTTTTAAGTGAATTTGGAAGGAGTACGAAGAAGGCTAGAGAAGCCCTATTGAGAAAGTTGAAGAAGTGCCCATTGGAGAAGATTTAAAGAAACTTTGAGAAAGAAGAAAATACTGAAAAGAGGTAATCACATAAAATTTGAAAAAAATATTATCATTCAACAACAAGCCCAAAAGGATTTGTGAAACTAATTCAAGGAGAAGATTTTTGACAAGAAGTTTGTCAAATTTGAGAAAGTGATTTTTGCAGACTTCAAGACATTCAACTTCTTGAAGAAGAGGCCAAAAAATAGGCCAAATTCAAAAATAAAATTTAGCGAGAGCTAAGGAGGAGAAAGAGGATATAAGAGACCACCAAATTGATAAGTTTGAGGACAACATTAAGATTTTGAAGGCTGATTTGTGAAGGAGGAGATTGCAAGTTTTTGGGGTAGAATTTGAAGAGTTTCACGATAACAAGACATAGGAGGAGAATTTGGTTATTGAAGACTTTAGTCTTCAATAAGGGTCTTCATCCTGTATTTTTAATCAACCTGCATCATCAGGAATGAGTGAGCTGAGGTTTAGCGGGTGCGACGGGAGTGAGGGTTTGAATTTTTTGGGTAGGAATCTCAGCTAAGGTAGGAAAGGTAGAGCAGGTACAGAAGGGGCAGGTGGGAACTGTTGACAATTTTGTCACATTTCACAATGGGGTAGAAAATTAAAACTTTGTACAGTGTTCTTTGTTGTAAAGTATTTCTGTCGGTTGTTTTTTGGAAATATTTGTAAGTTGCAGCAATTTTGGCTTTCCTTGTCACCCCTTTGTACATAAGATGAAGAAGAAAGAACCTCGCTGCCGAACGAGCTAGGGAAGACAGCTTCGCCAAAAAAATGAAGAGAAGTATGAAAAGAGCTTCGCACCCGAAGCATTTCCAGTAATTGCTTCGGGAAAAAGTTGGTGAAGCGGCGTTACCGAAGAAGAATACGAGGAAAGCAAAAGAGCTTCAGGCCCGAAGTTCCTCAAAAAACTACTTCGGGCGAAAAGGTTGCGAAGCAGCATTGCCAAAACAGAAATTCTTGCAAGGCATAAAGAAGAGCTTCGCACCCGAAGCAGTTCTAGAAACTACTTCGGGCAAAAGTTTCGCGAAGCAGAATCCAAGCAGCATTTCAAAAGAACAGCCATGGACCGAATTAGCCAAGGCAAGAAAAACCACTTCGGGCCCGAAGCATTTCAAAAGGCAGCTTCGGGCGAGTTTTTTGCAAAGCAGTTTTGTCGAAGGAAAAATGCGAAGGAAGAAGAATGAAAACTACTTCGGGCCCGAAGCATTTCAAAAGGCTACTTCGGGAAAAGGTTTTGCGAAGCAGAATTTGAAGGAGCGCAACACTAAAGACACTTCGCCAAAAGGCCGCCGACGCATCCACTTCGGACTCTGGCGCCAACGAATCATTTCTACTTCGTCGAAGGTCATTGCGAAGCATCTGCTTCGGCCATCTTTCATGCGAAGTACTTTCACCCGAAGTAGTGACAGCCATAAAGAATGCAACATCTTTTGAAGGCAATTGCTTCGGCCGAAACCTTCCCGAACCTCAGTCTTGAAAGAGGATCGCAGCGAAGCATTTCTCCAAGGCATCAGCGAAGTAATTTTGTCAGCGAAGCGACGAAGAATGAAGAGGCCCATTTTGCGAAGGAAATATGCTTCGGCACTCACGCCCCCCGAAGCAGTTTTGTGAAGCTCCATTTTGCGAAGTACAAATCAAGGAGGGGTTATTGCTTCGGCACAAGTCCATTGTGAAGCAAAGCGCTTCAAGGGCACGAGTTCCAAGCCGGGTATTTTCTCGAGGCGATCAAGTGCCTCATAAATGCATTTTTACGTGCCCGGTAAGACCGCTGCCCATTTTTGGCAATTGGAAATGAAGTATCAGTTCCAGAAGGAGAGCCCGACAAGCATGGTAGTCACTCGAGCACCGCACCCAAAAGCCGAGGACGCTCAAGCGGCCCATTAATGCGTATTTCCCTGGTTGACCCGATCGCAGCTATTAATTTTGGCAAAGGATATGAAAGCTCAGTCACGAGGACCGTAGAGGGCCAACTTCTCAGCTTTCGAGGATGTACTTCGCCATTCTATGTAATAATGATTCAGAGGGTCGGGTCCTCTATAAAAACCCAGGCATTGTAATGAAATAAGGGGGGAACTATCTGCTAGAAAGCTGCTGTAACTTGATGTCCTGCGATTAATACTAAAGAGCTTTGGGCTCAATTTCTCTCTTTTATGCTGCCTTCTGTGCTTGATTCTTTTGTCTTTCTTCATTTGTATACCGAGACTCGAACCCTGAATCCGATGTGCGATTGGGGACTGCACCCTGAAACTCGCCTGAAGGATACATAGGAGAGGAAAAATGCTATATTGGTTTTCTTTTATGCTGCCTAGGTGGGTTGTGGTTTCTGTTACATTCACTTGTCCTAATCGTCTTTACTCTGAACCCTGAATTTCGATGAAAGGGAGAAGGAGAATCCCTGTGAGCTCGCCCAGAGGATACATAGGAAGGTTAATGTGGCATTTCTTTCATTTATTCTTGGTGTTCCTTGCTGCTATTCAAGTTGTTAGTTAGTGATCGTGCTTCCTGTTCTCTCCCACCTTAAATCACCGATCTCTCTTCCCTTACCCCTTTTTATTTCTTTCTCTAACCCTAACTCCTTTTATCTCTTTCCTGCACCCTTATCTCAAAACACCAAAGTAGTTTAGCATAGGAGCCGACCTTTCTCCGGAGATTGGCATGAGGGGCATCTCTTCCCTTCGGCCTTTCAATGTTGGTCCAGGTCTAGGGCGCATACATTTACCCAAAATCCTTTCCTAGGCAGATTTGATGACCAACAGTTTTTGGCACGCCCGATGGGACCAAGGTCCCATATTTTAAGCGCAAATCTCAAACCCGTCTTCACTGGGGCCACTAGTTCTAACCAGTTCCCGATGTGACCCGATCAGTCTCACCTGACTAGTGGTAGTGAGAACCGATGCTCTCATTACCAAAAGACTCTTAGCATCTGGCGACTCTGTTTACCCAAGAATATTTAAGTCATAAAGACCAGTACCAAAGTCTGTGCCTTCATGCAAACAAGATGGAGAGTTAGGAATAGAGGAGAGGAAACTGAGTTCTTTGAGTTAGATATTGATGCCTTTGGGGAATGATCTAGGTTAGTTACCCCCGAGTCACTATTACATGGAACATCCTCGCAAGAGGCCGCTGTTGACGAGCAAGGCTTAATTTTTGATAGCACAATGGCTAGCTTTCCTCTTAATCCTCCCAACTCATCGAAGCATCCTAGTGCCTCCATTCCTATTAGTCGTCCTATTAGCAATCAAGGAGGAGCTTCGAGGATTCCTGTTTCTCAAAATCTAGGAGCAAGTATGGCACAACAACAACAACAATAACAACAACAATAACAAATGCAACAACAATCGCCACCTAGGTGGTTCCCGTCATGGGATTCTTTGTCACCACTAAATCTAGCGGGACAAGGGCAAGTGTCGCCCGTTGTTGTAAAGAAGATCCCAACGTTTGATGGAACTGGGAAGACTGCTCTGGAGCACATCCAGGACATAATCTCTCTGGCAGTGATCCACGACATCATAGAGGAACAAGTTATGGTAAAGCTTCTGGTTCTTTCCCTTAGAGGAAAACTCCTCTACTGGTATAGATCTTTACCACCCGGTACTATTACGGGATGGGACCAGTTAGCCGGGCAATTGATGCAAGGTTTCAATGAGTCCTCCGATCCTACCTCTCTCCTGCATCAGTTCACCTCAATCTAGAGACATCCACAAGAAGAGATCGTAGACTTCAACGTTAGGTTCGCTCGAACCTGGCAGAGAGTACCAGCTGGACTTCGGCCAATCGACGAGGCTACAACATACTATTTCCTTCGGGCTTTCAACCCTGATATCAGTATCATGGTAAGATATTCCAACATCAATACTTTTCTCGAGTTGTATGGGTTAGCCAAGAAGGCAAAAATGGATTTGATAGCTATGGGCAAGCTTCCCCAAAGGATGTCGATGCCCATACTTCTTGAATTCCCTCAATCCCCATACGTGAGCGTAGCTGCTTCGCAGATCTCTGTAACCCCTACACTCCCGGTCTCATCTTGGAACCCGAATCCTATTGTGTCTCAAATTACTGCTCCACAAATTCACTTTCCCACATTTTCAACTCCGTAGCCTACTGTCACTTCGGCATTCCCTGTACTGCCAGCACCACTTCAACCCCCTGCCTTACCTCCAATACCAACAATGGCTTCATTGCCACTCGTTCCAAAAGTCGATGATATACAAGCTAAAATTCTTCAAGAGATGCAGTCTCTGAACTCCACAGTTCAGACGTTGTCCAACGACATGACCATTGTGAAGAAGAAGCAAGCGCAACAAGAATTCCTATCGAGAAGATCTTATCCTACACCTGCGCTTACCAAAGATCAAGCAGTCCAGCAAGGGAAGGCTTCGGTGAGAAATGCTGCGATCGATGAAGCTCCGAGCACTTCTGATTATGTGTATTGGTGCTCTACGTGCAATGATCCGCATGAAGAGAATACTTGCATGTTGCACCAACACTATGTTCAAACGCTGGCGAGTAGTAGTCATGGCGGTCAAGTCAACGTCATCAAGCAAATGAGTCAGAACCTGGCGATTGGCGAAGAAGAGCCGGTCGCAGTGCTTACCAGAGGAGGAAAGAAGGTGATAGAAGTGGATGCTACTCAGATGGCTCCTTTAAAAGTACATGCTCGACCCGAGAAGGGACAATCATCTTCTTCGGCCCCGAACGAAGCTCCTCCGCCTGCACCGATCAAAGAAAAAGCTCAAAAGGCTTCTGTCGAACCACCTCAGGCAGAAACTAAAGAGCAGGCTAAGGAAAAGCTCAAGTTTCCTTCACTGACTAAGCGACAAAGAGTTGAAGCTACGAAGCAGTATCGCACTAGATATGAGCCGAGAAAGGAACCCGAGGTGCTCAGTTCCCTGACTTACAACATTGTAGAGGAGTTAAAGAGGATCCCAGCCAAGATTAGCTTGTACGATGCACTGCAACTACCTGGGCAAGTAGACCTGCTGCAAGAATCATTGAAGATGACTAAAGCAAAAAAGGCAGCACCACTTGCTCTTGTGCAGACCCTATCCACATCCATTACGGGGAAGAATAGACCACCTCCGTTCTACCTGTCTCTGCAGATGGAAGGGTATATTGTACATAACTGTATGATCGACTCTAGGGCTGCGACAATAGTCATGCCGAGAGCAGTCTACGAAGAAATAGGGATGGAATATACGTGAAGCAGCCATGGCGTACTCCAGTTGGATGGTTCCCCAGTGAAGACTATAGGAGTGATCAAAGACATTCCTATTCGACTACATAAGATGCCTCAGATCACGGTCATACAAGAGGTAGTAGTCATCGAACTGGAGCCATACTTCAGTATGTGCTTGTCAAGGGAATTCACAGCAAAGCTGGGTGGATATCTGTCCATGGATTACTCTCATCTGGAGATTCCATTCAAAGGAAAGAAGGTGAAGATCTACAATGAAAAGCCTTCTTCTTTCCTTGTGCAGAATATTTCTGAAGAAGAAAGCAACGATCCAGTGAATGCAATAATGGAGGGAGTAGAGCAGGTGGACCTGGTCGAGGAATCTCTTGCGCAACTAAGTTATGAAGATGAGTTCTCATTGGCAGACTTTAATGCCATGGTAGAAACCGAGATAGGATGTTATGCGATCGCCAAGCCTGAGAAACACACCCAACCAGAGAATAGAACAAGTGCCCAAGAAGGACTATGGAAGTTGTTCTTCGATGGTGCCCGATGTAAAAATGGTGTTGGGGCAGGGATTCTTCTAGTATCACCATCCGGAGAGCAAAAGGAGTATTGCTACCGGTTGACATGGAGCTGCACCAACAATGCAGCAGAATATGAAGCATTATGCCTAGGACTCAAGAAAGCTGACAAGTTAGGCATAAAGCACCTCCAAATCTTTAGAGATTCTGAACTGGTATGCAACCAGGTCACAAACAGGTGCTCTTCAAAAAAGCATTATTTAAAGTCGTACCGCAATAGGGTATGGGACTTGTTTGACCAGTTCGAGTCTCTCAATCTGCAGTCCATCCCACGAGAAAAGAATCGACATGCTGATGTTCTGGCATCCATCGCAGCCAAGTACTCTCCAACAGAAGACATGGTGCACAAGCCCAAAGCTATGAGGATAATCTACAGACCCTCTGTCCCGGACAGAGACCTACACTGGCAAGTCTTTGACAATGATGAGCAGATTGTAAATTTCATGATTCAAGAAGCCGCCACAGTCGAAGACAGAAGCTCTGACGAAGAAGAAGATGAAGCGCTGGTTCAATTGAAGAATAACCACGTTCCCAAGGGACTGATCACCCTTGAAAGCCTCTTTGATCAGAATGATCGAGCACTCTCTCATATGATCAAAGTCAATGAAAAGCAGTATCAAGATTTAGAGCTTGAACCTGGAAAAGCAATAAAAGTTGGAACCGACTGCACTTCGAAAGAGATAGAACAGATCCGGACTCTGTGCAGAAAGTTTCTCGACATAATTGCTTGGTCCTACCAAGACCTCAGAGGATACGATCGACGGCTGATCCAACACACAATTGAATTGCAGGAGGGGGTCAAACCCTTTCGACAAAAGCAAAGGCCGGTTAACCCGAAGATCGAGGTCCTGATGAAGGCCGAACTTCTGAAAATGCTCGAAGCAAAGATAATTTATCCCATCAAGCATTCTTCTTGGGTAGCGAACCTAGTCCCCATCAGAAAAAAGAACGGAGATATACGGTTATGTGTGGACTTTCACAACCTGAACCAGGCCTCTCTCAAAGATCACTATCCTCTTTCGCAAATCGATCAGATCTTGCACTCAGTGGCTGGAGCTCAACGCTTCTCCCTGCTCGATGGCTTCTCCGGATACAATCAGATCTGGGTCAGGGATGAAGACCAGCATAAAACAACGTTCACCACCAAGTGGGGAACATTTGCTTACCAGCGAATGCCATTTGGCCTTTCGAATGCTGGTGCCACTTTCCAGAGGGCGATGGATCTAGCTTTTGGCCAGCTTCTGAATAAGGTTATCGTCATCTACCTAGATGACATGACCATTTTCTCCCAAAAAAGGGAGGATCACCCCGTACACCTACAACAAATTTTTGAAAAATGTCGAGAATTTGGCATATCAATCAATCCGAAGAAGTCCATATTCGCAATCAGCGAAGGAAAATTGTTGGGACATGCGATATCAGAAAAGGGTCTCGCTGTAGATCCCGACAGAGCCGAGGCTCTAACGAAGCTCCCACTCCCAACAGACAAGAAAGGACTTCAATATTTCTTCGGCCAGATCAACTTCGTGAGGAAGTTTGTCCCCGATTTCGCCCAAGTTATCAAGCCAATGTCTGATATTTTGAAGAAGGGCACCGAATTCATCTGGATGGAAGAAAGAAGGGAGGCATTCGAAGAGATTAAGGCCCGAATCGCTCAGGCGCCGGTCCTGGTCAACCCTGACTACAGTCAAGATTTTATCCTGTATGCCATAGGGGAACCCGAAAGCTATGCTGCGGTCCCCGACACAAAAGGGGGAAGACGGTGAAGAGCGTCCCATCGCGTTTCCGAGCCAGGTGATCAATCCCCATGAAGAGAAATACAATTTCATAGAGCGTCGAGTGCATGCGATAATGAAGTCTCTCAGGAAGTTCAAGCAGTTCATCTCCCAGAGTCGGGTTACGGTCTTTGTCATTCACCCCGACGTGCGCAATTTCATCATCCAAGGAGAATTGGGAAGCAAGAGAGCCGGTTGGGTGAACAAGATACAGGAGTTTGACATTGAGATCAAGCCCACAAAACTGGTTCACGGTCGCGCATTGTGTCAAGAATTGGCGAAGAGCGCAGCGGCCGAAGCAACAGAATCTCAATGGGATGACTCGCCATCCGAAGGATGCTTCGCAAACCATGAAGAGGATGAAAAGGACTGGGTCAGTGAAATAGTCGAATACTTCAACACTGGCAGATGTCCTTCGCATCTAAATGCTTCACAACGAAGGCATTTCAGGATTCGGTCTTCCCGATATACTTTGCGCCCCGAAGGCCTATTTTTCAGGAACATTGATGGCGTCCTCCTTAAATGCATAAAAGATGATGATAAAAGGAGAGTCTTGGGAGAATTTCATTCAGGACTATCTGGAGGTCACTTCACAGGGAGAACAACGACGTTGAAGATCATCAAAGCGGGTTATTATTGGCCCACACTCTTTGTCGATGCCTTCGCAGTTTGTCGCAGGTGCGAGCAGTGTCAGAAGTTCATCGGCCGAAGCAAAAATGCTTCGATGCCTCTCCAACCGATACAAGTAGAGACGCCCTTTCAACAATGGGGGCTGGATTTCATAGGGGTCATATCGCCGAACTCCTCCGCTGGACATAAGTTCATACTGACTGCGACTGACTACTTCACCAGGTGGGCCGAAGCGATCCCTACAAAGCACGCAGATCAAGAGACTGTCATAGCCTTCCTAGAAGGGTTTGATCACCAGGTTCGGCCTCCCCGAAGCAATCATCACGGACAATGGTCCTGGCTTCACAGGCACCAAAATCAATGAATTCCTCTACAGATATGGGATATATCATAAAGTATCCTCCAATTACTATCCACAAGGCAACGGCTTGGCAGAATCCACCAACAAAACCTTGTTGAGGGTGTTAAGGAAGCTTATAGAGCAAAACAAAAGGACTTGGCATCTTCTTCTAGATCGGGCCTTGTGGGCCGATCGAATTTCTATCAAGAAGTCGATCAAGACTTTGCCTTATGCCTTGGTCTATGGCAAGGAGGCCATCTTGCCCACCCATGTGGAGATCCCTGCACTGCAGCTATTAGAAGAAGAAGATGGAGTTAGTCCAATGGAAAATAGATTAGCTCAGCTGTTGCAGCTAGAGGAAGATCGTGAGGAAGCCTACCAGAACTTCGCTAAGCATGCTCAGGTCACCCAAGATTGGTTCAAGAAGAAATCATCCGATCGCACGTTCAAGGTGGGAGATCTGGTATGGAAATGGGACTCCTGGAAGGCCAAGCCTGGGAATCACGACAAGCTGGATGCCTTCTGGGATGGGCCGTTCGAAATTGTGAAGGTGAACTCGGCTAACTCTTTCATCCTCAAAGATGCAGATGGCCAGGTTTTGTCGATCTCTGTCAATGGTCTTCATCTGAAGACTTTTCATCGCTGAGGTAAAACTCTTGTAAAAAAAAAAAATAAAAATATGTGTATATAGACTTTTGTATATATATTTGTTTTCATTTGTGTATATACGACCTGTTCCGAGATGCAAAAGCCAAGAACTACACTCCAAAATCTCCTTCGGGGATTTTAAATGCGAAGTAGCAGTTGCAAGGAGGTTCGCTGCGAAGCACTTTACCCTCAAAAGGGCCGAACCAAAGTTCAAACGAAGGCACGAAAAGAGCTTCGCACCCGAAGCATTTCCAGCAGCTACTTCGGGCAGAAGTTTTGCGAAGTAGATTTTAAAAGGGGCTTTTGCGAAGCAGTTTTCAAGAACACAATCTTCGGTAGGCGGTCCTTGCAAAGCGCGGCGAAGGAGAAGTACTTCGGGCCCGAAGTGTCAAAAGGCGGCCCGCACCAAAGGTTCATCGTGAAGCATTTTCAATGTTGTTTTTTACTTCGTCGAACCAATAACGCGCGAGTCGGGAGAATTTAAAATGTGCCTTAAAGAACGTGCAGATGACAACCGTGAAAAAGGTTCAAAGCGGGTGAATTTAAGGCAAAAAGTGGTGGAGCACTTCCCGAGGCGATTTAGTTAGAAAAAAAAAGAAAAGCTCGCGCCCAGGTACGAGGTGGCAGCAGGTTGCTTCTCCAATACAAAGTGTAATCATCGAAGCGTGTGGCCCTGTGTACCACGTCGCTGCAGAATCAATTAAAGGATACGACAACCTCCTCCGTCCGAGGTGTAAATTTAATTTTAGTAGGTGCCATAAATTCAGGTGGTTGCCTTTTTAGGTTATAAAATGCGAAGTCCTAGCAAGAAGGAGGTTATTTATCCATCAGTTCGAGCTAGACTAAGAGCCTTCAGTTACTCTGCAATTCCCCTGCCCTTTGCATCTAGCCGTTCGCATTGAAGCTCTCTGTATCAAGGACTCTGCCGCCATCATTTTCAACATGGGAAAGAAAAACTCCAAGGAGAAGGGGAAAGAGCCCGAGGTTGCAGGCCCTGAAAAAACAAAGAAGGGCAAGGAGGAGAAAAAGTGTACTCCAAAGAAGCTAAGTCTCCCCCCTCGCCCCGAAAAGCAGCCAATAGAAGAAGGGGACGACTCGGAGGAGGAGCAGCTTGTAGAACCACCAATTGATGGGTGGGAGAAGATTAGAGACACACAACTCTCTAAGGGTGTGTCCGACCTCCGACGCACCATAGAGTTTATGACAAGCAGACTCACCCCAGAAAATAAGAGAGTTGCTGCATATTACTCTCAAATTTACTGGTTTTTAACCCCGCCTGCTCACCATTGTCCCGAGCTAATCTATGCTATCGCACAAAATTACCAGCCTGCATCCAGGCAAGTGTTGGACGCTTCGGGTCACAAATTGTTTTCCATCCTGAAGGAAGATGTACAAGCAGCCTTCGCACCACAACAAGGTCCGCCCAAGGGCTATTCTGTTCGCAATGTCATCTTAAGCGAACAAATGGAGAGATTCACCTCTAACAGCTACATATTGAAATTCCTGCGCGAGAATCTCAAGAGCGGGCTACCTTCAAACAAGCTGCCCCAGATGCCCTTACCCTTGGCGGCCTTCAAAAACATCGATATTTTCTCCATCATTGCATGGGTGGCGGGCTTGTCAACAGATGCTTCAGTGCAACCCTGGCAGGTGTCTTTGGCCGAATGTATTTTGAGAGGGGAATTTTATGCCCCCGACGCTTCAAGACCAAACACCAACCCAGTCTTCTTTGACTGGGCGGAATGGGTGGCCCGAACCTTGCACACAAGGCTCACCAAAATGAAGAATTCGGCAACGGGCCAGTACTTCGCACCCTGCTCTTTCCTTGTCTGGTTGTTTTTCTACCAGGTTCATAAGCGATTCCCCCATATCGCCATTTCTCCAAGCGGCGAGGATGGAAATCCTCTATCGATGTACCAATGGACTCCCCTCCTATTGAGGACAGAGTCCTATTATTCTTTTAACCAACAATTTTTGGGACCCGCTATGCATTTGTTGAAGGGTTCTTGCCCTCGGGTCCCCCTCAGTTTGAGAGATAGAGTGGTGCAGGAAAAAAAGGAGATGTTTTCCAATTGACACAGGGCCTGGTGATTCGCCTGTTCGGTTTCATAGGGAAGCCCTTCCTGTTACCAGTCTACCCCTCCGAATATCAGTTCGCATTGGAAGTCGCTCGGTAGAGCGACTCTACAAATTCAGTGTACGACCACGGTCGAAAATGGGCACATACCTGTGACTTCCCCTTCAGGATGGGCGTAATCGAAGTCTTTGCCCTAAAATAGAATGTTTTCCTAGAGGAAAAGCTTGCCGATTTTGGCCTACTCCAGATTCCTCAACAATGGCTCTATGATCCCTTGGGAGTGATGAGGGATCACTTAAAATTCAAGAATTTCCACATCTGCCCCCACCCCGAAATTGTGGAACAAAGGAATAATCCCAATGGGAAAGATCTGGAGTGGCATTTGGAGAGGATGAGGACATTGCCTCCCCGGCATGAGTTCTACCCCATGGAGGTCGAGTTCGACCCTGATCAGTACCCCCTCCCAACTCCAAGCTCCACATTTTGGAGAAAGGCAAAGGATGATTTAAAGGAGGAATTGAAGAATTGGAGCGAGGAAAAGCTTCGGGAGTGGTGGATAATGAGAGTCCATCGCCAAAAAATGAACTCTTATGGACTCTTGGCATCGGATAAAGACTTCGTGGTTCTTTATGAAACCAATGTTGAAACTTGGAAGTCTATATCCTTTGCAGATTTTGTTCCCCCAGCTACCCCAGGATCAAGCGAAAGCCCAGGAGGAGCTAAAGATGCCTCGAAAGAAGAGGAAGAAGTAGAGGCCGAAGCTACGCCAACGACACTACCACAAGGACCATCGGAGATCCATGACACAAGCACCGAAGAGGCAGAGCAACCATTGGAGAGAAAGAAAAGAAAGAGGCAAGAGCAAATTCAAGTGCCTCCGAGCCACCCAAAGCGACCTCGCACGAAGCCCGCAAGTACTCCTGCCGAATCACCTACATCGGGCCTGGCTGAAGCAAAGGTCGAAGATGCGGGGCCACCAAGTGCTGAGATGGTCCCCGATATAGACGTCATTGATGTGGAGGAGCTCCTCCAACAAGAAGGAGACCCCGAAGTAGAAGTTGTGGAGGTCGGGAGTGTTGAAGCCCAAAAGGAACAAGAGCCAATCACCCAGGATGTCACCACGGCCGCTCTGCCAGGAGGGCACGCAGGTATGCACTCTCTTCCTTTCGCCTTGGTCTCCGACACGTCCACTGTGGTCCCGATTGAAGGTCCTCATCAATCTCTCCCTCCCCTACAAGGTCAATCACCCACTCAAGTACTGCCCATTGCCAGTCCAACCCTGCATAGCTCCACTCCACCCGAGTCGTCTGACCAGGACAAGCCTGTTGAAACCACTTCGCCCACCCACTCCGTTGTTCCTTCAGTCCTAAGTCAAGGCGAAGGTAGTGTTCCAACGTCGAGCCCCGTAGCCCACTCCCCCATCACTCACAACATAGTCCCGCTTGCCAAAGCCCCTGCTACACTCGTCTCCGAACCGTCTAGGGAATCATTCCCCGTTAATTCTTTATATTTGTTCACACCTTTGGCTGGAGATCCAACCTTTTCTGAAATAGATCTATCTTTAATAAAGGAATGCCCCTTAGCCGAGAAGCTACTCTTAGCTCGACAAAACACAGAGAAAATGTTGAAGGAGGCAAGGAAGAAAAGAGGGCGATCTCTGGCCCAAGTTGAAAAATGTGTTGTCTTCGACTTGAAGGGTGGAAAGTTACATAAGGTGAAGAAGGTCCCTAAGGTCCAGAAGCCTCTGGATGAAATGACTCCAGCTGACTATGATTACCAGGAGAAGACCAAGGACCTGGAACATTTGAATATAGATAATGAATCCGCATCCATGCATGTTGGGATCGAGACTTTCCGAGCGCATGCAAATATTGCCAATCAACGCAGGTTTGAAGCAGAGAGCGCCAACATCAAGTTGGAGGAAGAGCTGGCTAGAATCCGCTCTGAGCTGGAGGATTCATAGGAGCAGTGTAAACTAATGAAGAAAGAAACACATGCCCTGAAATAACAGATACTACAATTGCAGTCTTCGACTGAGCACCAAGCACAAAAATAGGCCGAAAATGAGCTAAAAGCAAAAGAGCTCGAAAGCAAGATCTTGCAAGCTCAGCAGCAATTGTTCGAAAAAGCAAACCTGGAGCTGTTCGACAGGGGCAAAATCAAGGAAATTCGCTCACACTTGCTCAAAGGTTTCAGATCGCGGGCCTCCAGTGCCCTATCGACTTTAATCTATGTCATCGAAGCCCAGTATGCCATTGCTAAGAAAGGGCCAATAGTAGATGAAGTTATACAGAAAATCAAAAGGCGACTCAAGCTGGCGTTTGAAGTCCAAAGTATTAGATATCAGGACCTGCAGGTTGCTGCTATGAGTCGAACGGCTAGGGATTGGTCTACTGCCCAAGCCACTGTTCGTGCCTTCTTCTCCAAGGTGAAGAAAGCGCAGAAGGCGAAGGACCTCCTAGATATATTTGAGCAGGAGCAGCGCACATCAATGGGTTACTTCGAAGACCTTTCTTCCTTAGGTTTCTCGAGTTTCACAGACGATGATGGGAACCTTCTCACCAGGGAAGAACTCAAGCCGACGTGGCTCCGTTTTGAAAGTGACGTCTCAAAAATAGACGAGTGGGAAGAGCCGGTCATAGAAGGACAAGTCACCGACTTCATCCTGAGACACTGCAAAATCATGGCTTGCCTGAATGACCTAAGTGTAAGAATCAAACATGCCGACATTGGGCAGATTGATCGGTTCCATGTTTTGGTCAAGGCACTCGAAGACCAGGAGCCATTTCAGAAAGGTGTCTGGGCTCACGTCCGTCGAACCATGAGGAAAATCCGTGATCATCTTGTCCCATCGCTGCAGGAGGAGGCCACGCCAGAAGAAGGAGCAAAAGAGGAAGAAGGAGAAGAGGAAGGAGCAGAGGAGGAAGAAGAAGGAGCAGAAGAAGAAGGAGGACAAACCGTGGAAGCACCCCCGAAGGTGGAAAAGGGAGAAGGGTCTGGAGGTGACTCTGGCCCAATGGATCAAAGCTGAGGGTTCTTCCACCGAGACGAGCTCGTTGCCCCGCGAGCCGCCAAGAATGTTGACAATTTTGTCACATTTCACAATGGGGTAGAAAATTAAAACTTTGTACAATGTTCTTTGTTGTAAAGTATTTCTGTCGGTTGTTTTTTGGAAATATTTGTAAGTTGCAGCAATTTTGGCTTTCCTTGTCACCCCTTTGTACATAAGATGAAGAAGAAAGAACCTCACTGCCGAACGAGCTAGGGAAGACAGCTTCGCCAAAAAATGAAGAGAAGTATGAAAAGAGCTTCGCACCCAAAGCATTTCCAGTAATTGCTTCGGGCAAAAGTTGGCGAAGCGGCATTGCCGAAGAAGAATACGAGGAAAGCAAAAGAGCTTCGGGCCCGAAGTTCCTCAAAAAACTACTTCGGGCGAAAAGGTTGCGAAGCAGCGTTGCCGAAACAAAAATTCTTGCAAGGCATAAAGAAGAGCTTCGCACCCGAAGCATTTCCAGAAACTACTTTGGGCAAAAGTTTCGCGAAGCAGAATCCAAGCAACATTTCAAAAGAACAGTCGCGGACCGAATTAGCCAAGGCAAGAAAAACCACTTCGGGCCCGAAGCATTTCAAAAGGCAGCTTCGGGCGAGTTTTTTGCGAAGCAGTTTTGTCGAAGGAAAAATGCGAAGGAAGAAGAATGAAAACTACTTCGGGCCCGAAGCATTTCAAAAGGCTACTTCGGGAAAAGGTTTTGCGAAGCAGAATTTGAAGGAGCGCAACACTAAAGACACTTCGCCAAAAGGCCGCCGACGCATCCACTTCGGACTCTGGCGCCAGCGAATCATTTCTACTTCGTCGAAGGTCGTTGCGAAGCATCTGCTTTGGCCATCTTTCATGCGAAGTACTTTCACCCGAAGTAGTGACAGCCATAAAGAATGCAACATCTTTTGAAGGCAATTGCTTCGGCTGAAACCTTCCCGAACCTCAGTCTTGAAAGAGGATCACAGCGAAGCATTTCTCCAAGGCATCAGCGAAGTAATTTTATCAGTGAAGCGGCGAAGAATGAAGAGGCCCATTTTGCGAAGGAAATATGCTTCGGCACTCACGCCCCGAGCAGTTTTGTGAAGCTCCATTTTGTGAAGTACAAATCAAGGAGGGGTTATTGCTTCGGCACAAGTCCATTGTGAAGCAAGTTGAAGCGCTTCAAGGGCACGAGTTCCAAGTCGGGTATTTTCTCGAGGCGATCAAGTGCCTCATAAATGCATTTTTACGTGCCCGGTAAGACCGCTGCCCATTTTTGGCAATTGGAAATGAAGTATCAGTTCTAGAAGGAGAACCCGACAAGCATGGTAGTCACTCGAGCACCGCACCCAAAAGCCGAGGACGCTCAGGCGGCCCATTAATGCGTATTTCCCCGGTTGACCCGACCGTAGCTGTTAATTTTGGCAAAGGATATGAAAGCTCAGTCACGAGGACCGTAGAGGGCCAACTTCTCAGCTTTCGAGGATGTACTTCGCCATTCTGTGTAATAATGATTCAGAGGGTCGGGTCCTCTATAAAAACCTAGGCATTGTAATGAAATAAGGGGGGAACTATCTGCTAGAAAGCTGCTGTAACTTGATGTCCTACGATTAATACTAAAGAGCTTTGGGCTCAATTCCTTTCTTTTATGCTGCCTTCTGTGCTTGATTCTTTTGTCTTTCTTCATTTGTATACTGAGACTTTGAACTCTGAATCCGGTGTGCGATTGGGGACTGTACCTTGAAACTCGCTTGAAGGATACATAGGAGAGGAAAAATGCTATATTGGTTTTCTTTTATGCTGCCTAGTGGGTTGTGGTTTCTGTTACATTCACTTGTCCTAATCGTCTTTACTCTGAACCCTGAATTTCGATGAAAGGGAGAAGGAGAATCCCTATGAGCTCGCCCAAAGGATACATAGGAAGGTTAATGTGGCATTTCTTTCATTTATTCTTGGTGTTCCTTGCTGCTATTCAAGTTGTCAGTTAGTGATCGTGCTTCCTGTTCTCTCCCACCTTAAATCACCGATCTCTCTTCCCTTACCCCTTTTTATTTCTTTCTCTAACCCTAACTCCTTTTATCTCTTTCCTGCATCCCTTATCTCAAAACACCAAAGTAGATTTAGCATAGGAGCCGGCCTTTCTCCGGATATTGGCACGAGGGGCATCTCTTCCCTTCGGCCTTTCAATGTTGGTCCAGGTCTAGGGCGCATACATTTACCCAAAATCCTTTCCTAGGCAGATTTGATGACCAACATGAACCTCGAGCATGGATCAAGCGAGGATCTAGAGGAAGGCGGTCAGGCTATGGCATATTTGGAGGCGGGCATCACGCGGGGCCCGACCCTCCTCAGAAAGACCCCGACAAAAAATATACGAAGGACAATGCGGGGCCCAAGAAGTGGCTGTCTTTTGCTGAGACTCTTAGAGGAAAAAGAAAGGAGGTTCTCTCTCTTCCGCCCCTAGTTCCAGTAAATAATAAAATTTTGGCCCCGACAAGTTCCATGAGCCCTTTTCTTTCAATGGAAGAATTCTCCCTGGTAGGCAAGTTTTTGGGAGGTAGGCCGGACATGGAGACTATCATGGCTTGGGCGATGGGTAAATGGCGACCGATAGGCAGCTTGGAGTTGGTAGCTCTAACTCGAGGGTTCTTCATTATCCATTTTAACAATATGGAGGATGCTAACCACATTTTAATAGGAGGTCCTTGGTTTTTGGGCAAAAGGAGCCTTTTTCTCAGACGATGGGGTGAATATTTTGACCCTGAAAAGCAAAATATTAACATTGCCCCTATTTGGGTTCATCTCCCGAGTCTACCTACCCAGTTCTTCAATGAATATTGGCTGCAGGGCATAGCCAAAACTATAGGGGACCTGATCTCCATTGACCATGCGACCTTGGCCAGGACAAGGATGACTCATGCACGAATCTACGTAAATGCTAATTTGGATAATGAATTGCCAAGGTTTGTGGAGCTAGAGTATGGAGAATACTATCAAAAATAACCGGTAGAATACGAGAACAGACCGACATTCTATGCAGAATGCAAAAATCAAGGACATCTATGCAATCAATGCCCTAACCTGGCAATGAATAGAGAAAAGCATAAGCATGGAATGCTAGACAGAGGAAATTTGAGGAGTTTCCCTAGCAGAGGCGATTTCAATCAGGCAAACTATGTCTACCAAAAAAGAAAAGAGAGGGTGCAGGGTCCCAACAAGACAAAGGAAAACAATAGGTTGTTGGCAACCAAAATACTCATGTAAGTTCCAATCCTCTAGTTTCAAATAAATTTTCAATTCTATCCAATATGGGAGTAGGAGGATTATCGAAAGACATGGAAGCCCAGAACCTTCAGGCTAACCTTTCTGACTCTCTAGAATCCCCATCCAAGTCAGGATCCTCAAACCCTAATGCTAAAATTATTGTAAGCCCCATGGGCATCACAAAGCCAAACCCTAATGCCCGATCTCTAGAATCCCCATCCAAGTCGGGATCCTTAAACCCCAATGCTAAAAATACTTCAAGCCCAATGGGCATCCCAAAGCCAAACCCTAATGTTGAAGAACTTAGGAAGAAAGTTGAGGCATTGGAAAATAAAAATCTCATCTCCCTAACATCATCACTAGGAGCCAGGTGAATCCTACTGAGGGGTCATCCCGTAGACTAGGGGAATATAGGAAAAAAGGAGAAGATTTGGATGTAGGGGTGGAGATATGTGAAACTCTTCAGACTGAGGAATATGGCAGTCTGGTTCTACAACAAATTGCCTCCCCCAATTTAGTCCTAAACAAACTAGGAGCACTGTGAAGTCTCCTATAGATTTTGGCAATGAAAAAGAAGAGGGAGAATATCAAATGTTGAGCATCAAAAAATTAAAACTGATAATGACATTGCCAATGGAAAATAGAGAACCTTGTTTCAATAGGTTATTTCGGGTTCTGAAGACAACAAATTAGGAAAACCCCCTCAAGGGAGGGGGAGAGGAAGAAATCCCAAACAATCTAAATGAAGTTCCTCTCATGGAACGTGAGAGGCCTCAATGGCCTACCCAAACATAGGGAAGTCAGTGCAATAAGAAATCAAGTGAATCCAACTATTATCATGTTGCAAGAAACAAAAATTGATGAGATTCAATAAAAAAAGTAGCAAAAAAATTTGGAATCAAGGGGATATGGTTTGCAAATCAGCCAGAGGAGCGTCTGGAGGCCTTATGACTTTGTGGGATCCTCAGATAGTAGAAGGCACCATTATTCAGAAATATGATAGGGTTCTTAGTGTTTTATTTAAGGAAATAAACAACAATAGGTCATGGATCCTTTCAAATATTTATGCCCCGACTTCAATTCAAGGGAGAGCTCTACTATGGGAGTACTTAGGCAATCTGAGTGAAATCTTCCATAATGTCCCCTGATTCTGGCTGGGGATTTTAACACTCCTCTTTACCCTTCAGACAAAATGGGTGGAAATGGACCACCTATCAGGAGCATGGATGAGTTCAATGACTTTGTGAACTCCAACATGTTGATGGATGTAAAACTTAGAGGAGCAAATTATACCTGGAGCAATCGACGGATAGGGTGTCATCTCATTCAAGAAAGGCTTGACAGGTTTTTTCTATCAAAGGAGGCTACAACTCTGTTCGGTGATTCTACCCTGCAAGCCCTTCCTAAAATTACCTCTGATCATAATCCCATTTTGTTGGAGATCCCTAACTCTCTGTCCTTCAAGAAACCTTTCAGATTTCAATCTATGTGGATCAAACATTCCAGTTTTAGAGATAACTTAATTCAGTGGTGGCAGCAGCCTGTCAGGGGTAGTGCAACTTTTAAACTTGCTGGCAAATTAAAGTTTGTTAAGGAAAAGCTTCGAACTTGGAACAAAGAGGTCTTTGGGAACCTCTTTGAAAATAAAAAATAGGTTGTTGAAAGTTTGAAGATAATTGATCAGAGGATTCAACATGGTGATGCTGATGAAACTACTAGGCAGGAGGAACGAACAAAACTAGCAGAGTTTCATAACATTTTGGCCTGTGAGGAAATCTATTGGAGGCAAAAATCAAGGGCTCTTTGGTTGAAATATGGAGATTCAAATTCCAAGTTTTTTCACGTCACCACGCTTAGAAATAGAAGCAATAACAAGATAATTTTTTTTTAAAAAGTAGATGGTTCTATTACTCAGACTTAACAAAAATCAGAAAGGAGGCAAGTAACTTATTTCAATTCTATCCTTGGTCAGGAATCATAGTGCAATGAGGAGGCCAAAGATATTCTCTTGCAATCCATTCCTAGCATAATAAATGAGGATATAAACCTTAAGCTTCTAGCTCCCTTTTTTGATGAGGAAATTAAGGAAGCCTTGTTTAGCATGGAGCCAGATAAAGCCCCGGGACCCGATGGCTTTCCCCTCATTTCTATCAAGATTTTTGGGACATCGTAAGTGAGGATGTAATTTCTGCTGTCAGAGAATTCCAAGCAAGCAATCATATCCCAAAAGGTCTCAACTCTACTTTTATTTCTCTAATTCCTAAGAAGCAAACCCCTGAATCTATGGTTGACTTCAGGCCAATCAGTTAGTGCAATGTTTCTTACAAGATCCTAACTAAAGCCATTGCAAATAGAATGAGAGATGTTCTACCCCACATCATAGATCCATGCTAGGGAAGCTCTGTCCAGGTAGGTCAATCTTGGATGGAGTTATCATAGTTCATGAAGCTCTGCACTCGCTCATAAGACTAACAGTCTATTTTTGCCCTCAAGCTTGATATGAACAAAGCATTTGATAAGCTAAATTGGGACTTTCTGATTGTTGTCCTCCTTAAGTTTGGTTTTCACCACCAATGGGTTAATTTGATCAAATAATGCATTTCTAAAGCATGGTTCTCGATTCTGGTTAATGGAACAACTTCTGGTTACTTTCAAAGTCGTAGAGGAATTCGGTAGGGGGACCCTATCAGCCCCATGTTATTCATCATTATGGTAGAAGCTTTAGGCAGAACCATAAAAAATGCTTGCAGTTCAAGGCTAATATCAGGAATCAAGGCAACATCTCTCACTAGGGTTGTTTCTCACCAACAATTCATCGATGATACCCTTCTATTGACTAAGGCATCGATGGTTGAGGCCAAAAGAATTAAATACATCCTGCAACTCTACGAGGACGTTGTTGGTCAGAAAGTTAATTTTAGTAAAAGCAAGTTATATTTCTTGAACACCCCCATTCATAGGTAAGGAAGGATTGCAAAAATTTTAGGGTGTGATATAGCAAACCTCCCCACTTCGTATCTTGGTCTCCCTCTTTTCATTGGTTCTCCGAGAGAGTCAATGTGGGACAGGGTTATTGAAAGAATTCAAAAAAACTTGTTGGATGGAAAGGTCATCTTCTATCTCAAGCAGGAAAGTTGACCCTCACTAAGGCCTCTCTTCAGAGCATTCTAGTCTATTTCCTCTCCATTTTCAAAGCCCTTGTGAAGGTTTTCCAAAAATTGAGAAACTCCAAAAAGAATTTTTATGGACTGGATCAGAGGAGAAAAAAGGATACACCTTGTAGGATGGACCAAAGTGTGCAGACCCAGGGAAAATGGGGGCTTAGGTCTGAGGAGAATTGCTCATATGAATTTAGCTTTACTAGCTAAGCAGGCATGGCACCTCATTTCTGGTGAAGAAAATGAATGGACAACTATCATCAAATGAAAGTATCTTCAAAATATGGAATTTCTAAGTGACTCAGTTCCAATCATAGGTTCTGCTTTTTGGAAAGCAATTCTCAATTGTAAGGAAATCATCAAAAAAGGTTTAATATGGGTTTTAGGCAATGGTGAGAGGATAAATTGTTGGAATGATAGGTGGGCTAAGGATGAACCACTGACGCAATATCCTAACTTAGCCCGAATCAGAGATATCATGGAAGAACTCATTGGCATAAAAGTCTTCGATTATATGGTTGAGGATAGAGGCAGAATGAAGTGGAAACAAATAAGGATTCAGGGATTTCAAGTGGAATCAAATGATCTTTGTAACATTCTCGGGAAATATTTTATCCCCATGAGACCCAAGGAAGATCAAGTGACCTGGGCTCCTATGAAAAATGGGTAGTTCACTGTTAAATCAGCTTACAAGCTTCTGCTTGATGATGAGGATTTTGTCCTCCAAAAGGACTTAGTTTGGATAAAAATTTAATTCCAAAAATTGTAGTCTTTTCATGGCTGGTTATCCAAGGAAGAATTCTAACCATTGATAATATGATGCGTAAAGGTATTTGTATCACTAATCATTGTTATCTATGCAGGGCTAATTGGGAGACCATTTATCACATTTTCCTTGAGTGCCCTTTTTCCTTGACTATCCTAAGTGGGGTTTTTAGGCCTTCAATATTTCTTGGGTTAAACCAGCCATCGTACTTGATTTGTTCATCTAGTGGCCTTGCCCCTTTTCAATCCAAAGACTTAGATACATGTGGAAAATTTGTCTCAATCACTATCTTTGGCAGGTGTGGTTAGAAAGGAACCATAGAGTCTTTAATGAGTCTATCCATGATCATCAAACTATCATTGCTAGGATCCTATCCTTTGCCAATGAGAATGTGAACCTTATCCCTTTTGATAGTCATAAACCTCATCTATAGGAGACCACGATTGCTCAATATTTAAGCTTAACCTTGTTAGATGAGTCTGTGCCTAGGGTAGTCAACCCTAGAGCCAATGTTAAGTGGTCCCCACCTCCTACGGGTTGGTTTAAGCTTAATTTTTATGGAGCGGCTAAGGACAATCCTGGTAGAGCAGGCACTGGCGGCATTGTGCGAGATCATAATGGGAATATGATGCTTGCATTTTTTGAATATTTGGGAACAAGGATGAACAATGAAGCTGAAGCTAGAGCTATGTGGAGAGGCCTTCAAATGACTCAAGACTTAGAAGGCAATTTGATCATAGAAGGAGACTCTATGCATGTTATAAATCTCCTCAATAATTGGAAAACACCTCCTTGGAGGATTAAAACAATTGTTGAAGAGGCTAGGATCCTTTTCCAGGGAAGACAGGATAGAAAAGCCCAACATGTCTTTCGGGAAGCTAACAAAGTTGTTGATAAGCTGGCCAATTTGGGTGTCGATGGTGACAGACTTTTCAAATGGGAACATGGTGTCCCGAGCGAAGTAGAGGAGCTTATTCAACAAGAATGCCAAGAATGATAGTCAAATTTACCAATAGGGAAGGCACTGTAAGTTCGAAGGCTATGAGTATTCCCATCTCTTTTTTGAAATGGACTCACAATAAAAATTATCCGAGCTGTCAGTCTTGGTGGATGCTGCTTGGAAATACCACAAAGACTAATGGGGACAGTCACATGTCAGATAACATGGCTCCTAGTCATCTTAGTAATTTGAGGTTGGTTGATAATCATAGGAAGGAAAGAAATGATAATATAAGACTTCAAACCAGAGCCACGTGGACCACTAGATAGCCACCGCCATAAATCTAGCCAGCAGGTTCACTTCTCCAAGGCTGATTGGCCAAGATGGGATGTGGTCCCAAAGCATGTCATATATGAAAGAAAGCAATTACCAAAGAATTATTAAGAGTAACTATCAATACAGAGCTTGTGGGAGTTTTTTTAGTACTCTGCTATGTGTGTCTACAGCTTTTTGTTTCTCCACTGTTTCAAGGAAGGGATCTGTGTCTGTTTATTTTTTTGTAATTATGATGTAGGTGTGTTTTCTCGGGGTATACCCAAAATGTTGTATGGGAAGTTTCTTTTTGATAATATGCTATGTGCCTTACCGGATGTAATGGCTTTGGCGGCATGTAGATTTTACATATATAGGATCCTTAGTAAGGACATGTTCATCAACACCCCTGGCTGATTTTTGTAAAAGGTTTTGGGTCAACCTGTAAAACCCGGTATTAATGCTATAGTATCTTATCTACCAAAAAAAAGACAGAGGAGGAGAAATCAGATTATTGGAGCAACATTGGAAGGAGATAGAAGAGCTATGAATGGGAGAAATTTAGGGTATATTTGGAAGTGTTTTTGGATAGCAAGTTGAAGGAGATTTTGAAGAAGAAATTAACTACAATCTAAGGGAGCAAGTTGAAGGAGATAAAGCTATATTTTGGATAGTAAGGAGATAGCTTTTTGGGTAGCATTGAGAGATGTAAATTATAGAGTTTTGGACAACATATTTGGAAGGAGATAGGAGCTCAATTTGGATATCATTTTGATAAGGAAACTAGCTATGAGTTTCAAAGAATTTGGAAAGAATTTTATAAGAGAAAGGGTAGAATTCTTAACAACATTATTGGAGGAATAAGAAGATAGTTTTTGGTAGAATTTTGTGAAGGGGTAAAACTACAAATTATAAAGTTTTAGAGAACATACTTTGAAGAAGAAAATGATATATTTTGAGCAACATTTAGAGGAGTAAAGCTATAATTTTTGGAGTTTGTGGACAATGAGTATGGTTAGGAAAGAAGTAAGCAAGTAAGAAAATAATAAGATTAAAATATGACTACAAATTAATATTCTAAAAAGTATTATGTTTAAGCATTAAAGGGGTTGTTTATAGTAATATTTGGAAGCACCGTATTGCAACATTGAAGTCAACGAATAAGAGTTGAAATCAAGCATATTCATCACCTTAGAATCTATAGAAAAATAAAGAGTTATAAAGAGTAAAATAAAAGGAGTATAAGCATGGTGAAATAATAACCAAACAACAAGTTTATAGAGCAAGGAAAAGAGCAATCTAGAAATAAGCAAACCAAAAATTGAAGGTAGGAGAAAAATACAGATAAAATATCATCAACGGATAGAAATCCTTTCAAATGAGGAAGGGCCACCAAAAAGTGAAGTTTGAGAACCATAGAAGAGAAGCCAAGTTGTTGTTAGAATGAAGTGAAAAACTGTGGTACAGGGGGAAAGCATCTAAGATTTTCCTAGGAGAAGATCCACCATGCAAAGAAGAGCCACCGTACAAGGGAGAAGAGCCATTGAAAAGAGCCATCATTCAAGAGAAAAGAGCCACTAAGTTTAAAATATAGAGCCACCAATCAAGGAGGAGGAAGCATAAGCATTTATAGAAGGATTTGAATCACCATTTATGTAATTTTTAGCACCAAGAACCGAGGAGACATTATTAGGAGTTAGAAGATACGTTGAAAAAACATGAAATGAGGTCAAATCATTTGAGCATGACATGATAGAGAGTTTTATGTTTATAATAACTATAAGGAAGAGAAAATGTTTGTATTGAAGAGAGAACCAAAGAAGAGCCTTGGTTGAACAGTTATTGGAGAAGAGCTAAAGCACCATCATCATCGATGGAAAATCGAGTGCCAAAAGTTGCAAGGATCATACGTAGCATTAAGGCAGAAAAGGAATCAAAATTATAATGTTCAAACATTGAGCACCACTTGGTAACATCGTTATGAGGAAGTGAAGATATTGTTTACCCATGTCATGTCATAGAAGGAATGCCAACCACCTTCATGGGAGAAGGAAACGTTTCTTGCACACCATTAATGCATGAGATCTAAGCTTAGTGTGATAGATTTTCAAAATTCTTGAAGAATGTGGAGCGCATAATAAAAGAGAGAATATTGAAGGACAAAGAGGTCAATGAATATGCAAAAGTAGGTCAAAGACTTGAAGATACAATATTGGAGGATAGAGATGCCAACGAATACGTAGAAGGACAAATATTTGAAGACCCAAATTTAGAGCTCCATATACAAGGAGGTATAGAATATATGATTTGATTTAATCCTTTGCAAAGATTAAGGAGGCATACGAAATAATATTATTAAGGTTAAGGTCAATTAATCTACTATACTTGAGATTAATTGAATGAATGGAGAAATAAGGTAATGAATTGATGAGTTATAACCTTAGAAGTTTTATTGAATGATTTGGAATATTGTTGAAGTAAGAAGTATTTAATTTTAAAGGTTTTGAAATTATTTTATTCTATTTTGAAATTCAAGTTGCATAGAAATATTTGCAAATACCTTTGTTTTTTAAATTTCTAATTGGGGAGTTATAAGGAATTCAACACCATCATAGGTTTGTGAAATTTAGAATTGAGAAATTATATTTTCAAAATTTGGGAGACAAAAGAGATTCAACTCAAAGATTTAAAAGGTTAAAAAATATATCATTAAAAGCAATGGATTGTTGGTACATAGATTCTAGAGCAAGTAAACATGTGACTAGAAACAGACAATGGTTTAAGTCTCTGAAAAGAAAATATGAGAAATGAGTTGTTATATGAATTAAAAGGAATACAAAATATTCTAGTTAATCTAATTAATGTTGTATATGTTCCTGGATTGACTACCAATAGTATTTTAGTTTAAAGTCATCAATGGAAAGAAATAATGTATATTATCAAACAAGAAAAATAAAATAGATCAATTATGATCCAAACTTATCTTCCATATTCATACACCAAAAATAAAATAAGCTTAAGCAGGTTGTAAATCAACTAATGAAGAATCAAAGAATAGAGATGATGAAGCAAAAGTTTTCATATAGGAAAAGAAAGGGTCATATGACTCTAAAGACAAAGGAAAAAGAAAGACCCTTATGCAAGAATTTGATGACTATGAAAGAGTTCAAGAAACTTGTAATATTGAAAGCACAAATACTGGAATATACTAACCATTCATTTGATCAATATTAATAAAGGTAGTAGACTGGAGAAAGCAAGAGAAGACAACATGAACTCCATGATCAAAATGAATACCATATTGAAGACTAAAGTCTTCAATAACCAAATAATGTAATACAGGGGGATGTTAGTATATATTACAGTATTTGGTACATGATAATGTTCCACCTTGGGTACATATTTAGATTAGAAGAGTGTCATAGATTAGAGTGTGAGTATTTACTTTATGCAATTTAATAAATTTACAAGTATTATTAGAATGTGCAAAGTATTTAATAATGTAAATGTGCATAATAGTACATGTGCACATGAGTCCATAGAGTAGGAAAGTGAAGAGTCTCAAGAATATTGAAGGTCAATATTACTCCATATGAAGAGGTACATTCGATTATATATGTGTGTGTGTGTGTGTGTGAGATACAATGTAGAGTGAGAGTGTGTGGAAGTATGGTGTATTGGATATATTTATTCTATCAAGATACTATTTTCGTGAGCATTTGTTAATGGTAATTTTATTAGTTGTTGCATAAGTTAGTTATGAGTTTTATATGTTTAGAATATTGCCATTGAATTATATTTCTTACAATTTTATTTTTGATCTTGTGGTTATTTTGTTTAGTACTAAGCATTAAAAGCTAACAATCCTAGCCTAACATGTGTTGGAGGTCTAATTATAGATGATAAGGGGGAGATAATTACCCCCTTTACTAAAAATATTGGAACTCAAACTAGCCATTTTGTTGAGGCAAGAGCGCTCTTCCAAGGTTTGGCCCTTCTTGCTAGGATGAATATCAACAAAGTTATTGTAGAAGGAGATTTGCTTAATATCATCAACAACATAAATGGTAGATCCTTTACCAATTGGAATATAACTAATCTTTTGGATGAATCAAATAGGGTCTTATATAAATATGAAAAATTTCAATGCCGACTTACATAGAGAGAAGGCAACTCATCTACGAACCTTCTTCCTAATATGGGTACCCAAATTGAAGGACTAAATGTGTGGAAAGATAACTTTTCGCATGATCTCATTTTGGTAGTAAGAAGAAACTATAAACATCTCAATGATAGTTTATAACATGTTACTTGCCATGAATCTTTGGGCATCCCTCTCCAGGACTGTAAAGATGTCAGCTACCTATGTGAAGAAACTTGCCTAGATGTTGAGGTATTTCAAAGACCCTTAGGTCTCCTTCTCTAGAAATATTGAGTAGTTCAAGGGATTATCCTGCTCTCTTGATTTCTCCTATTTACTCTATTTTATTTGTCATATATTTTTTGGCTATTTGTGGGCTTGCTATCTATCTCATTTTGTTTTTAGGGCACTTTGCTTATGGTTCTTACGATTGGTTTGGTTTATGAGATTCACCCCTATTTCTCTTTTGGTCTTTGCAGCTTGTATGGGAGTGTTCTCTTGTTGGTTTCTTTTTGGACTTGGTTCATGTTCACCTGGTGTTTTTCTCAGTTCTATCTCTTTTGGATAGTGATTTAATTATATAAAAGGTTTGGGGACCCTTTCAAAATCCCTAATTTTCATATTATCAAATAAAATCACTATCCAAAATAAAACAAACATATATTGATATCTTGTTGTATTAAATAATGTTTAAAAGTTGTAAAAGTTGAGTTTGAACCTAGTGAAAGAAAACAAAAAGATAATGTTATTTATTAAAATTCTAAGAAATGATAAATTCATGCTTAGTATTTTGGACAATCATCCAAACCTTTTAACTGCAATCGGAAATAAACAACAAAAACTTTAGACAACATGGAACTGGATATATAAATAAACCAAAAAAAATTGTATGCTATGGGGATAGTTGTTGGACCTTGATAACTAGTGGCTAGTTTCACTTATGCACCATGGTCACATGAAAGAGAAATGAACTAAATGATTTTTAGTACAAAAAGAGATTTCATCGCCATTGGATATTGTAAACGGCTATAGGTGCCCACAAAGAAAAAAAGTTAATTTTAAAGTTTCATTAGACGTTGAAGGTTGTAATATGCCTTCTCATCATGAGCAAGCCCTACATGAATACAAGTTTACAACTTAAATTTATTATCATTGACAACATAAACCATTATTAATGATTTGTATATATGTCACAACCATTATACACATTCTAGGTCTCATGCATTGGTACTTTGATGTCAATAAATATTATAAGGGTTTCTACTCCAAAAAATGAACTATTAAGTAAAATTTACACCAGACAAAGGTCTTAAAACTAATTAAGATTAAAGTATTTCATTGCTCATTTGTTAAAAGTTAATTTTGTATTCTAATTATTAACGAGATTAAAAAAATTAAAAATTAAGTATTTTCTTGTTTCATTTTATATTATGTTTTAAAAAATTGTATTCTAACCATTATAAGGGATAACAAATATAAAATCAATTCTCATTCTATGTTCCAATCAACCTCTACAACTAGAAATAAATCTCTAACCAACTTCCATTATTATCAATTAGCCCCTATGATTGTCAATTAGGGAAGATAACAACCCAATCAATCAGCCTAAGTCATCCTAGCTTGACACCTCATTTTTTTATACATTGATCTCTTATGGTACTATCTGGAAAGAAATAGAACTCTCTGAAGTATAGAAACACTATAAAAATTGGTCAAGGCCTTTGGTTGCAAGCATCAAGATTCTACTACATTTTGTTGGTTGACTACAAGCTCTTAAGGTCACCTATCTTAAAATAATTTGGCAATATTCTAAGAGAGAGGGCAAGTAATATGGCATGATGATTTTTGGTTATGTTATTTTCATTTCTTTACACTATTTTGGATTAGAATTTTAATCACTTTCTTGTGTTCATTTATTTATTCATGGTTGTACTACCTTTTATCCGTATTTACCATTAACAAACTGCTTCATCTAGTAGTGAATGTAATCTTGATTTGTAGGTTATTCCTAGTGCCTGTGAGGTAGTAGGTAGATAATAGGATCTTCTAAACATTCCTAATAGTATTTGGTCAAACCTATGTGGTATTTTAAGTTACAAAATGTGAATCCACTACCTATACCTGTTGTAAGTGATGGATTCAATCTAGGATGCCTTAACTCTAGGTCCCAAGTTGAAAACCTACCTTTTGCTCTAATTAGCATCATAATATCTCCCTTTCACTATCCTTGTAGGCTTTCATATTTTTTTAAAACCCTATTCTTATTATCTAATAACAAAGAATGAATTCATCGTCTATTCAAGCGATGGATTCGCTAGTTGTAAGATCTGTCTTAGGATTTTTTCCCAAGTCTATGTCCTTTGTCTACATAATCATCCTCAATATTATATCTATCACAATATGTAATCCTTTTTTCCTATTTTAGTTCTTTGTCATCTACCTTAAATCATAGAAAACAAATCTTCCAACCACTATACTTTTAGATGGTTAACTCGTAATAGGTATACATGGCATCTACTTTTAGGTTTATTTTTTATTTTTTGTTTACAATGAGGGGCATGACTATGTTAATCATATGGTAGGGTTTCTCTTGCTATTTGGTAGGTCCCCAAAATATGATCCCCCTTTTTAGTATTTTTTTTATAGGTAATAGTTTTGTGAGGTGATAGATTCGACTACAACAAGGGAATCGAAATGACCACTGGACCATGTATGTCTAAATCTATATTTTTGTTTTCTATTTTCCTAAGGAAATTTGCATGTTATCTATATGTTACATAGTATTTTGTTTTGACTTAGAATATATTAAAGAAGGGTAAACAAAAGAATCATTTTAGCTTATTAATTCTTTACACCATTTAGGCATTTGAATCAAAAATTCATGTAGATTTGCATTAGAATGTATTTTTTTCTACATATTCTTTGTGCATTCTTGTTTAAATAAGGGAAGAAAAAAAGTAAACTTTGTTTCAAAATAATCCTTATAGATCTTAGAATGGTGCAAGAAAATTAAAATTGCATATAGGTTAACATATTGTTTGACATAATTTTATCTTCATATGCATTGTATTGTCAATGTGTCATCCTTACACATTATATATTAGAATAGAATAGCTCTTAAGCAACTAAAAATTGAACTCATCAAATTAGATTTAGGAAAATCTATAAACTACCCTTGGTGAGCCCATAAATTTTCCTCACCAAATATTTAAGATCAAAATAATGCACAAGACAATGTATCAATTGTAGGGCTCTCCCATTCGAGTGTGGGGGGCATCCCATTTGATGCCCCCATAATTGGAATCTAGAAAATTGGCAGCCTATGCATGAATGAGGTATGATATAGAGGACCTAAAACTCAAGAACAAACCTAACCCAATGAAGGGGCACTTTGAAGATACCTTCTCATAAATATGTGATGAGTAGCACTCACTAAAATTTTAGATCAAGAGAAAGCAAGAGCAAATTTAGGCATAAAATACTTTGTAAGTAATTGATAGTCCAAAATATTTGTAGCTATTTGCAAAGAAGAAGCCTCAACCAAAGAAACATACTATTGAGGCTAAATATAAGAAACAAGGTTCTTGAGGGTTTAAAAAATAAGGACTGAAAGTCCCAAGGTATTAGTGAGCACAAGAATAGATGCAATGGGGGAAACCAAAGGTGGTGATGAAGGATTAGAGGAAGGAGAGGTCATAATTAATGAAGGTACCTTAGATATTTTTACTAGTAAGAGAATGCCACATGTTGGAGCTATCACTTTTGAGGCTATGAGAGAGACCTGTTGTGAGAAATTTTGATATCCTTAATATTAGTTGTCACACTATCAAATTTTCTAATTCACAATTAGCATGCAAGATTTGGTGGACTTGCCTCGTTAACCTTAAAATAATAAATTCTAACAGGTCAAGTCAGGACACCCCAAAATGAGCCTATCTAATGGTGTTCTTAAAATATTATGCTCTACAATATGTAAAGGTTTTATTGTGATTTTAATTATGATCAAGCATTTGTGAAGCCTTCCTAATTTAGAGAAGATTGGTGCCTTGTATATTGGGTGATTATAGCAGATTTTAATTGACTCATTGAAATAGAGAGAAAAAAGAAAGAAACAACTGATATACCTACATTCATTCAAATATCACAATCAATATAAGTCCTAAATCAGTGAGAGAAAGCGTTATTTGTGAATTCAAATAATACAATGCACAAATAAACAACACATACACAATGAGACAAAATATGCCAAAGAGCAAAAACCATAATTTTTTTGTATTATATTCAACGTCAGATGATTACAACAATAGAGCCTGGCAGTGTACTCAGGTCTCCTAAAGAACACAATCCAATATTCTCCCTGTTTAAATATCGTAACAAGGGAATGCAATCTACTATCCTAATTGTAGTGACATATAGACTTTGGTTCCTTGAAGCAACTCCTAGAAATGATCTTAGGTAGCTAACTCACTCTTGGTAGTACCTGCACAAAGGTAAGAAGAACTGAGAAATGGATAAATAGAGATAACATAAGGGAATACAACTAAACTATTTAAAAACCTTAGGATACCTCTCTTGCAAAATTTTGGAGCATTTGCTTGATGATGAATCTTGGCTGCTTCAGCTCCTTATGTAGCATGGCTATCCAAAATTTGTTACAAATGCTAGGTGCTATTTTAGCCACATGTATTCTCCTTGGCCTTGCATTTATGACTTCTTTTCCTGGGTGTACTACAACTATTCCAGACTATTCAAAATTTGAATAGTAAGCTAACTATATCCAAAATTGTGCTAGCTATTACTGCAACTCATCATTTCAGCTTCCTTGGCTCTAATTATTTTTATTTGAAGGGAGTTCTTGAACTGTGGTGGGCTAGGTATTTGATTTTTCCTTATCTTTTGTGCAAAAGACAATATTATATTTTTTATTCCTGCTTGTCCTAGTCATGCATTTTTTTATCTTTAGCTTGACTTAAACTAGGTTTGATGTAAATATATTTTTAATGTGAAACAAAGGGCTACTCGACATGACGGTGAAGAGAGAAAAATAAAAAGAAACAAAATGGAAAACATTAGGGATGGTTGTGGTAACAATTGAATACAATGGATGCAGAATACTATAAACAATGGTGGTGAGATGACACTTTCGGGGATAAAACGTAATAAAAATGAAGAGAGAATACCCAAAAAGGGGAGGGCAATAGTGTATTTATAGGTGGGAAGGTGGAAGTAGCACTAAGGTGCTAGGAACAGGAAGAAAAACAAAATGAAAAATGAGATATGGAGGTACAAAAATGAATGAAACCACAAAAAACTAAGTACCTCCCTAACTATATTTCGTCGAAATGTTTCCTCTATAACTCTATTCCATTGAGGCATTTACATCTCTCCAAAACAAACATATTGTTGGAGCTTCAACATTTGCTTTCTTTTGTTACACTTTTTACATATTTTGGTGTTGATACATAGGAACTTATTATACTACTCATCTTCTACTTTTTGCATACTTTGGCCTATATTTATCACTACAAACTTCACTTTGGCATTTGCCTTCATATAGAGCCATGTTAATAGGATACCTTTCATCAGCTAATGATGATATCATCATATTCTGTAGATATAAAAGGATTCAGCTTGCTTGAATTAGCATTTAATCTATCATTTATGCTGCTTGCGCTATGAGCTCGCTATTCTTAGTACAATATGTGAGATCTCAATCTGTGTGATGGGTATCATTCATGTGGTTCAATACTTTCTCCTTTGAGCATTCTTCAAGTTTTCACAGATTTTATGGTTAGGATCATTTTTGCTAGTCTTTTATGCTAAAAGTGCCCGATGACATAATCATACTGGAGGACAATGATTCTATTTATACACTAAAAATCTCATGAGAACTGACTCTCTTCCATTGTTGATTACCTTACTTGAATATCGATCATCAATATTTATTTTTATAGGTTATTCATTAGAGTAGAGAGAATTATTTGATCTACGATGACTTCAAAATTGATCTATTACCACACATCACCAACTTTGAGTGGACCAACAAGAAGATTCATCATGAATTCTTCATAGGAGGTTTTAATTTGTCTTTATTTTATTAGTTTTTGCTCAACCAACCGCTAGCATATGCTATAAACCATCAGAACAATAATTGAAGAGAATGATTCAAGGAGGTCTGGTCAACATTTTCATCTTCTTCCCTTTTAATTTCATTTTAACTCCCCATCAGGGCACAAAATTAGACTTATTTTATCATGGTGTTACCTTTTTTATTGTCTACCAGCATCTGATCACTAGGATTTGCCAATGTATGGCAGACCAAGTGCCATTAGGCGCTCATGGCTGGATCAATAAAGAGTAATATTTTGGACTTTGGTTAGGCAAAATTAATGAACAAATGGAGTGGACTTACTATAATATAGATCTAGGCAAGATGAAATATTTAAAGGGTGAAAATGCAGGAAGGTGACATTGTGTGGTTATAGCCCTTAATACCTTAGGAAACAAAGGAAAAATATTTGATGAATAATGAGGGATAATCTAGGACTTAGGAGGGAATTAAAAAGACCACCATGCAGGTTAAAATTGGAAATGTGGTAGAGTTTTAAAGAGAATAAAGATGATGTTCTATGCCTTGATAAAGTATACTATGGTGGTTTTTGTTTTATCTTCAAGCACGAACCAATCGTTAGCAAGCGCTAAGTTTCTATAGACGATTCGCCAATCAGGGTACAACTCTTCTATCTTTACTCATCAAGGGGGCTCTTTTTTGTTTCATAGTGACAACCAATAGCAAAATATCATGGAAGGGGTGGTTTAATCACCGTTAGGCACCTGTGGATGGCAAACCAATAGGAAATTTCATCATTAACTTGGGAAAACAAGAATACTTCAAAATTTTAGTTGGGAAAAGTAAATGAATGGGGTGGACTTACTCTGGTATAGACTTAGGTAGGGAAAAAATATTTTGAGAGTATAAGAGAGAAGGTGAAATTGTGTAGTCATAGCTCTTAGTACCTTAGAAAACAAAGGAAACATATTCTATGAATAATGATTGGCTAATCTAAGGACTTAGGGGGAAGTTAAATAACTACCATTAAATCGTGATCAAAATTTTATACCCCAACCTTACCAAGCACCAACCAATTGCTAAGGAACGTTATGTCTTGGTGGACCAATCATCAACATGAACTTCTAGCTGATATGCCAATGAGATCATTTCTTGCTTGGGTTCTTTTTACCTTATTTGATTTTTCATCGACTCGCTTGTGGTACAACCTTAAAAACAAACTCACTATGGTGCTGCATTTCTTATCATTTAGCACTAAACAATGGCCATCATGAGTGAGAGGATCAAATCAATTGCCAAAAAGTGTTAAGATACAATAGACCAATCACTATTGTGGTGCAACTCCTTTGTATCTATTCATCGAAAAGGGTTCTTTCTTGTCTTGTAGCAGGGGCCAATTGTTGAGGTGCACTAGTTGCTGGTGAACCAATAGCTGTTGAGTATTATTATTTGGCGAACCAACCAAATTAGTGCCATAGGGTCATTTGCACCTACCATGGGGGGATTTATTTCATCCTTTAATATCATCCAATCATTGCTCTCCACCAAGACCTGGTGGACTAATCAATAGTTGTCTTCCAACTGATGGACCAATGAGGATTTATTCCTTAGCCTTTGGAAAAAACTAATGGTTTTCAAACATAGATTTAATGAAGATGGAGGCAAGTAGAAATTTTATAAGGCTAAGAATTAGTAGATATGAAGTCTTTGTGGGTTTGAAAGGGGGAAATTAACTATGTGCTCATGACCCGTAGCACGTTAGAAAACATGAATAAGTTAGGCAGGTTTACGAGTGATGACTAACCTTAGGAATTAGGGGAATATGGAATGACCTTGGTGGGATTTTTCATGGGCTAACCTTAGGGAAACATGGTTTATGACTATGAGCTTTTAATTGGTCCATATTAGGTGATAAATGGAAAATTAAAGGGGTAAGGCTTTAATAAATGTGGGGGGCTAAACAAATTCAATGGTTTAACAATTTGTGTGGTCATGACTTAATATAGAGTAAAGTGCACATGCAATATGCTTAATAAAATGATATAGACTATGTGGTATAGTGAAATGATTTATAATGGATAGGAAACACTAATGGAATTATGAAGCGGATGTTATAAAAGTTTTTTAATAGAATAAATCATGGAGTGATGTTTGATAATGTTCATGGATGGAAATAATTTTTAAACACTTTTGAATGGTGGTGTGGATTTATGAAATGAAATGGAAGTTTTGATGGAGATGAATGGTAAAATGATAGGAACGAATTTGTGAAGGATATTTTTGAATGAATTAAGCACAAGAAAACCAAGACCTATATCTTTCATAACCATGAATACTCTTTTTGAGAAAACTAGACCTTCCTAAGACTTTGCAACTTTTAGAATTGACCACCATATCCAATAATCACCTAGACGCTTGATCTAGACCACCTTTAAAAAATTAGGGGTGCAATATAAGTTGGGATTTTTTGAATCCCAACACAGGATCTTTCGAGGACAAGAGAAGTATTCAACTTTGAAGGAGCAAAAGTTCTCGAGGACCTTAGATTCTTCGGTGGACTTGACCATGCACACACACACACACTTGAATTCTTAATATGATGAACCACAAGCTCCAGGATGAATGTAACAATACTTCATATTTCTGAATTACATAAGGACAATATACAGAGTGCCTCAGAACTTAAAACTTGACTCATAAAAAAATCCTAATCACCTAAAAGACTAGATAACAAGACTGAAACAAACTAAAAAAAATGATCAGAACTGAAAAACACATACTATTGACACAAATTAGAACAAAATACTTCCTCTTTTTTTTATCAGAGGAAGATAGAAATAGTTCATATAAATTAATCCCCATCATAGGAATGATACAAATTCAGATGCTGGCCATTTATTGGAAACTACATTTGTTCTCCTTGCAGGGCCTGCAACCTATAAATATGATGGCATGTATTTTGGATGATCTAATAAGGACCCAAATATTTTGGTTCTAATTTACCTTTATCTCTTGGTTTGTAATTCTTTGGATTCCAGTATAACAGTATATCTCCTTTAGAAAATGGCTTCCCTCTAGCTTTATTGTTAAATACCTGAATTTTCTTCTAAGTTTCTTGAGTCATTCTCATCAAAGCACCTCTTCTATCTTCTTCTATATTGATAATTTGGTCCATTCTCCTTTGCAAGGCATATAGATTTTTGTGATATTGAAGTAACAAGGCCAAGGTAGGTATTTCTACTTGTGGAGGTAGCAGGGTTTTCTCTCCATAAACCAGTTCATAAGATGTTTTTCCTATTGCTATTTTAATAGAAATCCTGTCAACCCATAAGGCAAATTTCAATTCATTGTCCCAACTTCTTTTATTTTTTCCAAGATATTTATTAATTTTGGTAATAAGATTTTTATTTGAAGACTCTACCAAGCCATTACCTTGAGGGTAGTAATTGGTTGAGTGTGCCAACTCAATGAAACAAAACCTTTGCCATTGTGAGTGACTAGTTTCCTGGGTACTCCAAATCTGGTCAATATGTTTTCTTCCAAGAATTTAATGATCACTTAAGTAGTTGATCTCTTCAATGGACCATCCTCCACCCACTTAGTAAAATAATAATTTGTAGTTATTATCAATTTATGACCTCCTTAAGAGTTTGGATTAATTTCACCTATCAAGTTTATACCCCACTGAGTAAATGGAGCCTCTACTACTATAGGCTTTAGTGGTATAACATGCAACTTTTCTTACTATCAAATATTTGATAACTTTGGCATTTTATTACAAATAGATGTACATATCTGAACATGGATGGCCAATAATAGCCTGCTCTCATTATGCTATTAACAATTGCCTTGGGTGCAAAACATCCTCCACAAAAACTAGTATGAAACTCTTCAATGACTCCAAGGACTTCTCTCTGAGAAAGGCATAGTAATAAAACTCCATTTGGGTGTCCTCTAATACAATTTGTTATCCTGAATATAATACCTCTATGCCTATTTTCTAATGCTCCTCATTTTTTATGAGAAATACCAGCTGGAAATGTTAATGTTTACAAGCAATTAACAATATCTTTATACCAGTCATCTTCAAAGAATTTTGACTCAGCATTCTGCTATATATTTGTTGTTATAATTGTGTTATTGAAGTCTTCTCCTCCCTTGGTTGCCATATAATTGGCCAAGCCTTGTCATTTAATAGTTTTTATAGCTTTGGATTTGACATCATATTATTGTAATTTAACCAACTGCTTGCTGAGGTACCTGTAGTTCATTTTGAGTAAAAACTTCCTTGAAAGTTGTGTAAGGAATGCAGGCTATCACTATGTTTGATCCAAAAATTTCTTTAAAGTGTTCCAAAGCCTTTATTAGTGAGAAGGCATGTTTTTCTATCATAGTATAATTCAACTGAGATCCTTTTAACCCTAAACTCATAAATGCCACTGGCCTTTCATTATTTTCTTGATCTTTTTGTGACAACATAACAACAATAGTATCTTCTAAAGTAAAGGAGTATATGTTAAAATATCTAGAATAATCAGGATATGCTAATACAAGGGCATGTGTAATTGCATCTTTTATTTTTTAAAAGGCTTCCAAGTTTTCCTCTGTCCATCTAATATTACCATATTTTTTTATCATGTCATTTATTGGTTTTGCAATTTGAGCAAAGTTTGCGATAAACCTTCTAGCAAATTTTTCTCCTAAAAATGACCTGACTCCTTTTAAGTTATTTGGTGGAGAAACATTTGTAATGGCTTGAGTTATTTTAGGATCAATACTAATTCCTTCTTTAAAAACAATATGTCCTAATATAATAACTTGCCCCACCTTGCTCCAAAGATACACTTCTTTGGATTTAATGAAATTCCAAACTCTTTACACATGTCAAACACTTGAGTCAAATGTTCGAAGTGACCTTCAGTATTCTTAGAGAAGAGATTTATATCATCCAGGTAGACTACCACTATCTTAAACATCAAGCCTTTAAAAGCAAAGTCCATGGCCCTATGAAAGGTGGATCCTACATTCATCAAACCGAATAGCATCCTAAGGTATTCAAATGTTCCCCACGAGGTAGTAAATATTGTTTTGTGTCTATCCTCAGGGTTGAATTGAATATTATTATAACCAGATAATCCATCAAGCAATGACATCCTAGCTGATCCTACAATTACCTGCAACAACTGCTCCATATTAGGCAAGGGATAATTTTCTTTTAAAGAACTTTTATTCATATTTCTAAAGTCCACGCATAGTTTGATATCCCTAATTTTCTTTTTGATTGGCACCATATTAGCTATCCAAGTAGAGAACCTCACTTTTCTGATAATCTTGGCATCTAGTAATTTCTCGACCTCCTTTTGCATCACAGGGTGTAAAATAGGATTAAATTTTCATTATTTTTGCTTGTGTGGCTTAGTATCATCTTTCAATGAGATAATATGCTTCATTACCTCTGTGTTGAATGTTCTGAGATCTTCATAACTCCATGCAAAGGCTTCTTTATACTTCTTTAGATATTTTATATAGTCTTTCTTTTCCTTTTTCTGACATGGAATTTTCAACCTTCACCATCCTAGGCTCCTGTTCAATTCCAATTTTGATTTCTTTTGTTTCAAATCCTTGAAGAGTTGGTTTGTGAGTTCTATCAAAATCATCAAAAGGCTCTCTAATGAAATCCAGCCTCTAGGCAGTTTGTTAGTCTTTAATTGTATAACCTCTATAGGCTCTCTAATTACAGTTTTTAGTTTTTCCTCATCTTCTTCATCGCATATAATATCAACATAATGATTTTGTAATGTCATATAATATTTGATATCCACATCATCTTGAAAATATTGTAAATATACTATATTATCTAGGACAAATGGATTATATACTAAAATAGTTGGAAATTTCTCTTGATATTCTATATCTATCTTTGGGTTATCTGAACCAGATGCATTTACAAATAACAAATTGGCTACATGATTCTCATCTTGAGGGATGTAAGATATATTAAAAGCCAGCAATTTATCAATTTCTTATTGAATAGCCTACTTATATTGCTTTAATGTAGGGTGTTTGGTATAATATTTTCTTTAATATATTGTATTATTAATTCTGCATCTCCATATACAGTCAAGTAATTTATTCCCATCTCCTTAGCTTTTCTCAAACCTAACAACAAAGCCTCATACTCTGCTATATTATTGGTGCATGGAAACTATAATTTGTATGGTATGATTGTAGCAAATAAAACAACACCAAACAAATAGACAAAAGGAACACTTGAAATATAAAAGAATATCTATTTTTTGTATTAACAAGGGAGATTGAATCTCCCAATATTACAATAATTTTGAATTACCCCAAGTATGTTGGGTGCAATGTTACAATATGTGATACAAAGACAAGTGCCAAGCAACGAATGGTAAGCTCTTTAAGCAAACAACCAGTATCTTCTGTTCTTTCTGCTACAACTTCAGAGGTATGAGTGGGCTTTTGCTATCCAATATAGGGACCACTCTAGCTTCAACAACTCTCCAAGATACCTTCTTCCTACACATGAAATTAGACAAGGGTTAGTAGCACTTGCAAATCATGATATAAAATACTGCTATAAAAAACCTAGATGGATAAGCATGCAATAAAAATAATGGTAAAACATAGATTAAATACCTTGTTGAAATGAAGTTTACCATTTGTGTTTATGGTTTTTTTAGCTTTGAGAAACCGCGAATGCACGGTGATGACTAGTTAACTATGCATGGTGTAACTGCAGACGGGTGATTTTGATTGAGTGGTAGATTACTGCAAAATGAGGCCTTCAGGCTTCAAATCTCTCTTCTCCTTGAGATGCATGTAATGTTCTAGTCCTATTTTGGTCACCTGGTCATATGAATGCTCAGCCTTCCTTGGTTTAGTGGGGTGAAGGTGCCTTTATAGGCCCCTTAGGGTTTTGGAGGGAAATGAGAGGTGGCAATCCAGGATTGCCAAGTGGCAATCTAGGACTACAAAATGGAGTGGGTAGTAAGAGTGAGTCACCTAGGATGTTTCACTAAATTGGGGTGATATGGATGCAAGTGGAGTAATATGTGGAGGGTTGTCCCATGTGAAGGGGCAAAGGAGACAAGGGTGTATGAGATGTGGCAAGGGATGTTGGTGAGGTGGCTAGGACATATGTCTAGTGGGTAGGTAGGGTATCCTAGGCTGATTTTCCATATTTAATAAATTTGGAAAATGAGATAATGTGCATGATTTTATATACCTAAGTCTAAAATTAGGCATATAATTTTATTATGCAAGATTTGGTGTGGGGTGCCAAATGTAACTTTTTGGATGCCCAGTTTTTGGTGTCTACAGATGTCCCTTTTTGTACCACATTGTGTGAAACATGATGTGGTGCAAAAACCAATGACACCTATATTTATGAGATGAATGGACTCAAATCTTCTCAACGCATAAGAACAAATGATTTTTGAAATTTTTTGATGACATTTTGATTTGTTTGCTTACTCCCTCAATTGGCGAATGGGTAAAGGATGAGATCCACGAGTCAATTGACCAAATGTGGATGATGAAATGAGGTGGATGATTTGCATGATGTGGATATGATGCAAATGTATGACATTTTGATCAATTTGATACCCCAAATTTGGGATTTTTTGTGTTTTATGAATTTTACCTTCGATTTTGTTGATGCACAAAATGTTGTGGTAAAACCATCAACCACTTTTGGAGTTCTAGTTCCCTTGTAACTTTAGCAATTCCTTCCAAATTATGGCTTCAAGGAACCAATATTAGTGGGAATTCGATACTTGAGTGATTTCCAATTATTACCAAATTGTGTTTGGTTGTTTTTCGCTTTTGATCCAACAGAAGGGGTTTAAGGATAATCTTGTGCAAATTTTGTTTGAACACATCCAAGCTCAAATATTGAGGGACCTAGCTGATTTAATGTTGTAGTGATTTGATTTGATGACCGTGGATGAGTGTCCTTATGGTGAGCTATCCATCCTACCGGATTGCATGGATTACTAGTCGCTGCAATTGCCAGGTTTTAGGGTAATTCACTAGATACGAGGATCACTAAATGATATGATTTTTATGATGTTTATGAGAATGCATGGTTGTTGATGATGTTTGTGAGAATGCACGGTTTATGATGATGTTTGAAAGATTTGAAAATTTGGTTGGTTTTGAGGGGGTTTGCTCTTTTTTTTTTCTAACCATAAATGCACAGTTTCACTTCTCCATAATCGCACATCTACGATTGGTGCTGCCAACCATAGATGCATGTTTTTGCATGTTCCACACACTATGGGTGCATGGTTTTCATAGGCAAAAGTAGCTATAAATAGGGTTGTACCTTTGTTTTGATACATTATTATGGTTTGACATTGTTTGGCGATTTGAGAAGAGATCGAGAGATGGATGTGGGTGAGGCAAGTAGGATGGGTGCGGGCGTGGGGGTTGGAGGCTTGGCTGGAGTGAAAGTCAAAGTTTGCTTTGCTAAGGTAGGTGTCCTAACTCTTAGATTAGGTTTTTATTTTTTGTTGTTTTGCTTGTGTTTGTTGTTTGTTTTTTTGTAGCCACTAAGAGGGACTAACAAATTTTTTGTTGTTTTTATTTTTTTTGTATTTTGCAACCACTTAGAGGGGTTGGCAAATTTGTTTTTGAAAATGCATGAATCAGGATGGTTGAAAGTTTTTTTTTTTTGAAAATGCATGAATGGGAATGGTTGAAAGTTTTTTTTTTGAAATGCATGAATTGGGATGGTTGAAAGTTTTTTTATTTTTTTGAAAATGCATGAATGGGGATGGTTGATTTTTTTTTTAAATGTAATGTACGTAAAATGATGTTTAATTATTTTTGTGTTTTTCTTGTTTTTGAAATTTCATGTATGCTAAAATAATTTGCAATATTTTTGTGTTTTTCTCATTTTTGAAATGCAATTTATGCTAAGTGAAGTGCAATGTTTTTGTGATTTTCTTGTATTTATTCTGAATATGCATTGATGTGAACTTTGTTTGTGCTTTCAGGTTAAGTTTATTACTTCCCGACACCGATGGACCCACACTATGGCCAAAGTGTAGAAAGCTCTTTTTGTCAATGATTAGAAGTTCTTGGAGACTGTGGGTCTAGCTGGCTGTAGACGAATGGATACCATTCAAGCTGATGAGGAGTTACTATATGCCTTGGTGGAGAGATGGGATCCTGATAGGGGTTCTTTTTAGCTTTTGATAGGAGAGCTAACTCTCATCCTTGAGGATATATTTTACATCTTCCACATTCCTATCGAGGGTCTACCAGTGAGGGTGGGCCACAACAAGTAGGAGGTCCTCATACCGATTTACGAAGATGATTGGGATGTGGACTAAGGGAAGGGTGGCATTCCCTATTTGTAGCTCTATAAAGATCAAAATTTGGGAGAACTACAAATTTTCTTGATGTAAATATTAGGTAATATGTTGTTGCCTAACAGTACGGGCTCGAGGTTACCTTGGAATTAGGTTTCTATTGTACTCTGGTTGGTTTTTGAGCCTCAAATCTATGCATGGGCTCATGCTATTTTATTCTACTTATACTTGAAGCTCTATGAGGTGAAGAGGTAGGAGCAAAAGGGCATGGGATGTAGTTTGGTGCTTCAAATCTGGTCATTAGAGTACATCAGAGTCAGATGCCCAGTGGGGCTACCATGTGTCTGTGATCGATCACTTCCTTGTGCTCTCTGTTGGTGGGTCAGTGAGGAGTCTTCTCCTACTTACCCTATTTGTAGTGCTAAGACATGTTGAGGCAAGCTAAGCCATTTGATACATGATGACATATACTGGTAACCTTGGAGAGGTATGACTTGGGAGGATGATGTTGCGCAGGTTCATCGAGTGAGATGAGGCAGGTGGATAGTTGAGAGCCATGGGCAAGAGATGGAGTACATATAGTTCTCGTGGGTGATGAGGCAATTTGTCATGGCTTAGGGAGTCCTAGATGCTCCTGTGATGTATATATTATGGGGAGATGAGCTCAATATTCCCTTGACTCTAGACTTTTGGACTGTGGATGATGCAACAGTTGATGTCCCTGATGTAGATGATGCAGGGACAACTACCAACTATGAATCTTATTTTATGGTACAACCTCCATGAAGGCCAAGCCAAGCGATGGATGATACCATCAGTAGGGATGAGCCTGATGCTAGTGAGTAGCTTCATGGGTGGTAGAAACATCATTGGGACAACGGTGGTAGGAGGTAGTCTATTATGGATGTATAGTAGATATATGTCAGCTTTGGAGGTGGCAAAGATGATGAAAACTATGATGTAGATGTAGGCGATGATGGTAATGATGGTGGAGATAGAGGTGATGCAGGGCAGGATGATCCTCCTCACCATATGGAGGAGAATCAAGAGATACTCTAGGTGTAGTGGAACATCTTGGATGAGGAGGTGATGAGACTAAAGGGTGAGGTGACTCAAGTTTAGGGTGAGGTGACTCAGTTGTAGGATGAGTTGTTGGGCTGTGAAGCAGGCCTAGTGGGGGTGATGATGCTACTATCATCGTGGATCTTGGGGCTGAGATAGCCTACTGGGAGGCATGTGAGGGTTAGGATTTGGGTACTATGCAAGTTGAGGCTAGATATGTGGCATTGTTGGAGGACAGTTTGCAATGACATAACATTGTATTACCTCTACTACCTTCATCATCCGCTTCGGGTTCCAATAGGTAGAGTGAGTCTAGGATTGGTAGCTCATAATATCATCAACAATCTAGCTCACATATTCCATATGGTTCCCAGGCCTCAGCTTAGGGGTCTCATAGGAGTCATGGGAGTGCTAGTTAGTAGCACTTTATTACCTCTTTTTGTAATTTTCTATTTTTTTATTTATGAGCCTTGGTTCTCTAATGTATACTACCTGTGAGCATTTTGTACTTATGCGGTTTATATATATACATGTTTTTTTATTGTGATCATTTGTGTTTGCACTTTTATTTTATTGTATGTATGGATGCATATGAAATGATGTGATGCTTGATGCAATGATGATTAATGCTATGTTCTAATGATCATGTGGTATTTATAGACTCTTGCTTGATCAAAATTATCTTGTTATTTAATCAGGGGTATACATGAATGGTATTGACTATGATGTGTAATGATGGAAATGGTATGGTATGATTTGAGTTGATGATCTAGGGTGTTCTTGCAAAAACTCAAACATACCAGTGGTCTCAAACAAACTATTTTTATGTATATCACAGATCTTCATTATGCAAGGGTTGTCCTAATATTTTCAAATTTCTTCAAGGACCAACTGTGTGTGCAATGATTGTTTAATTCTCATTATGAGTTAGGTCAAACTAAGCAATTGTAACTTATACCAATTAGCTAGCTCATTCGAAAGCAGGCATAGGTTTGTACAAAATAAGTTTGCTAATGTGATAGACGTGGGACCATGTGTAAGGATACCCCATTTCCAGGCGAGATTCATTCAGTCCATTGATGTAATAAGGATCACCCCATGATTTTTGAGACACCAAGAGTTCCAGGGATTCAAGCTTCTTTCCCTTTATTTATTGTATAGGATTTTGGAAATTGCTCATTTTTGTGATAGAGAAATTGGATTTTTATTACCTTTTGAAAACTTGCTCATTTTGAGAGAGAGCAAGGGGAATTTTATTGCTTTGAGGCACTTTTTTGGATACTTGCTCATTTTATAGAAGAGCACGGGTTTTTTTTATATTTTCTCAATTTGAGGAAGAGCAACGAATTTTTATTGATTTTTGTAATATTTTTGGGATACTTGCTCTCTTTGAGGAAGAGTAAGGGATTCTTTTTATTTGAAGGGTGAAGGGGGAGCTTGTCCTTTTGTCAACTCTGTAGCATTCTAGACTATGTGCATGATTGGATGAATATGGGAAACTTTTCACTTATGGAAATAGTAACTTTGACTTCGTTATCCCATATTCACAATGTTTTAATGTGTTTGAATGTGTGTGGTCAAAGAAGAAACTTGATTGACCAGGAATAACTTATTACATCTAAATATTATTTTATTTTGAATTGAGGTTGTTCAAAACACTAGGAGTGGCTGAGTGATTGAAAAAATTTGAAATGTGCTTAGTGATTGATTTAGTATGTAATGATTTTTCGATACTTTCATTACAAGAATTTAGAAATTAAAAGGTGCAAATAGTCAGTAGATGCATAATTATTATTGCTAACAATTATACGGTATCTATCCTACTTTGTGCGAACCCCTTAATGGTCAAAATATTATAAGAAAAGCTACAAATTATTGCTATTTATAGATTGATGAACGTTGTTGATGTAAGGTGCCCCTGATTAAGGTAAAAATATATAGTAGATTAGCGACCATCCAAATTAATCAAATGATCTCTAATATGATAAATGGTATAAAAAAATGCCTAAAGATGCATTTATATGGAGTGGATGGAATACATGGATATATGTATGAAATGCAAATGATTTTTTTTGGTACTTTTGCTTCTTTTTTTAGCTATGTATATGTACATATATATAAAAACACTATGCATAAAGTGCCTTTAGATTAATGGTTCAGGTTTCAATGTTCCTTCTAAGTTGGCAAGTCTATACATTTATGTATCTAACTTCTATTTGATGATATATGGACCTAATCAATTAGCCATGAATTTATCTCTCAAGTGTGATAATGCATTGGTATTTTGTTGGTTCTCTTTAAGGATGAGATCTCCCACTTGGAATTCATGAGGATGAACTTTTGCATTGTAGGTACGCTTAATTCGATCTTGATATACTCGTAGATATTCTAAAGCATTGATGTACATTTCATCGAGTAGTGTTAATTGGTTAAGACGTGCTTGTCTAGCCGTGTCATCATCCATAAATTCTTGTAATGCAAATTATAAAGAAGGGATATCAATCTCAAGAGGCATGATTGCTTCGATACCATATACCAATAAAAAATGTGTTACCCCAGTTGAATTTCTGATGCTTGTTCGATAAGCCCATAGTGCCAAGGGAAGTTGAGTGTGGCAATCTCTATGATTTTCTTTGATAATTTTATTGAGAATGGCTATCAAGGTCTTATTGGGCGCTTTGGCTTGTCCATTTGCTTGTGGGTAGTAAGGAGTCAAGAAATTGTTCTGGATATTGTATTTATTGCATAAGGCTTGAAAATCCTTATTTTTAAAAGACTTACCATTGCCAAAATTATTTTGGAAGGAATACCAAAATAATAGATAATATGCTGAAGTATAAACTTTGCTATTCAAGGTCCAGTCATAGTGGTCATTAGAATTGCTTTGACCCATTTGGTGAAGTATTTCGTGGTAGTTATGATGAACTTATGTTGTCCTAAGGAGGTAGGTGAAATTATGCCAATCAAATCTAGGCCCCATTGTGATAAGGGTCAAAGGCTTTGAATGGGTTGTAAAGCTTATGATGGTACATGAGTCAAATTGGTGTGATGTTGACATTTTTGATATTTCTTGATATATTGACAACAATCACTTTCCATGGTGGGCCAATAATAACCCATGTGCAAAATGCGCTTTGCAATGGCCATTCCACTAAAGTGGACACCACAAGTACCATAATGAGATTCGGTTATAGCTCATTGTGCCTCTACGAGATCTAGACATAGAAGGAGAACTCCATCATAGCCATGTCTATACAACATGTCCCCCAAGAGAGTAAAACAAACTATATTTTGTTTGAATGTTCTTTTTATAGTTTGTGTCAATTCTAATGGGAGGGTCCCAAACTTGAGAAAGTCTCTTATCTCATCAAGGTAAGAATTGTATGGCTCTACGTGGACTAAACAAACACTCTTCTCATCTTCACATTCTACTCGTTTGATTGCTAACTTGGATACTATTATTATGATAAGTGGTTGGAATCATCCATGTCCATTCTTAGGAATCAAAGATACCAAAGAAGCCATTACATATGCAAATCTGTTAGTCAAACAAGGCAAGTTGTCAATATCATACCAATCAAATTTTGCTAGCAACTTCATTGCTACTTTGTGATATTGCTTCAAGAATGGTTTTTTGCATGGGTACTCCCCCTTTAATTGGAAAACGACAAGCTGAGAGTTATCAAAAATTATTATTCATTTAATGCCCATAGCTATAGCTTATTAAAGCCCTGAGATTAGGGCTTCGTACTCTATATTGTTATTTGTGCATGGGAAGTTCAGTTTGAATGATAGAAGAATTGGAATTCCTTTAGGTGTGTAAAATATGACTCCAACACCTTATAATTTTTCATACTTTGATCCATAAAAGAAAAGAGTTATGTCAACATCATCCTCGGAAGGGACTAGTTCCTCTTGCTCAGTGATAAAAAATATAGAATCATTTGGAAGCTCTATAAGAAGTGGTTTATCATTTGGTAATAGAGCTTTTGCAAGTTGATCAGCTATCACTTGAACTTTGATGGATCTTTGAATAATGAATTTAAGATCGAATTTCGTTAAGAGAATTATCCATTTTGTAGTATGGGTGTTGTTATATGTGTGATTCATCATGTAACACAGAGGATTTTCTCTAGCTATGACATAAGTAGCGTTGCTTAGCATATATTATCTAAGTTTCTTAGTGGCAAAAACCACTACTAAGCATAACTTCTTGATGTAAGTATATCTTATCTCATAGCTTACCAATGTTTGACTAATATAGTAAATTGCTTGCTCCTTGTGATTCTCATTTTCTGCGTAAGCATTGTTCCTAGTGCAAAGTCTATTGCAAAAATGTAAAGGTGAAAAGGTGTTCCTGAACTAGTGGTGAAGCCAAATATTTATTTATGTCATCAAAAGCCTCTTGACATTCAGCTGTCTAGGAAAAATTCACCCTCTTTTGTAGTAGGCGATTGAAAGGCCTGTATTTATCTGAAAGTTGTGCAATGAATCGTTAGATAGATTAAATATTTTCTTGTAAATTGTGTAACTCTCTTAGATTTATTGGAGGTGGCATCTTGATGATGGCTTTGACCTTGTCAAGGTCCACTTTAATGCCTCACTTGGAAATAATGATTCTTAGAAGTTTTCCTGATGTGACACCAAATACGCACTTCTTAGGATTCAATCTCACTTTAAGTTCAAGCAATCAATCAAAAAATTTCTCTAGAAATTCAATATGCTCAAGATGTGTTTTAGATTTTGCAATTAGATCATCCACATAATATTCAATGATTTTATGCATATAGTCATGGAAGTTATACATTATGGCACATTGATAAGTAGCTCCTGCATTCTTAAGACCAAAAGGTATCACCCTGTAACTAAAATTCCCCTAGGATGTGGTAAATGCTATTTTGTGTTGGTTCTTAGGATTAATTCAAATTTGATTATATCCTCCTAAGAATCCATCTCATGTCCTGCGTAGGAGTCTACAAGTTGATTGATGTTGGGTAGAAAAAAATCATCCTTGGGGCACGCTTTGTTTAGATCTTGAAAGTTTGTGCATATGTGTACCCCATTCGGTTTGCAAACGGGGACCATGTTAGAGAACCACTTTGGATAATTAATTGGGACTATGAAATTCACATCCAGTAGTTTTTGTAGCTCTTCCTTGACAATCAATGCTATGGTCGGATGAAGTTTCCTTATCTTTTGCTTAAAAGTCTTAGAATCAAGAGCTAAAGTGAGGTTGTGGACCACCAAATTGGGATCAAGGCTAGGCATATATTTGTATGACCATGCAAATAACTCTTTCTTCCTTATTAAGATACCAATCATACACTCTTTCTCTTTTGTGGATAAATATTTTGCAATCTTTACAATGTATGGATTATTTGCATCTTGACTAAGGTTCACATCAATGGATTCTTTGATAAGCATATGGGAACATTTCTCTAACTGATGTGGAGTTGGGATGAGATGGATATCATCCTCCACATGTTAAAATGACTCAGGTGACCCCTCCTCTACTTTAGTTTGAAAACTAGAAGAAATGAGGGTGAATGTTATTATGGGATGTAAGTATTTGAAGCTCGTAGCAACTCTTCAGATAAGATAAATTTGGTGATGGATGGAAAATATGAAATCCTGTCCATGGCGATAAGGTAGCATCAATCAAAATTGGATTTGCTAGATCGTACAGGTTATGAAGTGGGGCAAACAAGTCAACAAATGTCATGTTAACTTGATGGAAGTGAGGTGGCTATGATTCGAGCAGTGAATGATAACTCTCTCTAGGTTGCAATTGACCTATTATGGGTGAATGATGATGTTGTAGGAGAAACCAAGGTGGTGGTGGTGGATCTAGCTTAGGGCTCCCACGCTCTTTATTGAAGTGAAATATGGTGTGATATATGGAAACCATTTTTGTGTAACACTCATCTCTCTCAATAGGCTCTGGAAGAGCCACATCATCTTGGGGACCATAAAAGATTCAAATGATCCAATCTAGGTTTTCTTGTATCTACTAGAATTCCTAAAAATCCTCATCGAATATATGATCCCTAAAATATTCATCGAAGATGTAATCATCTGAAATGTGATCAGTCATATTTGTAATATGACCAATCATGAATGTGTGCAACACAATATTTGAAAAAGCCTCATTTAGGTAAGGTGCAAATCCAGGGTCCAAGTATTCATTATCAGTATCATCACAATCATCACAGTCATTACAATCATCACTCTCCTCATCCTCTTCTTCAAACTCAAGAGTGAGTCATTGAAAGGTATCCTTGAAAGAAGAGTTTTAGGTAGATGGCCTGTATCCTAGGCCAGAGCAATCATGTGCTTATCAATATTCAGACTCAACAATATGATGTAAAACCCTGTTCATGTCGTCCAAGGTCATATCCCTATCAGTTAACCCTATAAAAATATCACAAAGAGAAATCTGGGTTGGATAGATATTCTAAATTGGTATTAAACTCTTGTAAGGTTCCTCATTAGGAGGAGGTGGATCAAACAAAGAATTCACTCCCCCATACACAAAATTGATCCTGTTTGGTTGAGAACCCATTGTATACACTACACCTATGGCTAAAGGTGGGTCACATGGGTGATCATAGTCTTTAGCTGATTCAATAGGTGGTGCATGTTACACTCCAAACATAGTACGTCGGCCATGATTTCCAAGCGAGTTAAATATAGTATATATAATTCACAAATAGTTTAATTGAAAGATCATCTTACATTTTTTTATTTTTCATCTGCGTTTCGCATTGAGCCTATACGGCGAGGGTGTGCCCACCTCAAGTGGCCATTGAGTTATTTTTATTTTTTGCCATTAAATTCCTCTTCGACATCATTTTTTGTCATTCTATTTTTGAAATCTCTGTGTGTAAATTTAAATTGAGCAGAAGGATAGTTGTATCCTTACAAGTGGTATCAGATTTTAGGTTCGGTTAACCCCGCACGCTGCTAAGAATTCTGCTAACTCATCACCGACGGATCTGTTCACGTCCGACGTTTCGGTTCGTTGACACAACTGCGCTTCGGCGTTCTACTTCCTCACAGCCAAAATAGCTGCCGCGAGTATTCCACGCAGTGGTATCAATTGGTTCCTCGCAAAACAATGTTTGGTCACATATCTGTGTACCGCCTACTCCGCAGTCACGAAATTCCCTATTACAAGCTGAATCGCAGGCATCCGCACAGAGAAATCATCGTAGAACCAGTGCCTGGAACACCAAGTAGTGTCGGCCAATCACAGCACATGATTTCAGATTAATTAAATCGTCCACCTAAGGTTAAATTTTTTTTTAATTTTTGGTTTCGGGATTTATATCCCACATCGGCTATGGAAAAATGATTTCGGTGCTTATATTCATGAATTTGCACCTTTAAGTTTGTGACTTCGGTCACACCCTCAGTTTCCTCCCCCGCGCGTGTCATTGTTAGGTTTTTCGTTTGGTCATCGTGTCATCTGGAGCGTGTCATCGCGTGTTGTTAGGTTTTCCATTTATCCGTCGTGTCATCTGGAGTGTGTCATTGTTGGGTTTTTCGTGTGGTCGTCGTGTCATCTGGAGCGTGTCATCGTTGGTTGTCGCGTTCATGTCGTAACCTAGTCCTCCGTTCGGTAGTCGCGTCCGTGTCATCGTGTGGTCTTCGCGTCTATGTCTACGTCGGTCCGTTTGTGTAGTCACGTCCGGTTCTACATTGTTCTTTCATCTTCCAGCTGTCACCAGCGTCAACTTCGTGTTCGGTGTCCGCATTGCAGTCTCCATTGGGCAGTTCGTGGTTAACTGGGTCGTATCTTAAAAGTGTTGTCAAGAAAAGTTGTCGAAATTGCAGTACAAGGGGTTGTCAAGAAAAGTTGTTGAAATTGTAGTACAAGGGGTCAAAAGCTGTCACAAGAAGGAGCCCAAATTCAAATCCACGTCGCAGTTGGAGCGACAGTTGTAGCGAAAACCAAATTTTTTAAAATTCCATCACATTTTGTGGCAGTCCAAGTTCAAGGGTTCCTAAGCGGGTTATGTTAACAAGTGCATGAGCAAACAGTGGATCAAGGGATCTGACGGTCGATTATCAAGCTCGAAAATGACCAATAACAACACAAGAAGACCTAATCGCAGCCCAGGTACTAAAAATTCTCTTTCTCCTTTTAAAATTGGTAGTTATAATCCACATCATCCACTAGTAGATCCTATGGCTACTAATCCTCCCCCAACTCACGAAAACATCACACAAGGAAACTCAAGTAACTCAGCCGTTTTCGACAGTGATTCTCTTCGACTCTTACTAGAGGGTATGAACGAAATTGGTCTCCTCCTAAAAAACCTAGTAAAAGCACAAAACCAGCCTAATCCCAATACTAATTCTCAAGATCACTCCCATGCCCAAAGGAATGAAGAAAATGTCGATCCTAATGATGATTGGGAACAACAACGAGGTGATTCGGATAATTACAGGGATCGCTATCAGAGACAGCGGTATAACCAAAATCAAGAAAGGGACACGGGTTATCAACAACCGAGAGGCCCTAATAATAATTTTCCACGAATTGATATGCCCACTTTTGAAGGTCATGATCCTCGTGGTTGGATAGCCAAAATGGATGGCATTCTTGACTTATATCAAATTAAGGAAATTGATAAAGTCCCTTTCGTTGCATCAAAACTTGGCACTGAGGCCTACCAATGGTTTGTATGGCTTAAAAGAGAGAAAGGAGCTACTATTAATTGGCAAAAATTCACTACCTCTTTTTTAGAAAGATTTGATGAAGGAGCTACATCATCATACACAGTAAGACTGTTATCTCTTAAACAAGAAGGGTCAGTTAGCGAATTCGTTTCAGAGTTTACCAGTTTACTACCATACACTTTAGACCTCAGTCCCGACACAGTGGTAGGAGCCTTTCGCAATGGTTTGAAAGAAAGTATTCGAGTAGAGGTAGACATGCACAATCCAACCTTCTTGAACGATTGTATAAGAATAGCCAAGCTGGCCGAGAAGAGACATCAGTTGTTTGCACGGCGTGAAACTTATAGTCGTCCCTCATATCGCAACAATTCCTTTCGTAGAAATGATCAACCATCAAGATATTTTTGCTATAAATGTCGCACTCATCACCCCGGGGAACAAGCATGTGCCCAAAAACAAAACTTTCATATTGAAGGTGATCAATGTGAAGGAGAAGAGGAAGAACCTTACCAATCGAGAAGAACCTATACCGAGAAGACCTACCATGTACTATAGAAGAAAAAGAAGAGGATACAATGGCGATTTTCGTGCATGCTCTCATGGGTTTAACCGCCCACCATACCATCAAGGTACCGGGATTTCTCCGTCGAGAAAAAGGTGAATGTGCTAATTGATTACGGTAGTACCCACAATTTTATCGACATCAAAACCGCAAAAGCTTTGAATTTATTCATTAACTCTTCCAACAAAGACAAATTCCGGGTTCTAGTGGCCAACGGGGTGAACGCACAATGTGTTGGTCGCACATCTCAAGTTTCCATAAAAATGGGAACTTATACTTGGTTGGGATCCCTTTTCGTCATGAATTTGGGGAACTCGGATGTCATTTTGGGAGTTGAATGGTTGGAAACATTAGACACGGTTAGCTTCAACTTCAAAAAATTATTTGTGGAATGGAAGGAAAACGGACGAGTCATTCGCTTACAAGGCATTACTACTCCTCCATCACAAATGGTGAGCTCTCATAGTATGGAGAAGATGTTAAAAAAGGGTGGATATGGGTTTATAGCTCAAATTAATTGTTTGGAAAAACAATCTCCCGCAACTTCGGATATTATTGCTCCAGAGTTACAAGACATTATAACACATTACGAAGAGGTTTTCCATGAACCTCAAGGATTACCACCTAAACGATCTCATGACCATGCCATCCATTTGATTCCAGGGAGTGTCCCTCCTAACAATCGTCCTTATCGCTATCCTCAACCACAAAAGACAGAAATCGAACAGATCGTTCAGGATTTGTTGGATCATGGAGTCATTCGTCACAGCACTAGTCCTTATTCCTCACCTGTAGTATTGACTAGACGAAAAGATAACTCTTGGCGTATGTGTCCTGACTTTCGTTCTCTCAATAAACTCACTATCAAGGACAAATTTCCTATCCCTGTCATAGATGACCTATTAGATGAGTTGCATGGTGCAAATTTTTTTACAAAACTAGACCTTCGCTCCGGATTTCACCAAATCCGTGTTAGAGAAGAAGATATTCCCAAAACTGCCTTTCGTACTCATGAAGGTCATTACGAATTTTTGGTCATGCCTTTTGGTCTCACCAATGCCCCATCCACATTCCAAAGTCTCATGAACCAAGTGTTTCGCCCACTCCTCCAGTAAGTTTGTGTTAGTCTTTTTTGATGATATTCTCATATACAACAAAACCTGGACGGATCATTTACATCATGTGGATAAGGTCCTTCACATTTTACACAAAGAAAAATTATTTGTTAAACGTTCCAAATGTTCCTTTGGTGTTCAAGAAGTCGAGTATCTTGGTCATATAGTTTCACACGAAGGCGTCAAAGTGGATCCCAATAAGATTAAGGCAATTCAAGAATGGCCTTTACCTAAAACCATCAAGAAACTTCATGGTTTTTTGGGTCTCACGGGCTACTATCGCAAGTTTGTGCACAACTATGGTAAGATTGCAGCACCTCTCACCGCACTCACAAAGAAGGATGCTTTTCGTTGGTCGCCAGAGGCTTCTCAAGCCTTCGAAGCTCTTAAGAAAGCCATGTGTACAACTCCAGTATTAGCAACTCCCAATTTTCACAAACCATTTATTATCGAATGTGATGCATCAGGAACGAGGGAATTGGGGCTATACTAATGCAAGAAGGTCATCCATTGGCATTTGAAAGTAAACAGCTTTCCGAGAAAAATTTGGGAAGATCAACATACGAAAAAGAAATGTTGGCTATTCTTCATGCAGTAGAAAAATGGAGACACTACCTAATCAGTAGCCGCTTCATTATAAAAATAGATCATAGTAGCCTCAAGCATTTTTTGGAGCAAAGGTTTTCTTATCCGAAACAAAATAAGTGGTTAACCAAACTGTTGGGCTATGATTTCGTTATCGAATACAAGAAAGGGAAGGAAAATATAGCCGTCGATGCGCTGTCCAGGAAATATGAAGATGAAGTAGTCATTAACGCTATTTCAGGTCCTTGCTCCCAATGGGTGAATCAATTACAAGATGAATGGTTGTCCAATAGTGAAACCGCCCAGATAATTCATGAATTATCTATAGGGTCCTCTAAACACCCTTTGTTCTCTTATGAAGATAAAATCCTCCGGAAGAAGAACCGCATTTACATTCCACACAATTCAGAACTCAAATCAAAGATCCTCGATGAATCACACGCTTCTCCATCAGCAGGACATTCAAGATTTTTGAAGACATATTTAAGGGTCAAACAATCATTTTGTTGGAAAGGATTAAAAGCAAAGTCAAACAATGGGTAGCGAGAATGTGAAGTTTGCCGGCGCAATAAAGGAGAAACGAGTCAAATCACCGGGATTGTTACAACCATTACCCATCCACGAGCGACGGTGGGAACATATATCCATGGATTTTATTGAAGGTCTTCCAAAGTCGGAAGGCGGGACGAGTAATCTTCGTCGTCGTAGACCGGTTATCCAAATACGCTCACTTTCAGGCTTTACAACATCCGTTTTCCGCAAGCAAGGTGGCAAAGGTATTTATGGATTCAATTTTCAAATTACATGGTATGCCAAAAAATATTGTAAGTGATAGAGATCCCATCTTCACTAGTAACTTTTGGCGGGAGTTATTTCGACTTAGTGGTACCAAATTGAACATGTCTTCAGCTTACCATCCACAAACAGATGGTCAAACAGAAGTAGTTAACAAATGTTTGGGTACGTACTTAAGATGTTTTGCTCAAGATAAACAATACCAATGGAGCCATTGGTTAGCATTGGCAGAATGGTGGTACAACACTTCTTACCATTATTCAATTAAGATGTCTCCATTTGAAGCATTATATGGCACCAAACCTCCAGCAATCGCAGATTACGTACATGGATCAGCCAAAGTAGCCAAAGTGGATGATTGGTTCCAACAAAGGCAGTCTACACTCACCATCCTCAAAGAGAATTTAGTCCAAGCACAGAATCGTATGAAACAACAACAAGACTTGCACCGATCGGAGAGAACTTTTAATATAGGTGATTGGGTGTTCCTAAAGTTGCAACCCTACAAACAATCCTCTTTAAGGATAAAGTCCAGCCAAAAGTTGGCTCCACGATTCTATGGTCCCTACAAAATTGTGCGCCGCATTGGAGAAGTAGCCTATCAATTAGAGCTACCTACATCATCACGAATACACCCGGTATTTCATGTTTCATGTCTTAAAAAAGTAATTGGTCAGAAAGTACAAAGTCAATCGGACTTACCAGTGCTCGATGAGGAAGGACGCATACATCTCCAACTTTGAAGATATACTACAACAAAGAACCCGAAGACTGAGATCACGTCGGATTCAAGAATTTCTCATTAAATTGCAAGATTTACCAGAGGAAGATGCCACATGGGAACATGAAAGTATCTTCCAGGACATTTCCAGCTTTGAGGACAAAGCTTTTCGAGGAGGGGAGTCATGTTACACTCCAAACATAGTACGTCGGCCATGATTTCCAAGCGTGTTAAAATTAGTATATATGATTCACAAATAGTTTAATTGAAAGATCATCTTATATTTTATTTTTCATCTGCGTTTCGCATTGAGCCTATACGACGAGGGTGTGCCCACCTCAAGTGGCAATTGAGTTATTTTTATTTTCCGCTATTAAATTCCTCTTCGGCATAATTAATTCGTCATTCTATTTTTGAAATCTCTGTGTGTAAATTTAAATTGAGCAGAAGGATAGTTGTATCCTTACAGTGCAACTGTGACATTTTCAATAATGTACCTACCAATGTATAGATTGGTGAGATGGACTGCAACTTGGATTGGTTAGGATGTGGATTACTCAGTGTATGAAGTGGGTGCTTCGATAATGACTTGCATTTTAGGCAAATGTGATGATGCTCTTTGCGATGGCTCCTCTCGGATAGGTGACAATATCTATGAGACAATGGATGGTGAAGCTTGGGGTGGATTAGGCTTGACAAGATTATTAGAGGTTGATGAGGGTGGATTAGATTATGCTGAAAATATGAAAGGTGTTTGTGAAGTGGGAGGTGTAGCTAGTGAAGTAGATGGATGGTTAGCAAGATGATTGGTTATGGTTGAAAAATAAAATGAGGTGGATGATGGTTGATTTGGCTTAATAGTTTGAGATGCAAAATCTTGGTTCACTATAAACAAAGCTTGTGGGATGGGTGCTTTTGATGAAGTGGTGTTAGTAGGGATGGTTGGGATGATGATAGGTTGAATGGAGAGGTGGTGGGTTGATGGAAGGATTTGAGATCAAGTTGTAATATTTAAATGGCTTAGTGTCTTCTTGGATGCAATGGACTTTACCCTCATGTACATATTTTAGATATTGGTGTAATGTTAAGGGTACACACTTCATCTCCTTGATCTAGGGGTATCCAAGAAGTATGTTGTATTGCATTACCCCTTACAATATGTGGAAGAATACATGAATGGTCTTCACCCCCATGGTGACAAGCAGAACTACGTTCCCCACAATGGAACATAAATCATCATTAAAGGTCCTCAAGGTGAAGGTGGATGATGTGATATGGGATGATGGTAGGTTTAGATGCTTTGTGGTGGGTGTGGTGATGAGATTTATGGAGGATCTAGTGTCAATGAGCACCCTATTAAAGGGTTTCCTATCAATGTAAGTAACTATATGCAATGGAGGATCTGGTAGATCTAATGATACACTATTCTCCTTGAAGTCATAAAATGATTTCGAGGGATCCATGCACTTTTGGACACTCCCAACAAAGGCATTGAAGGCATTAGGATATTCTGATTACACTTCGATGGACTTTAGAATTTCCATCAATGCCTCATGATGTGGGGGAGACTATTGTATTAGCTCATAAATTAACAGTTTTCTTGATGCTATTTTCAAGCTTTGTGTTAACCGGCTACCTAGGGTGATGATTGGACGAGATGGGTGACTTGAATTATGGAAGGGTGGACATGGAATGGATGGACCTAATTGTATGGGCACATTAGGTTGTGTCACAAGAGTAGGTGTTACTTATGTTTGATTTAATCTCCTTTTCCTGTGGGTGACCACACTGATTGTCCCTATGAAACCTTGGTATAGTTGAGACACATAGTTTACTTGATTGGGAGGAATTGTAGAAGTTGACAATCCCGTTGCTTGTTGGTTTACCTCATGATGAGGCAAAGGTTTATCATAAATCCTAAGGTTTTGATTTTGTTGGGCTAGTGGGTTGTCATTAATCTTGATTTTTCCTGCTTCTAATAAATCTTGCACAATACCTTTAAACCCATGGCAAGTTTCAATGTCATACCATTTTTATCGATGGAAGATGCAAAATAGATGTTCTTTGTAACCCTTTGATTTTGGCTTACTCGGATCTTCAGGTTTAATTTCGAGTAATGTAAAAGCCTGTGCCTCATACAATTTTTGGAAAATAGATGAGTAGGGCTTAGGTAGTGGGGTGTAATTGTGCTTAGGCCTAAAATGATGTTGTTGCATTTTTGTAGGTCGCATTTGATTTTGTACCTGCTATGGGGGTGGAACCGCATGATAATTCAATTGTTATGGTTGTTGTTGGTGTGGGGGTTGTTGGATCTAAACTTGGGCTTGTTTATTTGGTTGTGAAGGTTGACCGAAGACTATCTAATTAACCTAAGCGACCTTGGACTGGTCGTGGTTATTCCCATTTTGATTTTTATTTTGCCACTCCTTATTAGGTTTGATCTCACCCTCTTGAATATTTATTTCCTCTATCACTTTGGCCTGGGTGAGTGCCTCTTCAAATTTTTTGTATTGTTGCAATTGTAGCATCTATTGGGTAAAACATTGGTTAGTTTTCTATAGTTCAATTAATTGCCTCCATTTAATTGTCAACCCGAGGTAGCTCATAAACTTATGAGTATCACGTACAATATATGTTTAAAGTGCAAGGAATGAGTCCCTCTGTGCCTATTGGTTTGGTGGGGTGTTCTTTGTGTATTTTTAATTCATCCAAACTAAATAAAATTAAGTGCAGAAAAATAAATAATAAATAAAAAATAAACACGACTGAAAATAAACCTATGAAAATTAAAACACGCACTTGCTAGAAAATTATAGAAAATAGAGGTAACTATAGGAATTAAAAAAATAGTAAATAAATTAACTACAGAAAGCAAGGTAAAAGGGGGAGGAGTACTGTTTAGAGTGGGCCCAAGATCTAGCAGTATTTCGTCCGATCAATTCATTCATCGGACGCTAGTTTGAGATTAATAAAAACACTCAAATGAATATATTGCAACTTCAGAAAAGTATACAACAAATCTAAAATTTAGGATTATTTTTATGAGCAGTTGCCTGCATATTTATAAGATATGTAGCCATGCACTGTTACATTTGAGAGAAAATCAATTCTTGATTTTTTTGTTACAACAACACGCATTAATAATGGAAATAAAACAAAAATATTTAATTTTAGACTGATTTAACGTATTATGTTTTTATCAAAATAGAATATGTTTAATATTATGCTTTATCTATTTATATTATTGTTTATGTATTGCTAAAAAATAGATAACACATGGTCTTTGATATTGTCCTTCATCTTCATCTTTGTTGAAATATCATCCACATCTATTACTAAAATATCTGATCTACTCTATTGACAACAAGGGTTGCACTATAATTTTCCATCAATAGGATTCGGGCTGTAATTCTGTGTCAATGGGAAGCAGACACCTAACGGGAAGCAGGCACCTATGGGAAGAAGGCGCCCATCAGTTAAGCGCCAAATGAAATTCGAGTGCTTCAAAGAGAATTGGTTGCCTGACTTAGCACTTTTCATCGATGTACTATGAATGTTTTTCCTTCATGAAATCAAAGGTGCCAGGTCCAAGTGGTATTTTGATGTAAACATGCTATAATATCGTAAAAGCCACTAAATTTGCACACAATTTACTTAAAAATAAATATTAGATAATATACATAATTTACTATTAATATTTATAAAAATTTCATAAAACATACATTCTATAATAATAATGCCACATAATATGTTAGAAATCTATGTATAAATATGAGAATTTTTGGTGCTCATCATCTTCCATGCTTAAAAGAGTGGCATGTCCTTGTGACACCCCCCATGCTTAAAGAGTGGCACGCCCTTATGATAGCTGGTGCTTATAATTTTTAGTTTTAGCAACAGTTGTCCAATAAACTCTTTTTTTCTTTCTCCTCTTTCTGGTTGTGGTAGCTCATTCTTTTTCAGCAAATGATTTGTGGATTTCCCCATGGTAAATCTCTTTGTTCTTTCCACTTTCTAATTTTTTTTCTTTTTTTTTTTTTTATTTTAATCCGACAACTCTGTTATTTTGTAAAGCATGTGCTAGATTTTTAAGTGGATGATGACCATGAGTGTTCTCCCAATAGAATATTTGCATGCGGACAAAATAGTGAATGAGGCTAAATGGTTGGATGGACAATTTAATGGGGATTGTGTCGACACTATTTTATAAAAATATATTTCTATGAAAATTATATATATACAAAACAAAAAATTAAGTACACACATATATCATGTTTTGTGCATGTCTAATATGCAAATGTTCATGGTACACATGTTTTAGTTATTTTATGATGACCATGTGTACTAAAACAAAGAACAACATGCTTATTTCCCATGTGACAAAAATTTTCCTCCGTATGACTAGTTCTTAGTTACTGTAATTTGATTCATTTGAGGTTTTCTGCAAAAAATCAAGAAAATATTAGAAAAAACATGTCTTCATGGGACGACATATATCCCTTCCTCTAAAGTTGTTCATTAATGACCTTAGAATGTGCATAAATCTCTAATGGAAAAATTAAGATAAATTTATCCATGAGAGATTTTGACTTTATGCACATGGATGAGTTGTTGATGTGGCATAGGCCACTTCCCAATGTTGAAGATTATTCATACTAGGTACAAACATCCATGAAAATAGAAAGCATGTGCCTTCTTATATGAGAATCAGGTACCTTCTTTTAATTCATAGAATGTAAGCACTTGTAAAACAGAACACAGGTTCCTTTTGCTTACAATTAGGTACTGAACTTAACAATAGAAATCAGGTGCTTCTTACTTACAATTGGGTGCCTTATGTAAAGCAAACTTTATACAAACTTTTTTTTTTAAACCATGTTCAGAAGATTCGGTATCGCTTTTCCAAATATGGAAATTAGATGCCCTCTTCTTGGAGAAGCCAGGAATTAGGTATCGATTTGCTAGAATATGGGATGCAAGTGCCATATCCTTAACATATTGGGAGTTAGGCGTCTTGTACTATACAAATGGGAATTGTGCACTGCCTTTCCAAAATATAGGAATAAAGTACCTTCTTTCGTAAAACAAGAATTAGGCACCATTTTCTCTAAAAACTGGGAATTAGGAACCTTTCCATCAGAAAATGGAAAACATGCACTTCTTCCTTATTTCAATGTCTGCTTGATATGACCCCTTATGTACTCCTAAGGTTGATCAGGCCTTTAGCGCTCTTGTTGAAGAACAAAGATAAAATTAGCATCCTCTACCTGAACCAGTAGTTGAGTGTTTTATTGTCCATAAAGACCAATCCAAACACTTCTTGTACAAATTCAGGTATAGTATTCTCCTCTCTGAGTGGGGATGGACTTCTCCTACTCCTAGAAATATGGAAATATGTAGGTTCATGGATCCTATGCTCGTTAGGCCTAGATTTCTTAGGTTGCCTAACTATTGCACTTAGGGCATCGTTCCTACAAAATAAAACTTTAAAGCAGTGAAACATAAGCTCGTGGAGTCCATGCCAGATAGGCTTAGGTTTCTCAGGCTGCCTATATTTTGTATTAAGAGTATGATACTTGCAAAATAAAAACATAAATAAAAGAAAATCTATGTTAAGCAAAATAGGTTCCATGTCATATTTCCTTTTTTTTATGATAAATACGTGAACAATCGTCAAATGGATGGTATAGAAATATGGTATCTCCCCATGCTTGTGTTTTATTCAATCTCACAAATGTGAGGTGCATGGCAAGGCTTGTAAATTGAGTCGACTAATTGTTACTCGTATTCTTTCATTGTGTGTTGTTACGGAATCCCCGTAAAAATCCCTCACTTTGTGAAATCTTCATAGCCAATTATTTTTTTGTGAGCGGAGATGTGTTGCTCAACAGAGTTCCATGAACCATCTGAGCTCATATTTTATCTATCACAACTGGTGCTGCCATGGCCAAGTGTTGCACATCTTCCCGTAGTGCCAAACTATATGCAACAAATGTGTTTTATTGAACGCATAGTAGTAGATATCATAAAAACTCTAAAGTTAAGCATTATGGCATGGAGTAGAACTGGGATGGGTGACCACCTAGGAAGTCCCAAGAAATACACCCCTTTTTTAGTTTTAATTTTAATTTTTATATGAGCGGAGATGTGCTACTCAATAGAATTCTGTGAACCATCTGAGCTCATATTTAGTCCGTCACATCTGGTGTTACCATGGCTGAGTGTTGCACATCTATCATGATGCCAAACCATATGCAACATATGTGTTTTATTGAGTGCTTGGTAACAGATCCCATAAAAACTCTAAAGTTAAAAAGAAGTTAAAATAAGGTTTTTTGAATTAAAGTACATTAAAGTTGTGAATCTACCAAGAGGAATGAGTGAGTTGAGGTTTAGCGGGTGTGGCGGGAGTGAGGGTTTGAATTTTTTGGGCAGGAATCTCAGCCAAGGTGGTAGAGGTAGAGCAGGTATGGAAGGGGCGGGTGGGAACCTCGAGCATGGATCAAGCGAGGATCCAGAGGAAGGCGGTCAAGCTACGGTAGATTTGGAGGTGGGCATCACGCGGGGGCCCGACCCTCCTCAGAAAGACCCCGACAAAAAATATACGAAGGACAATGCGGGGCCCAAGAAGTGGTTGTCTTTTGCTGAGACTCTTAGAGGAAAAAGAAAGGAGGTTCTCTCTCTTCCGCCCCTAGTTCCAATAAATAATAAAATTTCAGCCCCGACAAGTTCCATGAGCCCTTTTCTTTCAATGGAAGAATTCTCCCTGGTAGGCAAGTTTTTGGGAGGTAGGCCGGACATGGAGACTATCAGGGCTTGGGCGATGGGTAAATGGTGACCGATAGGCAACTTGGAGTTGGTAGCTCTAACTCGAGGGTTCTTCATTATCCATTTTAACAATATGGAGGATGCTAACCACATTTTAACAGGAGGTCCTTGGTTTCTGGGCAAAAGGAGCCTTTTTCTCAGATGATGGGGTGAATATTTCGACCCTAAAAAGCAAAATATTAACATTGCCCCTATTTGGGTTCGTCTCCCGAGTCTACCTGCCCAGTTCTTCAATGAATATTGGCTGTAGGGCATAGCCAAAACTATAGGGGACCTGATCTCCATTGACCATGCGACCTTGGCCAGGACAAGGATGACTCATGCACGAATATGCATAAATGCTAATTTGGATAATGAATTGCCAAGGTTTGTGGAGCTAGAGTATGGAGAATACTATCAAAAATAGCTGGTAGAATACGAGAACAGACCGACATTCTATGCAGAATGCAAAAATCAAGGACATCTATGCAATCAGTGCCCTAACCTGGCAATGAATAGAGAAAAGCAAAAGCAGGGAATGCTAGACAAAGGAAATTTGAGGAGTTTCCCTGGTAGAGGTGATTTCAATCAGGAAAACTATGTCTACCAAAAAAGAAAAGAGAGGGTGCAGGGTCCCAAAAAGACAAAGGAAAACAACAGGTTGTTGGCAACCAAAATACTCAGGTAAGTTCCAATCCTCTAGTTTCAAATAAATTTTCAATTCTATCCAATATGGGAGTAGGAGGATTATCGAAAGACATGGAAGCCCAGAACCTTCAGGCTAACCTTTCTGACTCTCTAGAATCCCCATCCAAGTCAGGATCCTCAAACCCTAATGCTGAAATTACTATAAGCCCCATGGGCATCACAAAGCCAAACCCTAATGCCCGATCTCTAGAATCCCCATCCAAGTCGGGATCCTTAAACCCCAATGCTGAAAATACTTCAAGCCCAGTGGGCATCCCAAAGCCAAACCCTAATGCTGAAGAACTTAGGAAGAAAGTTGAGGCATTGGAAAATAAAAAATCTCATCTCCCTAACATCATCACTAGGAGCCAGGTGAATCCTACTGAGGGGTCATCCCGCAGACCAGGGGAATACAAGAAAAAAGGAGAATATTTGGATGTAGGGGTGGAGATATGTGAAACTCTTCAGACTGAGGAATATGGTAGTCCGGTTCTACAACAAATTGCCTCCCCCCAGTTTAGTCCTAAACAAACCAGGAGCACTATGAAGTCTCCTATAGATTTTGGTAGTGAAAAAAGAAGAGGGAGAATATCAAATGCTGAGCATCAAAAAATTAAAACTGATAATGACATTGCCAATGGAAAACAGAGAACCTTGTTTCAACAGGTTATTCCGGGTTCTGAAGACAACAAATTAGGAAAACCCCCTCAAGGGAGGGGGAGAGGAAGAAATCCCAAACAATCTAAATGAAGTTCCTCTCATGGAATGTGAGAGGCCTCAATGGCCTGCCCAAACACAGGGAAGTCAGTGCAATAAGAAATCAAGTGAATCCAACTATTATCATGTTGCAAGAAACAAAAACTGATGAGATTCAGTCAAAAAAGTAGCAAAAAAATATGGAATCAAGGGGAGATGGTTTGCAAATCAGCCAGAGGAGCGTCTGGAGGCCTTATGACTTTGTGGGATCCCCGGATAGTAGAAGGCACCATTATTCAGAAATATGACAGGGTTCTTAGTGTTTTATTTAAGGAAATAAACAGCAACAGGTCATGGATCCTTTCAAATATTTATGCCCCGACTTCAATTCAAGGGAGAGCTCTACTGTGGGAGTACTTAGGCAATCTGAGTGAAATCTTCCATAATGTCCCCTGGATTCTGGTTGAGGATTTTAACACTCCTCTTTACCCTTTAGACAAAATGGGTGGAAATGGACCACCTATCAGGAGCATGGATGAGTTCAATGACTTTGTGAACTCCAACATGTTGATGGATGTAAAACTTAGAGGAGCAAATTATACCTAGAGCAATCGACGGATAGGGTGTCATCTCATTCAAGAAAGGCTTGACAGGTTTTTTCTATCAAAGGAGGCTACAACTCTGTTCGGTGATTCTACCCTGCAAGCCCTTCCTAAAATTGCCTCTGATCATAATCCCATTTTTTTGGAGATCCCTAACTCTCTGTCCTTCAAGAAACCTTTCAGATTTCAATCTATGTGGATCAAACATTCTAGTTTCAGAGATAACTTAATTCAATGGTGGCAACAACCTGTCAGGGGTAGTGCAACTTTTAAACTTGCTGGAAAATTAAAGTTTGTTAAGGAAAAGCTTCGAACTTGGAACAAAGAGGTCTTTGGGAACCTCTTTGAAAATAAAAAATAGGTTGTTGAAAGTTTTGAAGATAATTGATCAGAGGATTCAACATGGTGATGCTGATGAAACTACTAGGCAGGAGGAACGGACAAAACTAGCAGAGTTTCATAACATTTTGGCCTGTGAGGAAATCTATTGGAGGCAAAAATCAAGGGCTCTTTGGTTGAAATATGGAGATTCAAATTCCAAGTTTTTTCACGTCACCACGCTTAGAAATAGAAGCAATAACAAGATAAAAATTTAAAAAAAGCATATGGTTCTATTACTCAGGACTTAACAGAAATCAGAAAGGAGGCAGTAACTTATTTCAATTCTATCCTTGGTCAGGAATCGCAGTGCAATGAGGAGGCCAAAGATATTCTCTTGCAATCCATTCCTAGCATAATAAATGAGGATATAAACCTTAAGCTTCTAGCTCCCTTTTCTGATGAGGAAATTAAGGAAGCCTTGTTTAGCATGGAGCCAGACAAAGCCCCAGGACCCGATGGCTTTCCCCCTCGTTTCTATCAAGATTTTTGGGACATCGTAAGTGAGGATGTAATTTCTGCTGTCATAGAATTCCAAGCAAGCAATCATATCCCAAAAGGTCTCAACTCTACTTTTATTTCTCTAATTCCTAAGAAGCAAACCCCTAAATCTATGGTTGACTTCAGGCCAATCAGTCTGTGCAATGTTTCTTACAAGATCCTAACTAAAGCCATTGCAAATAGAATGAGAGATGTTCTGCCCCGCATCATAGATCCATGCCAGGGAAGCTCTGTCCAGGGCAGGTCAATCTTGGATGGAGTTATCACAGTTCATGAAGCTCTGCACTCTGCTCATAAGACTAACAGGTCTATTTTTGCCCTCAAGCTTGATATGAACAAAGCATTTGATAGGCTAAATTGGGACTTTCTGATTGCTATCCTCCTTAAGTTTGGTTTTCACCACCAATGGGTTAATTTGATCAAAGAATGCATTTCTAAAGCATGGTTCTCGATTCTGGTTAATGGAACAACTATTGGTTACTTTCAAAGTCGTAGAGGAATTCGGTAGGGGGACCCTATCAGCCCCATGTTATTCATCATTATGGTAGAAGCTTTAGGTAGAACCATAAAAAATGCTTGCAGTTCAAGGCTAATATCGGGAATCAAGGCAACATCTCTCACTAGGGCTGTTTCTCACCAATAATTCATCGATGATACCCTTCTATTGACTAAGGCATCGATGGTTGAGGCCAAAAGAATTAAATACATCCTGCAACTCTATGAGGATGCTGCTGGTCAAAAAGTTAATTTCAGTAAAAGCAAGTTATATTTCTTGAACACCCCCATTCAGAGGTAAGGAAGGATTGCAAAAATTTTAGGGTGTGATATAGCAAACCTCCCCACTTCGTATCTTGGTCTCCCTCTTTTCATTGGTTCTCCGAGAGAGTCAATGTGGGACAGGGTTATTGAAAGAATTCAAAAAAAACTTGTTGGATGGAAAGGTCATCTTCTATCTCAAGCAGGAAAGCTGACCCTCACTAAGGCCTCTCTTCAGAGCATTCCAGTCTATTTCCTCTCCGTTTTCAAAGCCCTTGTGAAGGTTTTCCAAAAAATTGAGAAACTCCAAAAAGAATTTTTATGGACTGGATCAGAGGAGAAAAAAAGGATACACCTTGTAGGATGGACCAAAGTGTGCAGACCTAGGGAAAATGGGGGCTTAGGTCTGAGGAGAATTGCTCATATGAATTTAGCTTTACTAGCTAAGCAGGCATGGCGCCTCATTTTTGGTGAAGAAAATGAATGGACAACTATCATCAAATGAAAGTATCTTCAAAATATGGAATTTCTAAGTGACTCAGTTCCAATCAGAGGTTCTGCTTTTTGGAAAGCAATTCTCAATTGTAAGGAAATCATCAAAAAAGGTTTAAGATGGGTTTTAGGCAATGGTGAGAGGATAAATTTTTGGAATGATAGGTGGGCTAAGGACGAACCACTGATGCAATATCCTAACTTAGCCCGAATCAGAGATATCATGGAAGAACTCATTGGCAGAAAAGTCTCCGATTATATGGTTGAGGACAGAGGTAGAATGAAGTGGAAACAAATAAGGATTCAGGGATTTCAAGCGGAATCAAATGATCTTTGTAACATTCTCGGGAAACAGTTTATCCCCATGAGACCCAAGGAAGATCAAGTGACCTGGGCTCCTACGAAAAATGGGCAGTTCACTGTTAAATCAGCTTACAAGCTTCTGCTTGATGACGAGGATTTTGTCCTCCAAAAGGACTTAGTTTGGATAAAAAATTTAATTCCAAAAATTGTAGTCTTTTCATGGCTAGTTATCCAAGGAAGAATTCTAACCATTGATAATATGATGCGTAAAGGTATTTGTATCACTAATCGTTGTTATCTATGCAGGGCTAATTGGGAGACCATTTATCACATTTTCCTTGAGTGCCCTTTTTCCTTGACTGTCCTAAGTGGGGTTTTTCAGGCCTTCAATATTTCTTGGGTTAAACCAGCCATCATACTTGATTTGTTTCATCCAAGTGGCCTTGCCCCTTTTCAAGCCAAAGACTTAGATACATGTGGAAAATTTGTCTCAATCACTATCTTTGGCAGGTGTGGTTAGAAAGGAACCATAGAGTCTTTAATGAGTCTATCCATGATCATCAAACTATCATTGCTAGGATCCTATCCTTTGCCAATGAGAATGTGAACCTTATCCCTTTTGATAGTCATAAACCTCATCTGCAGGAGACCACGATTGCTCAATATTTAAGCTTAACCTTGTTAGATGAGTCTGTGCCTAGGGTAGTCAACCCTAGAGCCAATGTTAAGTGGTCCCCACCTCCTACGGGTTGGTTTAAGCTTAATTTTGATGGAGTAGCTAAGGAAAATCCTGGCAGAGCAGGCACTGGTGGCATTGTGCGAGATCATAATGGGAATATGATGCTTGCATTTTCTGAATATTTGGGAACAAGGATGAACAACGAAGCTGAAGCTAGAGCTATGTGGAGAGGCCTTCAAATGACTCAAGACTTAGAAGGCAATTTGATCATAGAAGGAGACTCTATGCATGTTATAAATCTCCTCAATAATTGGAAAACACCTCCTTGGAGGATTAAAACAATTGTTGAAGAGGCTAGGATCCTTTTCCAGGGAAGACAGGATATAAAAGCCCAACATGTCTTTCGGGAAGCTAACAAAGTTGTTGATAAGCTAGCCAATTTGGGTGTCGATGGTGATGAACTTTTCAAATGGGAACACGGTGTCCCGAGCAAAGTAGAGGAGCTTATTCAACAAGAATGCCAAGAATGATAGTCAAATTTACCAACAAGGAAGGCACTGTAAGTTCAAAGGCTATGAGTATTCCTGTCTCTTTTTTGAAATGGACTCACAATAAAAATTATCCGAGCTATCAGTCTTTGTGGATGCTGCTTGGAAATACCACAAAGACTAATGGGGACAATCACATGTCAGATAACATGGCTCCTAGTCATCTTAGTAATTTGAGGTTGGTTGATAATCACAGGGCAAGAAAGAAATGACAATATAAGACTTCGAACCAGAGCCACGTGGACCACCAGATAGCCACCGCCATAAATCTAGCCAACAGGTTCACTTCTCCAAGGCTGATTGGCCAAGACGGGATGTGGTCCCAAAGCATGTCATATACGGAAGAAAGCAATTACCAAAGAATTATTAAGAGTAACTGTCAATACAGAGCTTGTGGGAGTTTTTTTTAGTACTCTGCTATGTGTGTCTGCAGCTTTTTGTTTCTCCACTGTTTCAAGGAAGGGATCCGTGTCTGTTTCTTTTTTGTAATTATGATGCAGGTGTGTTTTCTCGGGGTATACCCAAAATGTTGTATGGGAAGTTTCTTTTTGATAACAGGCTATGTGCCTTACCGGATGTAATGGCTTTGGTGGCATGTAGATTTTACATATATAGGATCCTTAGTAAGGACATGTTCATCAACAACCCTGGGCTGATTTTTGTAAAAGGTTTTGGGTCAACTCTGTAAAACCCGGTATTAATGCTATAGTATCTTATCTACCAAAAAAAAATAAAAACTCTAAAGTTAAGCATTGTGGCATGGAGTATAACTGGGATGAGTGACCACCTAGGAAGTCCCAAGAACTACGCCTTTTTTTTATAAAAAATAAAATAGAGCGGTACATGTTGGTAGGCCAGGTTGCCTTGGATGCCTATGATATGCACTAAGCCTCTTGCTGTCTACAAAACATAACAAAATAAAAAGAAAAACCTAAACTAATGGTTTTAAATAAAACTCTAATTATTATTTTTTCTTTTAATTGAACGATGTAATAGCGTTCATTGTATTGTGGGTGATAACATTTAAGGTGGGCTCTCCCCCATGCTTGCAATCGAGCACCTCTAGAATTTGGGGCTTGTGATAAGATCTTAATTTGTGTCTAAAATTTGATACAATTAAGACTTCATTTGTCCCATCCCCTAGTTCTATGATACATTGCAGCATGGAAAGAGAATCTTCCTATATGACCTCAAAACCAGATTCATCCAACTCATTGGCAGATTGTGCAGGTATGTGGATGACTATTGTTTTTATAGTTTTGTCATTAACTATCATTTTTCCTATTCTACATCTAATGCCAGTGTTAAATTTTATAAAAGTGTTGGGAAATGTTTTTTTTTTGAATTTACATGGTGGAATCGGTAGCCGCCACGAATCCGGGCAGGCTATCCAGCTTTTTATGGCCGCCACAGTATTCTGCGCTGTTCGCCCCAAAAGCTGCCACATAGATCTTCGCACAGTACGACCCTATAACCACCATGCCACAATCATTTTAAACCTTTTATGCCGTTGAAAGCACCAAGAAAGGTACAAGCGTTCAGTCCGACGAGGCCCGAGATTTGAACCTTGGAGGAATAAGTGTTGGGAAATGTTAAATTTGCAATTTTTACCATTTGTTCTGGTCTCTTGAGGCATACCTCCCTAATGGCTTAAGTGTAAATAGGCACATCCCTGATAGTTTGAGGAATGATATCAGTAAGATTTCTCAATTGTTTCATAATATCAAACTTAGGTGGTGTCATTTCTCTGGTTTTCCATAACCTTTTGAGATACGGTGAAAGTCCTTCATTACTTGATTATTTAGCAACACAATTTATTTCTACACTATTATGGCACATTGGGTTTATTCCTATAACTCCTTGATCAACTAGTGAATTTAAACAGTTGTTGCTGGGATTCGACTTTGGTGGTTCCAGCAACTATTTTGGCATGGTAAAAGGTGAAATTGGTAAGCCAAATTTTTTTGATAGTTGTGTCTGTGGAGGTACATCCACGAAGTAAGTTTATACTTCTTATGAATTTTATTTTATTATTTTTGGACACAACCTAGTCTGATGATCCAGGTGCCAATTTTCATAAACTTCTACTATATTCTCCAAACATTTATTTTTTTCATGATTTTCTCTACACCTTGAATAGAAAAAGGTAAATATTGCTTCAGATTCTTGCTTCTTCTTCGATAATGTGTCTGATTGTAAATCAAGAGATAAAATTTCACTCTTCACATCGTTAAACAATGTTCCTATTTTTGTTTTAATTGTGGAGGCTATTCCTCGTATTGGCAATTTTTCCTTTTTGTTGGAATACTTTTGAAATAATTGTTGAATTTTCCCCATCTTGGTCACTAAAATATTTCGTATAATAAGTTTTTGTGATGACTCAAATGGATGGGATTTTCTCTTTAATAACTATTTCTAGAATATTCTAAGCTTGAGGTGTTTTCTATTTTTTTCAATAAATGATCCGTTGGATTTTTTTTTAGGCTCTTGGTGGACTCATGCTTCACAGGTAGATGATCTACAGGCAAGGAAATCTGAATTTAATTTTCAAACTTAATTGACCTATAGATCATACACTATAGTTGTGATACTCCCTAGTAACGACACCAAAATTTTGGACAAAATATTGATTAGTTTTCTACATTGCAATTAATTATCCCCATTTAATTGTCAACCCGAGATAGCTCATAGACTTGTGAGTATCACACATAGTATATGCCTATAGTGCGAGGAATGAGTCCCTCTGTGCCTATTGGTTTGGTGGATGTGTTCTTTGTGTATTTTTAATTCATACAAACTCAATAGAATTAAGTGCAAAAAATAAATAATGAATTAAAAATAAACACGACTGAAAATAAACCTATGAAAATTAAAACATGTACTTGCTGGAAAATTACAAAAAATAGGGAAAACTACAGGAATTAAATAATATAAAAAAAATAGTAAATAAATTAACTATAGAAAGTAAGCTAAAAGGGGGAGGAGTATTGTTTATATTGGGCCCAAGCTCTAGCAGTCTTTCGCCCGATCAATTCATTCACTGGACGTTAGTTTGAGATTAATAAAAATACTCAAATAAATATATTACAACTTTAGAAAATTATAAATCAAATCTGCAATTTGAGATTATTTTTATCAAGGGTTACCTGCATATTTATAAGATATGCAGCGATGTCCTATTACATTTGAGAGCAAATCAATTCTTGATTTTATGGTTACAATAACATGCATGAATAAAGGAGATAAAGCGAAAATATTTAATTTCAAACTGATTTAACGTATTTTGTTTTTATCAGAATAGAATATGTTTAATATTATGCTTTATCTATTTACATTGTTGTTTACATATTACTGAAAAATAAATAACACATGGTCTTTAATATTGTCCTTCGTCAAAAGCCGATAGGCTTGCCCTAGTGGTTAAGATGATGGTTGTTTCTTAAGTAGTCTTGTGTTCAAACCCCTTGAGGGTGGTTGTTGATGTAATTTATAAACATTCTCCTAAAAAAAATGTTATGCAAAGCACATGGGGGCGCACGATAGGAATTTAAAAGTTGCAGAATACAGTGGCGGCCATAAAAAGCTGGACAACCTACCCGAAATCATGGCGGCTATCGATTCCATCATGTAAATTAAAAAAAAAAATATTGTCCTTCGTCTACATATTTACTGAAATATCATCCACATCTATTACTGAAATATTTGTTATGTTCTACCGATAACAAGGGTTACATTGTAATTTTTTGTCAATGGCAGTCGGGATATAATTCTGCATCAACGAGAAGTAGATGCCTAATGAGAAGCATGTTCCTAATGAGAAGTAGGTGCCTAACAGGAATCAGGTACCTAACAAGAAGTAGACGCCTATGGAAAGCAGGTGCCCGTCATTTTTGCACCAAATAGAAGTTGGACGCTTCAAAGGGAATCGGGCACCTAACTTAGCACTTTTCACTGGTGTACTGTGAATGTTTTTTCTTCATGAAATCTAAGGTGCCAGGTCCAAGTGGAACTTTGACTTAAACATGCTAAAATACTATAAAAACCACTAAATCTGCACACAATTCATTTAAAAATAAATATTAGATAATATACATAATTTACTATTAAATATATATAAAAATTTCATAAAACATACATTCTATAATAATAATACCGCATAATATGTTAGAAATCCATGTATAAATATGAGTATTTTTGGTGTTCATTAGCATCAAAGAGATGGGTTTAGCACAACTCTTGGTGAAAATTCTAGTTAATTCTATCATGGGGAACATTCTAGTTAAGCAGATCGATCAATGTGGTTTTTTAACTGACATTCAAGGAAAATTGCTCCAGGAATTGGTTTGTAAATTGCTTGAAAGTGTAAACACTATGATGCGGTAAATGGTGGAGAATGAGTGCATCATTGTTATCGATACTAAAATAAGCATTAACGAATCTAGTCACATGCTCTCGAGGGTCCTCATCCCCTTAAACATGTCAAACTTTGGTACCTAAAAATCAATTGGATAAGGTGATGTGGGTATCGAAGCATGGACCAAGTGATTGAGTAGCTACCTTAAGGTGGGCTTTTGGTACTGTAAACCTTGGATCTGCATGGCAAGGATATCAATCTAGCTTTGTAAAAAATTAAACTTAGGATATTCAATATGGTCAAAACACTGGTTTTCTTGTTGTTGGTAATACTATACACCATTATAGGGTTTGGATGACATGGATTTTTAGTGTGAAGTGGATTGCGGTATGTTTGGTAATGAGGGATTTGATATTAATGAGGTGATGGGAGTATGATAGCATGCTAACTTGAAGGGTTAGCATACACTTGATGATATGGATTAGCAACCATGGTGGTTGGGGGGCACATCACCCAAGAAGGATCTTGAGTGAAGAAGGTAGGAGGTTGAGATATAGGTGGTTGGATTTGGTTTACTCCCTACAATTGTAACATCGGGTCAATATTAATGTTTTTATTAGCATTATCTAGGATCATTTGTTGTAGCTGCAAGAAGGCTTATTGTATGGCACTCATAAATGAGGAGGGTATGGCCATGTATGAGGTGGATGGTTGGGCTGATTGTGTGGCAACCATATGGATGGATGTAGGTGGAGGATAATTGGAAAATTGTATTGTTTCTGAAGGAGGGATGTTATGGGCCATGGCGCTTATGGGTGTAGTGGATGGAATAGATTTAGGTATTTACAAAGTGACACTAACTGGTGCTTCGTAAAGGGGGTTGGTGCAAGTAACATTTTGGTTCAACAAGATGATGGGAGGTTGGTTAGAAGATGATGTATAATTATGGCTTAAGGTGGCAACAATCAGTTTGAAGAGTGGGTTCATGAAGGCTTGGTTAGACTGTTGCTGGTGCAGGAAGATGACTTCCTGACGAGATGGTGGGATGGTGTGGGGTGGAATGGTAAGTGGTGGCAATGATGGAAATACCATACTAGCCACATTTAGGTATAGCCTAACATCATCCATGTCTATGTACATGACATGACCATCCATTTGCATAGGTGGCTCACTCCTAGGGGTCTCAAGAATAGCAGTAAGAGTAGCTCTATGCATAACATCTATGTCCAAACTAGGGATACTACTAGAGGGACCCACATTCATGGTGTGGGACATAGAAGGAGGTACACTACCTTTCCCTACCACCAAAGTGTTAGGGACCTGACTAGATTGAGATGGATCCATAGGGGAAGACAACTGACTCTGAACTAGTGGTAACTTTTTGGCCTGACCACAGGTCATGACCATACGCTAAGGTGTGATGATATGTGAAATGAAAGTGTAGGTGTGTGAATGTGTGATGGAAACACAATATCTAACAACACTAAAAAAAATAGACAAAGATTTTTGTTCCTAAGTTTGCGCAAAGTTTGATTTTTTTTTGTTTTGAATAATTTTTTATTTTTTTGAAGTTTTGAAGTTTTGGAAAAAAATAAAAATTGATGTGCAAATGTTTACCCTAAAATGATTCTAGGATTTCACCTAGATCCTCTCACATGCAACCCGATGATAAAGTTTGAGTTACAAAACCCACCAGTACTTAGAGATGAAACCAAATTCGATGAGAGAGCCTAGGTCCTACCGGTTCTCACCCAACACACTGTGGTCAACAATACACCCTTCGAAGAGAAGTGCATGCTCTATTCCATGGATAGGATAGTTCTTGGAGTCAAACTTGGACATGGATAGATAATAATATATATTGGGGGTCGATGATAAAATCTAACCTTGTCCAATGTTCATGTGAGTGTGTGAGGTTTATTTAATTTATTGTGTGATGCAAAAATTATTATGCAATTTTTTTTTAATGCCTAATGCAAAAAGCAAGAAATAGAGAATAGCATATAATAACAGATCAAGGGCTAAAATTGCTAACTTTAAGTAAGACCTAGCCAATATTTGTTATCAAGGCCAATCGTGAGCAGGTGGTTGGTTTTGGTAAAAAGTGTTTGCACGGTTCACCAACTACATGCACACGTTTGGGAAATCCCAACTACGAATGTGTAGTTCCTTCTAAGTAACATAAAAATGACAGCATAGGCCCGAATCTCAAAAGTACCCAAATTATTGCTAATTGGGCTATGCATATGCTTTGTTACCTAACTTGAAAATACAAATTTCTTGATTTTTTTTCACTTTTTATGTTTTTAAATTTGAATACAAATATGCCTAGCCTAAGACCCTAAATTAAAATAAAGGTACTGACTCCTAATCTAGACTAGATACAAAACTACAACTAAAAGCAGAGGAAAGATGATGTAGGGATACAAACCTGTTATCCTTTTGCCACTCCATCTAGTGTGCTCGATCGTCGACCTATGATTTCATAGTGCTTCCATCATCGATGCACGTTTCCTTAGGCATCCAATCATCGATGCGTGATTCTACATATTCGTAACCATGGATTCACATTTGCTCAGGTGTCTAATCATGGGTGCATGGTTCTATAAGTCCTTAATCATGGATGCACGATTTCTCAATAGCAAGATCAAACATTAGTAGGTTCTAGATCTGTCGATCCCAAGATCAAATCTTTGCATGCTCAAATTCCAAAAAATTGCAACCATATAAAAAATAGATCAGTAACTTGATTTATGCAAGGTAAAGACAAATATAACACTTAGGGGGTCCCACCATGTTCGTCATTTTCTATAGAAAATAAAACAACACCAAAAAAATAGACAAAAGGAACACTTGCAATATAAAATAATATCTGCTTTTTTTATTAATAGGGGAGCCTGAATCTCCCAATATTACAATGATTTTGAATTATACCAAGTATATTGGGTGCAATGTTACAATATGTGATACAAAGAAAAATGTCCAAGCAATGAATGGTGAGCTCTCTAAGCAAACAACTAGTGTCTTCCATTCTTTTTGCTACAACTTCAGAGGGGTGAGTGGGCTTCTATTATCCGATGTAGGGACCACTCTAACTTCAACAACTCTTCAAGATACCTAATTATTACACACATGAAACCAAACAAGTGTTAGTAGCACCTATGTATTATGATATAAAATACTACTATAAAAACCCTAGCTGGATAAGCATGCAATACATAAAATAATAAAACACAGATTAAATGCCTTACTAAAATGAAGTTTACCAATCGTATTTATGGTCTATTTTGGCTTTGAGAAACTACATATGCATGATGGTGACTGGCTAACTGTGCATAGATGGTGGGGAAACCGCATAAGGGTAGTTCGGGCTGTGTAACCATGGATAGGTAGTTTTGATTGAGTGGCAAATTTATACAAAATGAGGCCTCTAAGATTTAGATCTCTCTTCTCCTCAAGATGCGTGCAATGCTTTGGTCCTATTTTGATATCTTGATGGTACAAATGCTCAATATTTCTTGGTTTGGTGGGGTGAATATACCTTTATAGGCCCCTTAGGAATTTTGGAGGGAAATGAGAGGTGGCAAGCTAGGATTGCCAAGTGGTAATCTAGGGCTACCAAATGGAGGGGGCAGTTAAAGTGAGTCACCCAGGATTATTCACTTAATTGGGGTGATGTGGATGCAAGTGGAATGATATGTGGGGGTTTGTCCCATGTGAAGGGACAAAGGGGACAAGGGTGTATGAGATGTGGCAAGGTATGTTGGTGAGGTGGCTAGAACACATGTCTAGTGGGTAGGTAGGGTATTCTAGGTTGATTTTCCAGATTTAATAAATCTGGAAAATGGGATAATGTACAGGATTTTATATACCTAAGTCTAAACTTAGGCATATAATTTTGTTATGTAGAATTTGATGTGGGGTACCAAATGTGACTTTGTGGATGCCCAATTTTTGGTGTCTACAATGCCCAAGTATTTTCCATTAATATCAGTCAAGTTGACCCCAGTTACTAGTCCAGTATGTGTTTTTTCTCATCAAATGTCATGGTACACATCTTAGATGTCACTATTCTGGTAGATTCAACATTTATCTCTGCTACTGTTTGTGGGTCCATGTCTACTACTCCTGGTACCTCAGCTAGGAATGGTGAATGCCATATGGAATAGAATCCCATTTTTTCTTCAATAGAGTGAGCTTAATTTATTGTAGTATTATTAGATTTCTTAAACTCTACTGAATACCTATGAAAGGGTTCTCTCCTGACTAGGACCTTTTCTTTGGATATCAATGGGATAGTGTCATAAGACTAGTTTAACTGAATAGATCCTACTAATTGTTCATCCCAATACCTTTATAATATTAATGAAAAGAAGGGGTCCACATCAAAAATAGCCACATCCATAACTATTCCTTTCTTTGGGTATTGGTCTAAGTAAACTAATAGTCCTATAATTATTCCTGCATAGGGGACTTGTCTACTATCCATAATTAATATTGGGAGGTAATCTCTAGTACACATCAGACTGAGTTGGTCTACTACTTTTTTGGGCATGCTATTATGTGAGGATCCACTATCCAACATCTAATTATGAATCACATACTAATCCCATAAATATGAATTATACCTCAACGATATATAAAAGGCCTGACTGATGATGGATTTTGGGAATGGGCATAGGTTTATCTAATGCTGAAATGTTGTAGATATGATTACTTGGTTGTTCAACTAAACCAAAAGCTCGACAAACCTGATCTCTGTATTTTGGGATGGTCATTAGCTCCCCAAAAGTTATATTTATCTTTTGTTTGGCCAACTCCAGACCAACGTTAAATTCATTTTTCTTAATATATGTGCTTTTATCAAAATCCAACTATCTTTGAGATACATTTCCTACTTCAACTTCAGGGGCTGCTTGTTGTTTATTGTTATTCTATCTCTTGGAAGCCTTGTCTTTATTTTGGACTTGTTGACTTGTATCAATCTTATCAAACTTATCAACTTTATTAGGGATTGTTATGTTCCTTAGATTAATGGCATGGATCCTTTCTAATGCTTCAATTTCTTCAGTTGTTGGAGTGATCTTACCTTGCTTCATCTTTTCAAATCTATTATCCTAAGGTCTTTTTAAGATTTCCACATTTTCTAGGATAAAGGCTTTAGGATCTTTTTTTGACTTAAGTAGCTCATAAATTTCTTTCTCAAATTGTATTTCTCTTTCTTCATCATCCTTAGTCCACCAAGCATTTATCCTTATTTCTTCATCTGATTCATCTTCTAAATTTACATTTATATGTGTACTTAGATATATGCTACATCCAACTAGGTTATGTGGGGTATCACATGTAGAATAAAATAAAGAAAAACCTAAAACCAAATTAGTTGTGGCCATGGGGTTTGAGATTGAATCTATATCTTTGGATCCTTATTTTTTCTTCCAACCACCATTTTTACTCCCATTTTTGTTCTCTTCTTCTGAATTATTTCTAGCCCTGTTTCTATTAAAATTCCTTCTAAATTGGGGTCTGTTATCATTTTGTGGTTGACCAAGTGGTTCATCACTTTTTGATTTTTCTTCATCAATTTGGATAACCTATTATTTATTGTATTGAACATCTCAGTAAATTGGTTGGATAATTTCTCTATAAGATCTAGCTCAATTTTATTTAACAATGATAATCCAACCTTTTTTGGGCTTTTTGTCTACTTGACTAGAAATTGACTTCGATGAGTGTGGTTTCATTTTTTGCTATCTCTAATATTTATTTCAATCTCTAGGGCTTGCTCCATATATTCATCAATGGAGTTGGTTCTATGCTATCTCAACTCATAGCTAAATTCTTGAAGAAAAGCATTTTTATAGAAACATATGGCTTGGTGATCAGTGAGTCTCATCATTGTGGGGACTTTATTTCTAGTCTTGAAGAACCGTCTATTAAAATCCTCAACTGATTCATTTTCTCTCTTCTTTACTATTGCAATTTATGTAAGTAAGGATTGCTCATTTTTTCTTTCCCCATATTTCTTTAGAAAAACTTCTTCCATAGTATAAAAATTGAGAATCTGGCCATCTGGGAGACAATTAAACCAATCCCTTGTGTCTTTTTCTAGTGTTTGTAGGAATAGTCTAAGAACTAAATCCCCGTGTTCAACCTCAAGGCTATCTAACACATATATAAATCTTTTTATATTATCTTCCTTGGTAATTGCAGTATTGCCTTGGAATTTGGGCAAGCATTTGTTAGCCTTATTGGGTAAGTCATGTAAATTTGGGGGCAATCAAAAGGGTCTATACCTATTGGTCCTCTAAGTCTGAAGGTTCTAGTTCTGGTTAGGTTGGGCCATGTTTATTGTAGGAGTAATGACAACTGGACAAACATGGGTGCTAACAACGATTGTGTTAATATAAATATTATGAAATGAATTATCTAAAAGTGTATACCTTCTAGTAGATTTTCTACTGATAAAAAAAGCCTTATTCTCATACATAGATTTATAAGGAACTGGAAATTTTTGGGTATGGGTAAATACATCTGGGTCTTAAAATTTTAGGAAGAGTTGTTTGTCACTTCGTCTGATATGTGCCAAGTCAGATTCTACCATCTTCTATCTTCCAGGTTCATTCAGAGTCACTAGCAATGTGAGTGCAACAAAATATCACTCCACTGAATATTGCTTGGCTCTTTTATCCTTTCAACCCATCAAATATATGTAGAGGTATTCCAGAATATAAAAAATATCAAAAAAGTATGGTGATCATGTCATAAGGAGACAAACTACGAAAACATATAAAAAAAAAATCTATCCTCAGCAATGGTGCTAGTTAACTATTGTGGGAAAATTTTGATATCCTTAATATTAGTTTTCACACTATCAAATTTCCTAATTCACAATAACATGCAAGCTCTGGTGGACTTGCCTCTTTAACCTTAAAATGATAAATTCTAACAGGTTGGGTCAAGACACCCCAAAATGAGCCTATCTAATGGAGTTATTAAGACATTATGCTCTGCCAGATGTAAAGAGTTTATTATGATTTTAATTGTGACCAAGCATTAGTGAAGCCTACCTAATTTAGAGAAGACTGGTGCCTTGTCTATTGGGTGATTATAGTAGATTTTAATTGACTTAGTGAAACAAAGAGAAAAAGAAAGAAACAACTAACATACCCACATTCATTTGAATATTGCAATCAATATAGGTCTTAAATCAACGAGAGAAAGCATTATTTGTGAATTCAAATAATGTAATGCACAAATAAACAACACACACAATTAGACAAAATATGCCAAAGAGCAAGAACCGGATTTTATTTTTGTATTATATTCAGTGTCAGATGATTACAACAATAGATCTTGGTAGTGTACTTAGGTCTCCTAAAGAACACAATACAATATTCACCCTATTTGAATGTTATAACAAGGGAATGCAATCTACTATCCTAATTGTAGTGACATATAGACTCTAGTTCCTTGAAGTAGCTCCTAGAAATGATCTCAAGTAGCTAACTCACTCTTAGAAGTACTTGCACAAAGGTAAGAAGAACTAAGAAACGAAAAAACAAAGATAACATAAGGGAATACAATCGATCTAGACAAAAACCTCAGGATACCTCTCTTGCAAAATTTTTTAGTAGTTTCTTGATGATGAATCTTGGCTGCTTCAAAAACTTATGTAGCTTGGCTATCCAAAATTTGTTACAAATACTAGGTGCTAGTTTAGCCATGTGTATTCTCCTTGGCCTTGCATTTGTAACTTCTTTTCTTGGGTGCACTACAACTGTTCTAGACTGTTCAAATCTGAAAAGTAAGTTGCTTATATCCAAAACTGTGCTAGTTATTACTACAACTCATCGTTTCAACTTCCTTGGCTCTAACTATTTTTTATTTTAAGGGAGTTCTTGAAGTGTGGTGGGCCAGGTATCTGGTTCTACCTTATATTTTGTGCAAAAGATAATATTATATATATATTTTTCATTCTTGCTTGTCTTAGTCATCTATTTTTTTTTTTGTCTTTAGCTGGACTTACACTAGGTTTGACGTGAATATATTTTTAATATAAAACATAGGGTTATTCGACGTAATGGTGAAGAGAGAAAAGAGAAAAAGAAACAAAAATAGAACAGAGTGGGAAACATTATGGATGGTTGTGAGAATAATTGAATATAATGGATGTGGAAAAATATAAACAATGGTGGTGAGATGACATTTTTGGGAAAAAAACATAATACCAATTAAGAGAGAATACCCAAAAAGAGAAGGGCAATAATGTATTTACAAGCAGGAAGGTGGAAGCAGCACTAAGGTTCTAGGAACAAGAAGAAAAATGGAATGAAAAACGAGATCTGGAGGTACAAAAATTAATGAAACCATAAAAATAAAGTACCTCTCTAATTATATTCCATCAAAGTGTTTCCTCTGTAACTATATTTTATTGAGGCATTTGCATCTCTCCAAAGTAGACAGATTGTTGGAGCTTCAACATTTGCTTTCTTTTGCTACACCTTTTACATATTTTGGTGTTGATACACGAGAACTTATTATACTACTCATGTTCTACTTTTTGTACACTTTGGTCCATATTTATCACAACCTTCGCTTTGGCATCTGCCTTCATATAGAGCCATGTTATGAGGATACATTTTGTCAAATGACAATGATATCATGTTTTGTAGATATGAAAGGATTCAACTTGCTTGAATTAACATCAAATTTTTCATTTATGTTGCTTGCGCTATGAGCTTGATCTTATTAGTACACTCTATGAGATCTCGGTCTGTGTGGTAAATTTCATTTGTGTGATTCAATACTTTCTTCTTTGATCATTCTTCAAGTTTTCACAACTTTTATGGATAGGATCATTTTTCTAGTATTTTGTGCTGAAAGTGCTCGATGATAAAATAGTACTGGAGGACAATGATTCTATTTATGCACTAAAAATACTATGAGAAATGACTCTCTAACATTTTTTATTACCTTACTTGAATCTCGATCACCAATATTTTTTTGTACAGGTTATTCATCAGAGCAGTGGGAATTATTTGATATACTTCAACTTCAAAATTGACCTATTGTCGTACATCGTCAACTCTAAATGGACCAACAAGAAGCTTCATCAGGTATCCTTCATTGGAGGTTTTGATTTATATTTATTTTATCAGTTTTCTTCTCAAACAACCATTGACATATGCTATAAACCAACGGACCAATCGCTGAAGAGCACCGATTCAAGGAGGTCCGATCAACATATTTGTCTTCTTCCCTTTTAATTTCATTTTTACTTCCCATAAGATCACAAAATTAGACCTATTTTATCATGGTGTCACCTTTTTTTCATCTAGAAACATCCAATCACTAGGCTTTGCCAATGTATGGCAGACCAATCACCATTTGGCGCTCATGGCTAGATCAAGAAAGAGGAATATTTTAAAATTGGTTAGGCGAAATGAATGAATGAATCGGGTGGACTTACTATAATATAGACCTAGGCAAGATGAAATATTTTAAGGGTAAAAATGGGGAAAGGCAACATTGTGTGGTTCTAGCCCTTAATACCTTAGGAAACAAAGGAAAAATATTTGATGAATAATGAGGTCTAATCTAGGACTTAGGAGGGAATTAAAAATACCACCATGCAAGTTAAAATTGGAAATGTGGTATAGGTTTAAAGAGAATACAGATGATGTTATATACCTCAATAAATTATACCATTGTGCTTTTTATTTTATCTTCAAGCGCGAACTAATCACTAGAAAATGCTAGGTTTCTACAAATGAATCGCTAGATGGGGCACAACTCTTCTGTATTTACTCACTGGGGGGGATTTTTTTTTTTTGTAGCAAAATGGAAGGGATGGGCCAATCACCATTAGATGCTCGTGGCTAGTGAATCAATAGGAATTTTCACCATTAACTTAGGAAAATAAGAATACTTCGAACTTTTGATTGGGTGAAATGAATGAATGGGGTGGAATTACTATGGTATAGACTTAGGTAGGGAAAAATTATTTTGAGAGTGAAATGGAGAAGGTGACATTGTGTATTCATGGCTCTTATTACTTTAGAAAACAAAGAAAACATATTCTATGAATAATGAGGGCTAATCTAAGGACTTAGGGGGAATTTAATGGATTGCCATTAAATCATGATTGAAATTCTATACCCTGGCCTTACCATGTACCAACCAATTGATGAGGGGCATTATATCTTGGTAGACCAATCATCAATGTGCACTGCTAACTAACATACCAATGAGATCATTTCTTGCTTGGGTGCCTTTTCCTTTATTTTGTTTTTCATCGGCCTACTCATGGTACAAATTTAAAAACAAACTCATCATGGTGCTACCTTTATTGTCATTTAGCACCAACCAATAGCTATTGTGAGTGAGAGGAGTAGACCAATTTCTAAGAATTATCAAGCTACAACAGACCAACCACTATCAGGGTGTGACTCCTTTGTCTCTATTCATCAAGGAGGGTTCTTTCTTGTCTTGTAGCATGGGCCAATAATTGAGGCACACTACTTGCAGGTAAACCAATAGCCACTGAGTATTATTCTTTGGTGAAACAACCAAATTAGTTACATAGGTTCCTTTGTGCTTGTTGTGGGAGGATTTATTTTGTCCTTTATCACCCAATCGTTGCTCTTCACCAAGACCTAGCAGACTAATCGGTAGCTATCTTCCAACTAACAAACCAATGAGGATTTATTCCTTAGCCTTAGGGAAAAGCTAATGGTTTTCAAACTTATGTTTAATGAATATGGGGGCGAGTAGGAATTTTATAAGGATAAGACTATAGCTTTTGAGGTAGATTGCAATGGGAGATGGCAATCACAAGATGCAAAAATATAAGAGAAAGTAAATTTATGAGATTGCAAAAATATGCTATAAATAGAAATGATGGAAATGAATATAATATTTCTATGGAGGAAATGGACACTCCATGCAAGATGCTACAGGACTACAATGTACTCCATCACTAATGGAGTCACACAATAATACTACTACTACCTACTAACTTATCAATCTCTTACAATGAGGCCCTTTTATAATGGAAGATAGATTCCTTGGCCAACACTCTACCTAGCTGTACAAGGGACACCTTGCACATTTACAACTTGCACATTGACACTTGTGCATTTATTACATTGCATAAAGTAACTAGATAACTTCCCCCTAAAGTAATCTAATGTCCTAAGTATGTACCTAGGAAGGTACATTTACATGATCCAAATGATGTAATAGACTCTAACTCTAACACCCCCTTGTATTACATTATTTGGGTACTAAAGACTTTAGTCTTCAATATGGATCTTCTTTCAATGGATGACTTTGAATTGGTTCTTCTTCTTCAGTTGCTTCAGTCTTCATGTCATGGCTTCTGATATTTTCTAGTTCTTTATCCCTTGATGTTAGACGTCTTTGATGAACAATTGTTCTCATGATTTTGCATGTCATGAGTGGATCTGAATAGGTTCTTCTCCTTTCTTTTGTACCTATGTAAGACCTGTTTCTCTGTCCTTCATAAGTATCAACCTTGAGTTTGATGTTAGTAGATCCATCTGAAATAAGTTCTTGAAGATAATAATTTATTCTTTGTAGTAATATTCTTTCATAACCCTTATAGTACCTGTATTTGAAATGATAGGAAAAATATGGGTGATTTGTCCCATCACAATATTTGCATGGATGGAAACTCCAACAATTAGTCTTTTCATGACCATATTGATTGCAATAGGTGCACAATAGAGATGATATGATAATTTTGAAGTCTATTTTAGGAATATCATGTTTGTCTATCTCCTTGATAAGACCTTCTAACCATATGTGCACAATTGAAGCTATTCCATATTTTCCTTTTTGTATAAAATCTTGTTGATAAATTTCTTTCTATTTTGAGTCTCCTTTGGTATAGTTGTCATTAGACTCATAGGATGAATCTTCCTTTTCATAGTTGTTAATTTTAGAACTTATTTCACATTGTATTGGTTCCTCCTTTTATTTGTCCTTTTCATCATTGTAATCCATCAAGTTTTTAATCCATATTGGTATTTTCTTTATTCCACTTCTAAGAGTGTTGCTTAGCATGCTAGTAGTCATTTGTATTACCTGAATAGAGTAGTCTACCTTATAGCTCCCAATATTAAGGTATATGTAACCCTTAGAATATATAAAAGCTTGATTTGATAAAACCTTTGTTAACCCTTAGGTTTTGTAGACTTCCTTATATCTCCCTAATGATGAGAGTTCACAAACCTAATAAGTTTTTAGGTTTTGTAGCAAGCTTACATCTATCCAATGAATTTAGAACTTGATAATTTTTTATGGATGCTAATATTACCAAGTTTTGTAGAATGCCTTATGACTCCCTAGGATGTTTTGGATAGGATATATGATCAATATAGTGCTTTTGTAAATTGTAGTTCAATTTTAAGTTGATTTTGTAAAATTTTGTAAATACAAAAAACAACTTTTCTATCTCCTTATTACTCCTATTGAACTAAGCACTATTTTCAATTCTTTGAAGAGGTTTTGAAGTTGGATTTATTTTTCTTCCTTTAAGTGTTTTGAGACAACACTATTATAAAAATCCCAACCTTTGAAAACTTTAATAAACCTCTTTAGATACCCCTTTTTGGTTGATTTTAATGTTTTCTAATTTCCAATTCCTAAGTTTGATGTTGTATTCCTTATAACTCCCAAATTTGGAAAAATTAGAAAATAATATTTGCAAGTAATTTAAATTTCAATAATAACCCTTATTTCTCCTTGATAATATTTTGTAAATATTAACAAATCTGAAGTATGCTTGCTTAATAAATCTCTAATGTTGAATATTGCAATAGAAGATAAAATGTTCCCTTATAACTCCAAAAATCTTATGTTAAAAGCAAGCTTAAAAATCAACCTTTACCTCAATAGTCCTTTAATGTTGTGCATCGATAGATTCGTAGCTACATGTTGCGTAGCACTCATGGGCAGTCAAAGCCCTCTTTGATCGATGCTAACTCATTCCTTGATTGGTGATCCTTCTCTTCTGCAACTGGTAGTGAAAGATACCTTGAGATATGCCTTGTAGGGCTTCTCCAAATGCAAGTGTTGTTCGTTGGTTTTATGACAACGTCTTAAATATTTTCCTTACACTGTTGAATGGTGTATGGCTTGAAATAGCCATTTTCTCCTCAATGATTTAACTCCGTTTGACTACTCCCTTGCTTTGCTTTATTATGTTCTACTTCACACTATTGTATTCTTCATTCTCCAAGATCGACATCTTAAGTAAGGATGGGCTTTGTGACAAGTGTCACATGAAGCATTACAAGGTAGACATCTTTAACATTCCTTTGACAATGATGAGGTTGGTGGTAACCTCCAAATATTCTTAACTCCCTCCAAATGAATGTAACTCCCTTTAGGTGAGTGCTTGGGTCTTCATGAATGTTGGGAAGCATAGAGAATTTGTGCCAAGTGGCTTGTGCATGCAAGCCTCCTTTCTAACGCTCCAAATATGAGCTTGCAACCCTAATTCTTCCTTTATCTTTGCACCCTACATGAGCTTGCTATGTTTCTTGATATGCAAGCTTTCTTTTGCATGTTGGCTTGGTGAGGATGATGGATGACTATAGCTGGATTGCTTCATGGTCTTATGGCACACTTTTAAGCTCTTCTTTTGGTGGATGTTCACTTCAATGGATGCCTTAGGTATAGCTCTTATCTCTGCACTTATTTACAGGTTTTGTAGCTCATTTTTAATGCTGATTTTTACCTTTCTTTAGTACTGGTTATAATAGCCAATGAGTATCCCTTTTGCTTTATATTTTATGTAGATAACCTATCACTGAATGTTGCCCTTTTTTCTACGTAAGCATGAGTGATAATGCCTTCTTTTAATGGCTCCACTATTGCAGGTGATGCACTGCTTATAGGGCTGAATTTGATGGAGGAAAATAATGTTTTTAAACACCTCAACTCTTGGATGTGTGAGCTCTTCGGTGGCTCCTTCCTTTGGCCGTAAATTTGTTATTCGTGTGAGATTTTGATAGCTCCTTCCTTTGGCCACAAGTCTATTGGATAAAGACATCCTTCTTCCCCTATAAATAGTAATACTTTTGTTCTTCCAAGGAACAAAAGAGGTGCCTTTTGTAATATGTAAATCTTGCACCAAAATGAAGAATTTTTATAATCCTTCTTGCTTCTTCTACTTTGGATGATAGTCAATCCAAGCTAATGAAATGAGGACTTTTACACTCTATTTTGAAAAAGAAACCCTTATATTCTCCTTGAATCTTGAGACTTCCAAGGTCTCGATTTGAGGCTTCCTTCAAGGATTTCAATGGTGGTTTTCTACTCCACCTTTTTTCTTGTAATGGTGGCTTCTTTTGGCCACGAAAGTGCTGCAGATTTTTTTATTTTTGTGCTTCTTAACAACACAAACTAATTGAGAGAAACTAGTTAAAAAATCAACTAGAATGGTGCTTAATAGATGCACTTTAAATGGTAACAATAAATTCACCTTATTGCTCCACTAATTTCTCAAAAATGCTCTTAACAATTCCACTGCAACCTTTCAAACATAATCTGGAATAAATTCTTGTGAATTTCACTACAAACATAGTTGTAGGATCTAGTCTTATTTTTCAATATATAAGATAGGTAGTTGATTGTAACTCTTGAAATCAACTCCTAATTGTGCAAATGAACCTTAAAAGGAATTTTCTCTTTTGCACTTTTGAAGATTGTAATTCAATTTTTCCTCTTTGCAACTTCTGATCTAACATAAGGTGCTTTAACAAATATGTTGAGTAATCCGATTAATGAATTTACTTGCACTAATAGTTGCTTACCTTTTTGATAACTTTTGTAGAGAATGTAGATCAAGCTTGTTGCTTTAGATTTCTGCAACTTTTGTTAGCTTTTCCAAATAACTCCTCCTTCACCAAAAAGAGGTCTCAAACTTTCTTTCATGAGCCTAGGGTTTGGTGGTTTGTTCTTCTCTAGTAATATTCTCCTTTCTATTGTGGATTTAGAGGAATATTTATGCCTTCTTGAAAGGTAATATTCAAATCTCTCGGCTTTGACAAGCTTCTTTTGTCTTCAAGTCTTCTTGTCAAATTCTGACTTCAAGTAAGATCTTCTTCTCAAGACTCTAAATGTCTTGAGGTCTTCTGTATCTTCTTTGGCACTCCTTGCCAATTCTTCTTCTCCTGATTGGGCTTGTTTTTAGATGGCGATAATTGTCCCAAATATTTCCCTTCCCTTATCAGAAAGTTTCTCCTTGATGGAGAATTTCTCCAATGAGTTCTTCTAGGAACTCTTTTGATGATCTTGCTTCAGCAACAAGGCTCTCCAAGCCTTTTTCCTTGAGACCTCTCCTAGGTCTTTAATTCTGTAGCTACTTTGGTCTTCCTTGAGACCTTCTTCTTCAAATTTTGGAATTGAGATCTCCTTCCTGGATCTCTTGATTCTGCTACTTTTGGATTTGAATAGGGCTCTCCTAGTCCTTCTCGTCCTTCCAAGAATGGAAGTTTCTTCAATGATATCTTCACCTGATATCTTCACCTTCAAGTTTGCTTTAGGTGCTGGATTGATTCTAAAGAAAATACTCTTCCTAAATTTCTTGTAGGAAGTTTCCCAACTCATTGAATCTCCTTTCCCTACAACAAATGATTAGTACTGAAATCTAAATCTGCTTCTGAATTAGGTACTCTCTTCTAGAGTCTTCTTTAGGATCAAGGCTTCTGTGGCCTTTTTAGGATCAAGGCTTCTATGGCCTTTTCTACTGTGAAGTTGAATTTATCAATAGAGATATTCAATCTCTAGACTTCACTATGACTCTTTCTCCTAGAGTCTCTTCTATAGTATTCTTCTTTTGCAACAACTAATCTCTACACTATGAAGGCACTCCAACCTTCAGGCAACAAAGTTGAAATATCCTAGCTTTCTATTGTAGGAGGTGCCCCAATCATCTGAGGGTTAGTTCCCTGCAATAAAAGAAACTTTAGGCAATAGTAAACTTTTTAGATCTCTTAGATGAGCTTCACTAGTTGATTCATCAAACTAGTGGATCAAATGTTGAGTCCTTATCTTCACGAGTTTTTCTATAACTCTATGGGAAGACTCTAAGCCAAATGAATTTCATAATTTCTCTTTTTAGTCTATTCTACCAGATAATCTTAATAAAATTCACATGCAATGGATTCAATGGAACATCCAATTTGCAAAAATTGAAGCTATGGTGACTAGCCCTATTTTAACAATAGCACTTTCTCAAAGCTCTCCCTACCACCTTGATTCTTCTAAATATTTTTGCAAGAGCCTATGCACTATGGGAAATCAAGGTTCACAAAAATTTAGGCTCAATAATAATGGTGGTTCTCCTCTCAATCTACAGTAGCTAGTTCTACTGTGACTAGACCTACCATGGCTCTGATACCACTATTAGCTTTTGAGGTAGATTGCAATGGGAGATGGCAATCACAAGATGCAAAAATATAAGAGAAAGTAAATTTATGAGATTGCAAAAATATGCTATAAATAGAAATGACAAAAATGAATACAATATTGCTATGGAGGAAATGGACACTCCATGCAAGATGCTATAGGACTACATTGTACTCCATCACTAATGGAGTCACACAGTACTACTACTACTACCTACTGACTTGTCAATCTCTTACAATGAGGCCCTTTTATAATGGAAGATAGATTCCTTGGCCAACACTCTACCTAGTTGTACAAGGGACACCTTGCACATTTACAACTTGCACATTGACACTTGTGCATTTATTACATTGCATAAAGTAACTAGATAACTTCCCCCTAAAGTAATCTAATGTCCTAAGTATGTACCTAGGAAGGTACATTTACATGATCCAAATGATGTAATAGACTCTAACTCTAACAAAGACTTAGTAGATATGAAGTCTTTGTGGGTTTGAAAGGGGGAAATTAACTATGTGCTCGTGACCCTTAGCACTTTAGGAAACATGAATAAGTCAAGTGAGTTTATGAGTTATGGTTAACTTAGGACTTAGGGGAATATGTAATGACCTTGGGATTTTTTGTGGGCTAACCTTAGGGAAACATGGTTTATGAATATGAGCTTTTAATTGGTCGATCAACTTATGTGGTCAATGGAAACTTAAAGGGGTAAGGCTTTAATCAATGTGGGGGCCTAAACACATTCAATGGTTTAACAATTTAATGTGGTCATGACTTAATATAGAGTAAAGTGTTGGTGAAATATGTTTGATAAAATGATATAGACTATATGGTCTAGTGGGATGATTTAGAATGGATAGGGAATGCTAATAAAATTATGAGGCAAATATTATGAAAGTTTGTTAATAGAATAAATTATAGAGTGATGTTTGATAATGTTCATGGATGGAGGGAATTTTAAACACTTGTGGAATGGTGGTGTGGATTTATGAAATAAAATAGAATATTTTATGGAGATGAATTTTAAAATGATAATTTCATGATTAAATGATAGGAAAAAATTTGTGAAGGATATTTTTGAATGAAATAAGCACAAGAAAACCAATACCTATACCTTAGATGACCATGAATGCTCTTTATGAGAAAACTAGATCTTCCTAAGACTTTGCAACTTTTAGAATTGACCACATTATCCTATAATCACCTAGATGCTCGATCTAGATCACCTTTCAAAAATTATGGGTGTAATATAAGTTGGGATTTTTTGAAGCCCAACAAGACCATAACCATCTTAAACATAATTTTTTCTTTATTTCCATCTTCTACTATCTCTACTATCTTCCTTTTTCTTCTCAACTCTCCCTCCTTCTACTTTTCCTTCTTCTATTGCATTGGCATATGTATCTAACATAGGTGTAGCCACTTACCTACAACCACCACATTGCCATGTCCATCAACCATAGGTGTGGCCACCTCACCCACTATCACCACAACCTTATCAAATTTTGGCCAACCATTTATCTCCATTGTATCTACTTTTGTCTTATGTACTTCCACTCCACTGCAATTGCACTTGTCACCACCTTTTTGCCATATTGAACCCATTATTAAGAAATTATAATGGACTTCACCTTACCTTTTTTTTCTCTTTTGTATTATTTTATGATTCCTATTTTATATCTCATTATTTTTGCTCTTTAGTGAAAATCCCAAGGTCATTTTACAATTTTTATAGAAGTTTAACTGTAAATGCATAGATTTAGAAAAAGTTAAGAAATATTTAGCACATTTATCTTAAGCCTTGATTCATCCTCTTTTCATTCTTGCAAAGGTAAAAGAAATTAAAACTTTTGGACGACTAGACCCTTATTTATTTTCACATTTATTACATGAGTGTATAACGAGTTGAGGCAAATATAAGTTTTCCATTTGGACACCATAATGATGTATCATTTATCCATCTTAATTTCTTCACTTTAAATTTAGTGGTTATGTTATAACAAGATTTAATGTAGAGATTATGCATGATTTATTACAATGGTTAACTTGCCTTTTAATAAATTAAAGTTATTTTAAATTATGTAAATTCAAGTTGACATGACCATACATCCAATTTGCATATCCTAAGGGATTTATATGTTGGATTGGTATTTTTAGTTTGAATTAACTAAGTGTTCAAGTTCTCATTTGGTATCTTATACTCTAAATTATTTTCATTTACTACATTCATATTTACTAAAGTGGGAAAGAGTCAAACTATCCACAACACACCCATTATCAATGACACAATAATAATATATTTTGGTGATGATGTGAAGGACTTCTTTGATATTTACTAAAAGTGAAATAATTTCATCCAAAATAGTAGTTATGATTAATATTACCGAAACTATGAAGTACCTAGAAACTATCAAGAATATCATGGAGTTAAGATTACTGAAGATGGGTGGTGCTTGGCCCACGTTGCTAAAATGTGCACATGTTGTGCAATGGATACTCGAGATGGTAGACTTAATAACAAGAGAGATAAGAGACTCAAATAACAATTTGATTGCTTTTTTTGATAGAGTGAAGCCTTATTGGCCATTTACAAACTTTCTCTTAAGAACTCGATCTTTTATGACAATCAATAATTTGTAAAGAGATACGAGATAATTGGTAAAATTTTGAAGGTATGGAGAGTGAAAGAGAATAAGACCTCTATCTAAACAATGAAAGGTTTTCCAGTTTTAATTTTATATTCAAAATAAGAAATGTTATGGCCTAGCTCTCTAGGCTTGTAGGTGAGCTAGACACATCCCATTTTTCTATACATAATGTGTCAATAGTAATTTATGTTATCCTTGAAGGAGTTAAATTTGATTGGATTTCTTTCCTTTCAAATAGTGTAGTTAGGAAGATTAAATATTTCAAATCTATAAGAGCCCTAGAAAGGCCTAAATTTCATATGACTACCTTTTTTATAGCTTGTACATAGTTACACCATTCAAGACTAGAGAAATTTCTTTTTTAACTATCCAAAGAGCCCACTTGTACAAATATTTTTTTGAAATCTCTAGAAGAAAAATGTAAATATAAGGGAATTTTTTAATATAATTATTCTATTATTTTTCATACATAACTATGCTTGCCACTATTTCATTGAGGAATCCAAAAGGGATTTGCAACCATATGCTAGTTAATTTATTCAAGCTCATTGGGAGTACATTAGAATTTCAAGTTTTAAAGGAAAACCTCATTTATTGCTTGTGTATATCAAATAAAATGCTACTCAAAGAGGTAGCCTACCATTTTATGGGTGGTCTAATGGTTATATTAAAGAGATTCACTAGCCCACATCAATGTGTTTCCCACCTATTTCTTTTTCATCAAATATTTCACCATAGAGAACTTGGGGCATTATACACAATTGGGTTTATAATTTGATAAAATTTAGTTAGAAAATGTATTTATTAGATTTTAAAATCATGAGGGAAATAAAAAATTGTATTTGAGGTCTATCCAAAATATCTAGTCTTTAAAATATATATCAAGGGAGGTTAAAGAAGATATTTTAAAGGACATGTATTCTTGGGCAAAAGTCATTAAAAGAAAGAGAAAGAAGGATGCTTAGATATGCAACCTAGGTAGTTTAGGTCAAGCTCTATCTCAACCAAGTACTTCATATTCTTCTAAAATAAGAAATATTAAATTTAAATAAAAAATCAAGGTCCCTATAAGGATAGTTGCAGTGGAAGATACTCCTATGCAAATGAGAAAAAAAAATCCTAAAAAAGGAGCATGATAATTTTGAAAATTTTCCAAGTGTCAACAGTGAGAACCTTATGGGAGGAAATATCTACCAAAGTTTGGGCCTTTTGTCAAATATAATCTATCTAATGGAAGAAATCAATCTAATGGGAAAAGGAAATCCTAAGGGGAAGGCATATTTCTTGAAGGAAAAAATTTCATCAAAAGAAGTTCTTTTAATAGGAGTAAGCTTTTTGGAAAAGAAAATATCCCTTAAAGATGCCCAGGTGAAGCTTCAAGAAACATATTTTAGAGGAGTGGAAATTGGATCAATAGAGATTTTAGAAGCTATAGCAATATTTGACTTAACAAAAGAGGAAAATATGATAGAAGTAGTTAGTGATGTGGTGGAACCTATAAACATAACTGAGCATAGTGGAGTGAGCAAAGTGTAGTAGGCTAGAGAAGTTGATGAGCAATTAGTTAATATATGAAAGAAAATGTTTTGGAACCCAAAATTAAAGATATTTCAATTAATTATTTTTATAACAAAAAATAAAAATGATTAAAGGGAAGTATTCCAAGAAGAGAAAAATATATGAGGACATTTTTGTAATGAAGAGAGTGCATGATATGATCATCATCTCAATAGATAAATTTAGTGGAAAGATATAATTTAAATGCATATTGAAGTTTCCAAACTATAACATAATAAATTTAAAGGCTTGGAGAATAGGATCACTGGTCAATTCCATCATATTCAAGCCTTAGAATCCAAAAGAAATTTTGAAATAATGGTGTTAGAATACTTGAGGAGAGAGTTTCATAGTTATAAAAGACTATTGCAAACAAATAAATATGATATCTATCCATAGTGCAATCCCTTACTTCTCAATTTAATGCTTTAGAAGAACACATTTTTATTGTAGACAACACTAGGCACCATAAAGACCTCATCATAAGTGCAACCATTGAAGCCATTAGAATAAAATTTGACTTAAATATTAAGTTTTCTATGAAAGTGTTCCTTTATAGGGATACCAAAAGGAAGGTCAGCTAGGAACAAGAAGATGTTAATGCACTGGAAAAAAATATTTTACACACTCAAAATGGCCTCCTAAAAATCAAACAACAAAGGACAGATCCTAGAATCAGTTCCCCCTTGCTTGCTACTAAGATTCATAAAAGTTTTTCCTAAGTCAACTTTGTGTAGGAAATAATCAACCATGCTCATGGAGTGTTATTGGAGCTCGAGTCCATCATTGATAAGGTTTATGGATAAATTATTAGTTTAGAAATATAAATAGAAATTTAAGAACCATGCAATAGTGACAAGGTTCTAATCAAATAAGAAGAGTACAAAGTGAATGCTTAGAGAAATTTAGACAAGATGAACAAAGTGATCAAATATATAAAGATTTTTTTGCTAAAATATTACCAAAAGTGGTTCATAAATGTGATTTTTAGCAATGAAAATATGCATGGCTATCTTGGCATATTTATCTCTATTGAGTCATTACTTAGGGAGAAATTTGCAACCATTAGTTTCAATTTCAAATGCATTTCAATTCATGATCATGATCTCATTCAAAAGTCTTATTAGATGGAGACAACTATTATTTTAACTGACTTGGTAGTTGTTTAACTACCTTTTAGACTCTTTAATTTAGGAGGAAAGACATGATGATTCAGATTCAATTTATACTTATTTTTACTTTCATTTGAAGTTCAAAAACAAAGACTTGAATGCTTTAAGATTTTCTTGCATTATTATATATTTAAGTATGAGTCAAATTTAGCTAAGACTATTTCTTACTTTTCTTGTGAGAAATGTTTATTTTATTTTAGGAATATTTTCTGAAATGTGAAGTAAATTATTAATGAATAGGTTTTACTGCTTGCTAGTTTAAAAATTATTGTTGATATGCTTTATATAATTCAAGTGTTTGATGAATGAATTAGTATATTTGGATTTCTAGTTTCTATTGGTCTAAGTACCTACTCTTTTAAGTGAGTAGTTTTACTAGTTGAAATAAATATAGTTAGTTATAAATTATAGAAATAAATATTAAATATTGAATAGAAAATTCAACTCTACTTCTTAGGAACCTATCATTAGAGTGCTAAAAGACACCACTAATAAGTAGACTCTAGTATAGGAAGCTTTTTGACACCTAAGCCTAAAATAAATTTCAATTAATGACAAGCTCAGTAATAGATTTGGGGAATACTTAGGGGTCTACCAATCCTTTGTGCATTGTGACCCACTTGTCATTAAAAATGGTCCTCCATCCTCAGTAAGAAGGCATAAAAATAGTTTAATATTACCTATAGAGGGCCTAACAAGCCATAAAATAGATCTTTGAGGGTGAATTCATAATGAAGGAAGGAATATTAACCATTAGAACAAAAGTGGAATATAGAGGTAAAAGTATCATTTTCATTGAATCCCAACCAATTGATCCTAGCCACCCTACCACAACTTCCTCGAACTACATGGCTAGGTTTCCAATCCTGGATCTATAGTGGGAAGTCCATATTGATCTTGTCAAAAATTTGAACATGCCAACTGTTGGTCAAAATGACAACATGCAAGGAAATAAAGGTATTCTCCTCAAAATTTAGCTAAGGAGAATCATCGTGATGGTGCAACATTTTGGAGGACCAGCAGTGAGCTAAGGAGAATCGTTGTGATGGCACGACATTTTGGATGACCAACAATGAGCTAAGGAGAATCATCACGATGGCGCAACATTTTGGATGACCAAAAATGAGCTAAGGAGAATCATAACGATGGCATGACATTTTGGAGGGCCAGTGGCGAGAAAAGAAGAATTGTCATGATGGTGTGACATTTTGGAATGCCAATGGCGAGCAAAGAAGAATTGTCGCAATGGTACAACATTTTGGAGGGATAGTGGTGAGCAAAGAAGAATTGTTGTGATGGCATGACATTTTGGAGGGCCAGTGGTGAGCAAAGAAGAATTGTCATGATGGCATGACATTTTGGAGGGCCAGTGGCGAGCAAAGAAGAATCGTCACAATGGCACGATATTTTGGAGGGCCAATGGTGAGCAAAGAAGAATCGTCGTGATGGCACGACATTTTGGAGGGCCAGTGGTGAGAAAAGTAGAATCATCGTGATGGCATAACATTTTGGAGGGCTAGCAGACCATGATTTCTAAAAGAAGATGGAGAATATCTTTGTAATGAAAATATCTTAACTTATTTTAGTTAGGAGATTCATGATCTGAGAAATATCTCTGTAACAAGAAGATCATGACATCTAATCAATCTATTACTAGAATAAGCCTACGAGAAATTTGTTGTAACAAATTTCAATTTTCTGTTTATGAAAAACTCTATATATAGGATGAGCGACCTAAACACTAGGTCGGCTCTTAGGTGTTTACAAGGCTATGTATTCAGACTTATGAAAGATAAATAGAGATCATCTATCTTGGTTCTGGGCTCAATTTGTGTACAAGTATGTATGCATTTGTTTATTGCTAATTAGTCTTTGCTAAACATACCATGCATTAATTCTTAAAGCTAAATTTATGTATTAAGCGTTCTATAATATCTGTAATTTATTTCACATAGAAACTGTTATAGAAATATACGCTGAATGATCTTAGCTTTCAATGCGTCAATTATCATTATGTTTTTATGCAAAATCTTAAAGTAGTCCTATGTTGTTGCTTAATCTATACCTTATTATCTCTTAGATTTGGCTATATTTCCCTCCTTTTATGCATTCCTTTCTCTTCCCCCTTTTCCTATAAAAAACAAGGAATTAGGCAAACTCTGGAGATTGAATTAGGCAAACTCTGTTTTAGCCTAGTATTTCAATGTTGACGAAGTCTTTGGCGCAAATTATTACCTAAGGCGAATTTTATTCCAATAGTTTTTGGCACACCCGATGGGACCCAAATCCCACACATTATATACAGATCAAAGTCCCGGTGAAGCCTTTGCCCTGTCAATCTTTTATTATCACCTGGTGACTCAGCATCGAAAAGGAACCCTAAAAAAGAGTCCTTACCTAGCTTATGGTTATGAATCATCCTTATGATAACCAGATCTAAAGAAAAAAATTTAGAAGAACCCATAGATTTCTTTGAGCTACATCTTGGTAACCTTCGAGCTAACCCAGTTTTGGTTAAAAGAACATTTTCTATTCTCAATAGCAATCCAAGACAAGTGTACACGCCTTGTGCAACCTTCGTTAGCACTTCTGTTATAGAAACCTCAGCTCTAGTTACCAATACAACTACAATGGCCAAAAATATGCCAGATCTACCTTATCCTATGTGGAATCATACAGGCCCTTTAAATATTACAGTTCAGCATCCAATACCATCAGCGACTCTAAAAGCACTACCTCAATATGATAGTACTGGGAAGAAAACTTATGAACATTGCCTAGATGTGGCCACATTGGCACCAATAGATAACATCACAGAGGAAGACACGATGATTAGGCTCCTGATTATTTCTCTCAAAGGAAAAATGCTCTACTGGTACAGAGCTCTTGACTACCAAGCTATATCTACCTGGACCCAACTTGCTGGTAAACTAGTGGAAGAGTTTAATGAACATGCAGATCCCTTTTCATTGTTAAATCAGTTTAGTGTCATTCAAAGAAGCCCACATGAGGAGATATTGGATTTCAATATTAGGTTCAATCGAACCTGGAAGAGAGTTCCCGATGGTCTGAGACTGGTCCCAGAGGGAGCCATATACTATTATCTAAGAGATTTTAATTCAAAAATTAGTATGTCAATCAGACAATCCCGTGTGATGACATTTCCTGAAATCTATCAAGAAGCACTGAAAGCAGAGAAGGATTTGATCACCATAGGAAGTTTCCCTTCAAATATGAAGCCTCCCATTTTCCCTAATTTACCTCAAATTTCAAATGTTGCTCTCCCAGTTCCCCTGGTTGCTGATCTTTCCAAGTGGAATGGACAACTCAATATCTTGCTTCTACCAATGCCACCCACTCTTCCAATGCTTCCTCCTATTCTTGTTAATTCCTCAACAAGAAATACGTCTACTCAAGATGACCAACTGGTGATATTGCAAGATCTACAAGCCTCTTATACAACTCTATCAAATAAATTTATTTCTATGGACTGAAGATAAGTAGAAAGAAACTCTCAACCAAGACGTTACCTACAAGTAACTAGAGATCATGCATCTACTAGTGCACAAAATTATAAAAAAACTAATACAGTTTATGCTAGTAAGGAAGGTGAACCTAGTAATGCATCACTTGAATCATTCTACTGGTGTTCCACGTGTAATGATCCTCATGGGGAGACTGACTGCATGGTTCATCATCATCAGGTACAACAAACGACTATCGAAAAGGCAGAAATATCCCTTAAAGGTCAAGTGAACATAATTCGAGAAGATGACCAAAATTGTTTGATTCCCTCCCTAGAACAAGTTTCTGTTCTGACAAGATCGGGAAAGAAATATTTTTAAGTGGATTCTAAGGACCTCAATCCTTTAAAAGTACCCGTGCCAGCAAAGAGTCCTATTGAGAAAAGGCCTCCACAAAATCCAGATCCAAAAGGAGCTAAAATTCAAAGAGAAATACTTCTAGTCAAAGAGATAGAAACTCAAGAACAGGCCAGAGAAAATTTGAGGTATCCTTCACTAACTAAACGCTAGAGAGTTGATGCTACTCAGGGTTATAGAAACAGGTTTGATACAGTAGTAAAAGAAAAAAACATAGACGCTCTTCCTTTTAATATTATCGAAGAGATGAAAAAGACTCCTTCCAAGGCCACTATGTATGAAGCCCTACGGATTCCAGGGCAGATTGATCTTTTGCAAGAATCATTGAGGTCTATGAAAAACAAAGATAAAGACCCAATTAGATTGAGTTCTACCCAAGCAAGTCTTACTTCCACTTCAAGAAAAATTAGACCTTCCCATTTTTATTTATCTCTCTAAATGGAAGGATGGATAGTCCATAATTGTATGATCAATTCTGGAGCTGCAACTATTGTTATGCCCAAAGCAGTGTGTGATATAATGGGGATGGAATACACAAGGAGTGCTCTAGGGGTCTTACAATTGGATGGGACTCCTGTAAAAATGGTAGGCATGATAAAATATATTCCTATAGTTTTGCACAGGCTTCCCCAACTCACAGTCATACAAGAAGTAGTAGTGGATTTAGAGCCTTATTTTGGTATGTGCTTATCTAGAGAATTTATGGCTAAAATAGGAGGATATCTCTCTCTTGATTTCTCACACCTTGAGATTCCATTCAAAGGAAAAATGGTAAAAACATTTAATGAAAAACCTTCAACATTCCATGTCGTAAAACTTGGAGAAGAGGAGAAAACCTTTACTGTAAACATGATGACAGAGGAACTAATAGATCAGTTTTCTCTTCTAGATTTCAATGCTATGATCGAGACAGATCTAGGAAGTTACACTATTCTAAAACCTGAAAAGAATAAATTTACACCCTTCCACCAGTTGTGTCATCTATAAATTAGTTATGGAAACTTTTATTTGATGGCGCTAGATGCAAAATGGAGCTGGAGCAGGTATTGTCCTCATTGCTCCGATTGGTGAAGAAAATATTTTCTCTTACAGGCTAACTTGGAGTTGCACCAATAATGCAGCATAATATGAAGCACTTTTTTTGGGACTAAAGAAGGCATAAAATATGGGTATTAAACAACTACAAATTTTTGGTGACTCTGAACTAATAGTAAATCAAGTGACAAAAAAATGCGTAAGCAAGCAGCATTATCTAAAGGTCTACAGAAATAAGGTCTGGGACCTGCTAGAATCTTTTGAATCCCTGAACATGAAAGCACCCTAGGAAGAAAAATACGCATACTGATTTGTTGTATTCGGTAGGATAAAACTTCTACCCTATAAGCAACGTTATCTAGAAATAAAAAATAATCAGACTGATATACAGACCTTCAGTACCTGATAAAGATACTTTCTGGCAGTTCTTTGAAAATGATCAGCACATTATAAATTTCCTAGTTCATGAGATGAACTGCTCTAGAAACAGAGAAAGTGAAGACAAAGAGGAGGAAAATGTCATCCAGTTGAAAAATAATAACATCCCTAAGGGGTTAGTCACACATGAGTCCCTTTTTTATTACAATGATAGGTCAACAGGTCATAAGATGAAAGTTGACAAACATAGATATAAAGAGGTAAAAATATCACCTGAAAAGGCCATCAAAGTAGGGATGAATACTACAGATAAATAACTGAATGAAATTAGAGAATTATGTGAAGAATTTCCATATATAATTGCCTGGACCTATGGAGATTTAAAAGTATACTCAAAGGAAATAATTCAACATACGGTTGAACTCCAAGAAGACGCTAAACCTTTTCGTCAAAAGCAATGCCCAATAAATCCAAAAATAGAAGCTTTGATGAAACAGGAGTTGTTGAAACTACTAGATGCTAAGATTGTATATCCAATTAAGCACTCGACATGGGTCGCTAATCTGGTTCCAGTAAGAAATAAAAATGGAGATATCCAACTGTGTGTTGACTTCCAGAACCTAAACAAAGCTTCACTCAAGGATCATTATCCTCTCCCACAGATCGATCAAATTTTACATACTGTTGCAAGAGCTGAGAGGTTTTCTCTGTTGGATGGTTTCTATGGTTATAATCAGGTATGGATAAAAGATGAAGATAAATTCAAAACAACATTCACTACCAAATGGGGAAAATTTGCGTATCAAAGGATGCCTTTTGGGTTATCAAACGCTAGAGCAACTTTTCAAAGAGCCATGGATGTAGCTTTTGGAGAACTTGCAAATAAAATTATAGTGATATACCTGGATGATATGACTATATTTTCTCACAAAAAAGGATATCACATAACTCACCTTAGGAAAGTGCTAGAAAAGTGTCGAGAGTTTGGGATATCCATAAATCCAAAGAAATCTATCTTTGTCGTAGAAGAAGGAATCTTACTTGGTCATGTAGTTTCAAAATATGGCCTAGCAATAGACCCCAATAGAGTGAAAGCCTTGCTGGAACTCTCCCTTCCACTAAACAAAAAGGGTTTGCAGTCATTTTTTGGTCAAATTAATTTTGTATGCAAATTTATAGCAGATTTTGCATAGATTGTTAAATATATGACTGAATTGTTGAAAAAGGATGCCATTTTAAAATGGATAGATGTAAGAAAATAAGATTTCAAACAGATCAAGGAGCAAATAGCTCAAGCTCTAGTCTTGGTAAACCCAAACTACTCCAAAGATTTTATCTTATATGCTATAGGAAAACATGGAAGTTACGCTGCAGTACTTACCCAGAAGGGAGCCGACAATGAAGAAAGGCCTATCGCTTTTCTAAGTCAAAACATGCAAGAGCATGAGGAAAAGTATAATTTTATTGAAAAATAAATTTACACTATCATGAAGTCTCTAAAAAAGTTTAGGCACTTCTTATCACAAAGCAAAATCATAGTTTACACTATTCACCCTGATGTACGAAGTTTCATTACGTAGGGAGAGCTCGGTGATACAAGAGCAGGTTGGGTAACTAAAATACAAGAATATGACATGGAAATACACCTGACCAAGCTGGTTAGAGGCAAAGCATTATGCCAAGAGCTTACAAAACAAGCGATAACAGACTATGTAGCTTGCCAGGCTCAAGAGGCAATACTAGAAGAAGATCAAGCTTCATAATAGCTTGACTGGGGAGATGAATTAATCAGGTATTTCCAGACTATAATATGTCCAGCTAACTTGAACATGTTGAGTGGTATTTTCACCCAATTGTGAAAGTACACTCTCCCTTAGGATTTGGGTTCCAAATCCCCTCTTGCAAAGAAGTTAAACAAACAACTTCTCCAAGGTCTCCGCTATATTAGCATTTGCATATGTGTATTAGTAATCTCAAATAAAGATATTCAATTTAAATGCTTGGAACACCTTAGTGATTGCAAGTAACTGTAAACAAGGGGCAATGTTGGTTTATTTTACCATGAAACTTTAGTGATTGTTCATTGAACCAAAATAAAGCAAATGTGAGTTGGCCCTCATATGACCTTCAATGTAATGCTCAAATTACCCCTCTTTCGTAAAATTAGAATTTTTATGAAGAGAGGGTAATTTTAGGCTCCAAAAATGGAAATTTGTGAAATGCCATAAAACATAACTCCTTCAATGAAATTGGAATTTTCATGAAGGGAATGTCATCATAGGCTCATGAATGAAAACATGAAACTGAAAAAAATGAAATTTGACCTTAAAATGGAAATTTTCTATTTTCGGATTTTTAAAATCTGTAATAAAACAACAACTTCGATGAATTTTTAAAAATACTAAACAACTCCGAAAATGAAATTTCAAAGTGCGTATTGGAAGTCTGAAGTATAACCTACGCAATGGTGAAATTATTTTTGGATTTTGAAATTTTTTAAATGTTTATTTTAATGCCTGAAAATTAAAAAAAAGTTAAAATTTTTGGAAAAATAAAATGCAGAAAAATGAAAATGAAATGCAGAAAACTGAAAATAAAATGCATTCAGTATGATGCTATCCTATTTCGACAAAACCGAAGATGTGAGGTTTTCATGCATGCAACCTAACCTATTGGACTTGCAAAACAAGCACAATCCGGATAAGCTAAGTGTCTGGCTCCTAGGGTTTTAAATGAGGTTTTTCAGATTTAAACATTCGCATGAAGCAACCAAGAAAACTTGCATAAACTCCATTTACAAGCCTAAAATCTGAAAAGGGGAAAAATAGACATTTAATCTTGCATGCAGAAAATGACTCCTTTCTTGTCCATAAGATGCAACTTTCTGAAACTTTCTGTATTAAAAATTTGTCATTTTACAATAACAAAAATTTTTGGTTTTCCCAAACCAGTCAATGGAAGAAAAAGAGCTCAAACAGGTCCAGAATGGCCCTCTTGCCTTCAAATCTGCAACTCTGCTTGCAACAGTTTCCAACCCCTTATGGCATCTTTGAATGGCGTATTTAAAATTTTTAAAAAAATTTTGTTTCTCCTTCCATGACTGTTCGTTTTCTTTTCAAATGATGTTCTTTTCTCCTTCCCTTGTGCATGCATGTGTTTTGGTTTCCAAAAAGGCTTTTCGTTTCTATTTTGTGGCCCTTCGTTTCATTTTCTCCACATGGGCTTGCGTCTGTTTCCTTCCGTGTGTAACGACCATCTTAAATGATTTCAAATCATTAAAGATTCCTTATGTAACATTTTGTCTTATTCATTGGATTTTGTCCTTATGTCCACGTCACTATGCGGTCTCGGTTTCACTATCCTGGTGTTCATCACTAATATCGGACGACGTCAACTACTCTTCCCTTGGCGAAAATAAATGAAATTGACTTTTTTCTCTTTTTTGAGTCGCGAAAATGCAACATGTCACGATATCGCGACACTTTTGTTTCTCTTCTCTTTTGAGTCGCGAAAATGCAACATGTCGCGATATCGCGACACTTTTTTTCTTTTTTTGGTCGTGAAAATGCAACATGTGATAGCACTTTTTTGGAAAATGCAACATGTCGTGATATCGTGACACTTTTTTGGCCGCGAAAATGCAACATGTCGTGATATCGTGACACTTTTTTTTGGCGAAAATGCAACATGTCGCGATATCGCGACACTTTTTCTTTTGGCCGTGAAAATGCAACATGTCGCGATATCGCGACACTTTTTCTTTTTTTGGCCGTGAAAATGCAACATGTCGCGATATCGCGACACTTTTTCTCTTTTGGCCGTGATAAATGCAACATGTCGCGATATCGCGACACTTTTTCTTTTTTGGAAATGCAACATGTCGCGATATCGCGACACTTTTTTTCTTTTTTCTCTTTTGGCCACGAAAATGCAACATGTCGCGATATCGCGACACTTTTTCTTTTTTTTGGCCGCGACAATGCAACATGTCGCGATATCGCGACACTTTTTCTTTCTCTTTTGGCCGCAAAAATGCAACATGTCGCGATATCGTGACACTTTTTCTCCTCTTTTCTCTTTGCTTTGGCCATGAAAATGCAACATGTCGCGATATCGTGACACTTTTTCCTTCTTTTTGCGAAAATGCAACATGTCGCGATATCGCGACACTTTTTCTCCTTGCGGTGTTTTGCTTTTTCTTTGATCTTTAGCATATGGGCCACTTCGGTCTTCTTGGAAAATATGCAAAAAGGTGGGTCCCCAATTTTGGGGTACGTTGTGGAGCAGCCACAACAAATGGCGACTTTATTGGGAAATGCTCCTGAGCATTTCGGTGAGAACCCAACCTGAAAACACACAAACTCAAATACAAGCGTCAACAAATATCCCAAGAATGAAACTAGACGAGAAATACATGAAGCATTAGAATTATTAAGCATCAGCTCGGTGTGTGCAATGTGCTTCATTCCCTATCATTTGAAACTCGTTCAACTTTCCATTGTCAGTTTCACTTATGATTAGTATGCAAGGCTATGAATGATTTGTGCAGGATTTAATGTATGACAACTATGCTAGAGATATAACAACCTGCTTTGCAAAGGCTCAAACTTTCTAGTATCATGAACAAACATATTAAAACTGTCAAACCCTCTTAGGACCAAATATGTGCATACTGAATTAATTTACTAGATCCCAAAGTTGGTTATGTGTCACTACCATCTTGAACCCATGTGCAAGTGTAAGTGAAATCAGAGCTTTGGGGAATAGGATTCCCAACCTAAGCGAGATGGGAATTTAACCCTATCCTTACTACTCTGATCTGGAGTTCATTACCTCATCTTGAACAAAATGATTTAACCTGTTATGGATGAAACTGTCAGGCTAGCCTGTCCGTTTGAGCAATTAGTGGTCTTGCTTTTAGACAAGACATGTTGCCACGCATGAGCATACTCCACTGCCAGTCAAGCGTCTATAGCCCCGATGGAGATCAACCCCATAATCCAGGATTTGACTTTACTTTTGATTTCTTGAACCTTGGGGATGACTACCCATCCTTGCAAGGGACATGTAGTACGATCCTTCCAATCCAATATCAATGATGCAATAAAAGTAGAATGAAAAATATTTGCTTTGGAATTTCAAGTTCTTGAGTGGGCAAAATAGAAGCTTTGGGGAATCGGATTCTCAACCTAAGCGAGATGAGAATTAGACCCTATCCTTACTACTCCATGAAGGTCAAATCGGAGCTTTGGGGAATTGGATCCTCAACCTAAGTTCGATGAGGATTTAACCCTATCCTTACTACTCTGATTTTAGGCTTTAAGCACTATGGGAGTGGTAAAAACCACTGTTTTAAGGATTATGTTGCATGATAGGACAGACACGAAATACTCCTTTCGCCTCACCTTTTCTTCCAAGTATGGTTTTGACCATTTTGCTCAAGATCCTCTTTAATATGTGTAGAACGTGCTTGGTTCAAGATAGTTCGGGCATCAGTTCCCAACCTTAGGATCCTTTTAATATATGTTATGTAATAACCCTAAGAGGATTCGACACCTTTTCAATGATTGTATTTGAAATGTAGATGCAACTGAGATGAAATGTATATGCAATGTGAAATGTAACATGAGATATGGATGAATGCATTGCTCTTTTTGAAATGCGGATGGAGTATACCACCTACTTTGCCATAATTTGTAAAACTGACAACTTCATGCATCACAAGTTCCAAACGATATTCTTTAATGTGTTTGCGATACTCGTGGAGCTTTCTGCAATACAATTCCGATGTTTCATATTCTCTTAGTCTTAGTCAACATTCATAAGGACATAAGTTGACATCTCGCTTTTTTTTTTTTTTTCAAGACAAACCAAAAGTGTCCAAAGGACCAACACACAAAACTTAAAACCAAAATGAGATCCAATCCAAAACCAAAACACGAAAACCAAAAGTATATACAAATGTACAATATAATACAAGATGGTGCAAAAGTTTGGATTATCATTTTCCCGGATCCCAAACCTGATTAGAATTCTTTAAAAGACATATGACGTGATACGCATACCAAGTTTTGTAGGAATCCAACAAAAACAAGATCAAACCAAACAAAGAAACAAACTTCCACTTGCCCCTCTCACCATACCAATTTGATTTAGTTTCATTAATAATCCTATGGTGGAGTTTCAAGTTTTCAAATTGATTAGACAATGATTGATATTCAATTCTTTTATGTCTATTCTTTAAGATGTCCATTCCGCACTTTGATTCATGGTGTAGAAATAAGCTTTCATTTTCATTCAATAAAGCCATAACATTAATAATATTTGAATCAAACCATTCATTAGGCAAACCTTCATTCGAATTTTGCATGGTGAAACCAAAAAGGTGAGATTTTACCTTTGGCATGTTTTCATTTGACCTTACTTGAAGAGGATTTGAAAATTCCTCTTTTCTCTCATGACATTCATCATCATGTAGCACTTGTTCTTTCTCCATGACTTGTTTATCAAAGGCACCAAACTTAGGTACCCAATTGAAAATATGTCCATCCCTTTCAAACCATAAGTCTTGTCTATCTAGGGGTGGGTTAACTAACACATTTCCATGATCAATCACTTGGGTTGTTTTGGGTAACGTGAGATTTTCAATTGGATCATCAATGATATCAAACCCAAATGATTTAGGTTTTGTAATTTTCTCATTTTGAAATGGCATAATCATTGTAGCACAAGTAAGTGGATCAAGATTTTCAATTTCTTTTCCTTCAAAGGAATCTAAAGCAAATGACTCTCTTTCTTGATTCATGGTTGTAGAATCCTTATCATGTTCCAAAATTTGATGAGATTCGAATTCCTCTTCCAAAACTTTCTCAAATTGTACAGGATTTATAGTATCCTCATGTGAGGAAGCAATTGAGTTATCCTGCATATTAATTGACACAACAAGTTTGTTAGAAGATTTAGATTGATAATATTCTTCCCATTTCTTCCACGAATCATAGTAATCATCTTCCAAGTTCAAGTTGTGACGCTCAAGTACTTCTTCTTCATCTTCTGATTCATCAACATGTTTCTCATCCAATTCATCTTCACCTTCCTTAGATGGTTCAGTTATTTCCAAAAGTGGGTTATCTCTTGAATTCAAATTGGTAAAGCTATCATAATCCAAATTTGTAACCCATGATTCAATTTTATCACAATTTGGAAGGTGTGGATCCTCTTGGTCATCACTTTCGAGAACATCATCCAAAGTGTCTTTCGAGAACAAGTGGTGAAATTCGATTATGTCTTCAACTTCATTTGTTGATTTTCTTTCAAATTCATTTTCAGCCACTTGTGATGACTTAGGAGCTTCTATAATGGGATCAATTTTTGAATTCCATGTCATATAGTTGCTCCAATCCTTTGCAAGTACATCTGACCAAATCATATCCACATAAGTTTGTTCATCCAAATCCTCCTTTTTGGGTAATGATTCTAGATATTTCTTTTCCAAAACAAGATGGTGATCATTTGATTCCAACTTCTTGTTACCCATCCATAGAATTTCTTCTCCAAAAACTTCATGCTCTTCAAGACTTTTTCGAATAGGTATTTACTTCAACGTGAGTCACCTCAAAATCTCTTGTATCACTTGAAGAAGCATAACATGAAACATCATTAAGATCGGCATTATGAATTTTCTTCCTAGGATGATTTGGATGCATACATTGACGTGCTCGTTTTTGTGGTGGAACATGCCTACATACCTTCTTAACCACTTTTTTTTGCTCTTTTACTTCGATACGAACTCTTTGGGTTGAGTGGTAGAAGTAGTAGGATTAGTTGGATTGATATCCATGGACAAAGCTTGAACATTTGTTGCAATGGTTCCATGAGTGACCACATGATTCTCTAATTGAGGCATAGTTGGATGGATGGAAGTACTTGTATAAGCACATGTGGGAGCATAAGTTGGTATGGTAGGATAAAGTTGATTGTAGGGAAAAACATTTGATATCAAATTTTGTTGTGCCCATGCTTGATTTACCATCGAGGTTTGATTGCAAGCCCCTAGTTGTCCTACCATAGTTGATTGCTCCATTCCATAACCTTGTGGCCTCAATTGTTGATCTACAATCATAGCTTCTATGTAGGCCGATGCAAGATCAGTAACCAAGGGATTCATCCTAACAAATATGGCAAACAATGGATCCAATGCTCGAAAGTATATTTGAAGAGCACCACTTTCCTCAATAGTATAGGGAGAAATTAATCTCGCATAAAGCTTTCGAAACCTCAAGTTGAAACTTCTCACTGGCTCATTAGGTTCTCTTTTGCAAGAAGTAAATTGTTGATATATCGTGAGAGGATCAATGAGCAACCTAAATTGATTGATAAACTCATCTTTCAATTGAGTCCAAGATGTAATAGAACCAGTGGGTAAATTGATGTACCAATCATATGCCACCTCATCTAGGGTTCCAGGAAACATTCTACATGCCACATCCTCATGTTCGACATTCCATCTAACTAGGATATCCACATAGGCTTGAATATGTTCCTCGGCTAATGTTGGACCATTGTGTTTAAATTTGGGCAAACATTTTTCTACGTTCTTGGGTAAATCATGAGAATCTCCACTAATGTTCAAAGGATTAACATGTATCCCATACCACGTTCCTGCAGTTGTAGCCATTAATGAAACTCAAAGAATAACTTCAAAACCAATTTGTTAGTCATGAATAAAAGAAGGAACCATGACAAAGCAATATTCTAAAAATGTAAATTAGTTTCTGATTCACCGGATCGCATATGCGCAAGTGAAGAGCATACTCCTAGTGTTGTAGGCTTTCTGATTCACAAGATCGCATTACACGCAAGTGAAGAGCATAATACCGACAACAAATACATTTTAGACAAAATAATTCCTTACAAATAAGCATGAAATGACTAGCAAATATCAAACATGTAACGTATGAATAATCATGTTAGCATCAACCAAGAGATGTATCCATTAAAATCAAATGAAAGTAATTGCATGGAGACAACCTCGTTAGTCAAGACCAAAATTTTTCAAAATCAAATCAAAACACATTATTCCTGTATGAACAATCAAAAGCGTTAGAACAATGCATAGCAATTCATGTCCTCCTTTTAACACTACAAGGTTGTATTGTTAAAAGAGGGCTAAAGATAATAATCAATAGGGCATGAAATATTCAAAATTTAAATCCCTATAGCATTTAAATCACACCGAAATAAACCAATTCAGGCCCTCCTTCTAGCGCCAAAATGTTGAGTGGTATTTTCACCCAATTGTGAAAGTACACTCTTCCTTAGGATTTGGGTTCCAAATCCCCTCTTGCAAAGAAGTTAAACAAACAACTTCTCCAAGGTCTCCGCTATATTAGCATTTGCATATGTGTATTAGTAATCTCAAATAAAGATATTCAATTTAAATGCTTGGAACACCTTAGTGATTGCAAGTAACTCGTAAACAAGGGGCAATGTTGGTTTATTTTACCATGAAACTTTAGTGATTGTTCATTGAACCAAAATAAAGCAAATGTGAGTTGGCCCTCAAATGACCTTAAATGTAATGCTCAAATTACCCCTCTTTCGTAAAATTAGAATTTTTTATGAAGAGAGGGTAATTTTAGGCTCCAAAAATGGAAATTTGTGAAATGCCATAAAACATAACTCCTTCAATGAAATTGGAATTTTCATGAAGGGAATGTCATCATAGGCTCATGAATGCAAAACATGAAACTGAAAAAAATGAAATTTGACCTTAAAATGGAAATTTTCTATTTTCGGATTTTTTAAAATCTGTAATAAAACAACAACTTCGATGAATTTTTAAAAATACTAAACAACTCCAAAAATGAAATTTCAAAGTGCGTATTGGAAGTCTGAAGTATAACCTACGCAATGGTGAAATTATTTTTGGATTTTGAAATTTTTTAAATGTTTATTTTAATGCCTGAAAATTAAAAAAAGTTAAAATTTCTGGAAAAATAAAATGCAGAAAAATGAAAATGAAATGCAGAAAATTGAAAATAAAATGCATTCAGTATGATGCTATCCTATTTCGACAAAACCGAAGATGTGAGGTTTTCATGCATGCAACCTAACCTATTGGACTTGCAAAACAAGCACAATCCGGATAAGCTAAGTGCTGGCTCCTAGGGTTTTAAATGAGGTTTTCAGATTTAAACATTCGCATGAAGCAACCAAGAAAACTTGCATAAACTCCATTTACAAGCCTAAAATCTGAAAAGGGGAAAAATAGACATTTAATCTTGCATGCAAAAAATGACTCCTCCTTTCTTGTCCATAAGATGCAACTTTCTGAAACTTCTCGTATTAAAAATTTGTCATTTTACAATAACAAAATTTTCTGGTTTTCCCAAACCAGTCAATGGAAGAAAAACAGCTCAAACAGGTCTAGAATGGCCCTCTTGCCTTCAAATCTGCAACTCTGCTCGCAACAGTTTCCAACCCCTTATGGCCTCTTTGAATGGCGTATTTAAAATTTCTGAAAAAATTTTTTCTCCTTCCATGACTATTCGTTTTCTCCTACCATGATTGTTCGTTTTCTCCTTCCCTTGTGCATGCATGTGTTTTGGTTTCCAAAAAGGCTTTTCGTTTCTATTTTGTGGCCCTTCGTTTCATTTTCTCCACATGGGCTTGCGTTTGTTTCCTTCCATGTGTAACGACCATCTTAAATGATTTCAAATCATTAAAGATTCCTTATGTAACATTTTGTCTTATTCATTGGATTTTGTCCTTATGTCCACGTCACTATGCAGTCTTCAGTTTCACTATCTTGGTGTTCATCACTAATATCAGATGCACTGTCAACTACTCTGTTCCCTTGGCAAAAATGCAACATGTCGCGATATCGTGACACTTTTGTTTCTCTGCCTGCCTACCCTTTTTGAGTCATGAAAATGCAACATGTCGCGATATCGCGACACTTTTGTTTCTCTTCTGCTGCTTTTTGAGTCGTGAAAATGCAACATGTCGCGATATCGCGACACTTTTTTTCTCTTTTTTGAGTCGCGAAAATGCAACATGTCACGATATCGTGACACTTTTTCTCTTTTGGGGTGCGAAAATGCAACATGTCGCGATATCGTGACACTTTTTCTTTTTTTTGGCCGCGAAAATGCAACATGTCGCGATATCGCGACACTTTTTCTTTTCTTTTGGCCGCGAAAATGCAACATGTCGCGATATCGTGACACTTTTTCTTCTCTTTTGGCCGCGAAAATGCAACATGTCGCGATATCGCGACACTTTTTCTCTTCTCTTTTGGCCGCGAAAATGCAACATGTCGCGATATCGCGACACTTTTTCCTTCTCTTTTGGCCGCGAAAATGCAACATGTCGCGATATCGCGACACTTTTTCTTTCTTTCTTTCTCTTCTCTTTTGGCCGTGAAAATGCAACATGTCACGATATCGCGACACTTTTTCTCTTCTCTTTTGGCCGCGACAATGCAACATGTCACGATATCGCGACACTTTTTCTCTTTTTTGGCCGCGACAATGCAACATGTCACGATATCGCGACACTTTTTCTCCTCTCTTTTGGCCGCGAAAATGCAACATGTCGCGATATCGCGACACTTTTTCCTCCTTGCTCTTTCTCTTTGCTTTGGGCCACAAAAATGCAACATGTCGCGATATCGCGACACTTTTTCCTTCTCTTTGCTTTGGACCGCGAAAATGCAACATGTCGCGATATCGCGACACTTTTTCCTCCTTGCGGTGTTTTGCTTTTTCTTTGATCTTTAGCATATGGGCCACTTCGGTCTTCTTGGAAAATATGCAAAAATGGTGGGTCCCCAATTTTGGGGTACGTTGTGGAGCAGCCACAACTGAATACTTCCCAGAGAAGAAGGTACAAGATTCAAGCTCTAAAGTACACTTTATTACTTGAAGGGTTATACAAAAAAAACTTGGATGGAGTATTGCTTCGATGTGTGTCAAATGAACAGAAAGAAAGAATTTTAAAAGAGTTTCATGGAGGTCTATCAGGAGGACACTACTCTGAGAGAAATATCACACTAAAAATAATCAGAATGGGGTGCTATTGACCTATAATTTTTGCAAACGCTTTCAAAGTTACGAGAGATTGTGAAGAATATTAGAGATATGTAGGAAGGAACATAAATCACCATTACCTCTAAAGAATATTTATGCTGAAGAATTGTTCTAGCAATGGAGGCTAGATTTCATAAGCATCATAGAACCAAATTCATCGACAGGGCATAAATATATTCTCACAGCCATTAACTATTTCACGAAGTGGTCCGAAGCAATACCCACAAAAAAGAGTGACCAAGAAGTAGTGATTGAATTCGTAGAAAGTTTTATTATGAGGTTTGGCATTCCAGATGCCTTGGTCACAGATAATGACCCACAATTTGTAGGAGCCAAGGTAATTGATTTCGCTAGTAAATATGGGATATATTTAAAAACATTACCAAATTACTATCCTTAAGGTAATCGGTTATCTGAATCCATGAACAAGAACTTGCTCAGGATTTTGAAAAGAACACTCAAGGAGAATAAAAGGAGTTGGCATACTCTGATAAACCAAGCACTTTAGGCTGATAGGATCATAATTAAAAAATCTATCAACACATCCCCTTATTCTCTAGTTTATGGAAAAGAAGCTTTGCTCCCGATACACATAGAAATACCAGCTTTAAAGTTGTTAGATCTAACTGGTACAGAAGAAGCATAACTGATGGAAAATAGGCTGATTCAGCTCTTACAATTGGAAGAAAATAAGGAACAAGCCTATGATAACTATCAAAAATATGCAGTTGCAACAAAGGGGTGGTTCGATAAAAATATGATCTTAAGAAACTTCAAGGTAGGAGATTTAGTCCTGAAGTGGAATACTAAGAGGTCGAAACCAGGAAATCATGACAAGTTTGATACCTTCTAGGATGGCCCTTTCAAAATTATTGAAGAGAAGCAACACAATTCCTTCCAGCTAAAATATGAACAGGACAAGATCCTACCCATTCTTGTTAATGGTTTCCACCTAAAGCTATTTTACAAGTAATGGGTTCCGATCTATCCTTGTATATATTTTATTATTTTTGTATGTATACCCTTGTGAATGTTACTTTTTGCGAGTTTTTATGTTGAGATAAAATGTCACGATAGCGTGACTTTTGGGCATTCATGGCCTTCTTTCAGGGAAAATGTTGCGATAGCATGACTTTTGGGCATTCATGGCCTTCTTTCAGGGAAAATATCATGATAGCGCAACTTTTGGGCATTCATGGCCTTCTTTTAGGTAAAATGTCGTGATAGCATGACTTTTGGGTATTCATGGCCTTCTTTTAGGGAAAATGTCACGATATGACTTTTGAGTATTAATCACCTTCTTTCAGGTAAAATATCATGATAGCATGACTTTTGGGCATTCATGGCCTTCTTTCAGGGAAAATGTTGTGATAGCATGACTTTTGGGCATTCATGGCCTTCTTTCAGGGAAAATGTCACGATAGCATGACTTTTGGGCATTCTTTATGTAACATGTTTCAAAATTATTATGATGCCACATCAGATCTAACTTTTTGTATAACAGAGAGCCACGTCAGGTCCGATTTTCTATACAGCTAAAAGCCATGTCAGAACAACGGTAAAAGCACGTGCCTCACGAACCTAAAAGGCACCATTATTAAAAAATGAAAATTATACCCAATGATAAAATCAAGAGATGATGTTTTCTTATTGGCTCGATACCACGGTGGTGGTTTTTTATTGGTCTAAGATAAAAACGACAACTCGAGGTAGTTGAGGTCTTTTAAAGCTGGCACACTAACTAAAGCTCCTACCTGTATTTAAAATTCGTTTTGAAATACATGCTACCCATTGCATTTAATCCACGTCACCTGAGCATTTTAATTGCACATCTTTTTGGCATAAACATACACAGTGGGTTATTTTGAAAGAATTGTTTCACATTCCCTCTTCTCATTTTTTGCATCTTGCTACCTGAGTTCCAAAGTTCTTCTTGAAAGTTTTGTATTCTCAGATGGCGTCCCTGCGGCAGTATCACAATGACCACCTCTGTAGCTTTAGGCTCCACATCCGAATCAAAGAAGAAGAGTTCAAGTGTTAAGGTAGATAGCTTTGTCAATCCTGATGCCCACATAGCAGACATGAGGCTAACATGGAGAAGCCCTGGATAAATTTACAAAGACATAGCCGCCAGGTTGGTCGTAGATAGTTCACCTTCAAATCCAAGTAACTTCCCTTACTATTTGATGCTTTATTGGTATGTATGCCCTCATGTCCACAATTGTCCAGAGTTAATTAGGGAAATGGACATGATGTACGATGCAAAGAATAAGAGTATAAAAAATTATAAGGGAGAAACACTTTTTACGATTGATCCAGACACAATTAGAGTAGTCTTCGCCCTGGGATACAAGCCGCTAGTTCGTCCTATCTAAATACTACAAAATTTTATCTGAATACTCTAAACATTAGGGCTTTTCTCCAATATAATCTTGAAGGTGAACTCCCCAAAGGTTCCATCCCCCAATATCCCATTCCTTTGTCCAAATTTAAAAGCAAAACACTTTTCTCCATGTTGGCCATGATAGCAGGGTTAGAAGATGATTCTCAGGTTCATGGATGGTAGGTTGCAGTGGCATAGTGTATTTCCATCTATAAATTTTATGATAAAACATGCATGGATCCAAACAAAGTACCTCTTTTCTTCGATTGGCCAACTTTTTTAGCTCAGTAGCTGCACTTGGGACTCTCAAAATTACACACAAAAGCTCCAGATATTTTTAGATATTCTTCTTATTTGGTTTGGTTGTTCTTTTTCTTTCAATCAAAGCATTTGAAATCAATACCTGTAACTCAAAAATATGCACAAGGATAAATTTTGTGTGTATGTGAATGGAATTCACTCCTCTTAAGCGAGAATTCATACTATCAGTTCAATAGAGATTTTTTGGGCCCTTCTCTACAAATCGTGCTAGGACACACAACAAGAATTCCTAAAATAGTGGAGGAAACCCTGAGGCACTCTCAAGCGGAAGAAGGAGACTTTTTTGTACTGATCCAGGGGATAATCATAAGGCTCTACGACTTCACAGGGAATCCCTTCCTATTGCCTTACTACATCACCAACCAGCTTTTTGCCTTGGAGTATGTAAGGCAACAAGAGTTTATAAATTACACATTTGGGACTGGTGCCCAAAAAACTCACACCTGCATTTTGCCCTTCTAGTTTGAAGGGGTTGTCATCTCAAAAAAGGGAGATCATCAGAAAATTGCCAAAGTACTAAGAAATATGAAGTTGGTGGAGCTCCCGCAAAGGTGGAAATATGATCCTGATGATGTATTTTCTAAAATGCAGGCCACTCTGAACAAGAGTCTTGTCCAGCAATTTCACGGCTCTAATAGAGTTGTTGAACATAATCAAAATAACAGCAAGGACAACCCTTGGAATGGCATGTGGAGAAAATGCAGCCTCTAGCTCCATGGCATGATTTTTACAAACACTTGGTGGACTATGACCCAAAGACTCATTCGGCCCACAACATCCCCACCAAAATAGTCAATAACATGAAGAAGAGAGGAGATGACTGGGATTCACCCAAGATTGAGGCTTGGTGGTAGATGTGATACCATTATAATACTTTCTCTAGGTATGGTCTCAAAATAGATAACAATTTTTGTACCAAATATGATGAGCAACATAAGAATTGGTCTGTGACACCATTCAATGAGGTCCCTCTCGGAATAGGTGGTATTTCCCCAAGAGTGTCTGTTCCAAATGCTGATAAAGAAAAAGGAAATGAGGTCATGTTTGAACAACTAGGGACAAAAAATTAGAAGCGTAGGGTGTACATTCTATGTCCAATATCAGACATAGAGTCTGAAGATATGGCTCCACTTGAACGGAAGAAGTCGGCACCAACGCGAAGAAAGAGAAAAGCTAAGCAAGGAAAGCTGAGAGCCAAAAAAGAGGAAGATACAAGAATCCTCTTCTAAATGATCTAAATTAGAGGATCAAGAGAAACTAGATACAGAGGTTTTGAAGGAAATCTTTGAAGACGTATCAGAACATACACAACAAAGTGAAGAAGGATCTAAACATATGCAAGAAGGAGAAGTTCAACAAGAAGAACAGGTCACCGAGGAGCATTCAGAAGCGTAGGTGGAAGGGCAAGTGGTGGAAGAAACAAAAGATACCCCTCAGAAAGAATATTTAAATCACGAGCAGACTCTCCTGCTAATTCCAGATAGACGAACATTTCCTGTTTATAATACTTAGTGGAGGTTTATTCGAAGGAATCACCAAAAAAGGAAGGCTCCAATCTAAAAAAAGGAGCAGGAAAAATCCCCAATTAATCTTGATACTCCCTCCTCTTCCCCTCATCCTCATATAGATTCTCCTTCTCAGTCAAAAGACAAAGAGGTTTCAAAATCATCCTCCTCCCATAATTATTTGTAAAGTTCTCCTCCTAGTACCCCAATCGAATCTCCCTCTCAGTAGATAGGCCTAGAATCTACCCTGTCACATACTCTCTTTTCCCTTTCCACAAATCTTTTGGGTCTTCAGTCTTTACAAAGCACTTCCTCTGCAAACAAATCTACCATTGCCAAGATTAAAAGGATAAGGAAAGCCACAATGAATGCTACGACATGGCTAAAAAGTCACGAAATCCTCCAAGTGACACTGATATGGCCTAAGTGCAAGAAGGGGTAGTTTTGAATCCAATTAATATGCAAAGGTCTACTATGAGGATGAATCCTCTAGTACAAAAGTCAAAGAAATAAATGACTCTGGACGATTATCAGACTGAAATAATCACTGAAGACATGACTCAACTACCAATGAATGATGAGTGGAAAAAGGCTCAGACCCACATGGGTATGATCTATTTGAATGTGGAGCATTACAAAGAGAAGTTCCTTAGAATAGAGCAGGCTCGACAATGATTGGAAGAGGCCTTCAACCAACAAAAAATTACCGAGAAGGCTCTCAAGAATGATGTTAAAAATTGGGAGTAGAAGTTCAAAAAGGCTGCATCTTTCTAGGAGAAAGTAGCCAAGGCTGAGGAGCAGGTACATGCATTGCAAAAATAGGTAGAAGACCTAAAATAGTAGTTATTGATAGCTTTAGAAAAGGTTCAGGGCTTCTCTAAAGAAAAAGCGATTGCAGTACGAAGAGAAAAACTCGCAGTGGTTAGCAAAATAGTCCTTAAGGCTAGACCCACCCTGGCTTATCTCTCCAAAGTAAACAAAATGATGAGCCAGGTAGAAAAGGAGTTTGAAGCTTCAATTAAGCTCCTGAGACCAAGGGTGTCTACGGCTAACAAGATTCAGGTCCTGGAAAATAGTACGCAAGCAATAGCTGGCTACAGAGCTCAGGATGAAAGTTGGTCTCAAGAAAAATCAGTCACCAAGAAATTTTTCAAGAGGCATAAGCTAGTGACAACAATGGTGAAGATATTACAGGAGTTGAGGGCAGAGACGAATTCTATCTCTAAACATATTAGTATGGCTGAGGACTGTGGCATGCCTAAGTTTTGGGATGCTCAGTCTAACCTCTTGACGAAAGAGCAAATAAAGACAACTTGGCTAAATTTTTACAATGATGTATCTAAAATTAATGGATGGGAAGAACCTGTGCAAGAGGACCATATTTTTGGTATGGCTCAAAATATAACTCAAATGAATTCCAGTCTCAATGAGCTCTATCTAAAGTCTAAAATTTTATCTTACTATAAGATAGAAGAACTAGAATATTTGTACGCTACTTTCAAAGAGAAAGCGGATACAGAAAAAGAAACCTAGAAAAAGGCCTGTGCTGCCTATAATGAAGCCATTCAATCTAAGGAGAAACAATCAAAGGCCAAGAAGGTCCCAGCAAGTAGTACAGTTTCTTCGAGACAAGGGGAAACAAATTTTGAAGAGGAATCTCCAGAGGAATGATTATTCCTAAGTTTGAATATTTTATTTTTTATGACTCTTGGTATCATTCCCTTTATTTCCCTTCCCTTTCTTCTTTTATATTTTTATATTTCTTTTTTTGAATTCGTTGCCCAATGGATAAAGGCTCTAAGTCCTAACATTCAATTAACAAAATTACCCCAGGAGGTGCCAAGAATATTGGTCAAAATGACATGCAGGGAAATAAAGGTATTCTCCTTAAAATCTAGCTAAGGAGAATTGTCCCGATGGTGCGACATTTTGGAGGACCATAAACGAGCTAAGGAGAATCGTCACGATGGCACAAAATTTTGGAGGACCAACAGGGAGCTAAGGAGAATCATCGTGATGGCATAATATTTTTGAGGACCAGCAGTGAGCTAAGGAGAATCATCGCGATGGTGTGACATTTTGGAGGGCCAATGGTGAGCAAAGAAGAATTATCATGATGGCACGAAATTTTGGAGGGCCAATGGTGAGCAAAGAAGAATCATCATGATGGCACGATATTTTGGAAGTCCAGTGGCGAGCAAAGAAGAATCATTGCGATGGCATGACATTTTGGAGGGCCAGTGGTGAGCAAAGAAGAATCATCGTGATGGCACGATATTTTGGAGGGCCAGTGGTGAGCAAAGAAGAATTGTCATGATGGCATGACATTTTGGAGGGCAATGGCGAGCAAAGAAGAATTGTTGTGATGGCACAACATTTTGGAGGGCTAATGGCGAGCAAAGAAGAATCATTGTGATGGCACGATATTTTGGAGGGCCAATAGACCATGATTTCTAAAAGAAGATGGAGAAGATATTTGTAACAGAAATATCTTAACTTCTTTTAGTTAGGAGATTCATGATCTAAGAAATATCTCTGTAACAAGAAGATCGTGACATCTAATCAATCTATTACTAGGATAAAGTTGCGAGCAATTTGTTGTAACAACTTTTAGTTTTTTGTTTATGAAAAACTTTATATATAGCATGAGCGACCTAAACACTAGGTCGACTCTTAGGTGTTTACAAGGCTATGTATTTAGACTTCTGAAAGATAAATAGAGATCATATTTCTTGGTTTTGGGTTCAATTGGTGTACAAGTATGTATGCATTTGTTTATTTCTAATTTAGCCTTTTTTGAATGTACCATGCATTAATTCTTAAAGCTGAATTTCTGTGTTAAGCGTTCTATAAGATCTGCAATTTACTTCATGTAGAAACTGCTATAGAAATATACGTTGAATGATCTTAGATTTCCATGCATCGGTTATCATTATGTTTTTCTGCAAAAGCTTGAAGTAGTCCTATGTTGTTGCTTAATCTGTACCTTATTATCTCTTAGCTTTGGCTATATTTCCCTCATTTTATGCATTCCTTTCTCTTCCCCCTTTTCCTATAAAAAACAAGGAATTAGCCTTCTCTGGAGATTGAATCAAGAAAACTCTATTTTAGCCTGGTCTTTCAATATTGACGAAGTCTTTTGCGCAAATTATTACCTAAGGCAGATTTTGTTCCAACACCAACCTAGTTGTGTTATATAGCTACCTATGTATAATTGACAATAATCATATATACCTAGAAAATAAAGATCTCTCCATTGCCCTAGAGTAAGAGAAATCCAAAACACATCAAAGATAAGAGGAGATTAAAAGACTAAATATAGAGCTAGAGGCCATCAATAAATAAAGGGATGTGCATAAGTGGTAAGTGAAACAAATAAAATAAGAGAAACCAAAATGGTAATAAGATAAGGATGACGTAGTTAAGTGAAGAGACAATGAAATATCCCAATTAAAACAACTAGAAAATACCTTAAGATAAGATATCAAGTTCATAAAATCTAAATTTTTAGCTATGGATATCATCAATAGTATTTGGGATAATATACTAGCTAAATTCAAGCATGTTAAGCTATAATTACGCACATTCAAGTGTGTGACACACTTCTATCCAAGGCAAATACTACTATAGCTAGCATGGAGTATGGCCTAGTATAAAAAATAAACCACATACAAATAATGAGTTAGACCTAAAAGACAACCAATCAATAGTTGTAATAGCTAGGACTTCCAATTATAGAGGTGGTTCAAGTAAAATTGATAAATATTTCACTAAAGCAATAAAGTCTCACCACCTACATGGCCTCCTATGATGGACTAAAGTAAATTGTAGACAATCTGAGGAGCCACATTACCTAGTTGATCCAAGGAGGGCTTCCCAACATCTTTTAGACCAAGAAACTATATTTTTTAAAGATGATTATGCCAAAGTTATTAAGGATTAGAAAAACATAGTCCCTCAAGTGGATAAGGCTTCACTAGCTAATATAGCAACTAATGCTCCTAATGTCATAACCCAATTGGAGAATATTTTTAGGAGGTAAACGCAATTTCTAAAATGAGGAGTTATGACAAGAAGATTTTGTTGATCTAATAGTAACTATGGCCTAGCTCAAGAATGTCAAGATTCCCTCTAACATAGAATTGTTGGTTGTACAAAATCAACTAACCAAGTAGATTTTATGGATACTATTTTGAACATTTTTTTCTTTGACTCTATAACCCAAGGAACAAGGTCATCTAGGGTTCTTCACCAACTAGGGTTTGCATCCTTGCAAGTTACTAGAAATGTAATACAAGGTACTACCTTTAATCCATAATAAGTGGCTTGATAGTGTAAGTTATATATAGGAAGCATGGAGCTCCATTTTGGGTAAGGAATCATCAATTTTTTATTTTTATGGAACATATTGTAAGAGAAAAGCTAAGTAATTTAGTCAATGAATAATCAAAATATGACTCATTAAACCTCAATCCATTGAAACTCTAGTAATTCAATGACATAAAGACCTATGAAAGGGAATTTAAGATTGAAAGCAACATATTTGTCTTATTGATATAATTTGTAAATGTACTTTTTTTACTCATAGTAAGTAAAAAGGATAAATGCCTTACTATAGATAGGATACCAAGGTTGATTATAAACCTCTTTTAGCTATTTTAGAAAAAACTAGAGATGCAATCTTGGAATGTAATATCATACTCTTTGTTAGATCTCTCCTTGTACGTATGTGTAAGTGATTATTCTGTACATGGGCCTCTTAGTCCTTTTTTTCTAGTTTATGCTTGCATCTAAAATGGATTTTGATTGTTGTTAATTGGTATTCTTAATATAGCACAATTGACCATACACTAGCCTTGACCTTTCCTTATTTTACCTTCATCTCAATCTATCTCCACACACTTTTTTTGATGGCTTGAGTTTTTTCCTGATTGGTTTTAGTTTCTTGCACAAAGAGGATATTTGGTTTGTTGTCTAAGCAAATATTTTTGAGAATTCTTTGCTTAGCAAGGGGTTGCACCCCCTGATGTTCCAACTTAGGATCTTCATTTATCTTACCTTTTTGTATTATTTTTTGTATTAGATTATATTTAATATCATATTAATGTAGTTGAGTGAGGCATTAGCATAAATTTATAGGTCAAGGGTATTGCAAACTCCTTTTACTAGGCATTGATCATAGGATAAATATGTAATCTAAGATTAGTCAACCTTTTGGATCAACAATACAATTAGTTAATATTTGATTTAAAAAAAAAAGATAATTATGAGATCATAACTTTGGCCAAAGTATTTTGTATAGTGATCAAATATATACCCTAGGTAATACATGCACTATGCATTCCCATAAGCACTTACAAATACTTGATTTATTCCAATATATAATCAAACTAACATTAGAATGAATTTGTGAGGTATGAAAAGGGATCACAAAGGGGATAGCAGGGGGGATTCCAAGCATCTTTTCCTATCTACTGCTCACCCCAACATTAGGGATATTATGAGATTCTAAGACTAGTTTGATGGGTTATTTTGCAAACACCTATGCTTCTTAGAAAATTAAGTTTCCTTTTATTATCCTTTCTATCTAGTCTCAACCTTAACCTAATATATAATGTGCATATAATAATGCAACACATAAAGACATAAGACTAAAATTATTCTTTGATTTTAGATAATAAATGAAAATAAATTATTTTCTTTCAAACAAGCATAGAAGAATTGATGTAGTAGACAAAACTAGCCTAATATGTGGACTACATGCAAGTTCAATTAATTCCTAGAAATTAAAAGATTCAATTTATACTCTATGTTTTTATGACTAAGCTAGGTCTATATTTTCCCATTGTCAAATTGATAACAAGAAAAATGGAATCCTAACTAGACATATGACAAATAAAAATATATCCTAATTGTTGAAAACAATAGAGGTAAAAATGGGAAAGACCTATTTCTATAGTAAAATATAAGTGTTACTTATGCACAAAAGTGCCAGAGGTTCTATTACCTCCTACCAATGCTCTGTTAAGACATACAAATATGATAGAAATCCTAAAGAATAGACAAGAAAATTATGATAAATGTAGAGGGGTCTGTCTGATATAGCAAAAGCTAATTTGCTTTCTTGTTGTGATGATTAGTACCTATTCCAATGATAAAAAGATGATAAAATGACAAAAATGATAAAGAGCTAGAAATATATACTTATATGGTAGAAGCACTACCTAAAACAATAGCATTGTCGACACTATCATTTTTTATGCTTCTACTATGTGTAAAACAAAAAGCAATAGTGCCATTGACCTATATTTTAGCAAAACTATCACTTCGTAGATATGATAGAGAGATAAAATATCAACTAAAGTACTACAAAAATAATAATGATAAAAGGATATTGATCTAAGATACAAAGGATCATGCTACATAGTCAAGAAATTAATATGGAACTACTTAATATAAGATTAAACATCTACTAATGGAAGACTATGCTAAATGTAAGCATGAGATGCAAGATAAACTAGGATAATAAGATCAAAGACAAAAGCAATTAAATAAATAAGATCAAAGATACGAGTTATAAAATAAAGGAAACTAATAAGTAGAGGTAAAGGTAAATGGGATAAAAAATTTGGATCATTTACCTTATTTTTATAGGTACACTTAAGCCTATTTTGGTAGACCTATAGGTTCTCTAAGGCATGAATCACTTTTCATCGATTAAGGTAGGCAATATGATATTCTTCTTTGATAGAGAATTCCTACAAGGAAGGCACATCAAGCTTGAAAGGTAAGGTAAATTTAGTTCCATAAACCAAAGCATAGGTGTTGTACCAGTGGGAGTTCACACACTAGTGTGATAGACCCATAAGTCTAGATAAAGCTAAAGATACCAATCTCAACCCATTTTTTTTATGATCTTCTTAAGAATTTTGATTAAAGTCTTGTTAGAAGCTTCAGTTTGGCCATTGCTTAAAGGATAATAATGCATTTACCATTTGTGCTAAATTTTGTATTAAGTAAAAAATTTCTATACATAATGTTTCTTGAAGGATGTTCTATTGTTAGAAATTAGCATGGAATGAAAACCATACCAATAAAGGATCTAGTTAAGAATAAACTTAGAGACTTGATCTCCAATGGATAAGGATAAAAACATGGATTCAACCCATTTTATGAAGTACTCGATAGTTGTGATGATAAACTTATGTTCATTATATGATACTAGGTTGAGCTTCCCAATGATGTCTAAGCCCTAGATGAAAAAATACCAAGGAGAAGTCAAGGGCTAGAGAGCTTAGATGGAGCATGGACAAGGTTGTTACACTTTTCATATTTATCATACCTTCTAACATAGTTGCAAGAGTCCTTTTCCATGGAGGGCCAATAATAACCCATCTATAGAAGTTTCTTAATAATGGAGACTATGCTAAAGTTACCACTGCATGATATATCATGGTTTTCTTTGATAGCAACTTGGAATCCGAATAAGGATAGACACCTAAGGAGAAAAACATCAAAATAATGACAGTATAACATACCGTTGATGATGACATAGTAACAAGTACATTGCTTGAGGTTATTATGCTCATTGCGGTTCAACCTATCAAGCAATGTGTAAAACTAAAGGAAGATAAGGATCTCCTTATACTAAGGATTAGGAGAGAATGTTTCTATTGAGAAGATCTCTAAAGGAATTTGTCTAGACTCAAAGATTTTAGGTGCTTTAATTTGTTGAATGGTGATTATGGTATGCTTTTCATCCAAATATAAGGGGATGAGAGATATAGTTGTGGTCATAGCATTGGTGTGGTGATTGGTAGATTTAGGGATGACATAAATAGTGATCTTATAAAAAGTGGCCATAAGCTTAGCAACAATGTCTTTGTAAGGCTTGACCTTTTCATATTTTTTTTTATACACATTGTTGACCTAATTGATCATAAGCTAGAAATATCTAGAAATGGAGAAGATCCTAACCTACAAGGCTAAGGCCATATAAAATATTAGCATAAGCATCATACTTTATGGTTTTATTGATATAGAGAACCTAATATTAAAGTCATAGGAATAAGCTACTATTGAGGAGTGACCAAAATGATTCCTTCCCTTGATCCTTTGATACATCACGTGGCCTTGAATTATAGAGTCCAAAAATCAGGTCGATCAACCTCCAAGGTGAAGTTGACTCATCTATAAAATCTACAACTAAAGGATTGCCAGCTTGTAAGGTGCATTTGTTAATAAGTCAACTATGACCTGACTTTTTATAGACTTTTGACCAATAAAATCAATATCCAATTAACTAAGGGCTATGACCCACTTAGTAGTTCATCCTAAGAGGTGAGGCTTATATTTTATGGATGATAACATAGTGTATAAGATTTTGAGAAGCAAACACTACAACAATATGGAGCTTCTCTAAATAATGTAGCAAACTTTGTAATTGATCAAAGTCCTACTAATGTAATAGATGGCTTGCTATCTATGTTGGTTGTGTACTATACCAACATAGCTCCTAGAGCATGGTTAGTTGTTATTTTACATAGCAACAAAGGTCTAGATGGATTAGTAAGGACAAGGAAGGTAAGGGAAAAGAGGTAAAATTTTAAAGCATCAAAATACTTAGCTGTAAGTGTCCTAACTAAATATCACATATTTCCTCAAAATCTTGGATAAGGGCTGACACTTGTCACCAATCTAGGAGATAAACATCTAAATGGACTGAATCTTGCCTTGAAGAATACAAAGTTGGGTTAGAGTTTTAGGGGTGGATGGTGGTCGATATATTGTTAGGATCTAGTTCAATGTCATGTCATTGAATCTCAAGATTTTTTTTGACATCACTCCAAAGATGTATTTTTTAGGCTTTAGGTATACTTTGTACTCTCTTAGTTGTTTTAAGATGCATATTAGATCTCAAACATGTTTTTCCTAATTTAAGGACTGATCAAAATAATTATCAGCATAATCTTCCATGATATCATGCATTACATCATGGATCTTTGATAAGTAACCCTACATTTTTCAAGCAAAAAAACATGACTTGATAGCAAAAGGTTACCCATAGGGTGTTGAAATTTAATTTGGATTGGTCCTCAAGAGTGATTCTGATTTGGTTATAACCTAAGAACCTATCCATGAAGGACAACATTCCACATCCTATAGTGAAATTAAAAATCATGTCGATATTAGACAAGGGAAAGTCATCATTAGGACATGTCTTATTGATGTTCCAAAAGTTAGTATAGACTCTAATGCTACCCTCCTTATTTTAAATAGAGATAAAATTAGACATCTAGTCAAAGTAGTTGGTAGACTTGATAAATTTAACTTCAAGAAGTTTTGGAGCTCCTCCTTGACTAGAAAAGCAACTTTTGGGTGCATCTTCTATAGATTTTGCTTAATAGCTTTTGAATCAGGTTTACTAACTAGATGGTGGACAACTAGGTATGGATCAAGACTTGGCATGTCAGTGTAGGACCAAGTAAAAATATCAGTAAAATCCATCAAGAACTTTGTGTACTACTCACACTTAGTTGGGGTTAAGACCTTGCCTAGTTTTAGGATTATCAAGAGTTCCAATACCAATGTCCATAATTTTATTAATTAGAATATGAGATTCATCTTCTAATTAAGGGAGAGAAGACAATAATCTTAGAATCTTAAAATTTGCAAGATCAAGGGATATTTTATCATGACTAGAGGGGTATAAGATAGTGACATTACCAGTTTTGGGAAACGATCTACAAAAATAGAAATATTTTTGGGCTATATATTTTGAGGGACCACATTAGGGAGGATCATGTAGGATGTCCTCCATATCATAGTGATATTTTTTGATAATCATCTTAGGATAGGTTAATGTTAAGAAATTCACACTAGCAAAATGAATAAATTGAAAGTAGGTAGCACCTAGGAGGAGTGATGGATCTTCATACTCCTAATCCCAATTCAACAAATTTATAGAAATAGTGTCATCTTGGGACTCCCAAAAAATGGTTAGCTTACTCATCATTTTTAGATGAAAATGAAGTGGGAAGAAGGTCATTATAACTAGGGATATATCATATCCCATAGTGTCTAGGCTAGACTTCATGCTCCAAGGGCTACCCTATTCATGAAGTCTTAATCCTTTCCTTGATATCCCATATGAGAAAGCATTTGTTTCAATATGGGATACAAGTTTTATAAGTAGGAAGTATACTATCATTCAACCAAAAAAGGGTTATTACCACAAAATTGTTTCATCATTAGTACTACTAGCATAAATGAAGGAGCAACTTCCTATTTTTATTATTTTACCCTTCCTAGAAGGAAATACTATAGGTTTGGAGGAAGAAGGGAGCTTGGATAGGTCCAAGAAAGATTGATTATTATCTTGATTATTATTTTTTGAGTTGGTTATATTAACAATTTTATCTTCATGTTCATTATTAAGAGATTGATTATTGAAGGTTAAATACTTTAATGTATCTACAATGGGAAGCTTGAAACAAGAATATGTTGATGAATATAGATTGAGAAAAGGAAAAATATGAGCTTTAGGATTCTTAACCTTAATCACTTGGAAATAATCAAATGGCTTGGAATTAGCTAGAATGTGATACATCTTGCCCTAATATTTATGTTTGAGGCACTGATGGAAAGTTGAAGGAATGGCCTTCATTGCACAAATTCATGGCATTTTTAGAAGAATGTTATAAGTTAAGTCATAAGACATGACATAAAAGAGGGTATTGATAATATTTAAGGAACAAGACTATAGTGCCACTAGCCTCATGCTCCTCATTGTCAAATTATCTAATAACAATATTAAACTTTTCCAAATCTTGTTTAGTCATTCCAAAATTGCTATTAAATTCTAGGTTACATACATTGAGAGTTGATCCATTATTGAAAATTATGTGTTTGGTGAAGGTGTTGTCAGTATATCCCATTATGTAGAGAGGGATTATTCTGACCATATATATGGGTGGAATATCATCCTTATATAATGATATTGTTGCATGATTTAACCCAATGGCCCCCACTATGGAACTGATATCATTAGCATTTAGATCTTGAGGAACAACTTATTCACTCAAAAGTTTGAAAAAGATATCCCTATGTTTTATAGAGGTCCTTAGAATCTCAAGAAGATAAAATTTTATTGTGATGTTGAATTTTTAGCATAAATTAGAAGTGCTCTAATCTTTATTTAATGGAATGATTATTGGTGGTCCTCTACAGGAGGAAGCTTTTTTTTAATAGAGGACCAAAGGAGGTTGAGAGGGTTGATTAGATGATGGATTTTCATGTTATTGTCTTGTTACAACACAAATGGAGAAGGAATTATTATGATAATATATCATTCCCACCATGTTTTTATTTGGGGGTGGAACAATCCTATAGTGAACATAGTTTACCACCTTTTGGTCATACTTTGAAAACAAATTTTGGAAGATCCTAGGATCTTGATTAGAAGAGGATTGAGAGTCAAAGCTATTGAAGAGAACTTGACTATTACCTATCTAGTCTTGGATGATGTTTCTAAGGGTTTTATATTTATTTATCAAATGATCATTAATACAATGAAAGGCACATTATTGTTTAGGATGAAACCAAGAAGCCTTTTTCATTTCAAAATGTAAGGGCTTAATATGTGGAAGCTCCACTATTCTAGCTTCAAGGAGCTAGTTTAAGATAGTTTAAGGAGGTTGATCTAATCAAGAGAACTTTCTCTTAGGCTTGGATTGCTTGGGCTTCCCTATGATAAGCTTTTGAAGGACCACCATAGTATTCATGTTGTTAGATTGGCATCATTTAATGTCTCCATCATCTACAATGTGTATATTTTTATATTACCCTTTTGGGTGGGAGTAAGTCTTATCCTCCTCCTTAGTGAATTTAGATGTCATATTTTGAGGAGGGTGATCTCAACCCTCTTATACATATTAATAGGAAGGGTACATTGGTCATCTCTAAGTATCGGGTTTGGGCACCCAAATACAAGCCTAATTAACGATGCATGTTCTATCCTTTTGGATCAACTAGATCATATGGGTTTTATTATGGGATTGTATTATGACCAAGCTAACGTAGCACTCCTAACATTAGCTTCAAGAATGTAGATCAGTGCCTTGTCTATTGGGTGACTATAGCAAATATTAATTGATTTTATGAAGGATCAAGAAAAAAAAGAAGTAACTGACATACCCATATTCATTCAAATAATGTAATCAATATAGGTATTTTATCATTGAGAGAAACCGTTACTTGTGAATTCAAATAATGGAATGCATACATAAAAAACATACACACAATAATATAATGTTAGAGCCCAGTAGTATACTTGGAGAATACAATACAATATTTACCTTGTTTGAATAATATAACAAAGGAATTTCAATATACTATCCTAAATCTAGTGACATGAAGATTATGACTCCTTGAAGCAACTCCTAGAAATGATCTTAGGTAGGCTAGCTCAACTCTTGGAAATATTTGAACAAAGGTGATAAGAATTAAGAAATGGAAAACAAAGACAACAAAGGAAGATAAAGCCGATCCTAATAAAACACTCATAATATCTCTTGCAGAATATGCTACTCTGATGCTTGATGATGATTTTGGATTTTGAGACCTCTTTTATAATTTGAAATTTGAAATTCTATATTTTGAATACTTGGTGCATATGCAACCACTTGGAGTCCTCTGTCATCGACTTTTGTGAATGTATTGCAACAAAAATTGGGTTATCATAAGCTATCAAAATTAGCAAAACTGGCCATCTATCCCCAAAATGGTTATTCTAGTTGTTTGTGTTATGACTGGCTCAACTTCTTTATCTTCTTATGTAGCGATGCATCTGGTACTAAATCCTTTGTATTCTTCTAAAATATCAACCCCCAATAGGACTACAATTTGATTCCAGACTTCATCACAAAAATAAGAAGTCGACTTAGCTTCATGTTCTATGCTTATTAGTCGATTGATATACTTTTTAGTCAATGGACCATTTTTACTGGAAAATTTGATTGTTTCTTGGCTCATTTGGGTCAAATCTTTTAACTATTGCACTAAATCTTGTTCATTTTCTTCATTGAATTTAAATTCAGTTATTCTATTGGTTATGAATTATTTGCAACTATCTACTTTCACAATCCCCTTAAGGGATTCACAACCTTGTATTCCTATATCATCCACTTATTTTTTCCATTTATTCAAATCTTAGAGAAAAATATCCTAGTATGGCCTCTCATGAAGGTAAGCACTCATCTTCTAAAATTCTATTCGATAGTTGTAATTATGTCCATCTGTAGCTATGACCTGTTTGTTTTTTACCTAACTATATTCTTGCTTGTATTTTTGATGGATGGGGTTGATAGCCAACACTCTTCAGTCTATATCTTGCACTAGGCTCTTGGTATTATGAAATATATTCATTATTTATACCAATTCCTTGAATATATTGGGTAGAGTTTTTATTTATGCTTTCACTTCTTCAATCAACCCTTGTTTATAATGTTCAATGAATTTGGTGCTATCAAACTATTGTTCAACTTAGACTAGTGACCTTTGCTCTTGTAACTTATTAATTTCTTCTTACAATTTACTAAACGTGGCCAAAAGCTTTTTATTTTTAGTTATCAATTGATTCCTCTCTCCTTTTACTTGCTTCAGTTGAGCACTTTGGATTCTTAAATCTTTGAGTTATACTTCGATAGTCACAACAGTTTTCATCATGTCTATAGTGTCTCCTTTAAAATTCATCTCTTTAGCCTTTGGGTCGATAAATAATTCTATCAAATTTCTAGGTATAGGTAACATAATAGTAACATCAAATCCTCCTTGTGTGATTCCTTACTAAGTCCTTAATTGTTGAGCAGACTTCTCATCAATTAATTGCTCAATGGTCATTATTTAATATTCCGCTTTAGTATTGAATTGAATATCCATCTCATTTTTCTTGACTAAGATCATAAAATGGGATGTATCTAAGGTTGAGACAACTTCTATTTGAGCCTTTTTGGATGACAGAGAATTGGGGGATGCTTCTTCTAGAATATCTTCTCTCAGGATATTTCCAATTCCTCTAGCCTAGGTGATCTTTTTCATGGTATTTGAGGGATTTTATGCTTTTCATCATCAATGACCAGATGCATACTAGGGGCCTTGGTTTCAAGATATACTTTTTTTTTAGGATTGATCAACATTTTACCAAATTCTTCTACTATTTTTTTTGGCAGTCAGGATGGTTAGTTCTTCCTACACATCTCTGAGAGCAGCTCTTGAGGAGTTGGTTCGATCTGCTAAAAACTCACTTCCATATATGGGGCTTCCTAGATAACTATATCAATCCATTTTGGATCCTTCTCGAGTACTTGAAGGAAAGTATATTTGAGTTCATTGGGTTGGATCCATGGTATCAATGGAGTGTAAGCTTCTACGGTACCCAATCTAAGCATGTTAAGGTCAAACCTATACTTTCCAACTTCCTCTATTGATGTGTAAGGTATTTTTAAATTTTTTGTTAAACTATCTTTGTGGGTGATAGTGATTTGCATGGTGTTCTTGAAGGGATATTTTCTATGTCCCATATGCAACTTCATTACCTTCTGTATTTCTTTGTCATACTTTCCATGTGATCATAAGCTCTCCAAGTGATTTCTGCAAAGCCATAGTCATCCATTCTCTAGATGGCTCTAAGCAGGCTATAATACCCTTTGTAAATGTAGTGCCCTAGCTTGAAAGGCAACTTGAGCTAGGGGACTCTTGCTTTACTCTACTAATCCTTATTTTCACTTCTTTAGCTACTTGCCTAGAAATTTTTAGTGTAGCTTTAGACATTAGATAATACTTTAGGAGTGCTTTTAAGGGTAAATTTGCATCGTATCGCCTGATATATGTAAATTATTCTACAAAAAAGAAGTATCCTAACTTGTTTTCATGCAAGAAATTAGTTATCCCAATACTGATTCTTGATGGGTTATGGCCACACAGCTCATCATGAATAACAGTAGTAAACCTCTTTATGAATTCACTAAAACTAGACCAACCCTCGTGAACCCAAGGTAATCTCTCCTAAACCAACTCAGTGTTAACTCCTAGAAGTTGAATTGTTTGATTAGTACATGAATTCTAGATTTACCTCCTCTTTAATGGCTTCTTTTAATATTGTGAGCTATCTATGTAAGTTTTTCTCTATGATTTCTTCCTATAGATACATAGGTATTTCTACTATTTTGTTCAATTACATTACCATATACATCACCTCTCTTCTAACTTTATGCAGATCTCTTATACCCAATGCAATATTAATCATGTCCACATAGTCCTTGGCACAAGTTCTAAGAGTAACTTTCTCAATGGGAAATTTATAAGAAACTTTATAATCATAGCCAAACATATTTGGATAAAACGTGGTATTTAGCATAAAGGAAGACTACAATTCAAGTACATTAGCTTTGGAAACTAAATTTGCTAGAGAAATATTGAACACCTTTTGAATGGCTTCTTTTGTAATCCTAAAGGCCTTTTAATCTTGGTGATTGAGGATAGCCTTGGATTTTAGATCATATGCAGTCACCAACCATGATAAGAGATAAAATGAATGATAAACCCTAGGGTAGATAAGTTTCCCTAGGTTGTTATTCCACTTATTACAGTATAGGCTATCTGCATATCGATCTTTATTTGCTCTCCTGAAGATATCTTTAAGCAGCGTCTGGTGTCACCTATAGTCTTCTTGTGTATGATCAAAATAATAGATGGTCTCATGTTCAAAATCTTGTATTTGTTCTTCTATTATCACCCTATCAGGCCCTATCTATGCTAAAACATATTCCTTTTTCTTCTTAATTGATTTATTGGAGAGATTTTCATATGGATATGCTTCGATGACTTTTAGAACTCTATATTTAATTTTATCATCGGGTATCTTAGGAGATTTGGAATATTTCTTAGGAATTCTAGAAGACTTCTTAGGAACACTGGAAGAAGCCATGGTTTATAAAACTGTAACGGTGACACTTGAATTCTCTTTCCTTAGTTGTCCTTTTTGAATTCTTGCACTTAAATCCAACTGTGGTGAGCTCTCTACCCTTTTAAGTGTGGTATTTAAAATAGCATGAGATATAATTTGCATACAAAGCTTTAATTTTGGTCCTAGCCACCATATTTAATAGAATGCTTTTGCAATCGTGGCCACCTTACCTTTTTGTAACAGTTGCAATGGTATTCTTATGAGAACTTGGTATCATGATTGGCCTAGCAAATCTATCAATTTATTGTGTTGGACTCTCATTGGTGCCACATCAAATTTAGCCTTCCTAGGATGACCACTTTTGAGATACCTATAAGAAACATTTTGATCTTGTCAGTCATTGGAGAAAGTATATATGTACCTTGAACCATCATTTGGTTTCACCACCCGATGTGAGATCTTTGCTCTTCGATTTTTGATGGAGGTCAAACCATTGATCTGTTTGATTGAACCTAGATTATTGGTCTAAATTCATGTGAATGGGCTTGTCACTGATTGGCTCAAACTATCATTGATGTATTGGCGATGGAGCCTTTGGATCAACGAAGGAGGAGGGCCTATCATAAATTGACTAGCATTATCATTGGTTGACTAGTGAAGAGATCATTTCATTAATAATAGAGACCTCGGACCTTGATGGCAAGATAAATGGGGGACTTAATAAATTTTATACCTTTAGAAAGTATTTGGGGTGAAAATATCAAGGCAGGGGAAATTTTACAACCTTAGGAGATGTTAAGGAAGACTAGGTAAACCATAAATCTTGATTGGTGTATGACCTTACCAAGACTTAGGACTTAGGGCTTAGTGAATGATAAAAATATTATTAATTTGAGGGTAAGTAAATTCATGAGGTCCATACCCTTAAAAATATATGTTTGGCTAGCACTATCACTGATGAATGAATGATGAAGGTTCTTTTACGAGTGTCTGACAAGAACTTTAGCCCTATTTGACTAGTTCCATCACCATTTAACTTGGGCTATCATGGATGGATTAGTGATGGAGGAATATCATCGGTGCCCTAAATATGATCTTATACCTTTGATGCTTAACATAGTCATTGATGGTTTAGAATGGTCACTGATAGAAGAGCGATGAGAACTTGAGATCAATGATGAGGCTTAAATTAAAGCGCTATGATTGCAAGGACTGACTTGGGTGTTAGACCATAAAGAGACTTTAGGTAGCTTAGGTAAAACAATGATGAGATTACTCTCAAACCTTTGGAACCTTTTATTTGTGGATACATCACTGATCGGATAGGGCGATCATCAATGCATCGATCATGAGGCTTTAACATGAGAGACAATGGGGTCCCTTTATTATTTGGCTAGGTGCAATCGTTGTTTGACTAGTGCTATCAATGTTTGACCAGCGAGGGGATTCTCTCATTGATGATAGAAATATCTTTGAGGACACTTAGGTTTTCATGCTTATGAAGACTTTAGAATTTTGGGTTAGCACTATCGTCAATTACTTTAAGTGATCGCTAATGGATGAGCGATGGGGGATATAAATAGGTGATGGAGAAACACACTTGGGTTAAACATTATGAAATCAGGGGAAAAAATAATTTGGGGAGTGAAGTATAATGTGGATCTTAGGGAATAAATTTGACATTATGGAACCTTATGATGATTTGTGCCCATGAGGTCTTTGGTGAATTAATGGACCATGGGGGTGAAAATGATAACTATGGACTTAAACAAGACAATAAGTATTCCTAGGACTATTTTTCCAAAAAATTATAATTATTGATATAAACATGGCACCTAAATGACCCCCTATTATTTGGAGATGACCACGACTCCTTAAAATCACATAGAAAATTAACTTTGATAAATTTTTGAAAATTAGAGGTATAAAGTATGTTGGGATTTTTGTACCCTAACACAAGCTCTAACTAGAATAGGAGACATGAATGGACTTAACGACATATAAATGTCCTTGAGAACTCCAAAATATTTGGTTTTCGATAAGAGACCACGAAAACTCAGACCAAGAACCATTAACCAAAAGGAAAAACAAAGAAATTGATTTTGTGAAGCAATAAAGGGATTGACATTGATTCTAATCAGTAAAATCAGATGACCTAGCTTAAAAATGAATGAAATTTGACTCATGGGGCAATATATATTTCAAAAATATCTTAATATAGAGTTGAGGTAGATTTAATTGGAAGTTATTGTTTCATCATGCCTTTGCTTGTGTGTGTTTTGTGCATTCATTCTTATTCCTTGATTAGTTTGAATTTTATCATATTGACAGGGATTGGGCCTGTTAATTATTTCACTCTAAATTATATTCACCTTTGCATTGTTCCACTAGAAAATCATTTATATCTTTAGTGGATATAACATTGATTCCCTTTGGATCTGCTCTACTACCATCTAGACATTTATAGCCCCGATAGAGGTTATCTAGATAGCCCAAGCACTTGCCTACTTTGCATTATTTATATTTTTCTTCTTGCTTGAGAATAATTGTGATGAATTACAAATTTTTGAGTGTGCATGTTGGGTTAGGGATCTATAATTCTAAAGAGAATATTGTATATGTTTTTGTCTCAAATAATCCTACCAATTATGACTTTATTCTTCGTGACCCTGAAATAACCTTAAAACTTGTGAAAGATGTGAATCTTTGGTACAACGCATAGTATCTTCAACTTAATCTGTTTTAGCTCTAGACTAGTGGGACAATTGCCTAAAACTTGGCTTATAATTTTTCAGTATCATTTGTCTTTAATCTAGACTCTCTTTTCTTAACTGATTAAGAACAAGTCCATGGAAAAGTAAATCAAAACATGTGAAACAGACATCTTATGATGACAAAGAACATAACAACTACTTGGACAATAGTGATGACAAAAGCAAAATAAAAAGTACCTTATTGGAATGCTTCTAGGAATAATTACCTTTTTCTTGCTTCCAAATGGTTATTATTCTCTAGAATATTTTTTATTGATTACTCTAGAGAATAACGGTCCACATGGAAGCAAGGCAAGGGTCAATACCTCTTTTTCTTCTTGATGTTAAGATTTTGGATGGAGCCTTTTATAAGTATGATTTCATGCTTTGTTCATGACTTGGATATTTGTTATTTTGGACTATGTCAAATTCATGCATTTTTTGCAACTATGTCCTCTTAGTTTGTCTTTTTTATTATCAAACAATTTTTTAACCTCTGGATGTAAAGTAAATTTGAATTTCCTTTGTTCTTGTTTGAAGAGCTTGGGGTAAGCTCTTTATTTCTTATGATTTCAAACAATAACATCTCTTAGTCAAGTGGTATGTGTTTCCTTTATCCCTATTTTTGTTCGTGACACAATATTTCTTTGATCCAACTACCCAACTCGTATAAAATCCTTAATGATACTTTCATCTATTTCATCATACCGGTCCTTTAAAATTTGGTTTTGGAAAGGAATAAAATATGGGATATTATTTGAGGCTTTGTTGATAAAAAGTAACAAACTAACATGTTTTTTAGGCTCACGTGTTGCTAAGTTTTTGAAACCTAAACTTCTTGATCAATTTGGTTTAATTGTACCTCCTAGTTTCTTAACCCACTGCCTAGATAACAAAATGGAGAAGATGGAATCCCTACCCATTATGACAACATTCATAATCTTTATTTTCTTCAAACATTGGCCAACAAAAATAGGTGGTTCTTTTGTGATGTCAACATAGGAAATTCATCTGTTATTCTTCATAAAAATGGGGGGACAATTCTTCATACAAGAGAGACGCAACAGATCAACTACTTGCTTTGTCATAGTGTTATGTGAGGCTCTAGCATTAAGCAAGCAATTTTTAATGACATATTCATACCCTAAATATGATACACATCTCATAGAAACATAAAAATATTGTGCTATGCATTTAGGAGTGGTTTCCTCTTGTAATGTAATCTCTTGATCAATATCTTATTTGGATTTAATTATAATTTCAGGTTTGTGATTAATCAATTCTATTTTGTGGTCTTCTTCTACATTAGATTTCTTAAAAATAACCTTATCTTCTGGTTCATCATTCACATTTTTTAATATCTCATTAGCTTCTTCTTATTCAGCCTATACTGTTTTGTTGGGCAGTGCCTCTTCTTCTGAAATTTGTTCTTGCATCTCATCTATATTGAAATCACCATTCTGAATACTTTCAAAAAAGTTTGCTGCTATAATTTGGTCTTTTTTTACTTTATTTAATCTGATGTCATAGGTTTTATGATGATGCTCTTCTTATCCAAACAATAAAGTTATATGTTCATGACAGACGTCAATATCTTCTTTAGACTCAACTTTTTCATCTTGGTCTTTTTAATCTCAATCTAAATTGGTTCTGATTTCTTCACCAGACTACTCATTAAGGTCTATGTTGGGATGTAAAGTTGAATAGATTCCACAAGTAGAAGGATTATGAGGTGCATTCCAGGTAGAGCAATATGAGGAAAACATTGTAGCCATATCTAATTTTTTTAACCACCTTTATTTTCTAGTTGTTAGAATTATTTTTGTTCCATTGCCTATTACAATTCCTTCTAAATTCAGAAATGTTCTCTTCTTGAGTTTGGGATGTCATAGAGGTTTTTTTTTTTAGTTCTAGTCCATAATTACATTGGATTCTAGAGAATATGGTTTAATCCTTCCACTATTAATCATATTTCTCTCTATGTGAACAACCTTATTCATGCATTCATCAATAGTGTTCATTTGCTCTTTCCTTAGTTCATAATTGAATTCTATAGAGAAAGCATTCTTATAGAAGCAAATGGACTAATGATCATTGGGTTTTGAACTAGCCGGAATTTTATTCTTAACCTTAATAAATCTCCTGTTAAAGTCTTCTATAGATTCATTCTCTTTCTTCTTCATGGTTGCTAATTCAGTCAATAATGACAGTTCATTTTTTTCTCCTTATTTCTTTAGAAATACTTCTTCCATGAATTGGAAATTACATTTGTAATTCTCTAGGAGGATGTTGAACCAATCCCTATCATCCCTTTCTAAGGTTTGAAGAAATAACATGAGGACCACATATTCTTCTTTGACTTTGAGGTTATCTAAGGCATACAAAAAGCTTTTTATATGCTCTTCTCCATTCACGACATTATTACCTTGGAATTTAGAAAAGTATTTGGAGATCTAGGGGTAACTGAAAAGGCCTGTACCTATTAGTTCTTCAAGTTTGAAGGTTCTAGTTATTTTGGTTATTCTTATTTTGGGGAGTATTAGCCATAGTGATCACAGGGGTGGTGATAATAGGTACACTTATGGTCAAATTAGCAGTCAAAATACTCTCAATAGAATAATATAAAATGCTAGAACTGTTATCTAAAGGAACATTGTTGTTAACAAAATTTTTACTACTAAGATATGATTTAGTTATGTAAATCTAACTTTTAAGAACTGGGTTTTTTCAATTTTGGATAAATACCTCTAGGTTCTATAATTCTTGAAAGAGTTGCTTGTCACTCCTCGTATGCATCACATTAGATTCTTGATTCTTCTTCAGGTTTGTTCAGTTTAGAGTTGCCAGTAACATTATGCAAAAGAATATCTCTTTGGCTAATATTGCTCAGTCTTGACACTCTTTAGATTTCTCATGTACTCTTAGAGATACCCATGAATGATAACAAAAAAATACCCACGCTAAGAAATTTACACAGTTAAGGCTTAGAAACTTGATAGCGATAAGTTGACATGTATTCAATGGTCTGACGATTGCTAGTAAGGGGTTTACAATAATGTGATGAGATAAACTAAAATAATACAAACAACACGAGTTCATCCTCGACAATGGTTCTAGAAATTTATTATGGAAAATTTAGGCATCCATAAAATAGTTATCACACTACCTAGATTTTCTAAATTACAATGAGAAATGCAAGCTCTGGTGGAATTTTTGCTTCAACCTGTAAATAGATTTTAATACAAATTTATGAAATACCAGGTCATGTTTAGACACCCCAATATGAGCCTAATTAACAATGGATGTTCTATCCTTTTGGCTCAACTAGATCAGGTGGGTTTTGTTATGGGTTTGGATTATGACCAAGCTAACGTAGCACTCCCAATCTTAGCTTCAAGAATACAGATCGGTGCCTTGTCTATTAGGTGACTATAGCAAATATTAACTGATTTTATGAAGTAGAAAGAAAAAGAAATGAGTAACTGACATACCCATATTCATTCTAATAATGTAATCAATACAAGCATTAAATCAATGAAAAACCATTGCTTGTGAATTCAAATAATGCAATGCACAAATAAACAACATACACATAGTGATCCAAAATATGCCAAAGAGCAGAAGCTAGGATTTGTATTATATTTAATATCAAGTGATCACAATGTTAGAGCCCACTAGTGTACTGGTCTCTTAGAGAATACAATACAATATGCACCTTATTTGAATAACATAACAAGAAAATTATGATCTACTATCCTAAATCCAGTGACATGAAGACTCCAACTCCTTGAAGCAGCTCCTAGAAATGATCTTAGGTAGGCTAACTCAACTCTTGGCAATATTTGCGCAAATTTGAAAATAATTGAGAAATGAAAAACATTTAAATATAACAAAGGAAGATACAACCAATCCAGATAAAACACTCAGAATACCTCTTACAGAATTTGCTACTCTGATGCTTGATGATGATTTTGGATTTTGAGGCCTCTTTTATAAATTGAAATTTGAAATTTTCTTTTAAATACTTGGTGCAAATGCAACCACTTGGAGTCCTCTTTGCCACTGATTTTTTTGAATGTATTACAACAAAAACTAGGTTGTCACAAGCTATCAAAATTAGCAAAACTGGTCATCTATCCCCAAAATGGTTATTCTAGTTGTTCTTGTTCTGTGACTCACTCAACTTCTTTATATCCTTCTATAGTGATTGATCTAGTACTAAATCCTTCTTTGTATTCTTCTAAAATCTCAACTCCATTAGGACTGCAATATGACACCAAGCTTCATCACAAAAAGAAGAAGTCGACTTAGATTCATGTTATATGCTCATTAGTCAATTGATATACTTTTTAGTCAATGGCCTATTTTCATTAGCAAATTTAACTGTTTCTTGACTCATTTGGGTCAACTCTTTTAACTATTGTGCTAACTCTTATTTTTTTCTCCATTGTATTTGAATCTAGTTATTTTATTGGTTATGAATTCTTCGTAACTATATGCTTTCACAAGATCCTTGAGGGAGTCATTGCCTTATATTTCTATATCATCCACTTCTTTTGTCCATTCATTCAAATCTTGGAGAAAATTCTTCCAGTATGGCCTCTCATGAAGGTAAGTACTCATCTTCTAAAATTATGCTCGATAGTCATAATTTTGTCCATCCGTAGCTGTGACTTGTTTATTTTTTATCTAACTATATTCTTGCTTGTATTTTTGATATATGGGGTTGATAACCAATGCTCTTCGGTATGTATCCTATAGCAGGCTCTTGGTATTCTAAAACATATTCATTATTTCTACCAATTCCTTTAATATATTGGGTAGATTTTTTATTTATGCTTTCACTTCTTCAATAAATCCCTGATTATAATATTCAATGAATGTGGTGCTATCAAACTATCATTCAACCTAGACTAGTGGCCTTTGCTCTTGTAACTTACTGATTTCTTCTTGCAATTTACTTATTTTGGATAGAATATTTTTATTTTTAGTTCTCAACTGATTCCTCTCTCATTTTACCTGCTTTAGTTGAGTGCTTTGGATTCTTAAATATTTGAGTTCTACTTCGATAGTTGCAACAATTTGAGTGTGAACTACAAGATCAATTTTCATCATGTCTATAGTGTCTCCTTTAAACTTCACCTCTTTAGCCTTTGGATCGATAAAGAATTTTGTCAATTTTTTATGCAAAGATAATGTAATAGTAACATCAGAGCCTCCTTGTATGATTTATCGCTAAGACCTTAATTTTTTAGCATACTCCTCATAAATTACTCGCTCAATGGTAGTTATATGCTCTTCCTCTTTAGTACTAAATTAAATATCCATCTCCTTTTTCTTGACTAAGATCATGAAATGGGATGTCTTTAATGTTAGAGTAATATTCCATTCTTTGGTATATTTACCCTTTTACTCCACTAGGTAAAATAGGTAGAATATTGTATTATACTACATAGGTTATTACATTTACTTTTTACCATAGGAGATATTTACTATTTTATAAATATCTTGTGGTTAACTTAGGTTAGTAACTAAAATATCCTATGTTAAGATATTTTAGTCAGGTTGTTAGCATAATTCTATTTTCAAAACTCCGTTAGCGCTACCTAAGCTAATTGGTTATTAAACCTATTTTGTAACCTTTATTAGCTATGAATTTTTCTAAAGTCATGCTAATTTTGAATCATAATATATTTTGGTTAACGATTCGTGCTCCTATTTGTCACATTGGCATCAGAGCCGAGAGGATAGGCCAAGTGAAGGGCATAATTTTTTACGAGGTAATATTTCCCTGGTTCTGCCTACCAAGGTTAACAACGCCTAATCCAAGGAGGCGCCAAGCTATCCATACGTAGTCCATGCTAGAGGAGGCACCAAGCTAGGAGAGAAGACAGGAAGCTTCACTAAATATTTTTTTGCGAGTAGCAGATGGCACCACCCATTCGAGGCGCTTGACTAGCCAGGTTAACCAAACCTGCCAGGGTGCTCAAAAAATGCGGATCGGCCAGATTAGGCTATGACCCTATCTTAGGTCACAAACCTGATAGGTTGTGACCCGAGGCTAGTGCTGGCCCAACAGGACAGACTTGGCCATTAAGCCCGTGTCGGCCCATTGGGCCCGTGCCCCCACAGAGCTGCTAGTGGGAGCGCATAGAGGGTAGGAGCACCCTCATGCTCCCACATGGCCTCTATTGACTGGAAGTGCCACGAGGGTAGAAGCGTCCTCTCACTTCCAGCGGGCCGCAATCAACACTATCAAACATGTGGACCAATATACACCTGCCAACTAGACCTCAGACGCTGGACATCAAGCATGACATGTGGTGAAGGATGTTGAAGGAGCATGATAGATGGGTGACATGTGTGTGAGGAAAACTATTTTTTTTTAACTCGAGCACCATGTGGAAGGCAGTCATTAGTCAATGGAGCAACGTGGAGGGCAGTCAATGGGCGAGGGTGGAGTGAAGGCAATCATGCGTTGTTTTTATTGTGCCCGTGCCTAAAAAGGCCCAATGCATCCTTCACCGAATGCATGTGGGATTAATCCCACAGAGCCTATTGGCAGTTTTAATACTGTCGCTGCAATACAGCTTTCAAAGTCACCCCAGTAGAGTAGTGGTCAAGGTCCGAGCCTTGACAGCACGAGGTTCTGTGTTCGAACCCCTGCATGGAAAATTTTTAAAGGTATTCAAAAAAAAGTTAAATTTTTTTTTTTTTGAATTAATTTGGTTTAAAATTCTAATTTTTAATTTTTCTAAAGTTTTTTAAGTTTTTTTAAATATTTTTTTAGATATTTTTTTTATAATATAGTATAATTTGGTTTAAAATGTCAATTTTTAACTTTTTAAATTGATTTTTTTTTCAATTTTGCTTAATTATAAAGATATTTTATCTTTTTTTTTTTTAACATGGTGGAATCGGTAGTCGTCACGAATCCGAGAAAGTTGTCCAACTTTTATGGTCGCCATAGTGTTCTGCGTTGTTCACCCCAGAAGCCGCCACAGATCTTCACGTAGTTCGCCCCTATAATCGCCATGCCATAATCATTTTAAACCTTTTACGCCGCTAAAAGCACCAGGAAAGGGACAAGCGTTCAGTCCGACGAGGCCCGATATTTGAACCTTGGACCTCTGCCCCCCTTATGGGGTTTGGATGAACCAATTGGTCTACACCTCGGACCTAAGATATTTTGTCTTTAAAAGTATTTTTTTAGCTTTTTGAACTTAGAAATTTTTTAAATTAAACCAAATTATTTTGCGATAAGTTCCACTCCATTTTTGTGTTTTCTCCAATTTGGGGATAAAGAGACATAGGAACTCTATATTATATTGCAAAACCTAAGGCCATTTCAATTTTTTGAAAAGACATAAACTTCACCATTTCAAGAAGATTAAAAAATGGGCAAGGAAAAGGATTTTTTTTTGCAACATAACAAAATTATTGCTTTTGTTTTCTCCTCCAAAGGGGATATAAGACATAATATTGCAATTTTTTTATTGCAAACTTGAGAAGAATTTTTGATCCTCATGCTCAAACTATTTTTTGAGTGTTGAAGACATAAACCAAGTCGTGTGTCGACTGGTCTGGAAGCCTTTCAAACGCGGGTCGTGTGTCGACTTGTCTTGAAATGAGTGCTTGATTTGTTAATTTTTTAAAATAAAGAGGGAAAGATAACATTGTACTTCTTTTGCAAAATTGTAAGACACGGAGGAGACATAACATATCAATTTTTTGCACAACACACATTCATATTTTGTTGCAAAAATTAAAATATGCATTTTCAATTTTACTCGACACCTTCATTGGCAAATTAGGTGCATTTTCGGTTGCATCCGACACCTATGTGATAAGAATTTTGTGGGCATTCTTGTTTGATTATTGCATTAAATCTTTTGCAATTATGTCATAGAATCAAGAACACTCCTACCCAAAAATTTGACTAATAATTTGTGTAAATCCTTACACAGATTTAAAGCCAATATTCACTTGATATTCTCTCCTACAAAACAAAAACCCCTAATTCACTCTATTTGTTTGGCTTAATTTCCTCAAACTGATTATCCTTCTTCAAGAGAATTTTTAGGCAGGTGCCATTAAATATCTTTTTGAGTGAGTTATCTTTCATCTCTTATTTGTTTGGCTTAATTTCCTCCAACTGATTATCTCTCTTCAAGAGAATTTTTAGGCAGGTGCCATTAAATATCACTTAAGAGTGAAAGAAAGATCATCTTAGTACAAATTGTAGGACCTTCATCATGGCAACTATCAATAAATACTTAAGTGATACACAATTGCTAAAAGGTCCTAACTATTCAACATGGAAAACTAAGATGAAAGCCATCTTTACTGTAGAGGACATGTGAGATTTAGTTGATGGCACTAAAATAAGACCCGCATCACCAGGAGTAGATCAAAAAGCATGGGATAAAAAGAACAATCGTCTTCTCATGTTGATACTCCTTGCAACTACTAATGAGATCCAGCCTCACATAAGTGAAGCTAAAACTAGTAAAGTTGCATGGGATGCACTTAGTACCATTTTTGAATGCAAGAATCAATCAACTATTCTAAACCTTCAAACACAACTTCATACACTCCATATGAAGTCAGGTGAATCAGTAGAACTATTCCTTTTCAGAGTGGCAGATCTGAAGTCTACGCTTAATGCTTTAGGGGCCAAAGTTGAAGACACCATTTTGACTTTAGTAATCTTGAGCGCCCTTCCTAAATTCTACAAAATGTTGATTACATCCCTTAATGTTTCATAAAGATCAGTCACCTTTGTGGAGTTACTCAATTTACTCCAAACTGAGGAAGCAAATCAACTCCAAAGCGATGAAGTGTCGAACAATGCACTTTATTCAAATTATAAGGGTGATATGAAGAAAGGAAACTTTCAAAAGGGAGGATCATCCTCAAAAGGTAAGGGAAAGCAATCTCAAAAGAGGTTTTATCTTGCATTGTAAAAAGGACAACCATGACACCAATTGATGTTGGTTAAAAAACAAGCAAAACAAGAAAGATAAAGGCACAGCACAGAAGCAAAACAAAGGCAATATTGCTAGTGAAGTGCCTAGCTCTGATTCTGATTCTGGTTCAAAAAAAGCACACAGAGTGCTCATTGCTAAGATAGAGGGAAAACACATTTGTCACCTTGAGCAAACACCATTTCCTCTCTCTCTTTTTTTAGTCTTCATAAATAGCATAAGTTATTTTGTTTGAAGTACTTGTAATAAAGGGGTGTTTGTACCTCTTTTAGGCTTCATAAATAGCAAAATCTCATTGTTTGAAGTTCTTGTAGCAAAATGAGGGAATTTTCTAGTGTAAAATTGCCTTAGAGGCAATATTTGTAAAATCCTTCACAAAGCTTCTTAAGTTGCACATATTTTGCAATTAAGGGGGGATATACTTTCTTTTCTTCACATTTTTTTGTAAAAATGGAAGAAGACCTATAAGGGTGCATTTTCGGTAGATACTGACACCTTAGTCATACTTATTTCAAAAATTAATTACAAATATGCTTTGCAACAAGAAGGGGGGAACTTATAAGGGTGCATTTTTGGCAGCGACCAACACCTTAGCTACCTTATCTTTTGAAAACTCATATTGTAAACTGAATGAACCTCGTATGAAGTGATCTATTCTACTACACCTAGCAATTGCAGTGGTTGGTTACCCATGCAATTCGGTTGGATGATGAGATTACTATAAGGACATTCGTTGGTGTGAAGACAAAGTGAGGAATGACCCACTTGTTGCTTAGGAGCATCCAAAGCATTGTGACAGAGCAAGAACCAGCAGATCAACATCTTTTTCACTGTATTGGGACAGTTATATACTTTACCCAAATACTATTGTATAGGAGGATGTATATGTATTACCTAAATAATGTAATAAGGGGGGATGTTAGAGTAATATTCCATTCTTTGGGATATTTACCCTTTTACTCCACTAGGTAAAATAGGTAGAATATTGCATTATACATTTATTTTTTACCATAGGAGATATATACTGTTTTATAAATATCTTGTGGTTAACTTAGGTTAGTAACTAAAATATCCTATGTTAAGATATTTTAGTCAGGTTGTTAGCATAATTCTATTTTCAAAACTCCGTTAGTGCTACCTAAGCTAATTGGTTATTAAACCTATTTTGTAACCTATATTAGCTATGATATTTTCTAAAGTCATGCTAATGTTGAATCATAATATATTTTGGTTAACAATTTGTGCTCCTATTTTTCATATTTAAGGTTGATCCAACTTCTATTTGAGCCTTTTTGGATGAAAAACTAGGGGATATGATTATTATAGAGCATGTTCTCTCAAGATATTTCCAAGTCCTCTAGCCTGAGTGATGTTTTTCATGGCCATTTGAGGTATTTTATGCTTTTTTTCATCAATGACTAGATGCATACTAGGGGCGTTGCTTGCCAGTTATGCTTGTTGTTGAGGACTGATCAAAATTTTACCAACTTCTTCTACTATTTTAGGTTTGGCAGTTATAATGGCTAGTTCTTCAGTTATAATGGCTAGTTCTTCTTGCACATCTCCAAGAGTAGCCTCTTGAGGAGCTGGTTCGATTTGCTAAAAACTCACTTCTACATATGGGGCTTCTTGGATAACTATTTTAATCCATTCTAGATCCTTCTCAACTACTTGAAGGAAAGGATATTCAAGCTTGTTGGGTTGGGTCATTGATATCAATGAAGTGTAAGCTTCTACAGTACCCAATCTGAGCATGTTAAGATCAAACTTGTACTTTTTGACTTCCTCTATTGATGTGTATGGTCTTTCCTTTATCTGCCAAAATCCTGTTAAACTATCTTTATGGGTGATAACGGTCTGCATGGCATCCTCAAAGGGATATTTTTTATGTTCCATATGCAACTTCATTACCTTTTGTATTTCTTTGTCATACTCTCCATGTGGATCATAAGCTCTCCGAGTGGTTTCTACGAAGCCATAGTCATCCATTCTCTAGATGGCTCTAAGAAGGCTATAATACCTTTGCAAATGTAGTTCCCTAGCTTGAAAGGTAGCTTAAGATAGGGGAATCTTTCTTTACCTCTATTAACCCTCATTTTCACTTCTTAAGCTACTTGCCTAGCAATTTCCAATGTAGCTATAGACATTGGGAAATACTTCAAGAGTGCTTTCGAGGGTATATTTGCACTGTATAGCCTGATATACCTAAATTATTTTGCAAAAATAAGTCTCCAAAATTGGTTTTATGCAAGAAATTAGTTATCCCAGTACTTATTCTCGATGTTTTATGGCCAAACAAATCATGATGAATAACAATATTAAACCTCCTAATGAATTCACTAAAATTAGACCAATGAATCCAAGGTAGTCTCTCTTGAACCAACTCGGTGTTACCTCCTATAAGTTGAATTGTCTAAGTATTAAATTGACCTACGATAAGGTGTATAAGGAAAGAGTAGTACATAAATTTTGGCATTACCTCTTTCTCTTTAATGGCTTCTTTTAATGTTGTGAGTTGTTTGTGTAAGTTTTCTTCTATGATTTCTTCCCATAGATACATAGGTATTTCTCCTATTTTGTTCAATTGCATTGCCATATACATCACCTCTCTTCTAATATTATCTAGGTCTCTTATCATTAATGTGATATTAATCATGTCCAAATAGTCCTTAATACAAGTTCTAAGAGTAACTTTATCAATGGGTAATTTATAAGAAACATTGTAATCATAGACAAACATCTTTGGATGAAATGTAATTTTTAGCATAAAGGAAGACTACAATTCAATTACCTTATCTCTGGGGACTAACTTTGATAGAGAAATATTGAACACCTTTTGAATGACTTCTTTTGTAATCCTGAAGACCTTATGATCTTGGTGATTGAGGATAGTCTTGGATTTTAGATCGTATGTAGCCACCAACCATGACAAGAGATAAAATGAATGATAAACCTTGGGGTATATAAGTTTCTCTAGGTTGTTATTCCACTTTTTACAATATGGGTTGTTTGCATATTTGTCTTTCTTTGATCTCTTGAAGATATATTTGAGCAGCATCTGGTGTCACCTATAGTCTTCTTGTGTATGCTCAAAATAATAAATGGTCTCATGTTCAAACTCTTTTATTTATTCTTATGTTATCACCCTAATGGGACCTATATGTGCAAAAACATCTTCCATTTTCTTATTAATCGATTTACCAGATAGATGTTCATACGAATATGCTTCTATGACTTTTAGAAATCTATCTATAATTTCATCATTAGACATCTTAGGAGACTTGGAATACTTCTTAGGAAGGCTAGAAGACTTCTTAGGAGCACTAGAAGAAACCATGGTTTATAAAACTGTAAGGATGATACTCAAATTGTATTTCCTTAGTCATCCATTCTAAATTCTCATGTTAAAATCCAACTGTGGTGAGCTCTCTACTCTTTTAAGTGTGGTATATAAAACAACATGAGACATTATTTATATGTGAAGCTTTAATTTTGGTCCCATATACCATATTTAAGAGAATGCTTTTGTAATTGTGGCCATCTTGCCTTTTTGTAACGAGTTTAATGGTATGCTTATGAGAACTTGATATCATGATTAGCCTAGCAAATCTATTGATTTGTCGTGTTGGACTCTCATTGGTGCCATGTAAAATTTAGCCTTCCTAGGATGACCACTTTTTATATTCCTACAAGCACCTTTTCGATCTTGTCAGTCATTGGAGAAAGTATATACATACCATGAGTTATCATTTGGTTTTGCCACTCGATTTGAGATCTTTGCTCTTAAATTTTTCATGGGGGCTAGACTATTGATCTATTTTATTGAACTTGGGCTATTGATCTACATTCGTGTGAATGGGCTTGTCATTGATCAGCTAAAATTATCATTGATGTATTGGCAATGGTACCTTTGGATCGACGAAGGAAGAGGACCTATTGCAAATTGACTAACATTATCACCAATTAACGAACGAAGAGAGCATTTCATCAACGATAGAGACCTAGGACCTTTATGGTAATATAAATGGGGGACTTAATAAATTATACCTTTAGAAAGTATTTGGGGCAAAAATATCAAGGCAGGGGAAATTTTACAACCTTAGGATATGTTAAGGAAGACTAGGTAAACCATAAATCTTGATTGGTGCATGACCTTACCAGGACTTAGGAATTAAGGTTTAGTAAATGACAAAAATGTTATTAATGAGAGGTAAGTAAATTCGTGAGGTTCAAATCCTTAAGAATATCTATTTGGCTAGCACTATCATTTATGAATGAATGACAAGGGCTCTTTTACAAGCGATTGATAAGAACTTTAGCCCTGTTTAACTAGTGCCATCATCGTTTTACTGTGGCTATCATGGATAGATCAGTGGATCCTATACTTTTAATGCTTAATGCAGCTACTTATGGTTTAGGATGATCGCTAATGAGGCTTAAATGAAAGCGCTATGATTGTAGGAACTAATTTGGCGGTTAGATCACTAGAAAATACTTTAGGCAACCTAGGTAAAATAATTATGAGGTTACTCTCAAACCTTTTGAACCTTTTATTTGTGGATACATTGCTGATTAGATAGGATGGTCACTAATGCATCAATGATGAGGCTTTAACATGGGTGATAATGGGGTCTCTTTTTTATTCATATTGGTGCGGTTGTTGTTTGACCAATGCTATTAATGTTTGACCAACAAGGGGATTCTCTCATTGGTGATAGTGATATCTTTAGGGAAACTTAGGTTTTCATTCTTAGGAAGACTTTAGACTTTTGGGTTAGTGTTATCATCGATTTCTTAAGGTGATATTTGATGGATGAGTGATGGGGGACATAAATGGGCGATGGAGAAACACACTTGGGTTAGACATTATGAAATCAGGGGGAAAATAATTTGGGGAGTGAAGTATAATGTGGAACTTAAGGAATAAATTTGACATTATGGAACCTTATGATGATTTACGCCCATAAGGTCTTTGGTAAATTAATGGACCATGGGGATTAAAATGACAACTATGGACTTAAATAGGATGATAAGTATTCCTAGGACTAATTTTTCCAAAACCTTTAGTTATTGACATAAACAGGAACTTAAAATACCCTTTATCTTTGTATATGACCACAACTCCCTAAAATCACATAGACAGTGAACTTTGATGAATTTTTGAAAATTAGGGGTATAAATTATATTGGGATTTTTGTACCCCAACATGCCACTAAGGCTCTTTATGAAGATCTTTAGTAGAAATATTTTATCATACAAGATGTCACTACAAGTAGTCCTAAACAACCTATGATGGTTAATTAGATCTCCCTTATCTATATACATTTGAAACTTGTGTGTTTCAAAGTTTATTGGGAAGTGTTGGCTAGCTATAAAGGTATCTGAAGGCTATTAGCCCAAGTCCTCATAAAATTACTTATGATTGAAAAATACTCTTGGATAGAGGTCATTTATTGCTTTAACAACTCCAACTGAGAGGTTAAAGTTTATAGCTCAAAATAAATAGGATTTGATGGCACATAAGGAATGTACTGAGAGGCAAGAGGACTTTGATAATTGATAAAGGGATAGGATCAAAGCATTAGGTAATATGATGTTGAATTGCCATTGTACATAATGCCCCCAAGATATTTGATATAAAAGGATTAGAAGTTGAGAGATAAGAGATTGTAAAAGTAAGGTTTTGAGAAAAACCATACTCAAAATTATGGGAATAGGAGGAATATTATTGACACAATGATAAGAACTTGGAGCACTGGGAAGTACATCCAAGTTAAGGATATAACTTGTAATTACTTGTTGAGACATGGGGCAACTTACATTAAATCATAAAATCTCCTCAAGAGGAAGTAAGAATGAATAATGTGTCAAGGATGATGAGTCAGCTTACTTGTTTCCCACCATACATGGAAGTAGTTATGATAAAATGATTAGAGTTAGCATAATTAGAGGTTGATGCATTAAGTTTTAAGTTGAAGGACCCAAAAAATGGACTCGCTTAGTTACAGACCAAAGGGTTAGAGCTTGGTTTCTAGGAATGGTCCAAGAGTAAACCCTCCTTGATAGACACACCTAGGTAGTCACTACCATCATCAAGAATGGTTGATATGACTTCCTTATATCTATGTAAGAAAGAAGCCATGTTATTAAGGGATTTGAAAACTACTTTGCCTTGATCATCATGGATGGGGGATAGAGAGCCCAAGGGAGAATATCCCTCATTTTCATATTTATATATAGGATTCTCAAAGGTTTTTTGGCCCTTAGGACCATCTACCAAAGGATGTTGGTTGATTACCAACTGATGAGCAACACTACAAGTCATGTAGCATCTCTTGTCCATAGCTTAGAAGGAAGGAGGATTTAATTTACTAAGTTATATTTATAGTGATGTTTAAAGAAGAAAAATAAAAAGTTTTGATATCCTTATATCTCCTGTTAGCTTTTAATACATGTAATGGGAGATAGAAATCACAAGATGCAGAATAATAATAAATAAAATAAATCTACGAGATGACTAAAAATATGCTATAAATAGAAATGAGAAAAATGAGTACAAAGTATCTATGGAGGAAATGAACACTCCATGATCTAAGCTACTACTCACAAATAAGCATTGAGCTTATAGCTCACACTACCACACTACACTATCTCAATATCCCAATTTTTTATATCATACTACTACCTATGGCCCTTTATATAGGAAGATAGGTTCCTTGGCCAACACTTTACCTAGTTGTACAAGGGATACCTTGCAAATATACAACTTGCACGTTGATACTTGTGCATTTATTACATTATATGAAGTAACTAGATAACTACCCCCTAAATTAAAATAATTTCCTAAGTATGTACCAAGAAAGGTACATTTACATGACCCAATTGATGTAATATAATCTGTTTCTAACATCTCCTTCCCTCAATATACCAATCTATCCATATATACCTCAAGGTCCTTCCTATATACCTGAACACTCTCTATATACCTGTTGATACATGAGAGATAGTTGATATGTGGGAAAACAATGGTATGTAGAAGTGATATTTGGGTATAGTTATGAGGGGTAATTATGCACCTCCTTATGACTCCCACTAGTCCATTGTGATACACTCCTCAATAAGCATAAGTACACATGAGACTCTATATGGGCATTTGGTGGCCTAGGCTGACATTATAGCTAATATAGCCTAATGATTTATATGAAAAATTTTCAAAGGGTTGTGCAAACTCTTAATAGTACTAGCATTTGGTTATGTTTGTATTATCTTGATTAATGTGACTTAACTACACAAAGAGATTTAGTGATCTTGATTAAAGTGATAAATTCTTGTCTTGATTAAGGTTTTTGGATAGGGTAAAAAGGATCTTGGGAATTGTGATGTTGTTCATGTCAAGTTCACCAAAAATTTGAGATACAAAAAGGGATTGTAAAGGTGCCAACAAGGGGTATCCCAAGCCCATTTCCCTTTCTATTGCTCACCTTGGAATTAGGGTGCGATTCTTATACTAGTTTGATGAGTTAATTTGAAAATACCTAATTTTCATAAAAATCTAAGTTTTCTTTTAAGATACTTTCTATATAGTCTCATCCTTAACATGATCTATGATGCACATACAAAATGCAACACAGAAAGACCTAAGAATAATTCTTTGATTTTGATGATAAATAAAAATATATAGTTTCCTTTCAAACAAGGGTACAAGAAGTGATGCAACAAACAAAACTTAGCCTAAGATGTGAGTTATGTGTAAGTTCAATTAATGCCTTGAAATTTAAAAAAATCAATTTATCCCCTATGTAATTATGACTAAACTAGATCTAGTATTTTTCCTTTGTCAAATTGATAAGAAAACATAAACAAAATCCTAACTAGACATACATCAAACAAAAGTAGATCCTAATTACTAAAACTAATGGAGGTAGAAATGGGAAAAACTATTTCTATAATGGAATTAAAAGTATTGCTTACACATAGAAGCATCACTTATGTTATAGCCTCCTAGTGGAACTTATGTCAAAACCTTCAAATTTAATAATCCTATAAAATAGACAATGGAAAATTGATGATTAATGTAGAGGGCTTTGTATGATCTAGTACAAGGTAGTTTACTTTCTTGTTATAATAATCAAGTCCTTATTCCAATGATAAAAAGCTAATGAAATGACATATATCTAGAAACAAGTATTGATATAACAGAAGCACAACCATAATAATAGCACCATCGGTGCTATTGTTTCCTATGTTTTTTCTTTGTGTGAAATAGAAAGCAGTAGTGTCATTGACCTGTATACTAGTGGCACTATTGCTTCTATGGATATGATAGAGAGATAAAATGCTAGCTAAAGTACTACAATGATAATGATGTAAGGGTCTTGATCTAAGAAACTAGGGATCCCACAACATAGCTAGGAAATAGAGATTGAATTGATTAAAATAAGACTAGACATCTATAAATAGAAGACTATGCTAGATGTAAGCATGAGATAAAGGATAAGATAAGATAATAAAATCAAATATGAAGGATATAAAATAAAGAATATCAAAGCTACTAGCTACAAAATGAAGAAAATTTGATAAGTAGAGGCATAGGGAAGGGGGATAACCAATATTTCCTCTCCATGATGGGGGCTTATTGCAAAGCCCATTAATTGCTTATTGAGAGCCTACCAAATGCTTGATGCTTGATGGATTTGGCTTGAAGATTGATTTCTTGATTCAAGAGCTAGATAAGATATAGAATGTTTGATGTAATATTAACAAAGACAATATCTTGGAATGCTTGAAGTCTTAGGATAATTTTGGCAGCATCTTGGTATGCAAGAGACTTGATCTACAATGTTTATGGTATATTTTTAGTGCATCAAATATTTATTTTGCTAATGGTCTCCCTAATGGGTGGCTTTATAGGTAGCCAAAGCCATCCTTAGAGTATCAATGGGAGAATATATCGATATTGGTAAGGTGAAAACATGGCATACTTGCATGGAGTTATTAGATTTGATTGAGGGAAAGACTAAAACAAATGAACATGAAACTAAGAATGAGGAGATAATATTAGCAATTTAATATTAAATTTACCAAATATTGTATGGCTAGGTTGGCAGATTAGATCAACATTATCATATTCATAAACAACTAGTGGGACAAGGAGACTAAAAGCCAAAAATATTGGTCTTGGTGAGACAGGATAGAAGCACCAAGATGCAAAAGCATAGTCAACACTACTATGTTGGAACTATTGCTAGATGACTATTGGAGATCAAAATTGGATAGGAAAAGGCTAAAATTCAAAGATTTAGCAAAAGCATCACTAGGTTGTGATAGCACTATTAGTGGTATTGTTCATGCTCGATGTTATCACTTTCAAAGAAAACAAATACTTCAAATTTAGGCATAAGGAAGGTTGTCTCAATTTGGATGATTGAAAGGTTGATTAATAAAGGGAATGACAATCTTGAAGATTATCCTTATGCACAAAATTGAGTGTCTAAAAAATGCAACCATCAACATTTTTTAATTAAATAAACATGCTTATCCCCTGTGTTCATCCATACAAGTAGGTTATCCATCCCCACTCTCTCAAATAATACTCTATATTAGATTCGTTCCAAAAGGTCTCATATGATTCACATAACTAGATCACCTCATATCTAAATTTTGAAAGTTCATAACATGAAGATATTCATACATTCCAACCAAGCTGGAAATATCATGCAATAATGAATCCAACAACAATAGCTACCAAGGTACTTATGACTTTATTTTGACTTGGGGCTCGGCGATTTGGCGGGAAAATTTCTGTGACGGCGTCTGGTGTTGCTCGAGGGATTCTGGCCCGAAGATCTTGCCTGGGGCATTGGGGGGTTGATTTTGAATTCGTCTGAAGGTTCATTCGTGGTCCCGGGAGGGCCCGATGGGGTCTCCTCCAGTTTCTCCTGCTGGGAGAAAGACTTCATATGCTGAGAAGTTGAAAGATAATCCCTCGCCTTCCACTGATGGAGCTCAGCGGAATGCTTTTCAAACGATACTCAAGAATGTTGGCAATGGCCCAAATGCTCACCGCGTTAATGGATGCCTCCCGCAATCCACTTCCAGGCCTAAGATTGTAATAGAACCAATGCTGGTCGAAGATACAATCGTCTACCGAGCTAATCACGACTTGATCTGCAAATTCATGGGCATCCGGCCCACACTGAATTTTCTGCATACCTGGGTTCGCCAGAACTGGGAGCCACACGGTGAGTACTCTTTATGGCCTATAAGCAATGGGTATTTCATCATTAGTTTCTCTTCTTTAGCAGATAGAAACAGAGCATTTGAATCATAAAAGAGAAACCACGGACCAGACAGGGTTATTTGTCCAACCCCCGGAGAGTGGGTTTCGACCCCCGCATCGAACCCACGGCTGTCCCGGTCTGGATTCGGCTGTACGCTCTCCCGATGGAGTTTTGGGGTGAGCAGGTGTTGGAACTAATAGGTAATTCCCTAGGCAGATTTTTGGGAGTCTCCAAAGATACCATAGAGGGAAATACAGTTGTCTTTGCTAGAATATGTGTAGAGATGGACATTAGTCAGCCTCTACCAGCTGAGGTGGAACTTGAGCTAGCAGGAGTACCCTGGATCCAGCAGCTAGACTATGAGGCCCTACCTTTCAGGTGCCGAGTATGCCATAAGCATGGACATTTGGCAAGGTTCTGCCCAAACATATTGAGCACAAAAACGGAGGCTCCGAGCGGAATGTCAAACCGCCCTAGAGAGGGTAAGTCCAGTCCTGTCAATGAACCTTCTAGCAATTCTCCAGGTCCTGATGCTCAGCAGGATGGCTTTGAACAGGTGAAACGAAAGAGAAACAAAAAGAAAATGGCAAGGAGCAGGTGCACTCAAGCCAAACAATCGGTATGAAATTTTTAAGTCATTAGTGGATCAGGAGGACCAATCTATGGAGGGAGTGGATGGGAATGGTGTGAATGACAACACTCCACCTCTTGTTTCTCCTTCCTTCACTCCCCGTAGTAGAACAGTGATCGTGCGCACCCGAGAATCTGCAGTCAGAGAATCCAGGGGCATTGGTTATACACTCCCCAAAGACAGCCGGCTATCAAAGATGTCACCATGGGAAATGCAGATAAAAATAGAGAAAGGCCTGCTTTAGGGATTACCCAGGTGGAGAAGAGATCTAGAAACAATAACTCTCAAGGAGCGGGAAGAAAATCCAATAAGGAACTACTAACAGAGCAAGGAGATAAGCTAATCAATGGAGGATTGGTGAGGACCATTGATTCTTACCGCTCTCAAGGTTTTCAATGATTATTCAATCTTGGAATGTTAGGGGTTTAAACAAGAGAACCCATCAATCTGCTGTTCAAAGACTCTTAGAAAACCGTAAAACAGACTTTTTGCTTCTTCAGGAGACCAAAATGTCTTTAGATATTATGAGTAAAACTGCTACTAAAATCTGCGGGAGTCGGGCATATGGATGTGGCCGCCCAAGGAGCTTCAGTGGAATTGTTACCCTTTGGAACCCTCTCGGTCCTGGACTCGCTTTAGAACATATAGCTTGCATGGGTGTTCTTACTTCTCTCTTCGTAAATAACTTCAATTCTGAGCAGGTCCTAATCACCAACTTTTATGGGGCCCAAGACCTAGATGGCCAGAGGCTCCAATGGGAAGCTGTTCACAACATGAGGGCATACAGGGAGTGTTATGACTGGATTATTGCAGGGGATTTTAATGCAAAATTATCTGTTCGTGACCAGGAAGGTGGCACCCCTGTTTTGGATCCAGGGGACCGGCTTCTGATTGCCCAAGTTCAGGCCTTTCATTTAGTGGACGTTCAAGGCCCTAGTGTTTTTTTCACTTGGACAAACAAGAGAAAGGAGCCACATAGCAGGAAGGTCAAGTTAGATCGCTTTTTGGTCTCGGAGGAGGCTTTTGTTAAATGGACTTTTAAGTTCCAGATTTTGGAGGGCCCTATTTCGGATCATTTTCCCATTTTGCTAGAGGGAGGGACTTCGAGAGGGCAGCACCATAGGCCTTTTAAATTTGAGAATTTTTGGTTACAAAAGGAGGACCTTCGACAGAAAATTACTCAATGGTGGACAGAAGGCCGTCCACCTTTTGGGACAAGCAATGTTCAAATTTCATAAACAGACTTCAATTTGTCAAAATTCAATTGAAACAGGGGAGGAAAGGAAACAAGTCGGATTTCCGGCCCCAAAGGGCCCCCTTGGTGGCTAGATGGGAGGAGGTTCATAAACTTTTTAGGGAAGGATCAATTACTGAGCAACTCAAATTTGAAGATGATGAACTGCGTAAAGCGGTTGAGGACATTGACAACCAAGAGGAGATATACTGGAAACAGAGGGCTAGGAATACTTGGTTATTAGAGGGGGACAGAAATACCAAATTTTTTCATCGGTCAGCTTGTGCTAGGAGACAGATGAACAATATGGAAGTTCTCAAAGATGAACATGGAAATGTCTTCGATACTCTTCCTGGCATGCATTCCCATGCTATCGATTACTTTTCTAAACTTTTTAAGGAAAGTATGCAAGCAAGATGTTGAGGCTCGTAACGAAGTTCTTAATGTTATTCCTTCTATTATCTCTCGAAGAAGACAATCGTGCCCTCGCTTAGACCCATTGAAAGGGATGAACTGAGAAATGTGGTCTTTGGTATGAGTACTGGAAAATCTCCTGGTCCAGATGGCTTTCCTATTGAATTTTTTTAGGCTTTCTGGGACACCTTGGGGGAGGATGTTCTGGCTGTTACTGAGGAATCCAGATCCAATCGAAGAATGCTCAGGGCGATCAATCACACCTTCATAGCTTTAATTCCAAAAGGGGAAGCGGGGACTCATATCTCTGATTTCAGGCCTATTGCTTTATGCAATGTGATTTACAAAATCATCACTAAGATAATGGTTGAGAGGCTTAAACCCCTTCTTCACAACATCATTTCTCCTGAACAAGGGGGCTTTGTTGAGGGAAGACAAATCTTGGATGGGGTGGTTTTGGCCCAGGAGGCCATCCATTCAATGCAAACTTCGGGCAACAAAGGAATGTTCATTAAACTGGATATGTCCAAGGCTTATGACCGGGTGGAGTGGTGCTTCTTGTCGAAAATGATGGCCGCCTTTGGCTTTTCTCAGAATGGATTGATTGGGTTATGAGTTGTGTTTCTTCTCCCTCTTTTTCTGTTCTCATCAAGGGCCTTCCCTCGCATCCTTTCGGTGCCACACGTGGTCTCCGCCAGGGAGACCCTTGTTCTCCCTATCTCTTCCTTCTCTTGGCTGAAGGTTTGGGCAGACTGTTTCTGAGGAGAAGGCAACAAGGTCTCCTTTCTGGTATCAAGGTTGGGGAGGAAACTCTGACTCACTTGCAATTTGTGGACGATACTGGCCTGGTTGGTGCGGCCACTCTTCGGGAAGCTAGAGGAATCAGAGATACTTTGAATTTCTACCTAAGGGCTTCAAATCAGGTTCTAAATGACAGGAAGTCCAAAGTGGTCTTTTTCAATCTTGACCAACGGCTACAGGAGCGTGTTATTGAGATCCTGGGCTTCACAAGGACTTCTCTTCCAATTGTTTACCTGGGCGTTCCCCTTCATTTCAAAAAGTTAAAAATTGACATCTGGAAGAATCTTTTGGGTGCATCAAAGACAGTAATGAATCATTGGGCCCATAAATGGCTAAGCTACTGGGGTAGATTAACCTTCCTGAAGTCGGTTATACAGGCTTTGCCGATCTATAAATTCTCAATACCGGTTGCCCCTCATACCATCTGGAAAGAGCTGGACAAAATGGCTAGAAGATTTTTATGGGAAGGCGCAAAAGGGAAGAAAAAATGGGCCTTGGTTGGGTGGGACAAAGTTACCCAGCCTAAGGACAAAGGAGGGTTGGGCTTGAGAAGTTCTATGCTTAATAACATAGCTTTGGCTGGAAAACTGTATTGGAGGTGGATTTCTCAGCCAACCTCCCTCTTCAGCAGAATTCTTTCCAGTAAATATTTGGGGCATGTTCATCCCAATGAGGTGGGTCGCTTTCCCTTGGAAGGTACTGGATCCTTAGTGTGGCAGACTCTCAAGCTTGGGTCCCAGATTATCAAAGATCAATTATTCTGGAAAGTGGGGAGAGGAGACAAGGCTCGCTTCTGGACTGACTCCTGGGACCAACATCCACCCATTATTGTCATGTTCCCCGAGCTACAACCAATCATGACCGCCTTAGAAGCCTGTGGCTGGATCCATATTGATAATTATCTACTTACCAGTCAATTGGGGGGTATAAATTTAAAAAGTTTAAGCGGTGGGAGGAGTGGCCAATTACCGTCTCTCCGGAGTTGGCGCCCATCCCGCAAAAAATCTTGTCGTAAAGGTTCCTCACGGGGAGGGACGAGGAAGATGAATTATCCTAGGGCTATGGTAGCCTTGGGGTCTACTCGCTTAAGGCCGGATATGAAGAGATCCTCCCCGAGCCTCCCCCACACTCTTTTCCGGCTCAAGATTGGAGAAGGATTTGGCATTCAAAGGGTTGGCCGAAAGTGAATTTCTTTGCTTGGCAACTTATGCATAATGGTCTTCTCACCTTTGACAATCTCAGACGTAGGGGTTTCAATGGCCCCTCTCAATGTGCTTTATGCCTCCAACATGAGGAAACTGCAGATCATTTGTTTTTTGAGTGCCCTTTTACTCATCAGATTTGGGAACGCCGGTTCTCTCAATTTAAACTCCAGGCTAATGGTGTTTTCAATCGTACCAATATTTGGGAAAAATGGAAAAGGGGCAGGTTCAATTCCATAGCTCTCCGAACCGGTCGGCGTTAGGCTTTCTCTTCATTTGGTGGCAAGTTTGGTTGGAGAGAAACGCCCGGATCTTTAGAAACACTTTCTCCTCGATTGACGGCGTTTGGCAGGTCATCTGGAGCAAAGTCACAGAAACTGTTGCTATTTATGTTGATGAAGAGAATCAGGCTGCTCTTGGGCATCTTGAAGAGGGGGTTGAGGGACATGAGAGGCAAGGCAGAGCATGCTGGAAACCTCCCCCTGTTGGCTGGATCAAGATCAATACTGATGGGGCTGCAAAAGGCAACCCGGCAGCGCAGGAATTGGTGTTGTTTGTCGGGATCACTCGAGTGCGGTTCTTTACTGGGAATTGCAGGGATTGGGCAGAGCCACGAACAATGAAGCCGAAGCCTTTGCCATTAAGTCTGCGTCTATCTGGGCTGTTAAGCAGGGTTACCGGAGGATAATTCTTGAATCAGATTCTCAAGTCCTGATCGGCGCTCTAGATTGCTTGCGAAATTTCTCATTAAAAGCCTGGAGACTGCGGATTTTGATATCCCAAATCAAGGAGTTATGGAGGGAGTTAGATGATGTTATCCCTGTGTATGTGAGTAGAAATTTGAACACGGTAGCTGACTTCCTTGCGAAGATGGGTGCTGAGAAAGAGGTAGGTGTTCAGCTGCACAGTGATATGCCTATGATAGATGAAGAGATTCGGAGTGGTCTGGAACGATCCCTGCATCCATGAGCTCAAAAATGGCTAAGGTTAGTTTTTGTCGCGATATCGCGACATATTGCGCCGTCGCGACCTTGTTTGGAAATCTGTCGCGATTTCGCGACATGTTGCTCTGTCGCGACCTTTCCTGGACAACTGTAGCGATTTCGCTACCCTTTTTGTTGCCGCGGCCTTGGGAGGAAAATTGTAGCGATTTCGCGACTTGTTGCGTCGTCGCGGTCTTTGATGAGAAGGTGTCGCGATGTCGCGACCTTTTTTGTTGGTTCTGCTGCTGGAGGAAAAGTGTCGCGATATCGCGACGCTTTGAGAAAAATTGCGTGAAGGGGAAAAACCGTCGCGATATCGCGACAATTTTTGTGAAAAGCTACTCAAAGGAAAATTTGTCGCGATTTCGTGCCTTTTTTGAGGAAAGGACGCAAAGGGGCATACCTGTAGCGATTTCGCGACGCTTTGAGCAAAATTGCGTTAAGTGGAAAAACCGTCGCGATATCGCGACATTTTTTGTGAAAAGCTTCTCAAAGGATAACCTGTCGCGATTTCGCGACATTTTTAAGGAAAGGAAGCAAAGGGGCAAACTTGTAGCGATTTCGCGACAGTTCTGGAGAATAAACTGCATGAAGGATAAACGTCGCGATTTCGCGACTAGTTTAAGAAAAGGGCACCATGGGGGAGAACATGTCGCGATTTCGCGACACTTTTGCGGAAGGGGCGCCCATTGGAATTCTTGTCGCGATTTCGCTACACTTCCGGCCAACTGGGGCTTTAAGGAAAAGTCGTCGCGATATCGCGACACTTTCTCAAAGTTGTTGTTTAAAGGAGAACTCGTCGCGATTTCGCGACAATTTTGGGGAGCAGGTGCCTTCTGGCTTTCTCGTCGCGATTTCGCGACGTTTTTGGCGTTTGGGTGCTTTGGTGCTGTGCTGTCGCGATTTCGCGACATTTTTTGAGTGTTGTGGCCTCGGCGCTTTTTTGTCGCGATGTCGCGACATGTCGCGATTTCGCGACATGTCGCGTTGTCGCGACCGGTTGTTGTGGCGCGGCGGTTGTTAGGTTTGGTGTCGCGATTTCGCGACTTGTCGCGTTTTCGCGACTTGTCGCGTTTTCGCGCCCTTTGTTCTTCTGGTCTCTTTGCTCTTGGTTGGGATGCCCTTTCTCCCTCTTGTAACTGTAATTTGTTTTAATGCAAGCTTTTTTCAATTTTTTCAAAAAAAAAAAACAACAATAGCTACCAAAATTTCAAGTTGGAAATCTCATGCAACAATGAATACAACAACAATAGTTACCAAAATTTGGATTTGCATCAAACGATGCAATAGACTATTCATTTCTATTCCAACTAGAAATGCTTACTAATATATAGTAACAAAACCAACCTTTATGCAAACACTACAAGCAACAAAAGTAAATAATTTTTTATTTTATAACTAAAATAAATACAAGTGCTACAATCCATAATAAAATATTTCATGCATATAAAATTTATAGCAAAATTTAGCCCTTTTAAAATTAGAAATGCTTTGAAACAATGGAAACTAGTCCATCAATGGAATTGAATTCAAGCAACGATAAAATCTACTTTTTTCAATTAATAATGTACTTTAACAATTTCAACACTTGTATTTCTTCCAAACTAGAAATGCACTCAAACAATAGAAATATCTAGGTTTTCTTTCCAACCTGAAGACTCATACATCCATACCATTCAAGCATATATAATACAATATCACTTTACATGCTTTCACTAAGTTATGCTATTACTTCTATGTATTTTGAAGGATATATATATATATATATATATATATATATATATATATATATATATATATATATATATATATATATATATAAACTAAGATCAATAAATAATTCTTATTTGTTTCATATTGCACTTTAATGATAATGGATCTATAACATGTACTTATAATGGCCAAGTAATGTTTTGTTATCTTACTTATGGTCTTATGAAAGAGAATTTATGAAATAAATGAAAATAGAACTTTAGATCAAAACCATTTATCATTGTTGGCTATCATTCTATTATACAAGCCTATTGCCAATCAGAAGCAATATATTCAATAAGATCTATATATAGGATGGTTTCTTTCCATCAACCAAACCAAAGTGATAGAAACCAACAACAACACTTTAATCTATCATAGATCTAAGGTTATTCCTATAGATTGAGCTATATGCACACATCTCATATTCTAGAAAACCCTAAATATTTCATGTAATCCAAGGATGAGAAATTATAGTCCCTTCTTTAAGATATTATCAAAATACAAATAATGTATGCTTCATAGGTCGTATGGCCCTTTGTAATGTATAATGAATATTATGCATAAGTGGCTCTAATGCCCTTCATAAATGCATGAATGATTTTTCAAATATATAGAGCATATACCTCATACAACAAAGAAGAACTATGAAAATGGCAAATATAACATTCACAATGAAGCATGCACTTATGGATTCAAGAAAAAAATCTTCACACTATGTATTACCATATTTCTAAATGGTTTTTTACAACTTATGGCCCTAGCAATCAAGCAAGTAAAGCTATTGGTGATTCTAAGACTAGGGTTATGCTTATTTTAGGTGAGATGGGTATAGTTAAAAAATGAGAGGGATTTGAGAGTAGGGAATAGAAGAAATAGGAGGGGAAGAGAAAATATTTATGAGATTAAAATAAATAGGGTATGGAAGTGGAGTGAATTGAAGGTGGGCATAGTTAAAATGGTGGAAGTAAATTGTGCTTTTAGATTAGCAACTTTTGTTCTTGTTGTTATTTTCTTAATAGGTGAGCCTTCCTTTCTTCAGAGCCCTTCTCCTCAAGGATATCCATCATTTCTCTATTTTCTATTATTTTTATTTTCCTTGAGTAATTAAATATCTCATGGCCTCATCCCCTTTTTGATTTTCCATCATGATATCTATGAATGACCCACATTCATTGAGTCCTATGTTGATTATTGTTTTAGTGATGGGATATCATTATTTTCCTAGGTTGGAACCTTATCTTATCAAAATAAGTTTCAAGAATAAAATTTTCTAATTTTGGAAAGATCTTCAACCAATCCAAGAAAGAAATAGATGACAAGAAATGGGAATTCAAGTGCCTCTTAAGAGCTTTTACGTTATTATTATTATTTAATCTCTATAGAAAATAAAAATAGAGAAATAGAGAAGTGCAAATTTACAAAAACACTAGTTTAGTAGTTATTTAATTAAGCAAAAAATATCCCCATTTATAGGCTTAGGAAAATAGTTGCCCTTTTTTTATGCCAATGTTCCAACTTAGGATTTTCTACCACCTGTGTAAACATAGTAAGTCAGATAACATTAATGGTGTATATAGGGGGTCTTTGCCAAGCAATCTCCCCCAATTTAGGATCTCTTGGATGTATTCTAGAAGATGGTATGTTTCTTTACCAAAATATTAAGAGGGACCATGATGAATGTTAAAGTTTGAGAAGTTGAAAAATATTATCTCTCACTATTTCTTTGTGATTTACCTCTAAAATAACAATACCCCTTGTAGCCCATAAATGGGCAAGAGTATGGGTGGGTGCTAGAAATTTTACAACTATGATATATTCCTCACCTTTTATCTTATTCCATGATGAATTTTGATGTAGTCCATTGATTTGAAATAATATCTTTGTGTAACTAAGCAACATATCATTAATCAGTAAAGGAGATTTCTCTTATTGTTATTTTCTTGACTAATCCAATATCATCCTTAAAAGCACCAAACTATTGGAATATTATTTTTATCTTGGATTTATTCCCTGGGGTTGTAGGAAAATACCTCATTTTTAGAATCATAGATTCTCTAGTACTTAATATAGTCCCTTTGTATGGAATCACTTGAAAAAAATTAGGATTCATATGTGAATCCTTTTTTATTCATTGATTTATATCTACTTCTAGAGTTTCATCTTCAAATAAGTAGCATTTTTCTATCAAATAGGTCTCCATGTGAAAATCTTTAATTATTATAGAATTTTCCTGCTCCAAGATAAAGTTGTATGTTTCATATTTTGTCTCAATTTCTTCCTCTATCAATCATGTAGGCTCTAATTCATCATCTAAGGGAAACATCAATACCTCAAGTTCTAATTGTAAACTTACCTCAGTTACCACCATGGGTTCCTCTTCCTCTATGGGGAACCCAAATACTTTATATTCTAAATCAATTCTTATCCTGATGCAGGAGCATCCAGGGCAGCACAACAATCTTGCATCACCGAAAAAAGACAAACAAAAGAAACAAGCAAAAAAAAAGTTCTAAGTTTGAGAAAAAAATATATAAGGTTCAAAGGTGTCACGATATCGCAACACCATCAGCATCACGGTAGGCGCAAAATAAGTTGTCGCGATATCGCGACATAAAAGTTGTCGCGATATCGCGACACCATCAGCATCACGGTGGGCGCAAAATAAGTTGTCGCGATATCGCGACATAACAGTTGTCACGATATCGCGACACCAACAGCACAACGACGGGCACAAACTTAATGGTCACGATATCGCGACATAACAGTTGTCGCGATATCGCGACACCATCAGCAAAACGGCGGGCGCAAACCCAAGTGTCGCGATATCGTGACACAAAGGTTGTCGCGATATCGCGACACCTCCGATCAAGGGCGAAAGCAAAACTCAAGTGTCGCGATATCGCGACATAAAGGCTGTCGCGATATCGCGACGGACTTAGAACAAAGCAAGAGCTAACATGCAGATGTCGCGATATCGCGACACCTCGACAAAGAAGGTCGAAGGGCAAAAAAGTGTCGCGATATCGCGACACATTGGCGAAAGAGAGCCAAAGGCAAAAAAGTGTCACGAAATCGTGACATGTCACGTTTTCGCGACCTGGCTAAGAAAGAGAAGGCGAGTTTTTGTGGACTGTTACAGAACGACAGTTGGCGGTTCCAGAAGCCGTTAAGGCAGTTCTAGGAAACCGTTGCAACGGTTACAGGGACGGTTGCGAACGGTGTTTACAGCAAGAATCTTTGATGATAAAAAGGGATTTTTTTGAAGGATTGCGCAGGCTGGAGAGACGAAGGCTACGGCTTCTTTTGGCATTTTCTTACTGTGTAATTTTTCATGGTTTCAAATTGTAAAGCTTTCCATGCTTCAAAATAAATTGCGTCTTTTGAAATAAAATTGCGTCTTTTCTTTGTTATTAAAATTGGCTCCCCATCAAGTGGTATCAGAGCAGTAAGATTCTGAGTGTGTGAGCAGAGCGTCGAACGTGAGGCAGCTTGCACCAGGATCTAGGGTTACGGGTTCTGAGAAACAGTGAAGCAGAATGCCACCACGAAGAAATCGTGGTGCTGGAAGGAACGTGGTTCCTGAAGGAGACTTTCGAGCATTGCAGAGGCAAGTGCAGGCCCTACAGGAAGAATTGCGTAGAGGAGTAGAGCCAAGAGGAGAAGACCAAAGCGATGATGAAGCTTGCGGAGTTGAAGACCCGTCTGAAGAAGAAGAAGAAGCAATGAGTGCTGCAGAGTCTCGGATGATTAAAGCTATTTCTCAAATTGGGAAAAGGCCGAAGATTGATGTATCCACATATTCTAGAAATTTAAATCCAGAAGAATTAATTGACTGGATTAATGACATGGAGGAATATTTTGAATATGAGGAAGTTGAAGATCCAAATCGAATTAAATTTGCTAGAACAAAGTTGAAAGGCCATGCTGGCATATGGTGGAAAGGAGTGCAACTGGAAAGAAATCGGAGAGGAAAAGAAAAGATCACCAGGTGGGATCGAATGGTTGAAAAACTAAAATGGTAGTTTATTCTGGCAGATTACGAATTAGATCTGCTAAGAAAAATGCAGAGTTTGCGCCAGTCCAGCAAGTCTGTTAAAGAATATACAGAGGAATTTTTTAAAATTTCTATCAGAACCGGCCATACAGAAGCAAATAAAGAGAGAGTAGCCCATTACATTAATGGGTTGAGAACCAACATGCAAGAAGAATTAAGTTTGGTCCGAATGAGCACCATTGAAGATGCTTACCAGTTTGCTCTGAAAGTGGAAGAGAAACTGAACCGTAGATTTGATAGTAAGCAAAGAGGAAGAGGTCGTGGTGGAAGAACTGGTGGAAGAACCAGTGGAGGTAAATATGATGACCAAAAGCAGACTGGTGAAACCAGCAATCACCAGGAACAGAAGGAGGAGAATGCTTACCGACCCCGTAATCAGAACAATGATTATCAAAGGGGACGAGGTAGAGGTGGACGCGGATATGGCAGAGGCAGATTTCGTGGAACCTGTTTCAATTGCGGAGAAGAGGGGCATCGATCATATGAGTGTCCCAAACACCAAGAAACACCGAATAGAAGGCCTGAAGGTAATGCCAGAGCTGCAGTTGTTGAGGATGGTGTTGAATCTAAGCACTCTGAAGAAGTAGAGCACGGAGAAGTGATGATCACAAGGAGAACCTTGTTGAACGAAGAGAAGGAACCAGATCAACGAAAAAGCCTGTTCCGCACGAGGTGCAAATGTTCAAGTAAAATCTATAATATTATTATTGATAATGGTAGTACAGATAATTTGGTTTCTGAGGAAATGGTAGCTAAGTTAAAGCTAGAGAGAAGACAACACCCGCATCCATACCGGATTGCGTGGTTGCAGAAGGATCATAGAGCATTGGTCAGTGAACAATGCTTGGTCAAGTTCCAAATTGGAAGATACCAGGATGAGGTCCTGTGTGATATTTTGTCGATGGATGCTTGCCATTTGTTGCTGGGTAGACCATGGCAATTTGATAGACGTGCAGCGCATGATGGGCATGCAAATACCTATTCCCTGACAAAAGACGGAGTACGCCACAAACTGAAGCCATTGAAGGAGGTTGAGGAAAAGGTATGCAATAATGCTAGAATTTGTTTAGTAGATGGCAAAAAAAATTTGGATGGTCTAAAGAGGGATTCAATGTGTTATGCATTAATTCCTACTGTAAAGAGAAAAGAAACTACTGACATTCCAGCAGAAGTTACCCAGTTGTTAGCAGAATTTCTTGATATTATATCAGACAATGTGCCTGAGGGTTTGCCGCCAATGAGGAAGATTAGTCATCAGATTGACTTAATGCCAGGATCTAGCTTACCCAATAAGGCTGCCCATAGAATGTCTCCTGTAGAGAATGAAGAGTTGAACCGCCAAGTTCAGGAATTGTTGAGGAAGGGTTTGATTCGAGCAAGTTTGAGCCCTTGTGCAGTGCCAGCAGTACTTGCACCAAAGAAGAATGGCGAATGGCGAATGTGCACCGATTCCCGAGCCATTAATAAAATTACCATTAAATATCGCTTTCCATTACCCAGAATGGACGATATAATGGATTGCTTGAGTGGAGCTAAATACTTCACTAAGATTGATTTGAAGAGCGGATATCACCAGATACGTGTTAGAGAGGGTGACGAATGGAAGACAACCTTTAAAACCAGAGAGGGTTTGTATGAGTGGTTAGTTATGCCATTTGGATTGACTAATGCACCCAATACGTTTATGAGGCTGATGAATGAGGTATTGCGTGACTTCCTAGAAAAGTTCGTGATAGTTTATTTGGATGATATTTTAATTTTCAGTAAAACATTAGAAGAGCATTTGATGCATGTTCGAACAGTTTTTGAAAAACTGCGTGAGGAGCAGTTATTAATTAATATACAGAAGTGCAGTTTTGTACAGAAAGAGTTGATTTACCTGGGATTTGTCATCTCAGAGGAGGGTCTAAAAATGGATCCTGAAAAGGTAAAGGCTATCATTGAATGGCCTGCCCCACGAAATGTAACAGAGGTAAGATCGTTTCATGGTCTTGCAAGTTTCTATCAAAAATTTATTAGAGACTTTAGCAGTATTTGTGCGCCCCTAACATAAACTATGAGAGGGGATAAGAGAGAATTTAAGTGGACTGCCAAGGCAGGTACCAGTATGGACATATTGAAAAAGAAAGTGACAGAACAGCCCATTCTGGCACTTCCAGATTTTAATAAAGTGTTTCAGGTTGACTGTGATGCTAGTGGCAGCGCCATTGGAGCCGTATTGAGCCAAGAAGGTAAACCTGTTGCATATTTTAGTGAAAAATTGAATGATGCTCGCAAGAAATATTCTGTTTATGATCAAGAGTTCTATGCTATAATTCAGGCTCTTAAGAAATGGAGACATTATTTGCTAACCAAAGAGTTTGTTTTATATACTGACCATCAAGCTTTGCAGTATATAAATAGTCAAGGTAAACTTAACCAACGGCATTTGAAGTGGGTTGAATTCCTGCAGAGTTATACCTTTGTACTGAAGCATAGAAGTGGCAAATCTAATAGAGTTGCAGATGCCTTGAGTAGAAGGCATAATTTGTTGATGGAAATGAGAGTGCAGGTTGTTGGGTTTGATGAACTCAAGAGTTTATACCCAGCAGATCCAGATTTTGCAGAGGCATGGACGGCATGTGTGTCTCCTACTACTGTGGATCGTACTAAGTGGTTGGATTTTATGATCCAAGATGGGATGCTATTTCGGCAGAACCAGTTGTGCATTCCACGCAGTTCCATGAGGGAAAATTTGATCAAAGAGAAACATAGCGGAGGACTAGCAGGGCATTTTGGTCGAGATAAGACCATTGCTCTCGTTAGTGAGAATTACCATTGGCCGCAGTTGCAGCCGGATGTGACCAAATTTGTGCAGTGGTTGCAGAGTGTGCCAGATGGCAAAAGGAGTCAACCAGAATACAGGAATGTACCAGCCATTGCCTGTACCAGAGAGACCATGGGAGGACATCAGTATGGATTTTGTTCTTGGTCTGCCAAGGACACAACGTGGAAATGATGCCATTTTTGTTGTTGTTGACAGGTTTTCGAAGATGGCTCATTTTATTCCATGTCAGAAGACAAGTGATGTTGTTCATATTGCAGGCTTGTTTTTCAGGGAGGTTGTGCGCCTTCATGGTCTACCCCAAAGCATTGTCTCGGACAGAGATACCAAATTTATGGGTTATTTCTGGAGGACCCTGTGGAAGAAGCTAAAAACAGAATTGAAATTCAGTTCTACGTACCACCCGCAGACTGATGGACAGACCGAAGTAGTCAACAGAAGTTTGGGTAATCTTCTACGATGTCTGGTAGGAGATAAACCCAAGGGATGGGATCTGATTTTACCATAGGTAGAGTTTGCTTACAATAATTCTGTCAATCGCAGTATTGGTAAATCCCCATTCTAGATAGTGCATGGGAACAGCCCGAGAAACGCTTCTGAGTTGAGGCCGATGGATAAAGGAGACAAGCGTAGTGTCGAAGTCGAAGACTTTGCAGCACACATGAAGAATTTGCATGAAGAGGTACAATAGCATATCAGTAAAATGAATGCTACTTACAAAGCCCGAGCAGATCAAAAGCGACGTTTCAAGGAATTCCAGATAGGAGATGAAGTCATGGTTCATTTGCGCAAGGAACGTTTTCCTACCAAAACCTACAATAAGCTAAAAATGAAGAAGTTTGGACCATGCCGGATCATAGGTAAACGAGATTCAGGAAATGCCTATGAAGTAGATCTACCGAGTGAGATGAATATTTCACCCATCTTCAATATTTCAGACTTGGTTGAATATCATGCAGGCAGTTGTAGCGAACCACCCAGTCCGGATCTGTGGAACATTCCAACATCCACTCCCGACAAAGAAGAAATTGAAGACATACTCGACACTCGCGAAGGCAGAAGTACCCAAAATAGGCAATATTCGGAGTATTTGGTCAAGTGGAAGAACCGACCTGTCGAAGATGCCACATGGTTGTCCAAATCAGAGGTTGATCGTCTGGGTTTTCCTCTGACCGTCCAGAAGTGAGGATCACTTCTAAAAAAAATCTACCCCAGGTGTCTGATGCAGGAGCATCCAGGGCAGCACAACAATCTTGCATCACCGAAAAAAAGACAAACAAAAGAAACAAGCAAAAAAAGTTCTAAGTTTGAGAAAAATATATATAAGGTTCAAAGGTGTCACGATATCGCGACATAAAAGTTGTCGCGATATCGCGACACCATCAGCATCACGTCGGGCGCAAAATAAGTTGTCGCGATATCGCGACACCATCAGCATCACGGCAGGCACAAAATAAGTTGTCGCGATATCGCGACATAACAGTTGTCGCGATATCGCGACACCAACAACACAACGACGGGCGCAAACTTAATGGTCACGATATCGCGACATAACAGTTGTCGCGATATCGCGACACCATCAACACAACAACGGGCGCAAACCCAAGTGTCGCGATATCGCGACACAAAGGTTGTCGCGATATCGCGACACCTCCGATCAAGGGCGGAAGCAAAACTCAAGTGTCGCGATATCGCGACATAAAGGCTGTCGCGATATCGCGACGGACTTAGAACAAAGCAAGAGCTAACATGCAGATGTCGCGATATCGCGACACCTCGACAAAGAAGGTCGAAGGGCAAAAAGTGTCGCGATATCGCGACACATTGGCGAAAGAGAGCCAAAGGCAGAAAAGTGTCACGAAATCGTGACATGTCACGTTTTCGCGACTTGGCTAAGAAAGAGAAGGCGGGTTTTCATGGACTATTATAGAACGACAGTTGGCGGTTCCAGAAGCCGTTAAGGCAGTTCCAGGAAACCGTTGCAGCGGTTACAGGGACGGTTGCGAATGGCGTTTACAGCAAGAATCTTTGATGATAAAAAGGGATTTTTTGAAGGATTGCGTAGGCTAGAGAGACGAAGGCTGCGGCTTCTTTTGGCATTTTCTTACTGTGTAATTTTTCATGGTTCCGAATTGTAAAGCTTTCCATGCTTCGAAATAAATTGCGTCTTTTGAAATAAAATTGCGTCTTTTCTTTGTTATTAAAATTGGCTCCCCATCATATCCCTATTATAGTTTTTTCTTCCTCTAGGGGAAAACCAAACACCTTAGATTATTCTTCAAGCTCTTATTATTTATCTAAGAAAGGACCAAATGATTCATAGTCTTTTATAACCTCCAACTATTTATTTAAGAGAGATACACATCTTGCCTTCCTCTACAAGCATTGATCCTTAACCCTCAAAATATTTATTTTTAATATTAAGCCCTTCCTCAAGCCATGGGAGACATACCTCTTGATGAGATGATTGCGGTACATTGTACAAATCATCGATCTTTCCTTATTTGAATCTTTCTTTATCACCTCAAGTTCTATCTCTAATTGAGGGATGTATGATTCTTGGTTAATAGATAGAGGATTCTATGGAGGAGTTGCTAATTCTCTAAAACAAGGATTTTATGTTATTTATTTTATGAGGGAAGGTAACATTTCCTCATTTTAGGTGTATTAGGTAATGTAGAAGCTTGTATCATGTTAACTTAATGTGTTGGCACTTGATATACCATAGGTTGGTTTATCATAAGTTGATTAAACATCAATTGACTAACTATAATGGAATGATTTATTGCTATAAGTTGATTTAACACTATAGGTTTATTTATCCCTTGTTGATTCATTGTATGGGCACGGTTAATAATCATGACATTTTTGTTGGATCATGGCCCATATTACAGTTGAAGCACTAAGTTGTGTTTAATTCCAAATTCTTATTTCCCATGCTATTGTGCACTTGATTGGTCACTTGCATATGTTCTTACCTATGGATATTCTAATTCTTCTCTTTAAGTTTATAATATTATGTCATCATTTACTAAGGGATTGAAACCATACCCTCGAGCTTATCTAGTTTCCTTTGAATATTTTATGCTCTTGAAGAACTTTTAGATATCGTGGAGCCATTGAATTTGAGTGATGTTTGAATTTAATAAAATTTGTTATGGACTTTGGGGGAGCTATGGATACTAGGGATTTTTTTTAATTTTGTATGAAACCTTACCCTTGTAAAATTTTATGTTGATGGGTTTGGACCACATGAGTTTGATAGTTTTGTTTCAAAAAAACTAGTGGATTTTGTTCCTAAATTAATTAAGGTAAATAAGATCCATGTTCATACTATATTTTGGGCCATGTTATCTTTATTCGCATGATATTTGGTACATATTTTGTCCTATCTGGGCCTATGTTAGTTGTTATTGATGATGTTGAATCAATTGTTGATTTTACACAATTTGGAAATTTTGAGATACCATTAATTATTGTTGTTGCATGAACTATTGATTTATGTTCTACATTAGTTGTTGGCTCTAATATACCTATTACAAATCAGGATTCTAAATTATCTAATGAGTCTATGTTTAATTTATTTTGAGAGAATCGTGGAATTGTTTAATCTATTAATTTTAGGTTATATTTGAATTTTTTAGAAAGTATTGTTGACCTTGGGAAATTTACAGATATCCAGGTGATTGAGGATTTTGAATCCTTGGTATATTTTGCATCATTTGAGGATTATTGCCTACTAGAATTGCCATGGCATTTCCCAAAGTGTTGGCTTTTAATCCTTACTACCACATAATATCACAGGTCCTAATATAAAGAAGCTACAATACTAAATATCTAAATATTAAATAATGAAGAGTAGAATAATATAAATGAGAAATCTAATATATATATCTAGGCCAACATAATAATGAAATAGCATTCACTTATAATATAAAATATCAAAGTAAATGGTCAAAATCATTCATGTACTATGCATGAAGTAAACTTACATTATTAATTGCTCAAAACTTGTATAGAAGCTTTATTCTCTTCTATATATCTTCTTTTTTACAATAAGATACAAAGTTGGATACTTTTCATAGAGCTTTATATCCATAATATAGCCAAGCCATAGTAATGTGACTCTTCAAGTACTTGACTATTGCTCTCCATATGACAACTCCCATGACCTTTGGCTTATCATCTTGCCACTTGCATACTAGACTCTTCACTTTCTTTTTATATGCACACTTGACTCTATGACACTTGCACACTTCTACATGACTCTTACTATCCTACATGAAATCCTAATATAGGATACTTGTGCACATCCTAACTATACATATTTGCATACTTACATATAATAGACTTGTTCACATTCTCTCAATAAACACTTGCACTCTAACTTACATGAAACTTGTGCATTTCCTACACATTGACACTTACATATAAGGGAAATATAAAACACTTATCTAAACTATAGACTTGAAGGTACCATGGGGTTACATTTGCATGTACCAAATAATGTAATATTTCTCAACACAAAGCCCATATCTCTTAAAGATAGGGTCATAAGGCCATAGTATTTGCCTTGAAAATGGTGTTTTTTGGAAATAAAAAGAGCCTATTTTCTTCCAAAATTGGAGATCACATTTTTTATTTATATCTAAAAATGGTGAATAATAATTTTAAGTTTTACAAACTACAATTTTTAATTAGGGAATCATCATTTATTATGTTAGAAATTTTTTGCTTCTATCAATTAAAAGAATGATGAGTCACAAATTTTAAAATGGTGAAGCATAATTTATCAGAGGACAAATCACATTTTTCTTACTTGGACAATTTTTTTCAACAAAGTATGATGAATCACACTTGTTAGAGTGAATTACCTTTACCAAAAAATGTGAATCTCAATTTTCTTAGGCAATATTTCTCATTCTAAAAAGAAAATTGGTAAATCACACCTTCCAAAATAATGAATCACACATTTTTTAACTTAGAAATTTTAGTGCATTTAAAAATATTAAATCACAAAATTTGATTGGAAAATCTCCACTTGGACTTCAAAGATGTATTTTTCAATGTTTTAAGTGTGAATTGCAATTCAAAGACTATAAATCACTATTTTTGACCTTGGAAGGATTTTGCGTGACTTTAGGAGTGAGTCACAATCTATAAGTTGGTGAATCACAAATTCTATATGTAGAAAATTTTATGGTCTTCCAAATTTGATGAATTTTTAGTCTTCCAAATTTTATGGTCTTGAATCATAAAATTTGAAATTTATGAATCAAATTTCACATGTGAATCATAAATTTTATAGTCTTCCAAATTTGATTCATAAATTTGATGAATTTTTAGTCTTCCAAATGTGAATCATAAATTGAAAATTTTACACACCAAAATTTTTAAGGATAGATTAACTTCTAGATCTACAATACCAAGATCATCCAAAATCCCTTGCAAAAATTTCAATGTGATCAAGGATTCTTTGAAAATTATGTTCTATTATTTTGATTTTGGAATTTTGGTCTTACAATTTTTTTGTTGGGTTTCATAATAGAGTCACCATTTCAATAAGTAACTATGGACCCAATGTATATCTAAAGTCTTAGAAAATAAATCTAATGAAACAATTCTAGGTTGTGTAAATCAATGTAATAAATAAAACCTTAAAAAAAATTGATAAATTTTAAGCAGATTTGTATAAATATAGAATTTAGGGTTAAATAAACCAGGTCTAGTTTCAACATAGGAATAAAGTCCCTTGGTCCCACTGGCTGTGCTAGAAACTATTGATCATGAAAATTGTCTGATTAGATTTACACCCAAAATCCTATATTAATAATTGGAAGGAGAGAAATCATGTCATCCCCAATCTTTGAGTTTGGATTGACTCTCTAATAATCATGACAAACTAAAAATAACATAATTGTAGAAAGGTAAATTTGAAAGAGTAAACTACAAGAAAATTAAAGCAAATGGAACAAAAGAAAATATGGTTGTAACAAAAATAGGATTATTGGTGTGATCAATTAGCACATATGAATAAAATCAAATAATTTTAGAGATTTCATATTAGAGACCCAAGTTCAATTCACAAGAAGTATGGCCCCAATATGCCCCCAAATTTTCAACCTATTCCAAAAAATATGAGTGTGCTCCAATCATGTAAAGAATTTACAATAATAGAAACAAAAATGAAAGAGTAGTGCCACAATCATAATGCATCCATAGTCAAAAGGGTGGTACCATAATCAATAAGCAGATGTCCTACATAATATTACATTATTATCAAAATGAGCTTGAGAGTTGTTGGTCAAATATTTGCCTAATTATACAAACATGCATTTGTGCACCCTAAACATGGCCAAAATTGAAAGGCCTAAGGAAATAAATTTTCTTCAAGCCAATCTTCAAATAGGGTTGTCTCCCTTACTAAATTCTACATTATTTTAAGACTAGACTTGCAAGAAAGGAATAGAAAATAACTAAAATAAATGGGAAATATGGCCACATATAGAAGGTGTAGGATTGGGATCAGGCTAGCAGTAGGAATTCCACCCAAGCATTGAAGTAGCATGTAATAAAATAAGGCAACATAATTTACTTACAACCTTGCAGAAATAACCTCTAGGATCACATTCCATAACTCAGTCCCTCACTAGCAATGTTTAAACTCAGATGCAGAATTTAAACTTAACAAAAGATAATATGAGCATGAAATATAAATGCATAAAATAGAAGGAAATCACACACAAGATCACTTGCAAATTCAGAATCCAAATATATTCTATTGATGTAGATAACTTTAATAGTTTTCTGTAGATTGTCTAACGTCTTCATTACATCAGAATGCTTAGTATTTATAGACAATTTCATCTCTTTCATTAAATGAACATAGAGATAAAATATTTACATATCAGGAACTATAGTGAGAAAATTCCTTCTCAGAAAAACTAAACATTTATCCTTTTGAGACAATGATCCAGCTTTTAAGGAAACTCCTCCAAAAAATTGGCATTTCTAGGTGTCGGTGCATGGAAAAATGCAAGGCTTGGTCATTGACTTGATACATTTGTTATCCCTCGAGAATTTAATTTTGTTTGGAAATCATGAAAATCGCCTTGCACTTTTAATACTTTAGATCCTTTTGCTCAAGATCCACAACTTGAGTTACTTCTCACCATAATCATTTAATGCTCTTCAATCACTTGTCTTGAGCGCTCTTAAAAATATTTGACATCACGAACAACAAAATTTGCTCAAACTGAGTAATGAGTGAACACACATTTACTCGCTTGATCACACTCCTTGATGGAGAGGGTATTTCTATAGATTATATTTATTTCACAATTACTACAACAATCAAAATTCTTCTAGGGTGACAGCACCTCGAACCATTATCTTGAAATATACATTCACCCCAAAAAGGGTAAAAGAAGCAGTCACCCTTCCTCTTGGGTGAAACTTGCGTTAAATTTTCAATATTGCCTCTCTTCATTCATCTCAAAATAAAATCCTTTATGTAGCTTCGCCTTTGTGAAGGGCGAACGAGATGTTTGCCCCTCATTTGGGGCAAAAAATCTTCCAACCTTCATTCCCTTTCGTATGTTGAAGTGGGCTCCAAATATACCTTTGAACATATATATTCACCCCAAAAATAAGAGAAATGCATTGTTTTCTTACACCTTAGGCGAATCTAATGTTGACATTTCAATGCAACCAGAGCGCATTGTATTTTCTTTATTTTCATTGAACTTCACCATCCATTGTGCTTTCACCCCTAGGAGAGGCGATAGAGGCTTTCGCCCCTCAACTAAGGAGAATGCACTGTTGACTTGTCAATGCTTCCTTTTTTAAATGGTGTTCACCCCAAAGTGAGGCGAACAAGGCTTTCATACTAAATTTGGGATGAACACCCTGGCCGAATTTTCACCAAAATTTTAACTTTGTCAAATTTGTTCATCGCGCGTATTTCTTAAAAACTTTAAATATGTTTGTCCCAAAGTGGGGTGAATGACTCATTCACTCCCACTCTAGGTTAAATGAGTTCCTAATTGCTTTTTGACTTCGGGCCGACTTCAACACTTAACCAACTTCAAACCTTTACTGTTAAATTTTCCTTTCATCCTCTTGAGGGGCATAAAGGACTTTCACCCCTCAATTGGGGCGAACACGTTTACCACAATTTACTCTCTTCTTTTTTCTTCTATGTTCACCTTGAAGTGAGGTGAATAAACCTTTCATCCATCGTTTGGGGTGAACGCGATTTCAACCTTTAACGAAGCTCCCATACTTTTTGTAACTGTTTCATCAATCAAATTCTCCCCACCATTTCTCCTTAAAACACTTATTATTTTTAAGCAAGAAGTGCATAGAAATTAAGAAGAAGAGAATTAACACATAAAGAAATTAAACTGCAACATATCATATTGGTCGAAATACTACAATCAAAATATTAATATGTATATATGCTATTTTTACAATTAAAACTTCAATGTGGTAGTGTCAAAATTGCCAACAAGAGTACAATATGGAATCTACAAAGTGTAGTTCTATGTTTCTCAAATGGCCAAAATATCCATGCAATGGAACCCATAGCTCCTATTTATAGCAAATTATTTACCTAAGAATTACTAGAGGTAAATCCTTTCTATTCCCAATAAAACCTCTAACTTAGGTGCATTTTTAGTCAAACGATGCATCACTAAACCTTACATGTCTATAAATTATCTCTATATATACTTATTAGCCTTCTAATCCCTTATTGGTTCCATACAAAGATAAAATTTCACTCTTAAATTTGTTTCCTTGAACTCTATGTTGGCCCTATCTTGTTTTGAGTTAAAATGGTGATTTGTCATTTTATCAAAAATGGTGAGTTGCCACTTTACCTATCATATTTTTGGAACTCAATCAAATTTACAAGCCCTGTCACATTATGAGAAAAAAATAATGATTCTCCATTTTACCAAAATTGCAATTTTCAATTTCTAGAACAAAATATACGTTTGGGTCTTAGCCAAATGTTTGGATGACTTTACAAAATTTCTAGTTCACATTATTGTTTATGGGGTTGTAAAATTCTTCCTTCCTTGTCCTCCGTGGTTGATTACTTGCTATAAACCAAAGATAGTACCCAAGTTACTACAAGTAGAAGGAAATGATATTCAACTTTGCTCCTAGGACAATAGTCAAGTTTTTCCAAAACCTTGATGTAACGCTTATATCCCTATCATAAATAAAAATTTTTTGGCATTTTTTGTAATCTTAGAACATCATATACAAACCTCTTTTCTAAAAAATAGCATCATTCTTATGATTTCTGTGTACATATTGGCCTACCTTAGTCAATTTATCGATCACTAATAACATGACATCATGTATTTTCTTGGATAGGGGCATCCCTTTCACAAAGTCCATGCAAATTGCCTACTATTTTCATTCAAGTAGTGCATATTTAGACTTAGCTTACTAGTGTTCTAATAATTTTACCATAAATGTTGTGGCATATTTTTAACACTGCCAAAAATAAAATTTCTTTAGATCTGCTACCAATTTAATCACACCTAGATGACTTAAGTATGGGGTACAATGTGCCTTATCTAATACTTTGGTTTGTAGATTGCCTATAACAACCACATATTACATATTTTGTCTCTTGGGAGTCTATTTGACTTAATTTGGTATCCATAATACTTGTGATCATGTGCATCTACTTTTAAGGTAGTCTTTACTCTTTGATAGTGCCTATTTTCACTTAGTTTTCTAAAAATATGCTCTCTAAAAGTTATTCTAATAATGATGATAGAAGAAATATGCCTTTTTTTTCTAGGGGTATCAACTACTCTATTTTCCTTTCCTTTTATTTAAATGATATCAAAAACTCTAACCACCTTCTATATCGATCATTTAATTTAGTTTGAGCAAAGATGTACTTAAGCCCTTTATGGTTAGTTTTGAGTTCAATTGAGTTTCCCATTAGATAATGGTTTTTCATATAGAGTGCATGTACAATTGCTACCTATTCTAAATCATGAGGTGCATAGTTACACTCATATAGCTTAAACTTGTAAGATTCAAACGCTAAAATCCACCTATCTTGCATCAATACACCTATAAATCCTTCTCTTGATGCATCTATTGTTATTGAAAAGTCAATATTTGGATCTAGGACCTTAAGGTTAGGGGTTGTTATTTTCTTTGAAATTTTGAAAATCCTTCTCACATTCGTTTGTCCATTCAAACCTTTTTCCCTTTCTTTAAAGAGAGGCTTTTAGGTTTTCTATTTTGGAGAACATATCTATAAATGTTATGTAATAAATAGCCTACTAAACCCATATAACTATATCTTCATGAACATTCTTAGATGTTGGCCACTCTAGGGTAGTCTTTACCTTGGTTGGATATACAACAATTCCTTCACCTAAATTAATATACCCCAAATAATCCACCTTTTTTTAAATAAATAATACTTAGATAATTTTCAACATAATTGGTGTTCACTTAACCTTTGCATGATTAATATAAGATGCACATAATGCTCCTCATTATGAGAGCAAATAAAAATACCATATAGAAAAACTAGATCAAACCAGTCAAGGTAATCCTAAAAAACATTATTTATAAGTTGTATAAAAATTGCTAATGCATCAGTGAATCCAAAAGGAATCACTATGAACTTATAGTACCCATACTAAGTTCTAAACATTGTGTTTGAAATATTCTCTTCTCTAATCTTAGCTAGTGATATCTAGATTGAAGATCAATATTTGAAAAGATAGTGGGTTCCATCATTTAATCAAACAAGTTATCTATCATGGGAAGGTAATATCAATTCTTTGCAGTTGCTTTAGTTATCATTCAATAATCAATTCTAAAACAAAGTGTATCATTCATCTTCTTTATAAATATAATTAGTGCATCCCATGGTGATACACTTGGTCAAATTAACCCCTTAGACAACAACTCATTTAACTAAGATTTGATTTCAAATAATTTATTTGTTGTCATCCAATAGGGAGCCTTGGACTACAACTCTATTCTTGGAAGGACATACATGGAAAATCAAACTTCTATTAAGGTGAAATTCTACAAAGCTCCTTGAGAAACACATATTAATACTCTTTAAAATTTGATATATTTTTTTTAAGTCTAGCTCTTTCTCTTCCTCTAATTCATTAAAATATATAACATAAAGTATACACCCTTTCCTTTGGGTTTTACTTGCATTTTTTATATTTGGCTCAAGCTAATTGTCCTTTGCACTCCTTGAATAATTATGATATATCCTAAATCATTTAGAGATTTTATAACTTTAGCATAATAATATACTTTGGCCCTTATTTTTGTAGTCAATTTATTTCAATTATCATCATATGGTCCCGAGGATACTACATATAGATAGAATTTAGTGGTAAAGTTGGAAAATTCTAAGTTATATCTCTACCTTTATCTTTGTTTACTTTTCATACTAAACAGTCCAAGTATTAATTATAAAGCCATCTCTTCTACTTATTTCATTTAAAATAGTAGGAGTGACAAAGCACTTAGTTATACCAATATTAATAAAAATATAATTGAACATATATATAGCTTACATGGTGTCTAAATGTGTGCATTATGATGTTTTTCTTGCTATGATGAGGTTGTTGATTAGGTTATGATGAATATTTATCTCTTGGTACCAATTTTAATGTGAACAATGAATGACATAATAATATCCACTATAAATGAAACACCCACATCTAGGTCCCCTATTATCATTGCCTCCACTATAACTAGGATCAAATAGTCCCTTTTGAAAGAATTCTATTGGTTTTGATATTGATTTCTAGAATTATTCTTACCAAACTATCCTTTATCCCCATTATAATTTTTACCTTTTAGGAATTTATTCTTAAACAAAATTATTGGTTGCTTATGTGCTATATTCTTTTCATTCATTTCCTTACAATAAGGAAATGTTGATTTTATTATTTGCTCTTGCTTTATCACCTTCTCAAATACTTATTCCATATTTTAAGGAATATGGATATCAACATCAAAACCAATTTGGGGATCTAGCCCCATGATAAATTTATAGATTCTAAACAAGTCATCTTGTTGATATTGTGGAACATAGTTAAGAATCTTAGTAAAATATTTTCAATATTGGATCATTATCATATCACCTTGAGTAAGATTCTAAGTTTCTATTATTTGTTATCAAAGCATAACTATTACAACCACCATTGATGGAAGAGCATGACAAATTATTTCTATGTGATACTTTCTACTTTTAAGCCTCTTTTAATGTTTAAATTATCCCACCAAGAGATTGCTTCAAAGTCAACTAATATATAACCCATATTACTTTCCTCAAAAAAGTCACGAAGCTCAAAATGCTTTGTCACTTCTATGAGCAATGTGTCAACTCCATACCTAAGGTTTTTCCTATCATACTTTGGTAGAGATATCTTTAGATCCTTAGACAATTTAGCCTTAAAATGGGACTTCTTGTGGACATGATGTTACTCATAGATTTGTTCCACTTGAATGGATTATTAGTCATTTTCTCTATTATTCTAGCCTTTCAAAGAGATATTTCCCTCAAAATTAGAAATAATTTCCTCTTCTTCTCCCTCCTAAACTTTTTAGTTTAAAATAATTATGTGGTCTCTCATTTCTTTCATCAAGCCCAAGATATAGTCCATCTTATCAGATGCACCTGTTCAGGGAATTTCTTACACCCTTAAGAGATATGTCACGTTGCAAGACTTCTCTAATCCAATCAACACTGAGGACTCTAGTGGATCCACCTCTTTGACTCGGGAAAATATTATCACAAGACTCTAGACAAACCAAGTAAGGTAAGAAAACCCTATAGGTGAGCCTACAATATTTCTTATATACTCATGTTCATCCAGATTGTAAAAAATAAAATAAAACTACAACAAAAAAGTTGACCAGGCTTCAAAGTAACTCCCAGCTAGTGCTTCAAAAATAGACCAATACCTTACCCATTGGGTAATTGTAGCTAAACTTAAAATATGGTGAAGAGATGAGGGGGAAGAAGATTAAATTGAACCAACCATATTCATTCAAAGAAGGCAACAAAGGTGATTAAGCATGCCAGTGAAAGAAGATGCCATTTACACATTCAAATGATGTAACATGTAAATAGGATGACAAGAAAAACTGCACACAGAAGTCCTGAAAGGAGGAAGCAAGATTGTATTATCCAGTAAATCATTACAATGGGAGTTTGATAAGTGTAATCATATCTCACTAAGAAAATACAAATGATTTCTTCATTCAAATGGTGTAATAGAGAACTCCAACTCTTTGTTCAAATTATGTAACAAATAGCCTCTTGGATTTCGACCTCATCCACTAGAAATAATCTAAGTAAAGTGGGCACCTCCTCAGTAAAAACATGTACAATAATGGGGAAGAAAAAGGGGTAACTAAACAAGACACACAAAGGAAAATACAAAAAATAATATGGGCACTCTGGTGTACCTCTTGCAAAATTTTACTATGCAAAACTTGATGATTTTTTCTATTGTAGAAACTCCCTTAAATAGCTTGATCATTTGGTCCATAATTGCAAAAATTGTAACTACCTCGATGATGGCCCATATTATTAATTGTGCTTGTAGTGGTTCTTATTTGTAGTGTGGTAGTGGTCTTAGTTGGTCAAAAATGGTTGTTACATAAAGCTTGATAATAATCATCTTTTATAACTGTAAATACCGGAGCTGAGTAATGGCCTCTCACTATCTCATAATAGCCACTATCTCCCCCTTTTTTTATTAGCCCCTTTACTATTTTTGGGTAATTTGTCATTTTTGACCAAAAACTATCCTATTTTTAGTAAATTGCCAAAAAATATTGAATAGCCCTCTAAATTAATACACATTATTGGATCACCCATATTAAGCTTTCTAGAAAATATCAACACCTACTCATGTCTAAGAAGTCATTAAATTACAAATATTATTTCTTCCAATTTTCTAAAAAAATATATATTTCATTTTTTGGGTACTAGATGAAGGAATTAGGATCTAATAACACACTAAAAAATCTTATAGGCTTCTAAAGAAGCCTAGCCATGATGTTTTCCACTTCTTTATCTAGCTGCCTATAAAATTTCAAGTCGATCCAATGGTTGGATAAAAATTTATGCCCTCCAGAAGATAGGCTCATGCATCAACCTTAGTTAGGCCAAATATTTATTGACAAAAGACCTTAGGAAAACCGAAACAAATACTTGACTTTGGTGACATGAAATCTTCAATTGCTCTAGGAGAGTGAGACGGGACTTCAAAAAGACCAAAATTTTATAATAATTGGAAAGGACCCAAAAATTTATTGAAAGGAGACCGACCAAGGGATTATTTACAAATTTTGGAAGGACTCATAGGACACTAGAGATTTGAAAATTAGGGGTAAATGTTTGTTGGATTTTAAGGATCCAACAACACCATTACTTTGGCCATTACTGAACAAGTAATTAGTGTTAATTATTTGCTTGGTTCAGTCAAACAATTAATGTAATTAAATATTGATGAACTTGTTAGGCCCTAACATTAAAGCTAGGATTTAATTCTAGATATACTAACTGAATATTTAGGATTTCTAAAAAACATTATGATTTTTTTACTTATTTTTAAATACTATGACACTTTCAATATTTATGTCATTATAAATCCTAGTTAAATATTTCATCCAATAATTTTATTTCAACACCCATCCACACACATACCAAAGCTAGCATGCAATCAAACAACCATCAACACTTGTTTTAAATTTGGTTGTAACCATATACTCAACAACACTTTATATGACCAATATTTATGCAATTATTTGTAAATAATATTAAGGTATGGTCTCATTGATGATTGATTACAAGTTGCTTGTTTATCTCATTAGTTTACTTAGATTAAACACTAATCATGGTTTACACTACATCAATGAGACAATTGCATATATAAAATGAAAATTGATATAAATAGATCTGATATCAAAGTATTAGTTTATACATTATGTCACAAGTATTATAAATTTTTCTTCATTTAAAAATAAAAATAAAAACTTTTGTAATGGTTACAACTTTTAACATACAAGCAGACAATTCACGTCATAAGAAATATCAGTAGAAAACCAAGGATTATTCAACCAAACATATTTATACATTTATAGTTTATATTAGAATGGTTTCAACACTGAGGTTCTATCTTTGGTTTCATTATATTATTCCTTCATAAATCAATCTATTAAATCACATATTACATGAATTTGAATGATATTCTATACAAATATACTACTATTACTAAATAGTAAGGGAGAGCATTATCAAAGTAGTTTACCACCCAACCAAAAAGAACTATATGGTTCTTTATCTAGTTCTTTATCTCAAATCCCTCTACGAGAATTCCAACCATGTTATGGAGGACTAGATGCATACTTTTAATAGGTCAAAGAGATTTTATGTATTAATTCTCTACATTGTGTATGCAAGACATGCAACTTAGCGCTATGAGTTGATCTCTTATATGAAAGTGTGCAACTTAAATCTATTAATATAATAATTAGACAATTGTAGATTTATCCAAATCATTTTCCAAAATGATCAAATCTATAGCCTAAGTAATGCAACTATTGTGCATTTCTATAAGCACCCATTAATTTTTTAATCATGATAGTATATAATGAAAATAATATTTTAATTAATGCAACCATCCATAGATGTAACTAAACTAGAAATTTTTTCCCTTATATTCATCCATACAAGCATGGTTATCTCGTCCCACTCTTTCAAATAATATCTTATAGCATATTCTTTCCACGAGGCCTCATACAATTTATATAGTTGGACCAACTCATATATGAATTTTAAATATTTTGGAATAACATGTAGACATCCCAACAAGTTGGAACTCTCATACAGTAATGAATCCAACAATAATAGCTACTAAAATTTGAAGTTGCATCCAAATTCTAAAGTAGAATATTCACTTTTATTGCAATTGAAAATGGTTACTAATATTATAGCAACAACAACTTTTATACAAAGATTGCCAACAATGAAAGCAAATAATCTTTGATTATATAATTAGAACTATATACAACTATTACAAGTCATAATAACATCTTTCATGTGTACAAATATAGTAACAAAATTTAGGCCTTTTAAAATTGGAAATGCATCAACAATACTTAGTCTTTTCATCCAACTAGCAATGTATTCAAACAATGGAAACTAGTCCATCTATTAGAAACGGATTCAAGCAACAATAGGATCTATTATTTGTTCCAATTAGAAATGCATTTTGACAACAACAAAAACACTAGTCTTTTTTCCAAACTGGAAATCCATTCACAAAAATAGAAACATCTAGCATAAGCAATAACCTATCCCTTTACATTCTTCCATCAATTATGCTATTACTTCCATGCATCGTGAAGGAGTTCAATGTTTACAAATCAACTAAAAAGACCAATAAATACTTCTTGTTTGTTTTGTATTATACTTTTTTTTTTTGGATTTTTTTTTGGTAGATAAGATACTATAGCATTAATACCGGGTTTTATAGGTTGACCCAAAACCTTTTACAAAAATCAGCCTAGGGCTATTGATGAACATATCCTTACTAAGGATCCTATATATGTAAAATCTACATGCCGCCAAAGCCATTACATCCGGTAAGGCACATAGCCTGTTATCAAAAAGAAACTTCCCATACAACATTTTGGGTATACCCCTAGAAAACACACATGCATCATAATTACAAAAAAGAAACAGACACAAATCCCTTCCTTGAGACAATGGAGAAACAAAAAGTTGCAGACACACATAGCAGAGTACTAAAAAAAACTCCCACAAGCTCTGTATTGACAGTTACTCTTAATAATTCTTTGGTAATTGCTTTCTTTCGTATATGACATGCTTTGGTACCACATACTATCTTGGCCAATCAGCCTTGGATAAGTGAACCTACTGGCTAGATTTATGGCAGTGGCTATCTGGTGGTCCATGTGGCTTTGGTTTGAAGTCTTATATTGTCGTTTCTTTCCTTCCCTATGATTATCAACCAACCTCAAATTACTAAGATGACTAGGAGCCATGTTATCTAACATGTGACTGTCCCCATTAGTCTTTGTGGTATTTCCAAGCAACATCCACGAAGATTGATAGCTCGGATAATTTTTATTGTGATTCCAATTCAAAAAAGACACGGGAATACTCCTAGCCTTTGAACTTACAGTGCCTTCCCTGTTGGTAAATTTGACTATCATTCTTGGCATTCTTGTTGAATAAGCTCCTCTACTTCACTCGAGACATCGTGTTCCCATTTGAAAATTTTGTCAACATCGACACCCAAATTGGCCAGCTTATCAAAAAATTTGTTAGCTTCCCGAAAGACATGTTGGGCTTTTATGTCCTATCTTCCCTGGAAAAGAATCCTAGCCTCTTCAACAATTGTTTTAATCCTCCAAGGAGGTGTTTTCCAATTATTTAGGAAATTTATAACATGCATAGAGTCTCCTTCTACGATCAAATTGCCTTCTAAGTCTTGAGTCATTTGAAGGCCTCTCAACATAGCTCTAGCTTCAGCTTCGTTGTTCGTCCTTGTTCCCAAATATTCAGAAAATGCAAGCATCATATTCCCATTATGATCTCACACAATGCCACCAGCACCTGCTCTGCCAGGATTGTCCTTAGCTACTCCATCAAAATTAATCTTAAACCAACCCGTAGAAGGTGGAGACCACTTAACATTGGCTCTAGGGTTGTCTACCCTAGGCACAGACTCATATAACAAGGTTAATCTTAAATATTGAGAAATCGTGGTCTCCTACAAATGAGGTTTACAACTATCAAAAGGGATAAGGTTCACATTCTCATTGGTAAAGGATAGGATCTTGGAAATGATAGTTTGATGATCATGGATAGACTCATTAAAGACTCTATGGTTCCTTTCTAACCACACCTGCCAAAGATAGTTATTGAGACAATTTTTTGCATGTATCTAAGTCTTTGGCTTGAAAAGGGGCAAGGCCACTGGACGAACAAATCAAGTACGATGGCTAGTTTAACCCATGAAATATTGAAGGCCTAAAAAACCCCACTTAGGACAATCAAGGAAAAAGGGCACTCAAGGAAAATGTGATAAATGGTCTCCCAATTAGCCTGACACAGACAAAAATGATTATTGATACAAATACCTTTACGCTTGTAAGTTGATTTAACAGTGAACTGCCCATTTTTCGTAGGAGCCCAGGTCACTTGATCTTCCTTGGGTCTCATGGGGATAAACTATTGCCCGAGAATGTTATAAAGATCATTTGATTCCGCTTGAAATCCCTAAATTCTTATTTGTTTCCACTTCATTCTACCTCTATCCTCAACCATATAATCGAAGACTTTTTTGCCAATGAGTTCTTCTATGATATCTCTGATTCAGGCTAAGTTAGGATATTGCGTCAGTGGTTTATCCTTAGCCCACCTGTCATTCTAGCAATTTATCCTCTCACCATTGCCTAAAACTCATCTTAAACCTTTTTTGATGATTTCCTTACAATTAAGAATTGCTTTCCAAAAAGCATAACCTCTGATTGGAACTGAGTCACTTAGAAATTCCATATTTTGAAGATACTTTCTTTTGATGATAGTTGTCCATTCATTTTCTTCACCAAAAATGAGATGCCACGCCTGCTTAGCTAGTAAAGCTAAATTTATATGAGCAATTTGCCTCAGACCTAAGCCCCCATTTTCCCTGGGTCTGCACACTTTGGTCCATCCTACAAGGTGTATCCTTTTTTTCTCCTCTGATCCAGTCCATAAAAATTATTTTTGGAGTTTCTCAATTTTCTGGAAAACCTTCACAAGGGCTTTGAAAACGGAGAGGAAATAGACTAGAATGCTCTGAAGAGAGGCCTTAGTGAGGGTCAGCTTTCCTGCTTGAGATAGAAGATGACCTTTCCATCCAGCAAGTTTTTTTTGAATTCTTTCAATAACCCTGTCCCACATTGACTCTCTTAGAGAACCAATGAAAATAGGGAGACCAAGATACGAAGTGGGGAGGTTTGCTATATCACACCCTAAAATTTTTGCAATCCTTCCCTACCTCTGAATGGGGGTTTTCAAGAAATATAACTTACTTTTATTGAAATTAACTTTCTTACCAGCAGCGTCCTCGTAGATTTGCAGGATGTATTTAATTATTTTGGCCTCAACCACCGATGCCTTAGTCAATATAAGGGTATCATCGATGAATTGTTGGTGAGAAATAGCCCTAGTGAGCATTTATTCCTGAGATTAGCATTGAATTGCAAGTATTTTTGATGGTTCTGCCTAAAGCTTCTGCCACAATGATGAATAACATGGGGTTGATAGGGTCCTCCTACCAAATTCCTCTATGACTTTGAAAGTAACCAGTTGTTGTTCCATTAACTGGAATTGACAACCATGCTTTAGAAATACATTATTTGATCAAATTAACCCATTGGTGGTAAAAACCAAACTTAAGGAGGACAAAGCAATCAGAAAGTCCCAATTTAGCTTGTCAAATGCTTTGTTCATATCAAGCTTGAGGACAAAAACAAACTTGTTAGTCTTATGAGCAGAGTGTAGAGCTTCATGAACTATGATAACTCCATCCAAGATTGACCTGCCCTGGATAGAGCTTTCCTAGCATGGATCAATGATGTGGGGCAGAATATCTCTCATTCTATTTGTAATGGCTTTAGTTAGGATCTTGTAAGAAACATTGCATAGACTGATTGGCCTGAAGTTAGCCATAGATTCAGGGGTTTGCTTCTTAGGAATTAGAGAAATAAAAGTAGAGTTGATACCTTTTGGGATATGATTGCTTGCTTGGAATTCTCTGACAACAAAAATTACATCCTCACTTACGATGTCCCAACATATATTAATAATAATGGATCTATAACATATATTTATAATGGCTAAGAAATGTTTTTTTTTAAATGGCTAAGAAATGTTTTTTTATCATTTATATTGTCTTATGAAAGAGAATTTACAAATGTAATTGAAAGAAAACTTTCAATTAGAACTCATTTGTCATTATTGGTTATACTTCTATTATACAAGCCTACTACCAATCAAAAGCCATACACTCAATAGGATCTATACCCATGTTAGGCTCTTTAAATTAGCTAAACTAAATCAATTAATACCAACAACAATACTTTAACCTACATAGACTTGAGAAATTCCTATAGATTGGGCTATGATTTAGATATCTCGTACTGTAATGAAGACCCAAATATTTTATGCAATTCAAGGACAAGGGATTTAATCCCTTCTTTAATAAATTACTAAAATAAATAATGCAATCATAGGTCCTATGCCCTTTGCAATGTATAATGAATACTATGCATTAATGGCCCTTCACATATGCCCAAACAATTTTTAGAACTATAGAGAACATATAACACATACATCAAAGAAGCACTATAAAAATAATAAGCATAACCTTTGTAATGAATTATACATTTACATTTTCAAGCATAAAATTCCTTCACACTATGTACTAACCTAGATTAATATCATAATAAACAAATGGTTCTCTTACAACAATGACCAATGACCTTATATCAATACTTTATCATCAGAATGTAGAAAAAGGGCTAAAATACAATCTTACAACTAATATACCAAATTATATTTCAAACAAGATATAAATGATCTTTACCAATATAGGTTTCCTTATTATTTACCAAAATCATTTTTATAAGAGATTTAAGTCAAACCCACAAAGAAATCTCCAAATATAAGCAAATAGAAAGAAATTGTTTTTCTTCTTTTCTGTAAATACAAGAAATCTCTACATGTAAGAAATTGAAAGCATGACCTAGATTATTTGTTGTAGAAACCCAATGCTTGACAATACATAACTAAATTTACTTCCTTCAAAGCTAATTTTCTTTTTTTTAGCTTTATTTCCATGACTACAAAAATCCCTCTTAAAATTTTTTAATTAGACCAAGTGTTTCGTTACTCTTCTTCCCAAAAGTTCTAAGCTTGGAACTTTCTGATAAGACAAGAAAATAAAACAAGGTTTGAGTATAGTCAAAATTAGGCATTGCCTCCACTCCATAGGTAAAGGAGATACTCATTGACACTTCCATGTCCTCACTCCAACATCACTCACATAACAAGGATTAAAAAATAAAATAGGATTTTTATATGCCATGGATGACATTTTGGGCCAAAATTCTAATTAGTGCCAACATCACCCCAGTCCACCTCTATGCTAAGGTTTGTGTTAGCTTTTGATGTAGAAAGCATTGAGATATAGCAATCACAAGATGCAAAATAATATGAAAGAAAGTAAATCCACTAGATGACTAAAATATGCAATAAATAAAAATGATATAAAAGATTACAATGTAGCTATGAAGTGTTGTGGCCTCTCCACAACTATCCCCAATATTTGGAAACCCACCTTTTTGTTTTGCAATTTTGAGATTTCTAGTTTCTTTGAGTGGCAATTCTGGTTTACCCTTTGCTCTTTGATTTCGCCTTGTAAACACCAAGGCTCATTTTTGGAGAACGCATCATTTCGATTTGACTAATGCATCTAGTGCTTGGATAGTGTTTTAGTTACTTTTGCTTTGGTGTTAAAGGATCTTAGAAGCTTTGACTTTAATAAAGAAAATAAAAATATTAAAACACCCATATGCGTGTTTTATGTTTGCATATAATTATGTCAACAAAAAATAAATATATATATATATGGTATATATATAAATTTAAAATAAATAATAAAATAAAAATAAAAGTAAATAATAATAAAATTAAAAATTAAAAATAAATAAATAAAAAGCAAAATAGGTTTTATGCTTTTGAAGACTTATTGTTTTATTTGCTTGTTTTAGTTTTTAGTTGTTTTAATATTTAGTATTGCAAAGTTTTTATTTTTCTATTTTGGAGTTGATTCAAATTAATGTTTTGTGTATGGTGCAGTACACAAAAGGATCTATACAGCCTATTATACGATGTGGACAGCATAAGCAGTGAAGGTTCTTCGTAATGGACACGTTGGGGAATGATGTGGACCCGGGAGCCTCGAAAAACCAACGATGTGGCCAGCAAAATGTGTTCGACAGACGGAGGACTGAAGTACGATGCAAATGTGGAAGCTACGTAGATCACTTGAGACCTAGATTCAGTGACGGAGTCTTGGGATACAGCAAGCACATTACGTGGATGGATGGCATCGATGAAGTTGACCAACAAGTGCATGTAGCCTATCAGCAAAGTTTTGTGAGGATTAGTATGTGGACATGGAGCACTGGGTCGCACTCGCGTAATTCAAGGTATATGCGGATGATTAAGGAAGGGTTGTCATTGGGTACAATAGAGATCAAGGTGGCGAGCCCACCATAACCCGAAGGTGCCTCGAACCAGCAATGAGGTGGTAGGATCAAAGCGATGTCAATGTTTTATGAGGAAGTGTCCGCAATTTCTACATGAGCTTGGATTACGACGTAGTCTATATATGGCTATGAAGATAAGCACCATGAGAAGTAATTGACAGGTCTTCATACAGATAAAACCAAGGGAGTTGTGATTATTCAATTATTATAGGATTTCTAAGGGGTATATCTAATAACAGTGTCAATTGAGTTGTCAAGTTTGTGGTGGCCAGCTCATCTATAGATAAAGACTCGGATTGCGAGGACTGCAACACCATTAAAGCTAAAAATATTATCGACATCACCAAATTGGTCATCTCTCTCTGATGCAAAAAGTTTAGCATAGAGATAATGACAACAGATGACAACAGTGTGCTCGATAGAGAATAACCCAAGCTGGCAGTGGATAGCAATGTGGTATTTCAGGTGTTATGTGTGAATTAGGAGTTTCATTCGACATCCACAGTGGCATTGGAGACTAATGTGGAAACCCCATCCGAGATAATGAAGGCAAATCGATAGTGGCGATGAGGAACAACCAGAGACCGAATTATGGTAGTTAATAGACAATGGCCTAGATTGACCATGTGAAACTTGGTGTCTATATGGAGGTCACGCAACATTGGGTTTTGGCAATAGTTCACTGAAACATAGGCACAGATTTGATGAGTGAAGCCACGTCCACAAAGAACAACAATGGATAAGGATTTGGATGCCCCGTGAGAGACTGTTGAAAGTAACGTTAGCAGTCGCAGACCCAATCAAAAACCGTAAATGAACTCTGAGGAAAGTATTGACGAGGAGATTACCCACTTATTTGGGTATCGATATGGCAAAAGCTCTGAATCGGATGTCGATTAACATCGAGGAGAGTAGTCGAACGGTGAAGGAATCCCCTTGGGCAGGCAAGATATTAGGCATTAACAGTAGAACATTAGTGCATGGGCAGGCCATACTCCTGGCAAAGTGAAGATGTCTCTCATAAAGACAACTCGACGTGGCAGGTGCAAGCAGTTGCACAATGTCCTCATGGTCCTGTTGGGGTGGATTGAAGTGATCCAAAGGAGTAGCTCACAACAACGATGACCATTTGTTGTGTAAGTACAAGAGATATGCACACGAGTGACAATGGAATCTGAGCAAGCAAGCCAAGGGCTCGGTAAGCCGACGTGACATACGTTGTGGTAAAAGCCAATTGCTAGTGATGCGCTGCATCGACAAAGGGCCAGGATGGTACCCATGTACAGGCAGAGAATCCTTAAAATGTTGAAAACATATTTATCGAAGCTCCCCGACATTGAAACTAAAATATGTGATAGATAGACTAATGACATGGACATGGCCATCAGAAATTGCACAGCACCATCCGATTTGTAGTGCAGTTGGGCCATTCTCGAAGGGTGGGTAGTGTAGTTATGAAGGAGCTCCGGTAAAGCAGGTGATGAGCATTTTGAATCTGATGATCGAGGATGGATTAGCGGACAAGTGAGTCAGCACGACCCAACAACAAGGTGCGGTTAGACGTGAATAGAGTATTCATATGCAAATATAGCCATTTCGATAAACTTAGATGGCCAGGAAACTATGGGAGCATGACAATAGGTCAAGGGACGGTTTCATTCATTTGGTGTAACATTCGAATCAGTTGTGTAGGCTACCTAAAGCCATCACAATTCAAACACCACAAGCATGCTCGCATGGGTAGGAGCGTTAGAGTAACACCCAGGTCTGGTAGACTACATGTGTAGAGATGACTACCATTTCACTCTAAACGAGAGAGGTAATTCTTATTTTCCCAAAACTAATGAAATGAGCCAAGGTCAATAATATGAGTAAAGTACGGTGTCCAATAAAAGGTGCAATTATAGTAAAGGATGTCTATAATTATGTTGAAACACCCAGAACAAGCGTAGAAGGGAAGGAATAGGGTTTGCCTCTTTTTAGCCAAAATAAAAAGAAACATTCTATTTATGACCCCTATGGTTCAAGCTTTATGAATGGTGGTCACTAATGAAAACATGTAAGAGGGGCGTTATGCAATAAAAGGAAGGCGTTATAATAAAATGATAGCGTTTAGAAAGGGAAGATAAGTCTTTAAAGACGGCTGTGAAGCTATGAGAAGGGGTTGGGAATAATTTAGAAACAAGATTGCATTAAAAATGAGATTGGTTCTGGGTCTATTTTTAAAGTATTTTCTTCCATTTTTTTGGACTGTATTACCTTTCACTAATGCCTAATAGGAGTTGGGTTTTGCACTATGACCTCATTGAAAATCTGTATTTTATCAATATATTGATATATTTGCTCATTTTAATGCAATTTCTTTGGTTAATCTGCTTGTATTATTTCACTATATTGTTTGTCCCATAGGATATTGCACCTCATTAAAGTTGGATTGCATGAAAGTGGATCCTCTTAATGCAGGTTTTGGGTGCAGGATACTGACATTACAGGGTCTGTGGGAGTCTTTAAAGTTGCAGCAATTATTTCTCTGTCATTTCATTTCCTTTTAATTTTCAACCTTGTCCTTTTCAATTTTTTTTAATGTAATGTTTTAAAATAAAATAAAATAAAAATTATAAAACATAAAAATACAAAAATAGAAGCTTAGTTTCATAGAATTAGCTTTAAAACTTAATTTAAAGTAATTTTGTATTGGTTTGAAGGAAGTTGTAAAATTCTGACATGATCCAAAGTTCTGCATTTTAAGAGTAATTCGTAATTTCTAGCTTTATTAGATTCCACATTTTGAATGAGATTTAAATTTCTAGATTTGGAGGAAGGATTTGCAAGCAACAAATTGATTTTCCTTCATGATAATTATAATTTCGTGAAAAGGGATAATTTATTTGACATCTCTTAGGCCATTACATTAACAGGAATAAATTGACTCTTCTTCACGAAAAATATAATTTCACCAAAGAGGGGAGATTTATAGGACATTTCAGACCTTCCATGAACTCTCTTAATGAAACTCCATTTTATTGAAGATAGTCATTTATAAGGCACATCAAAGGCTATTTGAGCTACAAAGTTAGTTATTCAAAACTTTTTCAATTCTACAAAAGCAGCATAAAGGAATCATATCACCATTTTTAGAGTCACATCTATTTTCCTTTTAAGTTTCATGAATCGTTATAGTAAAGAATACTAAAATAACCCTAGCATAGGCCCCTTGTTAACAGTTGTTTTGCAGAGCACTAAGGTATTCCATGCACTCATTTAATAAGCATACATGCACACATTAAAGTAAAAGGAACCTTGGAGAAGTTTATACTTCTTTGCAAGAGAGGGTTTTTTAATGAAATCCTAACTGTGAGTGTGGTTTTGCACTTGGGAAAAATTACCACTCAACATTTTGGCGCTAGAAGGAGGGCCTGATTTGGTTGTTTTGTTATAGATGCTAACTTGTTCATGTTATTTGAAAGAGTGATTTGAAGGCATTTATCTTGACTAATGAGGTTTTATTGATCATATCTATTGATTTGAAAGTTCTCCAATTGATGATACATTTATGCTAACCTTTTGCAAATTGGAGAATGGTCTTTAATGTCATGTTTTAATTGATGCATATCTTTTGAGATTTGTTAGTCATTTCATGCTTATTGCAAGACATTTCTTTGACTAACAAAATTGGTTTTAAAGTCATATTCTTTGAGGTTATCTAATGGCATTTCTTGCTTCTTTAAGGGTAGATTGTCCTTTAAATATACCTGGGCCTTCACATCCTATACCTATAGATATTTTGAATAATCTACCTAAGTTTAGGCATGATGAGATGGAATCAGCTGAAGAGCATATTCAAGGATATAAGGGCATTTTAATTCATTTGCAAATCATACATGAAGATGTTGTTTGTAGGATGTTTCCATCCACATTAGATGAATTTGCTTATGATTGGTATATTGGTTTACCTGTAGGTTCTATCACCTCTTGGGATCAATTAGAGGTAGCATTTCTCAAACAGTTTGGAAAATTGATTGATCTGGATAGGATATTAAATCAGTTTGTTTCTATTTGTAAAGAACCTAATGAGTCCACAAGCCAATTTAATGATAGGTTCCATAGGTTGTACATCGATATGGAGAGTCATTACATCATTTCAGAAGAAGAAGCTATCCAAGTGTACCTAGAAGCCTTAGACCCATTTACCTCTACATTTCTAGGGAGAATTCTTAAAGAGTCATCCTTGCCTAGAGCCTATAGTGAGGCAATAATGGTAGAACAATGATGCATTTCAAAAGGTTTGGATGTGGGTCAATTATCATTGCTCAACCCTAAAGCTTGTAATCAAATGCTACCAAAGAATCTAGTTGAGGAACCACCTTCTCCTATGATGGATTGTTTTTCAGGAGTAATAGATTCCAACCAATACCAACCATCAAACCTAGTAGTCCTAAATCAAACAATGCCTAATGTGATCAATCAAGGGGATAAAATTGAATGTCCACATATTACAACCACCTTAGATATCATCAATGAGGATGGTGATGATCAAGTTGATCAAAGTCTAGAGGTTGGCTTAGGGTCACTTTTTACAAAGGAGGATTGGGACAACTTTAGAAGTTTGAATACAATAATGGATCCCATGGAAGAAACCCTTGACCCACCAATAGATGAATCTGAGGAAGATGAATTTTTTGAAGTTGAGGAGGATGAATCTGAGGAAGATGAATTCTTTGAAGTTGAAGAGGGTGAATCAATGGTTGAATCTAAATATTATACAGAAGCCTTGATAGAATTTGATAATTATGATGATGTTTGGGGAAAACATGAGGAATGTGTTCCTTTTGCATATTCTGATAAAAAAATTTCTTCATCTCATATGCATGACTCTAAAGATGCTATCTTGCATGAAGAGCCTACAATTTCTAAACCTTTAGAGAATCATATGCCATTTGAAAACATGATAGATTTTTATCCCATGGGTTTAGAAGATGATTATTATAATGGATGGGGAAGATATGAGGACTTATTTGTTTCTCACTTTCCTACTAATGAAGGTTTTGTGTCATTTGATATGCAGGATGTTGAAATTGCTACATCACATGAAGTGTTACAAAATGATGATGATGGAACCCATGAAGAAGAAGAGATCACAATGGCTCACCAAGTGTTGGTAAATGAAAATGTGCAAGAGGTAGAATCTAACCTTTTGTGTCCAAGCATCCAAGCTTCAGGTGAAAATTTGTCTAATCATTTATTGGATTCAAATGCTATTTATGATGAAATGCCACTAGAGGTGAATGAAGAATTAGAATGGATTTTTGCTCATACCACTAATGAGATTGCTTTGTTAGATGAGGGAGAAGTAGACATGCTTGAATTGTTGAATCATGTTCATCAACAACTAACAATTGAATCTAGGATACAAGATTATAATGATTCTCATTTAGTAAACATCCTAGATAATTGTAAATTGTTGTGTGAGTATGATTGGCCTAAAGACATGGATGATGATGTTGCTTTAAAATTTTTAGAAATAGCCTATTGTTTGGAAGAAAGCCTACATGCTTGTGAAAATGAATCTAATCTTGAAATTTGCATCTCATTGAATAAGCAAAAGATAATTGAAAATCATGCATTCACTTGCAAGTTTAATGAATCAAATGTCCAACATGGAATTGCTAATAAACTTGAATCAAAGTGGTTGTATGAGAGAGGCAAGATGAGAGGTGTTGCATGGCTTGATCCAATCTTGTTTTGCTGGGATTTTTGTAAAGCTTGGTATGCATTTCATGTTAAATGTCTTTCAAATTGTGCTAACCATGTTTGGGATCCAGGGAAATGATAGTCCAAATTTTTTGCATCATCTTGTATATTATTGTATATAAGTTTTGGTTTGTGTTTTTTTTTTTTTTTTTGAGTTTTGTCTCAAATTTTGGTTTTGGTGAGTTTTGGGTTTGTTTTCCTTGTCAAGTTTGTATTAGGTTAGGTTTTGGGCTTGTTTCCAAGTTTTGGTTTGCAAGTTTTGAGTTTTGGGTTGGTTCCTCTATTGGTGGTTGTGTTCTATGATAGCTACTAATTTGTGGACTCTTGAAGGATGAATTGCTTATCATGTATATCCAAGAAAGGGATAGAATTATTTAGTAATTACTCCTAGATTTTGGGGACTAAGATAGTGAATTTTGGGAACCATGAATCATTTTGCTAAGGCTACACATGAACACATCATATTAAGGGGCATTCTTGGAATCTTGAAAGATGAAGTTATTTGGTTTGCAAATTAAGGTGAAAATATTTTTATATACTCAATATTTAACCTTACTTGATCTCTAACCCAAGTGGCAGGTGAAATTTGCAAAGCAATAAAATGATGAAAGTTCAAAAAAAAAAGAGCCAAATCAAATCAAAATGGCTTAGGACATCTCCACCGGGGCTATAGATGCCCGGCTGGCAGTGGAGCAATGTCTACAAAAGAGGCAAATGCAAATTTAATCTGACACCTGGGTGAGTGAAGGCATCTCCACCGGGGCTATAAACGCCTGACTGGCTATGGAGCAATGCAAAGGCACATCTTTAATGAGTAATTTTTATAGCCTAATGCAAAACAAGTGATGGATTCTGAATAGTTTTCAGGAATGCTAAAATGAAAGCACTTTCACACACTTAGCTAAAGCAATGGTTCATGTGTTTTCGATTGAAATTGTTCATCCCCATCATCTTTGGATGTTGTTGAATAATTTTGTTTCTAATATTCGGTTTGTTGGGTTTCAGAACCAAAGATTCTAGATTTTCGTTCGGAATGCTCGGGAGCATTCCCCAACAAAGTCGCCATTTGTTGTGGCCTCTCCACAACTATCCCCAAATTTTGGGGACCCACCTTTTGTTTTGTATTTTTGGGATTTCTAGTTTCTTTGAGTGGCAATTCTAGTTTACCCTTTGCTCTTTGATTTTGCCTTGTAAACACCAAGGTTCATTTTTGGAGGATGCATCATTTCGATTTGACTAATGCATCTAGTGCTTGGGTAGTGTTTTAGTTTCTTTTCTTATTTGGTGTTAAAGCATCTTAGAAGCTTTGACTTTAATAAAGAAAATGATAATATTAAAACACCCATATGCATGTTTTATGTTTGCATATAAGTATGTCCAACAAATATATATATATATATATATATATATGGTATATATATAAATTTAAAATAAAAATAAAAGTAAATAATAACAAAATAAAAAATAAAAATAAATAAATAAAAAGTAAAATAGGTTTTATGCTTTGAAGACTTATTGTTTTATTTGCTTGTTTTAGTTTTTAGTTGTTTTAATATTTAGTATTGCAAAGTTTTTTTTTCTATTTTGGAGTTGATTCAAATTAATATTTTGTGTATGGTGCAGTACACAAAAGGATCTACACAGCCTAGACAGCATATGCAGTGAAGGTTCTTCGTAATGGACACATTGGGGAATGATGTGGACCTGAGAGCCTCAAAAAACCAATTATGTGGCAGGCAAGTACGATGCAAACATGGAAGCTACGTAGATCACTTGAGACCTATATTTGATGATGGAGTCTCGGGATACAACAAGCACATTACGTGGATGGATGACATCGATGAAGTTGACCAGCAAGTGCATGCAGCCTATCAACAGAGTTTTATGAGGATGAGTATGTGGACATGGAGCACGTGGGTCACATCATTCAAGGTAGACACGGATGATTAAGGAAGGGTTATCATCAGGTACAACAGAGATCAAGGTGGTGAGCCCACCGTAACTTGAAGGAGCCTCGAACTGGCGAGGTGGCAGGATCAAAGCGACATCAATGTTTTATGAGGAAGTGTACGCAATTTCTACATGAGCTTGGATTATGATGTAGTCTACATATGGCTATGAAGATAAGCACCATGATAAGTAATTGATAAGTCTTCATATAAATAAAACCAAGGGAGTTGTGATTATTCAATTATTGCAGGATTTCTAAGGGGTATATCTAATAACAGTGTCAATTAAGTTGTCAAGGCTATGGTGTCCAGCTCATCTGTAGATAAAGACTCAGATTGGGAGGACTACAGCACCATTAAAGCCAAAAAGATTTTTTAGCATCGCCAAACTGGTCTTCTCTCTCTCTCTCTGATACGAAAAGTTTAATGTAGAGATAACAACAACATACGATGACAGTGTGCTCGACACAGAATGAATCGAGCTGGCAGTGGATAACAATGTGGTATTTCAGGCGATATGTGTGAATTGGGAGTTTCATTCAGCATTCGTGGTGGCATCAGAGACTAATGTGAAAACCCCCATCTGAGATAATGAAGGTATGAGGAAATCCCAGTCGGTAGTGGCAATGAGGAATGACTAGAGACCGAATGATGGCAGTTAGTAGACAATGGCCTAGATTGACCATGTGAAATCTGGTGTCTATATGGAGGTCATAGAACATTGGGTTTTGGCAATAGTTCACTAAAATATAGGCACATATTTGATGAGTGAAGCCACATCCATTAAGAACAATAATGGATAAGGATTTGGAGGCCCCATGAGAGACTGCCAAAATCAACGTTAGCAACTACAGACCTAATCAAAGAGTACAAATGAACTCTGAGGAGAGTATTGAAGAGGATATTACCCACTAATTTGGATGTTGACATGGCAGAAGCTCTAAACTAGATGTCGATTAACATCAAGGACAACAGTCATACGATGAAGGAATCCCCTTGGGCAGGCAAGATATTAGGCATTAACAGCAAAACATTAGCGCACGGGTGGACCATACTCCTGGTAGAGTGAAGATGTCCCTCATAAAGATAACTCGACATGGCAGGTGCAAGCAGTTGCACAGTGTCCTCCTAGTACTATTGGGGTAGATTGAAGTGATCCAGAGGAGTAGCTCACAACAATGGTGATCGTTTGTTGTGTAAGTACAAGATATATGTGCACGAGTGACAACGAACTATGAGCAAGCAAGCCAAGGTCTTGGTAAGCTGATGTGACATACATTGTGGTAAAATCCAATCGATGGCGATGTACTACATCGACAAAGGGCCAGGATGGTACCCATGTATAAGCAAAGAATCCTTAAAATGTTGAAAATATATTTTTTGAAGCTCCTCGATGATGAAACTAAAATATGCAATAGATAGACTGATGACATGGATGTGGCCATCAAAAATTGCATGACACCATTCGATTTGCAGTGCAGTTAGGGCGTTCTCGAAGGATGGGTAGTGTAGTTACAAAGGAGCTCTGGTAAAGTAGGTGATGGGCATTTTGAATCCGCGATCGAGGATGGATTAGCGGGCAAGTGAGTCAACACGACCCAACAACAAGGTGTAGTCATATGTGAATAGATTATTCAGATGCAAACATAGTCATTTTGATTTTATTGCCAAAAGGAGGTAAACGTAGATGGCCAGGAAACTATGGGAGCGTGGCAATAGGTCAGGGGATAGTTTCATTTTTTTGGTGTAACATTCAAATCAAGTGTGTAGGCTACCTAAAGCCATCACAATTCAAACACCATAGGCATGCTCGCATGGGTAGGAGCGTTAGAGTAACACCCAGGTCTGGTAGACTACATGTGTAGAGATGACTGCCATTTCGCTCTAAAGGAGACGGGTAATTCTCATTTTCCTGAAACTAATGAAATGAGCCAAGATCAATAATATGAGTAAAGAATGACATCCAATAAAAGGTGCAATTATAGTAAAGGATGTCTATAATTATGTTGAAACGCTCGAAACGTGCGTAGAAGGGAAGGAAGAGGGTTTGTCTCTTTGTAGCCAAAAGAAAAGGGAATGTTCTATTATGGTCCCTATGATTCAAGATTTATGAAGGGTGGTCACTAATAAAAATGTGTAAGAGAGAGGCGTTATGCAAGAAAAGTAAGGCGTTATAAGAAGATGATAGCATTTAGCATTTAGAAAGGGAAGAGAGAAGTCTTTAAAGATAGCTGTGAAACTATGAGCAGGGGTTGGAAACAATTTAGAAATAGGATTGCATTAAAAATTAGGTTGGTTCTGGGTCTGTTTCTAAAGTATTTTCTTCTGTTCTATTGGATTGTATTACCTTTTACTAATGTCTAATAGGAGTTGGGTTTTACACTATGAGCTCATTAAAAAACTGTATTTTATCAATATATTGAGATATCTGCTCATTTTAATGCAATTTCTTTGGTTAATATGCTTGTCCTATTTCAATATATTGCTTTTCCTATAGGAGATTACACCTCATTAAAGTTGGATTGCATGAAAGTGGATCCTCTTAATGCAGGTTTTGGGTGCAGGATACTGACATTACAGGGTCTGTGGGAATCTTTTAAGTTGCAGCAATTATTTCTCTGTCATTTCATTTCCTTTTAATTTTCAACCTTGTCCTTTTCAATTTTTTTTTAATGTAATGTTTTAAAATAAAATAAAATAAAAATTATAAAACATAAAAATACAAAAAAATAAGCTTAGTTTCATAGAATAAGCTTTAAAAATTAATTTAAAGTAATTTTGTATTGGTTTGAAGGAAGTTGTAAAATTCTGACATGATCCAAAGTTCTGCATTTTAAGAGTAATTCGTAATTTCTATCTTTATTAGATTCCACATTTTGAATGAGATTTAAATTTCCAGATTTTGAGGAAGGTTTTGCAAGCAACAAATTGATTTTCCTTCATGATAATTATAATTTCGTGAAAAGGGATAATTTATTTGATATCTCTTAGGCCATTACATTAGCAGGAATAAATTGACTCTTCACAAAAAATATAATTTCACCAAAGAGGGAAGATTTATAGGACATTTCAGACCCTCCATGAACTCTCTTAATGAAACTCCATTTCATTGAAGATAGTCATTTATAAGGCACATCAAAGGCTATTTGAGCTACAAAGTTAGTCATTCAAAACTTTTTTATTTCCACAAAAGCAGCATAAAGGAATCATATCACCATTTTCAGAGTCACATCTATTTTCCTTTTAAGTTTCATGAATCGTTATAGTAAAGCATACTAAAATAATCCTAGCATAGGCCCCTTGTTAACAATTGTTTTGCATAACACTAAGGTATTCCATGCACTTTCGATAAGCATATATACACACATTAAAGTAAAAGGAACCTTGGAGAAGTTTATACTTCTTTGCAAGAGAGGGTTTTTTACCAAAATCCTATCTGTGAGTTGGGTTTTGCACTTGGGCAAAATTACCACTCAACATGAAGGAATGAACACTCAAATATAAAGCTACTGAACTACATTCCTCCCACAAAACTAAGCTACACTATGTCTCCCGACTCTCTATGTCTATGACTCTATATCTATCTATCTATGAGGCCATCCTTATATAGGTAAAATAGGATACTTGGCCAACACTCTATCTAGTTGTACAAGGGACATCTTGCACATGTACAACTTGCACATTGATATTTGTGCACTTATCACATTGCATGAAGTAACTAGATAACTTTCCCCTAAAGTAATCTAAGTATATACCTTGGAAGATATATGTACATAACTCAAATGATGGAATAGGCTTCTAAACTACTGCACGTCCTTTCCATGGTCCAAGGCATATTTAATATGTGATAGGATGAGTGACAAGTGTCACGGCTTAAATTTATGAATGCTCATGGAAGCTTAGACTTGGTTGGTGGAGGTGCAACTCACTCCACTGTTAGTGACAAATATCACTTTTGGATGAAAAATATTTTGATTCTCCCTTGAGTGTTATCCAAGAAATGTTCCTTCCTTAATGTCTACAAGCTATCTTTGTTGTAACGTATGTCAAGTTGTACACAACTCCATTGTTTGGAGTATGGGCACCAAGAAATATAACATATTTTTTGTGATAATTATAGAGGATCTCTCATAGGATGATAAGTGGCAGTTGCATTCCCTTCTCTCTATCACGCTTATTGAAGACTCCAATACGTTCTCCACCTTGATCTTTGTTTTTTTACGTAGATGTTGAAGTGTCTCCAGCCAAGCAAATCTAAGGGTTGAGTTATGGTGGATATATGGCGAATATTTGGTGGAGATATGGAGTAGCTTTGGTGGCCCTTAAAGGGAGTCCAAATAGCAGTGCTTGGATGAAGACTCCTTGATGCTTTACTCCACTATTAGCTTTCACTTGATAATAATGCTCCTTTGCTTTGACATTCATTTTTTTTTATCTTTTGCTTTGTACATTGCTTGATATTTCCTTATGCCTTGTGTTTTATAGGTTCAGCCATCCAATATGAGCCCTTTGAGTGGCTCTTATTGCTTGATAATAGTGCTTATGTTTGGTCCCTTCTTGGTTGCTTTTTCCTATGTTTATTGTGTCTTTTTGGGGCACATTCAAATATGCTTTTAGACTATAAAAAACTAGATTAAAATGGTGCTATAAAATGTACTATAGTATGTACATAAACCTCCTTTGATGCACCTTCTTTTGCACTCTTATTTCAGATCATAAATTCTGGTTTTATGGTAGATTTTTCTCCTGCAATACAAGGGTTTTGAGGTTGTATTTTATGAGTAGACACCTTCCCCTTTTTTTCTTGGACACTTAGATAACAACTCCAAGCTTAGATAACAGTAGATAGAAGCTTTTTAATTTATGCAATTTTTTGCACTTTCTTTTCTTGCATTCAATCTTGTAATGCTTTTGGATTTGAGACTCACCAAATATCAATCTTTAAATCTTCTATTTCTATTTTTGTTTAATTGTTTTCTTCTCTATGTTTTGTAGGATTCTAACCTTTTTGGGTGGCTTCTTTAGGCCACTACAATTTGCAGATTTTTGTGCTTCAATAGTGTCTTTAGACACTTGATACAAATCAGATTTTGTGCCCTTCAATAACACAACTAATTTCTTTTGAGAGTAGTGTAATTGTACAAGTGTTTCACTTTTAATGCAATAATATTACACCTTATCACTCCAATCAACTCTCAAATTAATGCACTAAGAATTTACTAAGAGTTATTTTGCAATTTCACTACAACTAATATTGGACTTAGTCTTCTTTTTCTTTTTCCAAAATAGATAATAGATAGTTGATAGAAGCAACTTTGAAATCTAATCAAATCCTAATAAAAGTGCAAATGAATCTTAAAAAGAATGTTTTTTTTTCTTTTTGCACTTTCGAAGACTGTAATCCAATTTTCTATTTGCAACTTTAAACCAAATTTAGGTGATTCTAACAAATCTGATAGGTAAATAAATTAATAAACCTATTTGTACCAAAAATTTGCATACCTTTTTTTGTAGTAGCTCTTTTATCACTTATTTAGAGGATGTAGATCTTGGTGTCTAGAATCACCAAGTTGTTGCTATGAGAAGATCATTGTAGCTCTTTGTAGACTATCTTGAATAGCTCCTTCTTCACCAAATTATGGTCTCGCTCTTTCTTTTATGATCCTAGGATTTGATGGCTTGTTCTCCTCATTCTGCTACAAATTTGGATAAGTCTTTGTCTCTGAAGCGATGCCTTCTTACTATGAGAAGTAATCTTCAAATATTCAAGATTTAGTGAGCTTCTTTTATCTTCAAGTCATCTTATCGATTTCTAACTTCAAGAAAGATCTTTCTAATATTTTTCACTCCTTGCCAAATTTCTCTTCACGGATTTGGTACTCCTTTTCAAATTCTTCTTCTCTTGGGCTTGTTGTTGTATGGTGACAATTTTTCCAAGTCCTTCACTACTAGAGGCTTTTCCTTGGTAGTGGATTTCTCCAATTAGTTATCCTTTGAGAATATCTTTATTAGGGCTCTCCTAGACTTTTTTTGGATGCTTGATAATACCTTCCCAAGGTCTCTGATTTGATAGCTTATGATGGTATTCCTTGAGACCTTTTCTTCAACCTTCTGCTCTTGGAAGTGTTGGTGATGAGATCTACTTTTGGATATCTTATTCTACTGCTTCTAGATTTAATTCGGACTTGTCTAGTTCTTATTCTCCTTCTCATTCCTTGACTAAAAGTTCTATAGTGAGATCTTCTCCTGATCTCTTTGATTTTGCTTCAGGTGTTGAATTGATTCTGAATAAGATACCCTTCCTAACTTTCTTGTAGGAAGTTTATCAACTTACTGAATCTTCTTTCCTTGCAAGCAAGTATTAGTACTAAAAATATTTAGTTTTCTTATGAATCATATATTCTCTTCGAATTTAGGATTAAGGCTTCTATGGCCTTTTTTAGTACCAAAGCTACTATGGTCTTTTTTAGTACCAAGGCTTCTATAGCCTTATTCAATACCAAGGCTTATTTGGCCTTTTCAATATCAAGGCTTCTATGGCCTTTTTTAGTACCAAGGCTCCTGTGGCATTTTTTAGTACTAAGTCTCCTGTGGCCTTTTGGTATCAAGATTTATGTGGCTTCTCCTTCAAGGCTCCTATGGACTTTTATCCAAGGCTTCTATGGACTTTTTATGTCAAGGATTCTATAGCTTGTTCTTCAACTTGTGAAGTTATTTGATTCAACAATAAATATCTTTAGTCTTCGGACTTCACCACAACTCTTCACAAGAAGTATTCTTCTACAATATTCTTCTCTTGCACAAGGAACCAATATATGTACTATGAGGGTATGCTGATCTTCAGGCAATGAAGCTAGAGTCTTATAGCTTTCTATCGTAGGAGGAGTCTCAATCCTCTAAGAATTAGTTTTCTGCAAACAAAAGAAACTTTAGGCACTAGTTAGCAAATTCCAGATATCCTGGATAATCCTCACTGAATGATTTGTCAATCCAGTGGCTTGAATGTTGAGTCTTGGTCTTCACAAGTTTTTCTTGAAACTCTTGTAGAAAGACTCTAGTCAATTGCAATATCAGTATTTCTTGTAACTGAGATTTCTTTCAGTCCTCACTCATGACTCTCCTTAATTCTACCACCTAGATTTTTTTGAGAGCTTTTGACAATGGTGTGTCAATTTGTCAAAATACTCAAGCCCAATGATAATGGTCGCTTTCCTATAGACCTATACAGACAAAATCTACCATAGTTCTAATACTATTGTTAGCTTTTGATGTAGCAAGCATTAAGTGATAGAAATCACAAGATGTAGAATAATATGAAAGAAATTAAATCTTCTAGATGACTAAAATATGCAATAAATAGAAATGATATAAAATATTACAATGTAGCTATGGAGGAAATGAACACTTCAATATAAATCTATTGAACTACATTGCACCCATAACCAATGGATGGCTTCACACATAAAACTAAGCTACACTACGTCCCCTGACTCTTTATGTCTATGACTCTATATCTATTTATCTATGAGGCCATCCTTATATAGGTAAAATAGGGGCCAACACTCTATCTATTTATGCAAGGGACAACCTACACATATACAACTTGCACATTGACACTTGTGCACTTATTACATTGCATGAAGTAACTGGATAACTTGCCCCTAAAGTAATCTAAGTATGTACCTTGGAAGATACATTTACATAACCCAAATTATGGAATAGACTATATTTCTAACAGTTTGGAAACTTAGTTCATCAACACACTTTAAGGTCCCTATTAAGGCCTATATAAGGTGGTATAACATAATTTTATGTGTAAGCCCTTGTTCTAATTCATGTTCAAGCAAAGCTAAAGTAATACTAAGGTAATATTATGGTTTATCATTAATGGGGTATTCTCACAAGATTTTTATAAAGAAAATATATATTCAAACATCACTCATAACACTTTAAATCATGCTCAAAACCAACCAGAGTTTACTTTGTAAAATCAAAACCTATTTTAGTACAACAATCATAAATGCTTTAAATGTAATTATGATGTTTATGCACATATGCTTATAATGAATGCAAAATGCAAATGCTTTTATTTTGCTTCATGGTATGTCTATATTTCTCTTTATTCGAGTTTCTAGTACCTACAACCTCCTTTTTGATGATACCCTCCTCCATTCAATCCTAAAGAGAGTAACCTATCCAACACTTGAAATAAAAATAAAAGTTTGTAATTTTTTATCAAATGATTAGTATATAATTGGAGGTATTTTACTACCATAAAATCATTTGGATCAAGCATAAATCAAAATATATAAACATAATTATGTTGAGTCGTCAATCCCATGTTATTATCTTTTAAAAATTAATTATCGTATATAATTCTAAAAAAACGGTGTTATGACATCCTTGCAATTAAAAACAAGATTATCTTCATACAAAATAAGCTTCAACACATATGCACCTAATTGGACACTGCCACCACCTTTCCAATATAATCATTTCTTTAGAGCATAAATATATAAACCACACAAAATAGGGGAGAATGGGTAGACTTGTTTAACTCCTGTGTCACTTTTGAAGGATTCTAAGACATCTATTGTATTTTGATTTTGACTCAAAAATATTTTTAAGTCTATAAACTATCATCCTATACTTTTTTAGTATACAAATTCCTCCATTCTACTCTTAATATGCTTGTCAACAATAAAAAATTTCTTTTTCATTCTACATGCTTTTAATGTTATATCTCAAAGTGATGCAATGATCTATTGAAGATTTCTTTGGTCCAAAATATGCTTGTACTTTGGCTCTCTTTCCTTTTTCCTTTTCTCACTTATTTATTTTAATTTCAACCATACTTTTAAATAGCCTTACAAATAGAGGATCGTCCATAATGGTTCAATAATGTGTAAGATTGTTCATATCACTAATCTTGAAAAGAGGTATAGTAAACTTGTATAATATGTTAGAATTTCATGCTAAATAACATCTTTGTATTTCTTGTTGGCATACAATGCTAAGTATTCAATATTCCACTTAATTATTATTCTTGTAATTCATTCACACCATGGGCCTTACATGTTTCTAGCTTCTTAATATCTTCCTTAATCCTTTAATGTGAATAACTTTGTTATTGTGTTGATTATGAGAAAAATATTTTTTTAATGCATTAATATAATTTCTTGTCATATTCTAGCCATAAAGTTACCATATATATATGTGTGTGTGTGTGTGTGTGTGTGTGTGTGTGTGTGTGTGTGTGTGTGTGTGTGTGTGTGTGTGTGTGTGTGTGTGTGTGTGTATTTCTATTGGGGGCTATCAAATACTAAAATATTATGCTTACTATTAGGTCAATCAAACCATATCTAGCATACCTTTTTATCACAAATATTTTTCATTTTTTTTCTATTAAATATATTCTTTAACTTCTTCAAAGTTATATATCCATAATAAGCTCCTTGACATCATTTTTATTAAGAAATAAAATCTCACTCGATCAGTTGCCTTCTAAAATTTGAATTTCACCAAGATAAAGATCAACACCATGATTGGCTAAATTATATACTATCTAATTTTCTTGTCTATAAATATGCTCACATTTCCAAGATATTACCTCCAAATATTAGATGATAAACATCAAAAATAATATTACTTTCTATCCAATCCCCACATTTATTTTTGTTGATAGTATTGATGATCATTTTTTTGTTTTTATAAGGTGAAAGAAGTGGTTTTGAAAGGGTCCCTGAACCTTTTACAAAGAACAAGAAATTGCAATCTTAGGAAAGAATCCAAAGACTGTAGAGAATTGAACTATCTCAAACTAAGGGAAAAAATAGATACCAAAGTTACATAAACCATAATAGGACCTGAAATAAGAAAAAGAGAGACATCAACAAAGGTAAAAGATAACCATATATTCCCATCATAAGGGAATACAACAAAATAGAAAAGATCCATCAATGACCAGGAAGTCACACTTTCGGTTCACCCTCTCCAACCGAATCCTTGCCCACCTCAGGGGCATTTGGATCCCCAAGATCCCATGGGCTCAACATAGTTTTGATTTCATTGGCCCATGAAATGGCCACATTCAAGATACCAACAAGGGATCACATGAACTCCAACATCATCATATTATAAGATTTTAGAGTTTTAGGGGGGTCTCGAAGACTGAACATTTTAACCTTATTCCTTCTCGTTAACCTAAAGGAGTGCTTAGCTTTCTTTCTAAGATGAACCGAGTCATCCAAATCAAAATATTTGACATAGAGTAAGGTCTTATTTAATTTTAACATTTTAGCAACTAGTCGTTTAGAGTGTCTGGATTTCTCTTTTTTTATATCTCTAGTGGTTTCAAAGGATTCTCCTTACTCCTTCAGTGTATCTAACACATTTTGACCAAGGGTTGAAGCAAGGATGGTCGGGTTAGCATCTGAGGCCTAAGAGTTGTTGGACTTAACTTGAGATAAGTCAAGGAAAAATTTAGCAGCAACATGCTCCATAATGTTGTCCACCAAAGTCAAATTCACCTCCCCCAAAAGGCCTTGGCGAATCAGGTTCAATACTTTATCTCTTTTAACCTACAACATGGACTTTTCCATGGATTTGAAAAGGAAGGGTAGAATATTCAGAAGTCTCTTATGGCAAAGCTTATTTAGGAAAGCAAAATGGTAGCTCCTTAGAAGCTATTTCCTCCTCAATTGAAATATATTTTCATCCTTTTCTATTGCACTGTTAATCCCTATAAAAAGTGCCCTAGCCTATGCGTAGTGGTTAGTTGAAATTTCATATGATAAAGTTACCATATTTTTTATATATACTTTATTCTTATTTTGGTGAATCGTCCTTCATAAATTTTTTGGATTATGTATCTCTTAATAAATTAGTTCATATTTTGCATCTACGTATTCCTTTTTTTTTAATTTCACAAATTGATCGTACATTTTTTTCTTTCTCCTCTTTAGTTAATTTCTTAAATCTCTCCTTATTGCTTTACATAATTTATCAAGTCATGCATTTACTAAAAATATTCTTTCTTTTGTTCTTTTTTAGAATTGGATCTTTTACATATTTAAAGTGTCTCTTGAATTATATTGATTAATTCACAACTCACAATTTCCTTTTTTTTATCTTAGAATATTTTTTTAATAGTTTATTATGAGTAAATTTCTCTTCATTGGGGATTATTGTCATTGATATGAGCTTCTTTAGTTTACTAGTACCTTTCTTATAATAAATTTTTTATATAAATTAGATTTTGATTTAATTTTAATTATATTGAGGAATACTTAATCTCTACCTCCATTATCTTTATTAGCAAGATCTATAAAAAAATAGACATGGTTTACAATACTTGCCTAATTATGTTTCTTAAATGTGTGTTTTCCACATACTCATACCATGATAAATAATCAAACCATACGTGTCACACAAAAGAAATAGTTCTTCACTAAAATGAGTTTTAACCCCTTTATCTTATAAAAGCCTTACCCATTAATAAATTTCATTGACTGAGAGATGGCCTAAATGAAAAGTATCATCAACAAATTGGATATGAGATTCAGAGAGACCATTTTTTGCAACCTGAATATATTTGACTTTTCCTTTCATTTTTACCTTTGAGAAAGCTCTTTGTAATGCCTCAAAAAAAAATGAATAGATAAGGAGATAGTGGATCACCTTGGAAAAGTCCACAAGATGACTTAAAGTAAGCAAGAGGAGAACCACTGATCAAAATAGAATATTTCATAATGCTATAACAACATTTAATCCATTCACACTGACTATAACCAAAATCAAACTTCTTGAGAATATCATGTAGAAAAATCTAGGAAATCCTATCATATGCTTTATTCATATCTAATTGCATAAGCATACCTATTATTTTTATGGAATGAAGAGAATGTATGGCTTCCTGTGCAATAATTATACCATTAAAAATTTGTTTACCATGAACAAAAACAACTTTTTCCTCTGAGATAACACAATCTAGAATACCTTTCAACCTATTTAGCATAATTTTTTAAATGATCCTGTAAATAATATTACGAAGTCTTATTGGACTAAATTATTTAAAATATTTTGTCTTGCCTTTCTTGGGAACAAACGTAATAAAAGTGGCATTGACTTTACTCATCATAGCCTTCCTTTTAATGGGATCTTCAACCATAACTAACATATCACTCTTCAATAAATCCTAATTTTTTTGAAAGAAATTTGCAATAAATCCGTTAGGTCTAGGTGCCTTGTTATGGAAAGAGAAAATTGTGTCATGTAGTTCCTGCATAGATATCTTCTTCATCGATATTTCTTTTTGTCCCTACATGATAATTGATGAAATATTTTGCAAAAGCTTATCTTGCCAAGTATCTGACAAAATGTTTTTGAAATTTTAAATTGCTTCCTTTATCTTTTTCTTCCTCAATGTTTCTTCCATTTGAAGTTAAAATATTTTTGATGTGATGAAAAGAAAAAAATATTTTTGTTGTATCATGATTTTTTTTGTATTTATATCTCCTTGAGCCATTTCTCCCTAGATTTTTGGAACCAATATGACTCCTTTTTCAATACATTATGATAATATAAAAGTAATTATTTTTCTTTCAAATAAGAATCCTGATCCATTCCTTTAATTTTTACTATCTCTTGTAAAATTTTGACTTTGGATTCAATTTATTTATTTTTGTAAAGTTATAACCAAAATATTTGGTATTCCAAATCTTCATTTGATCCTTTATATATTTTTTCTTTTAAAAAAACCTATACATATATGATCCTTAAAAAAAAATTCATGCCACTTGTTGTGGAAAATTCAGGCATCCTTAAGATATCTGTCACGCTACCCAAATTTTTAGATTCACAACGAGAAATGCAAGCTCTGGTGGACTTGTCGCTTTGACCTTTAAATATATTTTAATACTAATTCATGAAATATCAGGTCAAGTTTGGACACCCTAACAAGAACTTAATTATCAATGGACATTCTATTATTTTAGCTCAAACAGATTAGATGGGTTTTGTTATGGATTTGAATTATGATCAAACTAATATAACACTTATTAATGAAAAAGAAATGGCAAAGTAGTACTCTAAAAACGTAAACTAGTTTCTGATTCACTAGATCACAGATGTGCAAGTGAAGAGCATACTCCTAGTGTTGCAAGCTTTCTAATTTACCAGATCATATTACATGCAAGTGAAGAGCATAATACTGTCAGCAAAAATATATTAAAAAATAGAAGGAAAAAATAAGGGATTATAAACTTAAATATAAATACAAGTTAGGAAAGGAACAAAAAACATTTGATTGAATTTTTATTCTATCAAAAATAAGTGATACATCTACAAAACTCCAAATGCATTTTGACCTACAGGTCTCATCAGTAGAGTGAGATTCAAAGAGGTACAACCTCTCTTTATAAATACCTAACTCTAGGGGGGAGTTGAAGAGTAATGCATGTGGGATAAAAACACCCAAGCATTATTACAAACCATAGTTTTATAGACCAAGATGATAAAAAGAAGAGAAGTCCTAAGCTCAAGCCTCCAAAAAAACACCCACTCACAAAAGGGAAGAAACACATTAAAAAATGTGAAAATACAATGTGGGAAGAGTCCCTCAAACAATTTTATTTTTGCAAAGATAAGATTGAAGAGGTTTTTGGTTCCTCCAAAAAATGATGCCTTGAGCAATGTGCTTGAGCTCTCTATCTTTTCTCCATTTTTCAAACATTAGGAAAATAATATTTGTGTCGATTCGAAGATCTCTGACAAAATTGCAGTTGTCCAACTTCAAAATAAGAGGAATTATTTTTATTTTGGTTCCATGTTTGTGTGTTGCTCGCTCCAAAAATCTGGCTAAAAGTGAAGGTCTATCATCAAATTTAACTTTCTCAAACAAAGGCAAGAGAAAATTAATTTGATAATCCCCTAGCTTTGAGTCTATTAAAAAATATATTTTTAATAGAAATAAATCCATACCTGAAGCTTTCTCTAACCAGAAAACTGTTAAGTTCACTCTTGATAAAGGTATTTTTTCTAATGAATTGGATGATGGGAGGAAGCAAGGATGTATTGGTAGGCATTAATCGGCTTCTGAAATAATTTGGTACAAAAAATTCCATTTTGAGCAAAATCAAGCCCCTTAAAAAATAAGTATTCAAAAGTGTTACTTCAGAATAAAAAACAAATAAAGTAATTTTAATACTATCATAGAAGGAACCGTAGGTAGCAGGAAAACCATTAAGATCCTCCTTAGGGCCATGCAAAATTCCAATGGCATCGTCAATGTATCTTTTATAAAATAAAGTTTTTCGAAAACAACATTATTAAATACATGTTCCTCTAGATGACAAAGAAATAAACAAGCATAAACCACAACAAAATTACTTCCCATGCTTGTTGCTCTTATTTGCCTATATATTTTCTCTTTGAATTCTAAGTAGTGTTGTGTTAACACTATCTATGTACACCTTACCGCAAAGTTTATCTTGGTCGGATCAAATTCGTTCCTCAAAAATGATGGAGGGTCGCCAATCCTTGAGAGGTGGGGATACTAGGATAGAGGCTTTCAACATAAAAAGAGAAAATAATAATATCCTGAGGAAAAGTATGACCATGAATATCTTTAATTAGAGATATAGAATCCAAAAGATGTTTCTTTTGCTTCAAAAAATTTGGTAAGAGCAGATGATGAAGCCACTTGGAGGCAGGTTCGAGCATGGAACCACAGTAGGAACAAATGGGTTGACTGGAAATCCTGGGCTTGTGGATTTTAGAGAGAAGGTAAAAGACACACTCTGGTAGAATATGGTGTTACCTTGTTAGGACCCTCCTAATATTTCTCGGTTTGATGACCCGTTGTTGGTTGAATTTGCATGTGTTGTTGCCTGATTTTGACTAATGGCATCAAGTTTAACATCCATTGCAAATATTTTCTCAAAGAGTTCTCTTGTGTTACGGGTATTCTCCTCTCTTTCCTATTGAACTTCTTCAGCGAGCCTTTCGTGTTTCTCATGAATGGAATCCAGTGATCGTCATCCTTCAGCCATTGTGGTTGGTGTAGGTAATGATCAATATGACTTGGTACAGGTGAGCAAAATTTTTTTTGTTTAACAACTTTATAAGTTGTTTTAGCAATTTTTTTTTTTTTTCAAAATTTGTCAAAAATTTGGTGGGCAATGCCCTATCAACTTTTTGAATTTTTTGCTCTCTGTTATTTAACAGGTAGCTTGTAGGGGCATTAGGGTCGAGAGCGCGCAGCAGTCGGCAGGGCGACAGGCGGAAGGCAGGCTGACAGGGCAGTAGGCGGGAAGGCAGACTGGCAGGGCGGTAGGCGGGAAAATTTTTTAATGGTGAATTTGCTCCTTGATCTAGCTCTGATCCAGATGGTATGAAACTAAATATTACGAAAGGAGGAATCATTTTTATATTGAATCGCTTTTTGATTGTAAGGTATAAAAACCCATAATAGACTTAATTAATATATTTGTTCGATGATGCCTTATTATCATATTTGGATTGCATTTAAATACCTAGTCTAATAGTTGTAAGAGTTAAGGGTTGTGACCCTAGAATATAATTAATAAATAATATAAGTATTAGGACATGTTAGGAGGGTCCTAACATACCTGGAGCATAAATTTCTTCTAGTTTTTTGAAAGCAGATTCCTATTAAAAGCCTAGTCAAGCAAGTCTTGGAGCTAATAAAAATATCCTACTAGGGGACTATGTTCACTTTAGAATAAATATTTTGATCTGAAAGATAGGAAAAACCTTCTAAAATGTATCGGTCCATGGATAAAATACAAACACCCAAATTTATATCTATGGGTCTAATGACAATGGATTTGTCATTGGCAAGGGAATAAATGGCAAACCAGATGTGAGGTGGAAAGGCACGTTGGTGGGTGGGATTGGTAGCAGATAATTTGTTATTGAGGAATATTTCACCCATGCCAATAATTTCTTCCAAAGGCCTATAAAATTGTGAGGGATTAAAACCTGGGTTGGAAACATGGAAAGGATCAATGGGTTTAAACAGTTTTGGAGGGCCACCTCTTGGTCAAAAGAACCCTTTGAGACGAAGACGTCTACAAAAGGTTGAAAATTTCTATTTTAGAACCTCTTTGGCCATGGTAGGAGGAATAGGAAGGAAATTTAAACCTAGGCTAAGGGCCTCAATTTCATTTTGGGTAAGTTTTTTGGAGGAAAAATTATGGACAACAAGATTTGTGATTTTGCCATCCATAGCCTAGACAGGACTCCTGTAAAAATACTGACAACCAAAATCCTGTGGGATAATAATTGCGGACCAAGATATTATTTTTGTTTTTCATCACCATTTTGGTGATTCCAGAATCCTTGCCCTTGTTACTTCTGAACAAATGGGGCAAAACCCTTTACATTGAAATCCTTCGAATATTCAGGATAAGTCAATATAGGAGCTTGTATGATCGCATCTTTTATGTTTTAAAAATATTTTAGATTATCCTTAGTCCACTTAATATTTCTATCATTTTTTATCATGTCATTGATAGGCTTTGCGATCTGAGCAAAATTTGGAACAAACCTGTAAAAAAAATTAATCTTTCCAAAAAATAACCTGACTCCTTTTAAGTTCTTTGGAGGTGGAATATTAGAAATGACTTTAGTTCTTTGCGGATTTATGTTGATTCCTTCCTTAGATATCACATGTCCTAGTAACTTTCCTTGGGTGGCTCGAGATATGCATTTTTGGAATTAAAGGAAATGCCAACCTATTTTCACCTTTCAAAAACCTGAGATAAATGCTTGAAGTGATCTTCCATATTTTGGAGAATAATGTTATATCATCCAGATATACCACCACTATTTTAAACATCAAGCCTCTAAAAGCAAAATCCATTGCTCTCTAGAAGGTTGATCTGGTATTTTATGAGACCAAATGGCATTTTGAGATATTTGAAAGTTCCCTATGGAGTGGTCAATGTGGTATTATGTCTGTCCTTAGGATTCACTTGAATCTGATTATAGCTTGAATATCCATCCAATAGTGAAATTTTCTTGACCCTACCATTGCTTGTAGTAATTGCTCCATATTCGAGAGTGGATAATTATTCTTTAATGAATTCTTATTCAAATTCATAAAATCTACACACAGTCTAACGTCTCCATTCTTCTTTCTAATAGGTACCAGATTAGCTATCCAAGAAGAGAATTTGACCTTCGTAATAATCTTGGCATCTAATAGCTTATGGACTTCTTTCTGCATCACAAGGTACAAATTTGGATTAAACTTCCTCTATTTCTGCTTGTGAGGCTTTAAGCCTTCTTTCAAGGGAATAATATGAGACATTATTATTGTGTTGAATGTTTTGATATCATGATAGCTCTAGGAAAAAGCATATATATTATTTTTGAGATAGCTTATGTACTAGTTTCTTTCTTTTTCTCCCAAATCCTTGTTGGCTTTGACTATCTTGGGTTCTATTTTTGTTCATATATTGACTTTGTTTGTTTTTTATTCTTCGAAAACATACCTGTGATTCCTATCAAAGTCATCAAACAAACTTTCCAAAGATACTAATTCTTTCGGGATCTTATTGGTCTTTAGATATTTTTCAGCTTTAGCTCATCTTCTTCATCACATATAACATCAAAAAAATGATTTTGCATAGTCATGAAATCCTGGATATCAACATCATCCTAAAAAAACCTGCAAATATACAATTTTATCTGGCACAAATAGATGGTAAACAAAAATGGTAGAAAATTTATCCATATATTTAGTTTCTATCTTAGGGAAATCCACACCGGATGCATTTGCTAATAATATATTTGCCATATGATTCTCATTTCTAGGGATATAAGATATGTTGAAGGCTAGGAATTTATCTATTTCATCCTGAACTGCTTGTTTATATTGATTTAACCGAGGATGTTTTGTTTGATATTTTCCTTGAATTCGTTGTATTATAAGCTTTGCATCTATGTAGATTGTTAAGTAATTTATCCCTGAATTTTTTTCTTTTCTTAGACCTAACAGTAATGCTTCATACTCAACAACATTGTTAGTACATGGGAATTATAATATGTAAGGTATCCCTAGATAGTTCCCTTTTATGTTGGTAAGGTTTACTCCAGCCTCTGCACCAGCTTGAGACTTAGCCCCATCGAAATTCATGGTCCATATTTCTGACGTAAGTCCTCTGGTGGATTCAACATCTATCTTTGTTGCCATTTGTGGATCCATATCTACGACTTCAAGGGTGTTAGCTAAGAACGGGGTATGCCAAACTAAGTACATGTCCATCTCTTTCTCTTCAATAAAATTGATTAAGTTGATTGTGGTATTGTTAGATTTTCTTAATTCTACTAAATGTTTATTGAAAGGTTCTCTTCTTAACATAACTTGTTATTTGGTTGTTAAGGGGATGGTCATGTGTGACCAATCTAGTTGAATGAAACCTCCTAATTGCTCTACTCAATACCTACATAATAGTAAAGAAAAGAACGTGTCTACATCCACAACTTCCATGTCCATGACTATCCCTTTTTTAGGATATTGATCTAAGAAAACAAGTAGACTGATTATAACCCCAACATGGGGTATTTGTCTATTATCCATTATTGATATGGGTGGGGAATATTTGGTACATATGAGACCTAGTTGATCTGCCACTTGTTTTGGTATAATATTATGGGATGCCCCACTATCCAGCATGTAGTTATGGATTACATATTGGTCTCCTAGATCTGATGTATACCTAAGGGATATATAGAAAGGTCTTACTGAAGACAAATTTCTTGGGATAGGCTTTGGATGATTTGCTATTGAAACACTACAAACTGATTTCTTGTTATTTCTATCAAGCCTAAGATTCTATACACTTGATATCTATATTTCGGGATAGTCATTAATTCTCCAAAGGTAATATTAATTTTTTGTTTTTAGTTCTTTTCTAACATCAAATTCAATTTTCTTAATATCTGCATTTTTTCCAAAATCTGGTTGATTCCGAGCATCATATTCTATTTCTTTATCAGGAACCAAAGGTTGATTATCACTAGCTTGTTTTCTTGTTACCTTTTGGTTCTTATTTTCTGTATTGATCTTATTATTAGTTCTATTTGGTATTGTTCTATTTCTCATATTTATTGCATGGACTCTTTCCAGTGTTTCTATTTCTTTTTATGCTAGCGCTAACCTACCTTGCTTCATTCTCTCAAACCTATTATCCTATGGTCTTTTGAGAATTTCTACATTTTTTGAGACTAAGGCTATGGGTTTTCCTTTTGAAGTAGGCAATTTGCTCATGTACTTTTTGAACTAAATCTCCCTAGCTTCATCGTGCTTAGTCCAACATACATTAACTCGTATTTCTTCATCTGAATCCTCTTCTAGATTAATACCAAAATACATGCTGAGGTATATGCCATAGTCTGCTAAGTTATAGGGAGCATCATAGGTAGGATAGTAATAAGTAAAGTTGGATACTAGGTTTGCTAAAGCCAAAGGATTTGGGACTACATCTATATCCTTTTATCCTTCCTTCTTCCTCCAATTGTTGTTGTTTATGTTCCTACCTCCTTCATCAGTGTTGTTTCTGCTCCAATTCTTGTTGAAGTTCCTTTTGAATGGAGATCTATTGTCATTTTGTGACTGAGAAGATTCATGATTTTCTCCTTTTTCTCTCTCAATTCTAGATAGTCTACTATTCATTGTATTGAACGTGTCATTTAAATGACTAGAAATTTTTTCTATGGGATCTGGTTCAGTTTTCTTCAAAAATGAGAAGCCAACTTTTTTGGATTTTTTATCTGTATGGATTTGGTTTTGTTCAGATAAATGAGATTTCATTTTACTACTATATATCATGTCTCTTTTAGTTTCTATAGTTTTTCTATGCATTCATCAATTGTGACTACCCTTTGTTACCTCAACTCATAATTGAACTCTCCAAGGAATGCATTCTTGTAAAAGCAGATAGACTGGTTGTCATTGGCTCTCAAGGTGATGGGAATATTATTTCTTATTTTTAAGAATCATCTATTGAAGTCTTATACGAACTCATTCTCTTTCTTCTTCATGGTTGCTAATTCAGTCAATAATGACTGCTCGTTTTTTCTCTATCCTTATTTCTTCATAAACACTTCCTCTAGATTTAGAAATTAGAGATATGATTTTTTGGGATACAGTTGAACCAATCTCTAGCATCCTTCTCTAAGGTCTGCAAAAATAGTCTAAGGACTATGTCTTCTTCTTCAAATTCTAGGCTAAGGCATACAAAAATCTTTTAATATGCTCGTCTCTAGTGACAACATTGTTACCTTGGAATTTAGGCAATTATCTAGGGGCTTTACTAGGTAGGTCATGAATATCTAGGAATTTAGGTAATTATTTATGTGCTTTACTTATTGGTTCTCTAGGTTCGAAGGTTTTTATTATTCTGGTTATTCTAAGGAGGAGGATTATTTTGGGGAGGAGGATTGACCATGATGATAATAGAGGGGTAGTAACAGCTACGCTTACAGTCAGATTAGCAGTTAGAATACTCTTAACATAACAATTTGAGATGCTAGAATTACTATCTAAAGGAACATTGCTTGTTAATAAATTCTTACTACTATGATATGACTTAGTTCTATAAATCTAGCTTTTAAGAACTAGGTTTTTTTATTTCAAATAAATACCTCTAGGTTCTTGAATTCTTGAAAGAGTTGCTTGCCACTCCTTCTTGTATGTGCCAGATCAGATTCTTGATTCTTCTTTGGGTTCATTTAGTTTAGAGTTACTAGTAGATTTGTGCAAAAGAATCTCACTCTGGCTAAGATTACTCAGCCTTAACTCTCTTTGGATTTCTCATAGACTTTTAGAGATACTGATGAATGATAACAATAGAATACCCATGTTAGAAAATCAACATAGTAATTTTAAAATATCATAATGAGATAAACCCCCCAAAAATGTGGTGATTAAATAACAAAAAGGTTTATCCCTAGTAACGATGCCAGAAATTTGTTGTGGAAAATTCAAGCATCCTTAAGAAATCTGTCATGCTACCCTAATTTTTAGATTCACAACAAGAAATGCAAGCTCTGGTGGACTTTCTACTTTGACCTATAAATATATTTTAATACTAATTCATGAAATGTTACGTCAAGTCTGGACACCGTAACAAGAGCTTGATTATCAATGGATGTTCTATCCTTTTAGCTCAACCAGATCATATGGGTTTTGTTATGGATTTGAATTATGACCAAGTTAATGTATCACTTTTAGCCTTAGTTTCAAGAATGCAGACCGGTGCCTTATCTATTGGGTGACTATAGAAAATCTTAACCAACTATATAGAATAGTGAGAAAAAATAAATAAATAACTAACATACCCATATTCATTTGAATAACGTAATCAACACATGTATTAAATTAGCAAGAGAAAGCATTACTTATGAATTCAAATAATGTAATGCACAAATAAACAAATATACACAGTGATTCAGAATATGCCAAAGAGTAGAAGCCAAAATTTGTATTATGTTCAATACCAAATGATTACAATATTAGAGCCCAACGATGTGCTTAGGTCTCTTAAAGAACACAATAAAATATTTTCCTTGTTTGAATAATGTAATAAGGGAATTATGATCTATTGTCCTAATTATAGTGACATGAAGACTTTGACTCCTTGAAGCAGCTCCTAGAAATGATCTTAGGTAGACTAACTTGACTCTTGGCAATCCTTGCACAAAGGTGAGAAGAATTGAGAAATGGAAAACAAAGACAACAAAAGAAGATACAGTCGTCCCAGGCAAAACACCCAGAATACCTCTTGTAGAATTTTGGTACTCTTATGCTCGATGATTATTTTTGGCTTTGGGGACCCTTTTTATAATTTGAATTATGCAATTATGTTATATATGTGTGACTTAGAGGCATCCACTTGGAGTTCTCTTAGCCCTTCATTTTCTTGAGCGTGTTACAGTAAAAATTTATCTATCATAGGCTATCCAGATTTCTAAGGTGTTGCCATCTGTAAAGAAAGGTTGATGCTTTAGCTTCACTAGTTCTACCTTCCTCAAAATGAACTAATTGTTCATCAAACCTAGTGTTTTTCTCAACTCCTTTGTATTTTTCTATAGTGGGCCCAATGTTGACCTCACTTTTTTTGTATTTTAGTCTTAAGACTTATTACCCAAACTTCATACTATGCATCGATTAATGACAAGGGGATACACATAGTATGGAAATTTATGAGAAAACAAGAGAAGATGCCTAGAAAGATGTAGAATGCGGTATATTTACAAGCGGATTAGAAGAATAAGCGTAAAGATACTAGAGGTGAGGGAGAAGATGAAACTAAAAAGAATAGTTGGAGGTACACATATTAAGGAGACTACAAACAATAGTGTACCTTCATCATTGTATTCTTTCATGGTGCAAAAATATTTCCAAAGAAGAAAGACTACCAAATTTGAGGCAATGGTCTACCTTTGTGATGCTTTTTGCATTTTGATATTGCTAAACAAAATTTTCTTGCACCACTCATGTTCTCCATAACCTCCTAATTGCACACTCGAATTCATTTATGGTGTTAGAATATTATCTTTGTTCTCGGATGGGTGTTCTTCCTTCTTATGGAGCTACGTTGAGGAATGAGATTTCATCAGTTGATGATTGTATAATTATACCTACAGATTTTGAAGATATTTTGCCTGCTTTGAACTAGCATTCTGGCCTCATCCTGCACGATCTATGAGATTTTATTTTTCTTATCAAACGTACCCATGTGATTTGAGACTTTCTCTTTTGTTGTCTATGAAGTCTTATAAGCTCTTAAAATCTAAATTTGTCTTCACCGCACCTAAAATGGCCTTGGATTTGTAGTACTCTTCCCATGCTTAGGACATCAGGTGGTTGAGGTGACCTAGGGGATGCCATGATTTCATTTGCTAGTGTGTTGTGCAGTCTATTGAAGCTGGGATATTCTACTTCTTTGAGATTTGGTTATCTGTTTTGAGCTTCTAAAATTTATCCTCGCAAGCTAGGCTACTACTTGATGGTTGTGTTATGTAAAATCAGTATTGTGATTGGCCTAGAAGACCCATTCTTCATCGTATCGAGTTCTTAGTGGTTCCACGTCTAATAACACTCTCCTAGAGCAACGTTCTTCTGATTTTGTTAGATCTCAAGAAATTTCCACATACCGAGATCGCCATTTGGTATTTTGCTCCTCGATCCCAAAAAAATACTTTTCTAATCACCACATTGAGATCTAATTCATTGGAGATGTCGAACATTGATGCATAAGCACTGTCACTTATAAATTGACGATGAGAGCTTGTTATCGATGATGACAGAAGAGTTAGGTCTTGACTCTCTCTATCACTATTTGGTTGATGTGGTCATCGATTTGTTGGCATCAAGGGCCTTCTACCTGTGATGAGGGTAATCTTAGCTTAACTTATGGATTTTATGCATTAGATGGCCTTAAAGAGGACTAAAAATGATAAAGCGCTCTTATTGCTACTTATCCTCTACCATCATCGATGAATCGATGATAAGGACTTCAGACGAATGATGGAGAGATCTTGGATGCAATAGAGCATCAAGACTTAGGGCTTTATGATTTTAAGTCTTAGATGGAATTTATTGATGCTATCATTGAGAAGCCATTGGGGTCACTCATATATGAGTGATGGAGGGTTTGCATTGGAGACAGGATCACTTTAGCTCTAATTGATATTACAAAATCATGGCGAATAACTAGGTTATATGGAGGCGATGTGGTGACAACTTAGAACTTAGTTGGGATAGATCTCTAGGAAATAATGATGAACTTTATTTCACAAACCTTTGGGACCTTAGGTAATACTTGAGACTTAGGCATAATTATGAAAGGGGGAACTCATGTTTGAATGGGACTTAGACCCTTGAGTCACAATGAGAATCTTATGTGGATGGACTTGAATTAGTCGTTGATCCATTGGTGTGGTCACTAATGCATGGGTGATAGGGATTCCACAATGGTGATTTCAGGAAGACTCACAAGGCCTTGACTAGCACGGGCACTGATTGATTCAAGTGGTTGTTGATGAACTAGCAACGAGGAATTACAATCAATGACAAAGAAAGTGTTTGCCTTTCTTTGTTAGCGTGATCATCAATAGTTTGGATCTATCGCCGATGGATCAATGATAGACGATTTTGATCAGTGATGAAGAAAAAAAGATTGAGAACTTTGATTTTATAGACTTTTGAGGAAAAACTTTAGAACTTAGACCATGGTAAATACCTTGGAAAATGTTGAAGAAATGAATGTGGACAAAAAATGATATGAAACCTAAGGCATACTAATGCGATAGTGCGAAGACTTAATGGAATCTTGCACAAAATATTATATATAGCTTAGTGTGACATGGAAATATTAAAGAGGGGAATTTATTTCCTAAGCTTACGTACGTGGTGTGAATAAAAATGGTGAATCAAATGAAATGGCAATGATGTAATGAATGATATGGAATGAACTTCATGGATGAAAGTAAAAAAATGGAATGGGGAGATGATAGGGGATTATTGATTTTGATAGATTTTCTTTGAAATTACAAGAACAAGAATTGTAACATGAACTTTTTACTGACTTTTAAGATCGAAGTTATCATCATGACTTAGTAGTAAAATACTTTAAGCCTAACAACCCTATAACTTGATTAAAGTGACCAAGACTTCCTAAAATCACCTAGACCCAATTTTTTATATTCTTTGTAAAATTAGGGGTGTAAAATAGGTTGGGATTATGCTACCCAAATCTATCATAATATAACCATCTAGAATAAATTGGGGTCTTAGAGTCAAATATACTAGAAGCTAAATGGATTTGGATGATTATTATTGGGTAAATCATTAGTCAAAATAATGGGTTTGTGATGTGATCCTGCTTGAAATAAAATATCTAAAGAGATTTATATAATTTATCTGCAACCATTTGTTGGATAACAAAATTCTACCAATATTTCTACTATACAAGTTTTTCCAATGTGTCCATTATCCCATGTATATTGAAAACTTGAAGGAATAACATCCTGAAGACCATTTTAATTGGCAAATAAAGAAAAATATTGCAATGATTTAAACCATCCTAGATTACCACCCTTATTTTCCAAAGGAGATACAATGGTATTGAAATCACCCCCAATAATCCATAGAACACAATGAATCATCAATGTGCTTGACAATAATATGTTAAGGTCCTTCCAACATCTTGCATGAGGGGTAACTATAGTTGAAGGATATAATTTACAATCCCCACTTTGATGTTTTTGTCTTTCCTAAAAAATAGCACAACAACCCAATTATTTTTTACTTCTAAAATTTTTCCATCCCATTTGTGTTTGTTCCATATTGTTGCAATACCACATAAAACTCTTGTAGAAGAAACTACTAAAAAATCACCCATATTCCAAATCTTTTTAAAATCATCCTTACATTCTTCACTACTTAATTGTATTTCTTGTATTAAAATAAACTTACGACCATAACAACCTATTAATTTCTTAATAACTCTTTTTTAGGGGTCTTATTCATATCCAAATATTCTATGATATCATTTTCATCATCATCATTTTTTATTTTTTATTAGTTGGCTTAGCCCACTTCACGTTAACACCTATGTTATTTTTATGTCGATTCTCAAATCAATATCCCTTTGAGTTTATTTTTCTCTTTTTTTATGCTTTTATGGCCTTCCTCTCCTTTTTTCTAGTCCCACCAACACTCTCATCTTCATTGATCTTTTCTATTTTTCCATATTGTTTCATAATGATACTTGTCATCTTCCTAAAAAAATTGAAATGCAAGGAATAACCTTATAAACACTTTCTTCTTTATGTTGCCCTAATAAACCCTAAAGTGCATATATGATCCTCCATAGTCATTAATATCTTATGCAGCCTTGAAAAGGCTAAATTTTCTTGGATATCTTACATATTTTTTTCATTATTGTGCTACTCTTGAAACTCTAAAGTGAAATAAATACACTCTACACTACTCTTATTTTTTATGTGAGAATATTTTACGCTACTTAAGGAAAACGAATATGATTTACTCGTATTAACCTTTACCTTATTCATCTCATGTGCTTTAAAATTCATCTCCCCATATTCCTTTGCTTTTAAATCTACTTCCTATCTTTCTTCATATCTTTAACTCCTGTATTTGAATTTGTGCTTTGTACTTCATCATCCCTTCTATCATTTTTTCTTCTAATGGTTGATTCAAGTCAACTATAATGACCTTTTCCATTTGATAATGTAGAGGATATTTTCTTACCACTTTCTTAGGAGTGGAAAATCCTTGATTTGACCTAGTTTCTCCTATGATATGATCTTCTTGTTTCATATTAAAGTTTACCTCATTCCCAAAATTATCAAACTCTTTCTCAATCATTTTCATTTTGTGATCTCTTGCTATGCATCTGGTTTCATGACATTTGCGATATCAAAATGTAATGTTTTCATAATCCACTTTTTGATCATATTCATTTGTTTCAGATTTAATTCTAATGGACTACAATAAATGTTATGAAGCATCCATGGCAACACATGTTTGAGTGTATAAAACATGCCTTATATTTAGAGTAGTTTGTCCATCCTGGATGAAATCATCTAGAGTATTGTCAATATTCTTTATAACCTCCTTATTGATGAGTTTAGAAGGAAGTCCAAAAAGCCTAATACACAAAAAAATCCTTTTAATAGTCTCTATCTCTACAAAAATATTCTCACTCTATGGTCTTAAATATAACTCATCTTTGCCCCTAAACCAAGTGCATCCATCCATTATTTTTGAACTGGAGAAGATGAAGAAAAAAAAATTCGAAGAAAAGTCATGGAGTAATTTAAATTCAATCCCCACATCCACTTGATCCAATTTTGAATCTCAAAAAACCTCTCCAATATGCATGAAACTTACATATTAATCCTTTTATTTAAAAACCATTATATCATGCTTGATCATCTCATCCTTGATAATTACTTTTGGTGTAGTATCTTCAACTTGGATAGGGTTTGCCATAAATTCACTCTTTCTCTTTTTGCTAACTAAGGTATCCATACTTTCAATTAGGAAATTTTTAAGGACTTTTAAAAATAACTTCCTTGCCATGTTACCTAGTTTTTTCACATGAATCCTTTAGTTTTTGAGTTTTTTGTAAGATCTAGAACAAGAAGTGGCATTGGCTTTCTAATCACACTTTGCTTCCTACTTCCTGCTCATGCTTCCTACTTACTCCTGGATCACACTTGCTTCTGCTTGCACTCACTCTTGGCTTGCATACTAGGATATTATTGTTAGTTACTTGTGCCTTATTTAGTTGCTCATGTATAATTTTAATATATTTGAGTTATTCTTGTACATTTTTTAGACTCTAATTTTGCTCAGTATTGTCTAGATTCACTATTCCTTGATATTGATTTGTATCACATAAATCAACTTCTTAATTACATCCTTTGATGTTGCTTTTGTTTGAGATTGGGAATTTTTCACTGGTTGTATTACCTATGGATACATATAAGTGTTTATTTTGAGTGCATCCATTTTTTTCTATGATCAGGGTTTGTGTATGGTACCAAGGATAAACTAATATAGTATGACCTATTAAATTTAACATTATGAATACACCATCCCCGTGCATCTTCTTGGCCATTGCTATATATGTTCACTATGGTTTTGATTATTATAAGTTGTTTCTTTTTTAAAATTAAAAGTTTATTTTTAGTATGTCCTTTTTGGGAGATTAATTTATCATTGTTTTAAAATATTTAAAAAACAAGTAATATATTTTTAACAACAACAAAATAATAATAACAATACAAATATCATTACAAACATAATAATAGTGATGGCACATTTTAGCATTGAGATTCAAGTTTCATATTTGTAAGCTTTGTGTACTAGGGATATTGTGATATATGTTTCCTTTCATTGTACCTTTAGAGCCATGCTTACCTTTTTTGATATTTGTTTTGTTTGCATATTTTGTTGTCCATGGGATTGAAACAAACCCCACCCGTATTACATCATGACCACATAGTGGGAATACAACAAGCTTGACAATTATGCATTGTATCACTTGACAATATTTGAATCCTTGTCTCCTCCTTGAAAATTGAGGAATCTAAAAAGTTGAGATAATGTCATTTGATTTTGTTGTACAACCTGAAGAACACAAGCTTATACTGAGAGGGGGGGTGAACAGTATAGCGCCCACTTTTTACTTTCTTTTCAAACCAATATCAATTAATGTCCTTAATTGTAATATCCAAATATAGCAATGTGCATTAATAACATAGATAGAAATAGTAAGCAAGAGCACAAATCACCACACACAATTGAGACACAAGATTTAACGTGGTTCCCCCAATGTGGGGTACTCCACAAGATAATATCCTTAAAATATTTCATAAAGAAATTGGGATCCTTATCCCAATACAAATGATTACTTTGATCTGCTCAAAGCTAGACTATCCACTAATCTGCTCAACAAAGTAATTCACTGATCTACTCAGCTAGGCAATCCACTGATTTGCTCAGGTAGGTAATCCATTGATCTGCTCAGGTGGGCAATCCTGATCTACTCAGCTAGGCAATCCACTGATCTACTCAACAAGGCAATTCACTAATCTTCTTAGCTAGGCAATCCACTGATATGCTTTAGCAAGCTCACCAAGAACTTACTCAAAATATTGCTCTAGCATGCTCACCAATAACTTGCTCAAATATGCTCTAGCAAGCTTACCAAGAACTTGCTCAAATCTACCCCAATAAGCTCACCAAAAACTTGCTCAAATATACTCCAACAAGCTCACCAAGAACTTGCTCAAAATCTGCTCTAACAAGCTCACCAAGAACTTGCTCAAAATCTGCTCTAACAAGCTCACCAAGAACCTACTCAAATCTACTTAGCAAGCTCACCAATAACTTGCTCAAATCTGCTCCAGCAAGCTCACCAAGAACTTGCTCAAATCTGCTCCAACAAGCTCACCAAGAACTTGCTCAAAATTTGCTTCAAAAATCTCACCAAGAACTTACTCAAAATCTTCTTTAGCAAGCTTAAAGCTAGGCTATCCACTAATGAACTCAACAAGGCAATTCACTGATCTGCTCAGGTAGGCAATCCACTAATCTAACTCAACAAGGCAATTCACTGATCTACTCAGCTAGGCAATCCATTGATCTTCTCAGGTAGGCAATCCTGATATGCTCAAGTAGGCAATCCATTAATCTACTTTAGCAAGCTCATCAAGAACTTACTCAAAATCTTGCTCTAGCAAGCTCACCAAGAACTTACTCAAACCTGCTCTAGAAATATCACCAAGAACTAGCTCAAATATGCTCCAGCAAGCTCACCAAGAACTTTCTCAAATCTGCTCCAACAAACTCACCAAGAACTTGCTCAAAATTTGCTCTAGCAAGCTCACCAAGAACATGCTCAAATTTGCTCAACAAGCTCACCAAGAACTTTCTCAAAATCTGCTCTAGCAAGCTCACCAAGAACTTGCTCAAATTTGCTCTAGTAAGCTCACCAATAACTTGCTCAAATATGCTCCAGCAAGCTCACCAAGAACTTGCTCAAATTTGCTCCAACAAGCTCACCAAGAACTTGCTCAAAATCTTCTCTAGCAAGCTCACCAAGAACTTGCTCAAAATTTGCTTCAGCAAGCTCACCAAGAACTTACTCAAAATCTACTTTAGCAAGCTCACCAAGAACTTGCTCAAAATATGCTTCAACAAGCTCACCAAGAACTTGCTCAAAATATGCTCTAGCAAGCTCACCAAGAACCTGCTCAAATCTGCTCAGCAAGCTCACCAAGAACTTGCTCAAAATATGTCCACAAATCTATCAAAAATCCTTCTCAAAGGATCAATCAATCATGCATAAAAGCTGCCACAAATATGTCCAAAAATCTATCCAAAAGCCTTCTCAAAGGCTCAATCAATCATGCAGAAAAGCTGCCATAAATATTTCCAAAAATCTATCCCAAAATCCTTCTCAAAGGCTCAATCAATCATGCACAAAAGCTACCACAAATCTGTCCAGAAATATATCCCAAAGGCCTTCTCAAAGGCTCAATCAATCATGCTCAAGTATCACTCAAATCTCATCCACAAATCTATGAAGGCAAGGCTCAATGATGAACTCAACAATGAATGGCAATGCACTCTACAATGGATGACAATAATGATCCATAATGATCTCAAATCAAATCAGAATATAGAATAGTTTGTTTCATGGAACTTGAACAACCACTTCACTCATTCACTTGACTAGGCTCAAACAACTCTACTCAACCAATCACAACAAGGAACAACTCTTTCTCACAATCCCTAGTCCAAGCATGTATCAACCAACTCAAAATGTTTCCAACAATGCTTAACCACAAATCTCACATAACAATGAAACTCAAGTTCAAGTTCTTTGTACAATCAATGGGCTTCAACAACAATGCTTATAAAACATTCTTCACATAACAATGATACTCATGTTCTTCTCAAACCCTATCTCAGGTTTTTCACATAATTAATGGCTTCAATAACAATGCTTATAAAACAAGGTTTAAACACAACTCTCAAACAAGAAAACCTTTAAGCATTCAATCAACCACTTTCGAAAAGGAAACCACAATCAATCCTTTTCTCTCCAATGATATTTCAGAAATCAACCACCATAAACAAAGTCAATGGAGAATATTGCTCATACATTTTGATGCCTTATTAGTTGTCCACTAAATCTGCCACACTCAACAAACTTTATTTTTCAAATTTCAATAAGGGTTAGGGATTATAATTAATAACACAACAATAATATCCAAATAACACCTTATTACTCCTACTCAATAAAATACATCATGTCCCCTCATGAAAGAATTAATCTTCTTTGAAAAAAAAAAAGCAACCTTCACTTTTGAACCTCTTTACAAAATTAGAAATATCTCTTTACACACACCTTATTTCTTCCTCTAAGCAATTTAATCAAATAGCCCTCGAAATAAGCTTTCCAACGATATATAATATGATATACTTCCAAAAATAAAATCACCAGAAATATCTCTTTTTCTTAAGGTGCATCATAACCCTTAGGGCAACTTTAGAAAAATTAAATATTTAAAAAAAAAATCTTGCCTCTGTCCCTAACAGGATTTGATCCCTTAATGCCTCCTCACTCAGTGCCTTAACATGGCCAAGCCGTTGTTGGCCCACATGCCCTCACGTGTTCGCATGAACCAAAACAAATACCTCAATATTCTACGCCCTTCGAAAACTCAAAAATGCTTCAAGCGTTTCAACACAGCAAGCATCCCCGACAAGACTTGATCGCAAGACCTCCTGCTTCTTACATAGCGCACGAACCACTAGGACAAAGGTGCCTATGCATTTGGTTATTCTTCGCGAATGATTCTTCAATGGACCCGAATTTCGTAAACCCTTCACACGCCTCTTTACACACGCTTCAACACACAGGCTCTTCTCGCATTACATTATCAATTCGAATGCATTCAAAAATCGAGGACAAGGATTTATCAAAGCTTTTGGTGGCATATATATATATATATATGCCTTTCCTCCTTTCTTTAGATGTCGGTGCTATTATTTTATTTTTAATTTTAAAATTTAAACTAAATATTTAAAATTAAATATCTCCATCACTACCCAGGTGTTGCAGGTGAGTTGGAGAGGAGAGGGCAATCCTCCAAGGGAGGTCCTAGGTTCAAATCTCCACCCTAACAAAAATCTGAATTGGGTATCTAAAATCCAATTGATAATGTTAGTGTGGGTAGGGTCAGGTGCGACCCCTGGGTGACTTTGACGGTGTAGAACCCCCTGTTCATGGTCTCTCAGACCAAGGCGGCTCTGCAAGGGGTTTTTCGCTTTAAATATATATATATATATATATATATATATATATATATATATATATATATATATATGTCTCCATCACCGGGGCACCTTTTTCGATGAAACAAAAATCCAACCTGGGTTTTAAGAAAAACCCATTTCAAAATCTACCATTCATGGTTTTAAATGAAACCTTTTATTTTGCCTGCCTTGGTTTTCACAAAAAACCTGTATATATCAATGCTCTCCAAAATATCATAAATGATTATTTAGGAAGTGTTGTTACCACCAAAACTCAAATGTGATCCATATTGCATCAATGATCCATGTGACATCAATGACAACATAAAATAACTCAAATTTTCAACACAACCTATTATTCTTGCCTCTCTTTATTATTTCTTGTAGCTCTTTTACTTGTTCATTTGATATTTTATTAAACTATTCAATCTTTTGATTTTCCTCCATAATTTTTTTAAGTTTATGGTATTTTTCATGTTCCTTACTTCCGTACACTTAGTCTTTATTTGATACTCTTTAACTCTTGTACACATACGTTTAATGAGTAGGTAAGAGAGGTTGATGTGGGGCTAAAACACTCTTTGTGATCATCATAATATTTTGTAGAGACCATTATAAGATATAAATTTTTATGTCTTACTATAAACACCACTCCTCGTGTTCCCCCTCTAACAATGTTGTGTGGCTTGATAAGTTGATCAAGTCTGATTTTGATACATCTGAGTTAAGTTTCATTTCTAAACTTTAGTTTTGCTCAAGACTATTTGGTCTCACTATTCCTTGATATTACTTTGCATTAAACTAGTCTATTCAGTTACATTATTTAATGTTAATTTTGCTTGAGATAAGACATTCATCCCTATGGACATATATAAGTATGTATTTTGAATCCATTCATTGTCTTTATATGATAGGAATTTATGTATTTAACCAAGGATTGCTCAATAAAATATGACCCCTTTACATTTTCCATTATGAACATACCATCCCATGTACCATGCTAACCATTTCTATATATGTTTAACTATGGTTTTGTTTTTATAACAAAAGTCATCTCTTTGTTTTAAATTTTTGTTTGGTTTTTTATAGTATATATATATTTTTTGGGGGATTTATTTCTCATAATTTTAAAGTATATGAAAAACAAATAACATATATTTAACAACACAAATTTAAAAATTTATAGTAATAAATTTTGTATTAAAATATCAAATGGTAGTACTTCAAGTGATTATATTCCTCAACTTTCAAGGAGATCTAGGTTCAAATCTTGCCAAGCAACATGCATATTTGTAAAGTTGTTGTAGTATTGATATGTGGTCATGATGTAATATGGTGAGACAAATTTCAATCCCATATAACTAATTAAAAATAATATTATTAAAATAATCAAATGAAACTAGTTCAATTGGTTATATTCATTGAATTTCAAAGGAGGAGACCTAGGTTCAGATCTTATCAAGTGATACATCCATAATCGCCAAGTTGTTTTAGTCCCACTACGTGGTCATGATGTAGTAGGGATGGGATATGTTTCAATCTCATATAACCAATTTAAATAAATGTATATATTAAAATACTAATAATATTTTTGGTATACTTTTGTTGTTGAGTGCAAGCACGAGCCAGGAGTATGTGTAGCAGTGAGTGTCAGCACGAGCATCAGGAGTAAGTGCAGCAGCAAGTGTGAGTGCGATCTGAGAGTGAGTGCAACAACAAGTACGAGCATGAGCCAAGAGTAAGTGCAACAACGAGTGTGATATCAAGCTAGGAGTAAGTGCAACAACAAGTGCGATCGCGAGTTAGAAGTAAGTGCAATAGCGAGTAAAAGCATTAGTTGGGAGTGAGTGCAATCGGAAGCAAGTGTGAGTAAGCACAACCGAAAGCAAGTGTGACTGAGTGCATCTAAAAGTAAGTACGAACATGAGCTATAGCAAGTGTAGCAGTGGTTGTGAGCGTGAGTTAGGAGTGAGTGTGCAAGCCGACAACAAATGAGATCAGAGAGGGAGTGTGAACCAAGAGGGAGTGCAAGACAATATTTAGTCATGGTAGAAGAGCGACAAGTTCATCCAGAGTGCATCAATGCTTCAAACCCTTACCATGAATGTGTGGAACATTATTTCTAAAAAAGTATTGAAGCCAAAGAACGTCGATAAAAATAAGAGACAAGGGCAATTGTGAGCCAAGAGAGAGTGCAAGTTGAGAGTGAGTGCGAGGCAAGAGACAGTGCAAGTCAAAAGAAAGTGTGAGCCAAAATGAAGTGTAAACTAAGAGGGAGTGCAAGCCAAGATTTAATCATGGCAAAAGAGTGATAGGTTCATCGGAGTGTATTAATGCTTCAAACCCTTACCATGAATGTGTGGAACATTATTTCCAAAAAATTGTTGAAGCGAAGAAACACTAAGAAAAAGAAGAGACACGAGCAATTGTGAACCAGGAGGGACTACAAGTCAGTAGCAAGTGTGAGGCAAGAGAGAGTGCAAGCCAGGAGCATTAGTGAGTGCAAGCAAAGAGAGAGTGTGAACCAAGAGGGAGTGCAATCCAAGAGTGAGCCCCATTAGCTATTATGAAAGAAAAGTTATTTTTGAAAGCCCTAATGGGAAGTCGAGATGCCCTAGTTGGAAGTATGGAGGCCCAAGTTGTAGATAAGCAAAAGAGAGAATACATAGCAAGTTCGATCCATGTAGTTGATGTTACACCAAAAGTAAGTATTAAGGATGAGATGATTGAGCATGATATAATGGTTCTTAAAAGTAGAGGGTTATATATTATGGCCAAGGATTTTGGAGATTCAAAATTTGATCAAGTGGAAGTAGGGATTGAATTCAAATTATTCCGTGACTTTTCTTCCTAAAGTTTTTTTCCTCATCATTTTTTCTAGTCCAGAAATTAGGGATAAAACAATGGTTGGTGGTCCATGGTTTAGGGGAAGAGATGCACTTTATTTGATATTATGGAATAATTTTTTTTTGTTGAGACAAAAACTTATAAGAAACTTCCAATGTGGGTTAGGCTTTTTGGACTTCCATATCAACTTATAAATAAGGAAGTTTTAAAGAATATTGGAAATTCCCTAGGGAAATTCATCAGGGAAGGACCAACAACTAAGGAGTGAAAGCATGTTATATACTCGAATATGTGTTGCTATGGATATTTTAAATCCTTTGCCATAATCTATTAAGATTAAATCTGAATCAAGAGAATGGGATCAACAAGTAGATTATGAAAATATTGTATTTCATTGCCACAATTATTTTGAGATTGGACATATGGCAAGAGTTTGCAAAGTAAAAACTATGAAGAAAAAGGAAAAAAACCTAACCATGAGATAAACTTCAAGACGAAATAAGGAAATTATACAAAATAGAAGCTAGATCATATCAAGGATATTCCACTCCAAAAGAAGAGGTACTACAATATCATTTGGCAAGTTCAGAAGGAATTAAAGATACAAAAGAAGATGTGGAGATAAAACCCAAAACAAATATAGCAAGAGGTTTAGTTTATTCCAAGTAAATCATCTTCATTTTTCTTAAGTGGTATAGAATCCTCTTTAGGTAATAAAAGTGAAAGTGGTGAAGATGTTATACCTTGCACTTTAAGGTTTCAAGAGTAGAATAATATAGAAATGAGGTTGGAGGAAACCAAGCTTATGTTAACAATGAATTCTATGTCTGAATTATTTGATGAAACAAGAATAAAGAAGCTACGAGAATTTATCAGCTAAATCAATAGTAAAAAATCAATTCTTTAGAAAGAGAGAGTAATGATGATTTTGTTATTTTACATAAACTTGGTTTCTTTTTAAAAACAAATAAAATACATATTATCTTTTGATAATTAGATTGTTTTGACCTCGTGAATGCTAAAATCTTTCTTCTTCTTCTTTGTTTTTTTCAAGATCTTTGAAATATTTGAGTAATAAAATCCACCAAACTTCTATTATGATAAGACCCACAAGCCCCTATATATTATCTTTCTTAATCCTTTCGTGGGATTTCAAATAAAATTTTATGAAAAAAAGTGAAAAATAGTGATTTTCTTACCACAAAGGCTATATTACACTATATTTACCTTAAAAGTATATATATATATATATACAAATACCAAATGAAGAAGAAAGATGTGTATTAACCGGTGAGAGCTAATCATATGTCACTATTCTCATAAAGGATGTTATTTTCTCAATATATATACTTATCCAACCAAACTCTATCTACATAAGTACGATATACAACTCTATTCCCATTGGATTTGAAGTTCAAGTCTTACCATTAGGCTCACTTAATTTGTATAATTGCACTCCTTAACAATTTAAATAAATAACTACTTATCTTAAAATATAAATATATTTAATATAGTTAACCTAATAAATTAATATTAGTTTGCTAATCATATGGCACTATTCTCATAAAAGATATTATTTTCTCAATATATATACTTATCCAACCAAACTCTATCTACATAAGTACAGTATACAACTCTATTCCCATTGGATTTGAAGTTCAAGTCTTACCATTAGGCTCACTTAATTTGTATTATTACACTCCTTAACAATTTAAATGAATAACTACTTATCTTAAAATATAAAGATATTTGAGATAGTTAAGCTAATAAATTAATATTGAGTTTTATGTTTGAAATAAAGAAATTAGCAAACTTTATCAATAAAATTAATAATAAAAAATATAATTTCTTAAGATTAAAAAATAACTCAACTTTAATTTTAAATTTTTATGAAATAAAATATATTATTAAATATTATTTTATTAATATAATGGTTTTTCATAAAAAATATATATATATTATGATAATAAATTTTTGTTGTGCCATGCATTGTTTGTCCTCATGCCTTTTATTCGATTGTATTCCGACTTAAAGTAAAGGACCCAACATTAGTACAAGAGCAAGAACAATACTTGTAATAGTAATTGATGCATTTAAGATGAACCAAAAATATTGTATCACATATAAAGCATTTTAAAAGAGTTAAAAATTTATAATACGAATACATGACAACATATCATTATAATATTTATTTAAAATTATTTAGCTTAATAAGTATAAAATATATTAAAATTGAAAAAGAGTTTTTAAATATAATTATTATTTTAAAAAAAAGCAATATAAAATATATTTAACATAATATTTTTTCTTGAGTATCCATGGAAGGAGTTCGACTGCGGCTATAGTCCTCGCGAAAGGGATGCAAACCCTAGGTGTAATGAAGCAATGGAACAAAACGATAAAATTGGCTACAATCTTCGCAAAAGGGATGCAAATCCTAGGTGCAATCAAGTGTTGAAAGAAGAGGGTTGTTTGCAAACCATCTCTTTAGTCTCTAAGAGAGCCTCTTTGATCAGAAGTAATATTGCAAGGATCTTTGGGTTTGCAAAATTTGGGTTGGATTTGATTGAACATGAAGCCCGAATAATTATCTACAAACTCAAGGGAAAAAAACCAAACTTGGAGGAGCTCAAAGGATACCTCAAATATTGGTGGACCAATACAAAATTCCAAGTAACTCTCCTACCAAAAAAAATATTTTTTGTTTCCTTTTCTAATTTGGCTAATAGATATAGTGTAATGGATTATAGATATAATTGGCTTTTTCGGACAAAGGGTGTCTATATAAGATCTTGGACTCCTAGTTTCAACCCTTTTACAAAAGAAGTTAATGGCTTCCTAGTCTAGGTGAATCTTTATGATCTTTTGTGGAGTTTTGGGGAGAGAAGATATTCACCAAAATTGGTAATGTCATTGGTGCATTGGATGCCCACACAGAGGAAAAATTGTCTAGTAAATTAATATGAGTAGAGCAAGATTGGTTGTTTAGATGAATGTTTTAGTTCCTAGGCCTCAATCCATTACTATCTCCTCAAGCAAATGGGAATGGATCCAAAATATTGAATATGAAAACTTCTCCCTAAGATGTTATGGTTATCAGCAATATGGCCACCTAAATAAGAGATGCTCGGTCATCCAATCATGCTCTGATTCCTCCTTGTTCGAGGAGAAGGCCCTGCATGCAAATGATCCGAGAAGGCCCTGCATGCAAATGATTTAAAACCTTCAAATGTCCTAGTTCAAAAGAAGCTCATCCTCCAAATGCACCAATTTTTCAACGAGAATCATCTGAACAACAAAAGACTCAATGCCAAAAGGAGATTTTGTGTCACAACCCAGGTCTCCTCACCTAGTTGTAAAATTCATAACATAAAATTTTGATGAGAGCTTCCTTCTTTTTTTTTTTCCCCTTTGCACTTCAAGTTTTCCTACCACTACAGTTGGTGACTTAAGTGCTCGGGATCGGCCAACTTCCCACAATAGGTTGCCATTTTGAAATCTTAATCTCCTTCACTCGAGTATTCTTATATTTAGGTAAGGGTTTGATCTTCTAGGGCCCATAACACCTGGAGGAGTGGATGCAATAATTCCCTTATTCCAAAGCTTGGGAATTTGCAATTCCCATTTATTATTTTTGATAAAGCACTTTGAAACTAGTGTTACTATACCTGTGACTAGTCATTAACCTTCCACTAAGGTGTAACTAGGGTTCCCATCGCATGGTTATGGACCAGATTGCTTAGTTCTGGCTCTGGTTGATGGTAATGCTAACCATACCATATACCACTAGACCTTCCAACCTCATAACCAGCCCTCTGGCTATGAGTTCTATTGGAAATTTTGCAAGCAGGTAGGTTCATGAGTATCCTCATGTACAACACATGTGTTATCCATAGACGATGTCCCATACCATCATCTCCTACCCACAATAATGCAAAACCTCTATTCATATGTTTGGTTGGATATACAAGATCCACGGTAGTCACCACTACTAGCTTCCAGAGTTGGGTTAGTGCTATCGTCCTCGATAAGCACTGGCTCTCGAATAAGTATAACTTCACAACATTCTTTTCAGTTTTAACCCATACCCTTTTTGTGAGAGTTTCTCAAGGTTTTTGGTTATGCTTATAAGTCTAGTTTTTCTTTTAGTTTATATGTCATGGTTTAACAGGAAAATAACACCAGCATAGTATAATTTTCCTTCAACTAAACAGTAAATCCACTGGCTATAGAATTTACTCAAAGTAATTTTATTCACTACCAAATAGAAGCTTCATTGACTATCGAAATAGCTTTCACATATCACAAGTAATAAAACTGCTAGAATCATATAACATTCTCATAATTAGATTAGTCTTCTTTTTCCTTTAAAAATAACAACATAACCTAAGTTCCATCATTCACCATTTATATACTCCAAGAAATCCATATGTGATAATTTGTAAATAAAGAAAGAAGTTTTTAACATTAAAAAGCATAGTGCCATCGTGTTTCACATAATCATATATAACTCGTTCATCATCAGATTAACAAACTCCTTATATATGAGAAGCTAAACTTAAATTACCGATTTAAAAAAATATATATCTCTTTATTATGTGAAACATATTCCCTCTACTTGGATTATTTTAAAATACTTCTAAATAACTTTCTACATAAGAAAAAAAATTAATATTTCAACACTTAATATATATTATATAAAATCCACATTTCTAAGCTACTTTTAAGCCTACGAATTCAGGTGTCAACAATCAAAACTCACTATAGCCTTTCCTTTAAAAATCGTTCCTATTCAATGTAGAGAAAGAATTTTTGAAAAGGCAATATAATAATGATTTAAAACTTACGATGACTATTATTTTCCTTTTAGGCTTAATAAAATTAAGGCATTGCAAACTCACGTCACTACAACAAGTCATTCAAATATTTAATTACCTAATAATATGCTGAAGAAAACTTATGTGAATAAATCCTAAAATAAACATAATACTTTAATAGTATAATGATTTCCTTTATTAAGAGCTACCATTGGAATTTAATAACTTTAGAATGAATACGTCAAGAGTTGGCCCAGAACGATTCCAAATAAATCCACACCAAAAAAATATTGACAACCAACATCCTATAGCTATTTTCTTTTCATTTTTAAACCAAAATCTATTGAAACCAAAAAAGGTTTATTCGGCAGGCTTCCATTCATAAAAAAAATAATATAAACTCATACATCACTAGCCTACTTCTCCAACCTGGATTTGTCTAAATTCAATGCTTACCAAAGTAAATTTCAGGCGAGGACTGTATACATAGAAGGAAAATTTCATATTCCCAAATAAATCTAAAAATTATGTCATAGTACAAGGCAACATATATTTATATTCAGATAAATAATAAAGCATTCATAAATTCAAACTTTCCTCTTTAATAGTACACATATTATGGTTTGGAAAAAATGTATACGAACAAATATATTTTCTCAATACATTTTGAACATGTCACAATGTTGATTCAAGGTTTCCTGAAATCTCTGGTATGTCTCAACAAAAGTCGATGCGCTCCACAAAACACAGTCCAACAGCGCATAAGGAATCCATTCTCTTCCACGGATGCACCCAGCATAGACAAAGACGAGGGTAAGAAGGAAATGTAGGTGGGTAGGGTCATCCTGGCCCATAATGCACATCTATACGATCCAAGCAAACATGCAAAGAATACAAACATACAATGCTTTTCCAATTTCAGCAAAATTCGCTATTAAGGCAGCATTCCATGAAAACGCACTCCTCAACACAATTTTCCTCTTCTCAAGGTTAATTATATTTTTTTTTATACACAGAGACAGCTTGCGTTTGAACTCACACAACATTCCCCATTATATATATGTATATATTTATTTTAAAGTTAAGGCAGCAACTAAATTTCGTCTATGATATATATGCAGAATTTTGCCTTATAAATTATTTATATCAACAGCTGCATTCAAGCTTTAAATTTTTACACAAAATACACAAGCACTTCTTAAAAGTGATTATATCCACAACATAAACCATTAACACATTCAGCATACAATTTCTTCCTTAATAGTGCAATAATTCTGACCTGATATCTCGATGTGGACAATTTCCTAATGCAAGATTAACGCCCTCCACGACGTTGACAAGGGCTTCGTAGTATTCCAATGTAACATCAGCAAACAACGACTTACAGACACTCTCCAAAGACTACCACGCAAACTGCCTTTTGACATTCCTTCCTTTCATTTTATAAGGAAGTTTGTGAATTTTGAGGTTGACACCTTTCGATTACATTGCCAGATCATAGTCTTTAAACATAGCCATGTGGATTACGCTTCATATGAGTGGAGAGGAAATAAATTTACTTTATTATATATTATTTTTTATTTTTATATTTTCACCTTGATTAGTCTTTTAACAATCCTCCTAATCATATGTCGCTCGTGTGTATATATATATATTAGGACTTTGCTTTTTACTACATACACATTTAAAACTTCATAAAAAGTTCCTTTCCTTAGGAAGGAAGGAGCAATAATTATAATATATATATATATATTTATTTATTTATTTATATATGTATTATCTAAATATATAATTGCTATAATATTTGTATTATTATTATTGTTTATTTTTTATTATTTTTAATATATTTGAATATATATATTTATACACATTTTTTATTTTATTATTATTTTTTTAATTATTTATCATCATATATATTTTTGAACATTGATAAATCAAACTAAAGGCAACGAGCAAGCAATGCAGTAGCAAACATATATGGAGATGCAACTATGCATATGCACTAAATGTAACAACAATCAAAATGATATCAACAAGCAAACTTCTACGGTGGGCTTCCATTTACCCATGGGCCAAGGTGCACGAGGCATGATATCATATCCCCTTACCTGATGTTTCTAACGTCTGTCTCTTTTAGGGGTGGTTATTCTTGCCTACTTCCACACGTATTCCTACACTTGCATCACAAAAACTTAACGTAAAATCACATTCTTCCAAATAAAAATGATCACAAATGGTGGGGATGTCACATACTCCCCCACTAAGAATTAACATAGTCCCTGTGTTAGTTAAGGAATACATATATAGATTTTCATAACATCAAATCATATACATGTAATCAAAAGAAATTACATGCTAGCCACATTTGTATTACCAAGTCTCATCATGTTAAAACATAAAAATTTACATCAAATACATATAGTAAATTGCCTTTTTTGTTTATCATTTTTCAAATAAGTATGGAAATTGATTTCTCATGGCAGTAACATCCTCCCAGATGGCATTTTTCTCAGAGTAATGATCCCACTAGACCCTACATTACTCCATAGTCTTTTTTCTCAGCTGTTGGTTTTAAAACCTAAAATTTCAACTGGTCAAACTTCAATGAGCTGCGGGTCCAATGTCTGCAGCTGATACACATCTAGGATATGAGATGGGTCAGCTATATACTTGCAAAGAAGAGACACATGGAAAACACTACGGATTTTTGACAAGTTTTGTGGTAGTGCAAGCTTGTAGACAATAAGACTGATTTTGGCAACAATGTCAAAAGGACCTATGAATCTGGGGCTTAATTTGGTGGATTTAATTAAACTTTTGGTTGGCTTGACTCTAAGGAAAACCTTGTCACCTACGACAAATTCTCTAGGTATCCTTTTAAGATCGGCATAACTCTTCTAACGGTTAGTAGCTTCATAAAGTCGTTGATAAATCTCTTTAAGCTGATTTTTCATTTGCTTAACAACTTCAGTATCGATCTCTTCTCGATCGTCCAAATTATCCCATGATAATGGTGTCCTGCACCTACTCTCATATAAGACCTCAAAGGGAGCCATGCCCAAAGTGGTGTGGTAGCTATTATTATAATCAAATTCCACTATGAAGAGATAATCTTCTCATCTACTCTAGTGGTCCATACAATACATGTGTAGCATGTCTTCTAGCACTTGATTGACCCACTCGGTTTGTCCATCCATCTCAGGATGATAGGTAGTTTTATTTATTGAAATTTGTTCTCCAACTCAGTTCAAAGCTTACCAAAACTTAGAAGTGAATATTGAATCTCTATCCGAGATTATTATTTTGAGAAATCCATGTAGTCTTACGATCTCTCGAGCAAATTTTTGTGTTATAGCGATTGCATCATCACGAACACTACCTGGTATAAAATGCGCTACTTTTGTCAATTTATCCACCACCACAAATATTGCATCATGCTGAAATCATGTTTTTGGAAGGCCAACAATAAAATCCATAGATATTACTTGCCACTTATGTTCTAGCACATCGAACATATGCAACATTCCACCAGGATGTTGATGCTCTCCTTTGACCTTTTGACAATCTAGGCATCTTATTATGAATTGTACCACATCTTTCTTCATCCCAAGCTAGAAGTAGTCTTTCTTTAGGGTTTCCCTCATCTTAATTACCCTTGGATGAGCAGAGTATGGTGCATAATGAGCTTCCTGAAGGATAGTTCTTTTAAATCCTTCATCATTGGGTACTACTACTCTATTCCAAAAATATACCAAATTTTACTTGATACAATAATCTTCGTGTTAGTTTGGTTCCTGCTCAACCTTATTACGACATTATTTACAAAACTCATCATTTTTCTACATCTCCATGATATGCTCCTTCAGCCCATATTGATATTTTTTAAGAGCTCTTATATGCCTCCTCCTACTGAGAGCATCTTCCAGCTTATTTTCTTTTCCTTTGATATATTTAATACCAAAGTCATACTCAACCAAAAACTCCATCCATCTTCTTTGTCGGGCATTTAGCAGAGGCTAGGTAAAAATATATCTCAAACTATGATGATCTATTTTAAGTTCAAAGGGCTTCCCTAATAGATAATGCCTCCAAATTTTAAGAGCATGAACAACTGCTGCCAACTCTAAATCATGTGTAGCATAGTTTATCTCATGTTTCTTGAGTTTTATGGACTCATATGCTACTATGACCTCATCCTGCATTAACACACCACCTAGTACCTCCAATGAGGCATTGATGCATATCGTAAATGATTTATTTGGATCAGGTATTTTGAGTATAGGAGCAGTTGTCAACTTTTCCTTTATAATTCTGAAGGCTTCTTCACATTGTGTTGTCCACTTAAAAGCTTTCCCTTTTCTTTGCAGGTTGGTAATGGGAAATGTAATTTTCAAAAACCCCTTAACAAATCATCGATAATAACCAATCATCCCCATAAAACTTCTTACTTTTGATACATTGGTTGGGGTTGGCCATCCTATAATGGCCTCTATATTTTTGGGATCTACAACTATTCCTTCAACTGAAATAATGTGTCCCAAATATTGAACTTGTGATGTATATAACTCACATTTAGATAACTTACCATATAATTGATTTTTCCTAAGAACTTCTAATACTATTCTCATGTGTTCATTGTATTCTTCTTTGTTTTGGGAGTAAATCAAAATATCATCCAAGAATATAAGCACAAATCGATCTAATTGTTCCCAAAACATGTTGTTCATCAAGTTTATAAATACAACTAGAGCAATGGTTTATCCAAATGGTAATACTATGAACTCATAATTTCCATAGCGAGTTCTGAAAGAAGGCCTATAGGTATCCTCTTTCTTGATTCTTAACTGATGGTACCCTGACCTAAGATCAATCTTAGAAAATATGGTAGCTCCATTTAACTGATCAAATAGGTCATCAATTCTGGGCAAGAGATACTTTTTCTTTATGGTCATCTTGTTAAGCATCCTATAATTAATGCATAATCTTAGCGATCCATCCTTCTTTTTAACAAATAGAACTGGTGCTCCCCATGGTGACACACTGGGTTTAATGTGCCATTTTTCCAATAAATTTTGTAGTTCAGTTTTAAGTTCCTGCAACTCAAGTGGTGTCATACGATATGGGGTTCGGACTATTGGAGTTGCTCTTGGCATAAGCTCAATTGAAAATTCAAAATCCCTTTTTGGAGGTAGTCTAGGAAAATCTTCAGGAAAGACATCTCTAAATTTGTTTAACACTGGATATTGTTGAAATAATATAGAACTTGAGTCAATTTCCTCCTTTTTGTTCAACTTAACCACATATAGTTTACATCCTTTCCTCAGGGCTCTTTTGACCTGCATGGCAATCATAAAATGGGGTTCAAGAGTGGTTCGATTGTAGTGGATACAAATTCACCGATTAACATCATCCATAAAATCCAACCACATTTCTTTAAAATTTAGCAGAGCCTTATGATCTTTAAGCCAATCTACTCATAGGACTATGTCAAATGCATGCAAAGGAGCCACATGCAGGTGCCAGTTGATTTTTCCCTGAGGTATTTCTATTTGTGGTTCAAATAGACATTGGTTGACTAGGTAAGTTTATCCTGAGCAATATTCGACTTGCCACCCTTTTGCCATAACCCCAGGTTTAACAGGTATATCCCTCCAAATACTATTTGAAATAAAACTATATTTGGCCCCACTATCAATTAAAATATGTACATCTCTTCTACCTAATTTTCCTTTAATCCAAAATGGAGTAGCTTGCCCCTAAAGGTTAGGGTTACTTGTGGCAACAAAAATTCTATGTGGTGCTTCCTCAATGGAATTTATATGATCTGATATGTTTGGGTATTATCTGGAAAAACGGTCTAGTGCCCCACACGCAAAGCATGCGTTTGGTCCATCATTTTTTTGTTTATAACTATCCTTGTTTTGATTGTCATTTTTATCCTATTTCCTATTATTGTTTTTCTTCTCCTAAAAATTCCTTCGATGTGGCTGCCCTTTGTGCCCTTGGTATTTACCCTTGTTTCTATTATCATTTTTGTTATGCCCTCCATATCTAAATTATCAACACTGATCTTTGCCTCTATTCTGCTCTGTTAGAATTTCCCAAGAGTAGAACTACAAACATTACAAGATTTGAAAAAATAAAATAGAACTGATTGATTTATTCCATGGATCCACTTTGTATAAATAGCAAAGTTGATCATTGAGAGTCGTTGGATTACAACAACTCATCAAATCTGATATAAACTATACTGAGAGTTCACCTGACTCCTGGAGAAGTGGAAACTCAAGTGTCTATCCTAGTAGAACTTAAGAGAATAATTACTTATTATAACACCCCCCTTAAGTGATACTAGGGGTGTATGATACAAATGAGTCTCGATAACAGGGCCTGATGAGGTACTCATGTACAATGATCTTATTTGATGAGTTGGTAAAAACCACATGGGAAAAAACCATCTATCAAAAAGGAAAAATAAGTCTTTTGTTTGCGAAGATTGTCCTCATTGACAAAAAGGGGATGAGTCCCGACAATAGGGCTTGATGAGGTACTCATTTACAATATTTAGATGGTGAAAAAACCTCTTGGAAAAAAACCATCTATCATAAAATATAGATAGAGGCATGTCTTCGGATGGTGAAGATTGTCCTTAAGAAAAAATAATGAGTCCCGATAACTTGGCCTGATGAGGTACTCATGTACAATTTATACTTTAGGAGAGATGATAAAAAACCACATGGGAAAAAACCATCCTCCAAAGAATACAACAATAAGAAGAGAGTAGAGGTGAAAGACCTCTGTTGTTCTAATCTAGAACCCAATATTTTGATGCAGTTTTTATAGTATTACCTTGAACATTTAAGGCTTTTCCTATCTGCTTCTTAGTGTCTACATTTTGATCCTTCATTGCTACCTCTAGTTGTTGAAGTCTTTTCCAACATTTGTTCATAAAATGACCATTCTTTTTGTAGTGAGTACAAGTTATGGGACTCTTTTCTTTCTTTTTGAATTTTTATTTAGTAGAGGTGGATGCTACTAAGGCTTTTGAGGAAGAGGAAGAGGTCTCATACTTTGCAAGTTTTTTTTATTCTCTAGTTATCCTATCACAAAATTCTTCTAAGGAGGGCATTTTAAAGCTTGCACCAAGAGCATCTTTTGTAGATAGAAAGGTGGTTGCAAAAATTTGAAATACACCATTTAATTTAGAAAGAATTAGATATATGCATTCTTATTTTGTTTTATTCTTCCCACTGCCTTTGTATTAAGTGAGGACTTCTTTAAATTTGATGAGAAAGTCAACAATATTGCTGAAGTATTCAGGAGATAATGTTGTTAATTCTACCTCTAGCTGCATTGATCTTATTTGATCTACTTTTTCAAACAAGTTCTTTAGTTTCTCCCAAATTTCATATGGAGTTTTACAATCTGTAATGTGAAACCATAAGCTTTTATTTACATTAGTGCTTATAATACCCATTGTTTCATACATCTTGCCTTTATGAACAAATATTTCATATTCTTTTTCAAATTTAGGTTGCTTCTCTTCTAGCAAGTGAGTGAGCCCTTTTTGAGAAATGAGATTTAATATTTTTGGTTTCCATGTATGATAGTTATGAGGGGTGAGAGGATCAATTATATTCATTGTATTCATTTTGCCAAAGAAATTTGAAGTGAACCAATAATTCCCCCCTTTGACTTCAAGTATATTTAGTTTAGAGAATACAATGGAGCTTAAAGAAGGAAACAAAAGACTGAGACAAATACCAATCTCCTCAATATACCCGCCCTGACGAGAGGGAAACTATAAGTAAATGAGGATATTTGATACTTCGAAATAGGCTTATGTAGGAAGAAAAATGGCCAGGCCTTTATACTTATCTTCTCAATTACCCACCCTTACGAGAGGGAAACTATAAGTAATGAGAGAAAGGTACGTGGAACATAGGCTTTTGGTTTTAAGATAATCAACTAGACCGATATATTGTATTTCTCAATAACCTGCCCTTACGTGAGGGAAACTATAAGTTTTTGAGAAGTGCAATACTTGGAATTTATTGAATTGGAAGTGCTTTTAATGAATGGATGTAATAAATAATTTAAAAACATATAAATTATGAATTTTACTTCTTGTTTATTTGAAAGAAAAATCTGAAATGAAATAAAAATGGATGACTAAATGGCTAAATAAATAAAAAAACCACAAATTAGTTTCTCATTTAATATTTCCTTTAGTTGATAAAAGTAGAACTTATTCTTAAAAAATAGAATAAAGCCAATGAGAAAAAACAAGAAACAGAAAAATAAGAGGCCAAGAGATCAATAACAACCACCCCCTTGAAGCCTTAGAACAAAGGTGCAAGAAATGGCACCTCTAAAACCTCCCCAAAAAATATTATTAATGAGGTTACAAACCTATATTTTTTTCTTTTTAGTGGCCAAAAAATAGGCACTAAAGAAAGAAATAACAACAAAGAGTAGATCTCTATTTAGTACTGGTTTTTAAAAAAACCAGTGGTGAATAGAAGATCTAACTTTTTCTTCTCAAGAATGGAGATACTCGAGCTTTATAAGGGCCCTAAAAAAAATCTATTTGAATTACAATAGACGTCAATGAATATGAGATATGGGTCCACCATGCTTTCACTGGGTCCACCACGCTTTCTTCACTGTACTCCCATGATTAGAGAAAAAAATTTTACTTACTTTGATTTGGAAGAGGCTTCACTATACTATTTCAACGAGTGGGTAGAGTAGGGTCATTGAAGGTCTTTGAAGGAGAACGTTGCTGACGTCTTATCTGATTTGGATTGGAAGAGGCAAGTGCTTCAGTAGCGAACATATAGCGAGGAAGGAGCATGTCTCACAACATTGGAGGAAGCAACCAAAAAAATTTTGAACAGGGAGAGAAACACCTTGGTTTTTTTTCCTAAAATGCAATGCAGAAGACGTTAGGGAATGAGCTTGATTTATGAAATGTGCAGGGAGAGTGAAGAACGACAGTCAGTTGCTGATGGAAGGGCCAGAGAAGGAGAACGTTTTACGTTCACTGCGCTTGCAAAAAAAACACTGTGAAACATTAAGTATGCTTGCTTATCATAGAATGGAAGCAACACAAAAAGAAAAAATTCACAATAAAGCTAAATGTATTCAAAAAAATAATGAAGCTGAATCAAAGCTTGAATGAGAGAGCAATATTCACACAATCGTATATAAAAAATTTGAATATGATATGAGAAGTGCTAGAGAATGGATAGAAGGTGAGCTTAGAGTGAAGTGAAGAGGAAAAAATCTTGAATATTTGGCCTCCGTCGAGCTCTAAGATCATTTCGAAACCATTGAGGAAGATGAAAAAATGTCACGCTCCAAGCTTGAGATTTAGGCAATTCTACTTTGGAGTATTTAATAAAACAAAGACTCAAGAGATTTTAAAAAGGATCTTGAGAGATTTATAAGTGCTATATTAAATAATAGACCCAATGTCTAAAAAATAGGCGTGAGGAAAAGATATTAAAAAATATCTCACGATCTACTTTGGAGTATTTAAAAAAACAAAGACTCGTGAGATTTAAAAAGGATCTCACGATCTACTTTGTAGTATTTTTTATTTTTTTAAATAAAGACTCGTGAGATTTTAGAGGTCACATTTTTGAATGATCTCCACTTCCACAAAAAAGGATGCAACGATTGCGAAGGAGGAGCCAAGGCAAAAGTGAAGTCAAGAGATGTGAACCAGCGTGATCTGTTCCAAAGATCTGTGGAGAACAAGTAAAAAAATGGCAAAAACCAAAGGAAAATTGATTTTTTTTTTTAATATTGCCTTTGGAAATTGACAAAAAAAAATTCGAAACTGATCCTATTGAAGCAAATATCAATATCTTTTTAAAAACATAAGGAGATTCTATTATGGTAAAGTGAATTCTAAGACAAAATTAGATAGAACCATAAATAGATTTTAAAAAAAAATTGCAGATAATATATAAGCAATCTACAATAGATAAAAAACTCCCTTTTTTAAAAAAAATATAAGAGATAAGAATCAGTTTGTGAAACTACCTTCAAGAGAGAATGCTTAGCAGAATCTATCCTGCTCTGGTACCATGTTAGAATTTCTCAAGAGGAGAACTACAAAGCATTACAATATTTGAATAAATAAAATATAACTGATTGATTTATTCCATATATCAACTTTGTATAAATAGCAAAGTTGATCTTTGAGAGCCATTGGATTACAACAACTCATCAAATTTGATCTAGACTATACTGAGAGTTCACCTGACTCATGGAGGAGTGGAAACTCAAATATGTCTATCCTAGTAGAACTTAAGAGAATAATTACTTATTCTAACATGCTCGGGATATCTTCTTTTCCTTGAATTATATCTTTCAACTTACTGATAGTAAGCCTTGACTTCCTTTTGGCTTGATTCCTCATACCGAGCAGCGTCATAGGCAATTGTTAGTGTCTGAGGTACTTTTCTTCTCATTGGTTGGTTGTATTTTGGGTGCAACCCTATAACAAACTTATGGGCTTTGAATCTTTCTTGCCTATCAAATTGCAGAGCATACTTAAGAAGTTGCACAAACCTCTGGTAATATTCAATTACCGTCATATTGCCTTGTCGTAAGTTGGTGAACTCGCCATGTTTCTCAATATAAAATTGCTTAGTAAGAAAGAAATTTTTAAATTCTCTTTCAAATTCTTCCTAGGGTATATCTGCCACTTCCTTCTAGGTTATTTTCTTGTATGTGGTCCACCAGTCCCGTGCAGGATCCTCTAAATGTGCCACTGCCCATGTGGTTTTAGATTCAGAGCAAAGGGGTTAAATAGCAAAATACCCTTCAACTTCACTCAGCCAAATAATAGCGGTTTCACTATCACCTCTTCCATAAAATTTAGAGATATCCAACTTCTTTATCTCTTTTTGCAACTCTTCACCCACCTTCCTCCTCGAGGAACCCTTTGGAAATTCACTTATATTTTCAATTTCCTTTCTTTTAGTCAAATTTTCAATGAATTTCTACTATTGGATGATTAGTTCCTGCTGCTGGCCCATTACTGATCCATATGCTCACTCATTTGAGCTTTATGGATATCCATTTTTTCATGCTGCTTGTTCAGTTGTTCATACATCAACTGAATCATTCGAGCTATATTCTCATCATTCTACGTAGCCCTTACAGCTACTAGCTCCTTTTATTTCCTGACCACTCATCGTGGTACTTTAGTAACTTGCACCCTCTCAGACTCCTTCACGAGTCGTCTTGGTCTCTTTCTTGGAACCTCTGCAATCTCCTCTTGTAAATTTACACAGGTCCTTCATGAGGTACCTGGCATGTTTGACATCAAAAGAGTTATGTCAGAACAACTATTCATGTTTTATTTGTCAAGGTTTCACAACCTAGGCTCTGATACCAACTATCACAACTCAGGTCTCCTCACCTGGTTGTAAAATTCACAACATAAAATTTTGATGAGAGTTTCCTTATATGTTATGCATAATCATTGTTTAACCCAACCTTAATTAAGTATGAGGTATAGAAGATTTGCACTTCAAGTTTTCCTTCCACTACAGCTGGTGATTTAAGTGCTCGGGATCGACCAACTTCCCACAACAAGTTACCATTTTGAAATCTTAATCCCCTCCACTCAGGTATTCTTATATTTAGGCAAGGGTTTGCTCTTTTAGGGCCCATAACACCTGGAGGAGTGGGCGCAATAATTTCCTTGTTCCAAAGCTTGGAAATTCATAATTCCTATATATTGTTTCTGACAGAGCGCTTTGAAACTAGCATTACTATGCTTGTGACTAGTCATTGACCTTCCACTAAGGTGTAACCAAGATCCCCATTGTATGGTTATGGACCAGATTGCTCAGTATCGGCTCTGATTGACGGTAATGCTGCCAATACCATCTATCGCTGGACCTTCTAACCTCCTAACTAACCAGGCAAGTTCACAACCAGGCAAGTTCGTGAGTATCCTCACATACAACACATGTGTTATCCATGTTGAGCAAGGTGCAGCAAAAGAATTGCAAAAGTATTGTCATTGTTGTCAACACAGTCAGATTGATGCAGTTGATGCAGTTCAGAGGTCAGTCAGATCAAGTGCAGAAAGTTTCAAGGAAAATGTAAGTGACCCAGATTCAAAAAATGGCAAAAATAGACAAGGAAGAAAACTGTCGCGATATCGCGACATGTTTTCTGTCGCGATTTCGCGACATGATCGAGGAGAGAGAAGGCGCAGCCGAAAATGTCGCGATTTCGCGACATGTCAAGTTTTCACTGAGGAGAGAGAAAATGTGTCGCGATATCGCGACAAAAAGTAGGAGAGAGAAAATGCACGCCAAATTGTCGCGATTTCGCGACATGATCGAGGAGAGAGAAGATGCGAGCAAAACTGTCACGATTTCGCGACATGCTGGCAGAGAAGGAAACAAAGGTGTAGCGATATCGCTACATGTTGAAATGAAAGGAAACAAAGGTGTAGCGATATCGCTGCATGATGAAAATACATGGAACTAAGGTGTAGCGATTTCGCTACATGTTGAAACAAGAAGAAACTAAGGTGTAGCGATTTCGCAGTTGAAACAAAGAGAAACTAAGGTGTAGCGATGGCGCTACATGTTGGAATAAGGGAAACTAAGGTGTAGCGATTTCGCTACTAGTCAAAAGTGTAGATCTGAAAGATGCAGCATTGATATTACAAGTTAAAATTTCATGAAAAAAGACAAGGTAAAAGCACAAGGCAAAAAGTTGTAGCGATTTCGCTACTGCATGGAGAAAGAGCGTACGGATTCCAGAAGCGTCACGATTTCGTGACAAGAAGGATGATGACGTCAGCAAGAGCCAGAAGCGTCGCGATTTCGTGACATGTTCCATTTTCGCTGGAGTTGGCAAGGAGAGTTGTACGGAAGAACAAAGTGTCACGATTTCGTGACATGTTCCTTTTTCGCTGCTGCGGCAAAGAAAAGTGTACGGAAGCCGGAAGTGTCACGATTTCGCGACAAGAATGATGATGACGTCAAGAAGTTGAAAAGTGTCACGATTTCACGATAGGATGAAAGGAAAGTCGCTGGAAGCCGAAAGCGTCATGATTTCACGACAAATTGAGGATGACGTCAGCAAAAGCTCAAAGTGTCGCGATATCGCGACAAGATGCAGGGAAAGCTTTCGAGGGCCAAAACGGTCGCGATTTCACGACAACTTTCAGGGTGACGTCAGCATAAGTCAAAAGTGTCGCGATATCGCGACAGGTAATGGCAGATAAAACCCGCAGCAACATGCAAGGTGACACGTGTCGAAAAGCAGACAGGAAAATCATGCAGCCAGTTACGTAAAAAGTAACTGAAGTCAGGCAGACAGTTAATTGTTGACAGGTGTTGGACATGCATTGCAACAGCCAAACATGCATAATTTAAACGCATTCGAAAAGCCGAATTTGAAGGATAATAAAAGCATTCGAAAGGTCGAATTTGCAGGCATTCTAACAGACGTATTTGAAGCATACAGAAAAGCCGAACATGAAGAATCGAAAAGCTTTCACAGAATCATACATGGAGTTTCAAAAAAGCATTCGAAAAGCCGTATTCGAAGAAATCGGAAAGTCAAAATACATGAAACAAAATTGCCGTATTGCATGGTTTCCAAAAGACGTATTGCAGGGTTTCGAACAATCGAAGTGCATGGAACCGAATAGCCGTATTGCATGGATTCGAACAGTCAGAGTATGTGATTCGATTGCATGCAGGATTGAAAGGTTATAAAAGAATAACCGTACAGAGAATAAAGTTGCTGCTGTTAGAGAGAAATTGCTGTAAAAGGAGAGTTAGAAAAGAATCAAGAGAAAAATAAGCAGAGCCGTGAGAGTGTGCAGAGTTGAGTTAATTGCATACTCACCAGTGGTCGTGCATAAAGTGAAGACATTTTTATGTCATTCAAAATTTATCGTAATTGGTACCAAGTTGGTGCTTGGTACTAGGAGTTGGTGCTCCATCTCGTTGCAGCAGAAAATTACAGGGGTTGGTGCTCCTTCCAGCTTGGTGCCGGTAAAGTGTTTGTAAAATTGATTTTGCAAAGACTCGGATTTGGATTGGAGTCCAAGCAGCTCATTTTTGAGGAGTAGCCAAATTGGTGAACCTCGTTATATTGAGTGTTGTGGTTTGCTCTCTTGTTCAAGTTTTTTTTATTCTCTTTATTTCATATTAAATGTTGTAGATATAAAAATTTAATAGCTACACTGATTCACCCCCTCTCTAGTGTCATTGTGTAAACATCAATTGGTATCATAGCACAGTGTTCCTTGTACAAGCTTAATCACCTAAGGAGATCTTGGAAGAAACAATGGCAGGTGGTGAAGGATTTTCATCCAACAAAGCTCCCTTATTTGATGGAACAAATTACACCTTCTGGAAACTCGTAATGCAAACATATCCGAGTGCATTGGGATACGATATTTGGGATTTCGTAGATAGTGGATACACAACGACCCACTACCCCTCCAACAGATATCGCCGAGAAAAAGAAATTTGAAAACAACTCCAAAGCCAAGAATGCCATAATGTGTGGGCTTGTTGACAAGTGAACCGATAAGAGTCATGAGTTGTAAATCAGCAAAGGACATGTGGGATAAATCGAAGAGCATCCATGAAGGAGACAGGAAGATTAAGGAAGCAAAACTGCAAACTCATCGAGCACAGCTCAAGCACCGCAAATGAAGGAAGATGAAAACATAGAAATTTATATGCTGAGAGTCAACGGAATTATTAATGCAATCAGAGGACTTGGTGAAGAAATTGATGATGCAGTTGTGGTGAAAAAGGTTCTCATAACACTTCACAAAAGATTTAACTCCAAAGTCTCCGCAATAGAAGAGGCAAAAGATCTAAACGACTTCAAAGATGGATGAGTTGCATGGTTCCCCCGACAAAGATATGAAATGAGAATAGGACAAACCAAGTCTACAGACAGAGAAGCAGACTTTTAAAGCACACAAGAATGTAAAAGCTGAATATGAATCCGAGGATGAAGGAACACCGGATGAAACAGAGCCAATTTTGTTCGAAAACTCACAAAAGGAAAAGGAAAATATAGAGGGAAGCTACCTTTTAAATGCTTCAATTGTGGAGGAGTCGGTCATTTTGCAGCCAAATGTCCAATGCAGGAGAGAACCAAAAATGGTGAAGGGTCACACCAAGAAAAAGGTGACTGGAAGAAGAAACAAAATTTCATAAAGAATAACTTCAAGAAGAAAAGCTTCATAACCAAGAATGTCAGCAGCTCAAGAAAGCACAGATGAGGAGTCCGAAGAAGAAGGAGGTGAAGCTCTGTTCATGGCACTTGAAGAAGAAAGAACAGAGGAAAATCAGGAAGGTGATGAAAATTCCAAGGATGAAGCTGAAGTGTATTTGGAAGGAGAATTGGTTGCTGCACTTGAAGAGTTGAGTGCAGAAAGGAAGAAGAATAAAAAATTTTCAAAGAAATTAGAGAATGCCACAGACATAATAAACAATCTGAAAATACAGACAGAGGAATTCAAGAAAATGTCTGAAGTTCTTGATGAACAATTAACTGTAAAGACAGTTGAATGCAGCAAGTTAGAGGAAGACATCCTTAAGTTAAGGATGCAGTTAGAGGAGATGAATAGAAAATTGAACTGTTTTCATAAGTTTGAAGAAAGTACTGTAAAGTTGGATAAAATGTTAAATAACCAAAGGCCTTCTGGCATCAAATTTGGTTTAGGCTTTGATGAAGGAGAATCTTCAAAGGATTCAAAGAACTTGAATATAGAACCCACAAAGAAAGAAGAAAAGATCAGGGTTGAACCGTAAAAACAAAATAATGCAAAAGAAAATAATAATGCCGCATTCAAGAAGAATACCGACAAAGATGGATTCACAAAAGTCACACATCCGAGGAGGAGAAGAGTCATGGCTCCTACTTCAAACCGGCAAAGACCGGCACCCAGGTTTAATCATGCATTTTCTCGGTTATTGTTTTAAATGCAATGCTTATGGCCATAAAATTTCAGATTGCAGTGCATAATGTATCTCAAAGGAATTTTACCAAGCAGAAATGTTTTTTCTCCTTTAATGAATTATGCAGCTTGAATGTTATAATTGTCATAATTTTGGACATATTGCTAGAAACTCAGTAAGCACTTTTTCATCAAATAATTATCGTGGCAGAAAATCTCACCTAAGTGGGTTGAAACAAAACCAGAAATTTCCCGTAAAACAGTGCACATGCTAATGAAAGGACAAAGGCAAAACAAATAGCAAAATCTGCTATCAAACCGTAATGGAAAGAAAAGGAATCTTTGATTGTCCAGACCGCTTTTAAAGCTCGTAACAAATCAGCACCTTGGATACTTGATAGCTGGTTGTTCCAACTACATGACAGTGACAAGCAAAAGTTTGAGAATTTACAGAATTATGAAGGTGGTTCTGTGAAATTTGGAAATAATGATGGAGCAAAGATTGTTGGAAAGGGATCAGCCAAGATCAGTGATGGCAATATAAAATCAAAAGAAGTCTTGTTTGTAATTGGCCCGAAGCATAACTTGCTAAGTGTAAGTCAAATATGTGACAGAGGTCATGATGTAATCTTCAAGAAGGAGGGTCATGAAGTAAGAAAGACAAAAAATGGAAAGTTAATAGCCACTGGACCGAGAACTTCAGGAAATCTGTATACACTTTCAGAAACCGCAGAAGGAACATGCTTGATGGGACAGGAAGATGAAAACCGGCTATGGCACAAGAGGCTTGGGCATATTAGTTTTGACAATCTGGCAAAAATCAGCTCAAAAAGAGCAGTTAGAGACATACCAAACATTGGCAAACCTGTAAATAGCATCTATGAGTCATGCCAAAAGGGAAAACAAACCAGAGCCACTTTCAAAGCAAAAGAATACTTCACTAGCTAGCCATTAGAACTAATTCACACCGATCTATGTGGACCCATGAGAACCGAAAGCATAAATGGACACAAATATTTTATGCCGTGTATAGATGACTACTCAAGAATGACATGGGTACTATTTCTGAAACTCAAGTCGAAGCCTTTGAAATGTTTAAAACCTTCAAAAATCTTGTTGAAAATCAATCAGAAAAAGAATTAAATGCCTAAGATCGTACAGGGAGGAGAGTTTATCTCCGAAGAATTTGCAGAATACCGTCAAAAACATGGGATAAGAAGACAGCTAAGCAGACTAGGACACCTCAGCAGTAATGGTGTTGTAGAAAGGAAGAATAGAACAAAGGCAGGAAATGGCAAGGACAATGTCGCGTAGAAAACAAAATAGCCGATAGATTTTGGAAAGAGGCAGCTCATACCGCAGCTTACATTCAAAACAAGTGCATGCCGAGACCACATGAAAGCAAAACAGACTTATGAGTTGTGGTTTGGCGTAAAGGCAACAGCAAGACATTTCAAAGTATTTGGCAAGCAAGTGCTACATAAAACGGATCGAAGATAACCTTGGTAAATTTGAAGATAGAGCCGATGAAGGTATCTTTCTGGTTACTCAACAAAAAGCAAGGCATACACATGTTACAACAAGAAGTTGAAGAAAATTGTTGAAAGTGCCGATGTAAAAGTTGATGAAGGTAGAGAACAAGAAACTACTTATCAAGAAAACTACCCTATGTATGAAGAAGTCATTGAAGGTGATGATGAAAAAGAAACAGAGAAGAATCAGAAAATTGATCCAGATAGTGTAAAACCGAATCAAGAAGAAGAAAACAGAAAATTTAAAACAAGCAATCGGCGTAAAAATCATCCAAGTGAACAGATTATTGGGGATCCCACAGATGGTATTCAAACAAGAAGAACAAGAAGTGAGGAACTATTCTCTCGTTATCTAGTATTGAACCTAAAAATGTTGTCGAAGCAAGCACTCGATGAAAGTTGGATGAAGGCAATCAATGAAGAACTAGATCGGATAGAGAAAAACAATACCTGGGAATTAGTACCTAGACCAACAAATAAAAACATAATTGGTACTAAATGGGTTTTTAGAAATAAATTGAATGAAGATGGGCAAGTTGTCAGAAATAAGGCAAGATTAGTATGTAAAGGCTATGCTCAGGTTGAAGGCATTGATTTTGAAGAAACTTTTGCACCGGTAGCCATACTAGAGGAAATCAGGATGTTTCTGCATTAGCAGCTCATAAAAACTTCAAAGTATATCAAATGGATGTAAAATCAGCATTTTTGAATGGAAAACTGGAAGAAGAGGTTTACATTGAACAACCCGATGGCTTCCAACTTGGTGAAAATCCAGATTTTGTTTGCAGGTTAAAGAAAGCTTTATATGGATTAAAACAAGCACCCAAAGCATGGTATGCAAGGTCGGATAATTATCTAATTAAACAAGGGTTTAAGAAAGGTTTGGTGGATAGCAACTTATATGTCAAAACAGAGAAGGGTCATCTTATTGTTCTTGTTGTTTATGTAGATGACATAATATTTGGCAAAGCAAGATGGATGAATACCGCAAAGACATATCAATTAAAATGAAAAAAGAATTTGAGATGTCAATGATTGGTGAACTTTCTTATTTCTTAGGATCGCAGTGTCAATCAAAATGAAAAAGGCATTTTTATTTCTCAAGTTAAATATGTAAAAGAAATGCTGAAAAAGTTCACAATGGAAGACAAGAAACCGGTCAAGACTCCCATGACAACAAGTCGCAAGTTGAGCAAGGATGATAAATCCCCGTATGTAGATCAAACAATGTACAGTGTCTATGATTGGAAGCCTCGTCGTATTTAACGTACCACTAGACCAGTATATATTACAAGCAAGTATGTATGGTTGCAAGATTTCAGGCCAGCCCCAAAGAAACTCATGTAACAGCTGTAAAGAGGATTTTCAGATATCTCAAGGGCACTATGGATTATGGGTTGTGGTACCCAAAAGGTAAAGATTTCACTTTGATTGCATATTCTGATGCTGATTGGGCAGGATGTATTGATGATATAAAGAGCACAAGTGGAGGAGCATTTTATCTTGGTGACAGTCGGTAGCATGGCACAACGAAGAAACAAGAATCAAGATTCTATCCACTCGCAGAGGCAGTAATACATTGCAAGGAACAACATGTCGTACTCGGATATTATGGATGAGACAAACGTTGAAAGATCTTGGTATTCATTTCAATGAACCAATTTCAATTAAATGTGATAACACTAGTGCTATCAACATATCCAAGAATCCAAAGAATGCATTCAAGAACCAAACATATTGCAATCCGATATCATTTCTTGAAGGATAAAGTTGCATAAGGAGAGGTTAAATTGGATTTTGTTCCAACTACAGAGCAAGTAGCTGATATATTCACAAAACCTTTGCCTAAGGAAGTATTTGAATACCTTCCGAAGAAGTTGGGAGTAGTCACACCACCCAAGCACCGACTAGCTATGGGAAACACATTCTCGTGGGGAGCATTCAAACTTTTTAAGTCTGAGAATGTTGTGCATAGACTCGTGGGGGAGTCTACAAGCAGCCCTTTGGTATTATTGGCAAAGGGGGAGAAGAAATTAAGCAAGGTTGCAGTGTGTTGCCAACAATTCCAAAGGGGGAGATTGTTGAGCAAGGTGCAGCAAAAGAATTGCAAAAGTATTGTCATTGTTGTCAACACAATGATTGATGCACTTGATGCGCTCAGAGGTCACGATCAAGTGCGGAAAGTTTCAAGGAAAATGAAGTGACCCAGATTCAAAAATGGCAAAAAGAGACAAGGAAGAAAACTGTCGCGATATCGCGACATGTTTTCTGTCGCGATTTCGCGACATGATCGAGGAGAGAGAAGGCGCAGCCGAAAATGTCACGATTTCGCGACATGTCAAGTTTTCACTGAGGAGAGAGAAAATGTGTCGCGATATCGCGACAAAAAGTAGGAGAGAGAAAATGCACGCCAAATTGTCACGATTTCGCGACATGATCGAGGAGAGAGAAGATGCGAGCAAAACTGTCACGATTTCGCGACATGTCGGCAGAGAAGGAAAAAAGGTGTAGCGATATCGCTACATGTTGAAATGAAAGGAAACAAAGGTGTAGCGATATCGCTGCATGATGAAAATACATGAAACTAAGGTGTAGCGATTTCGCTACATGTTGAAACAAGGAGAAACTAAGGTGTAGCGATTTCGCTACATGTTGAAACAAAGAGAAACTAAGGTGTAGCGATGGCGCTACATGTTGGAACAAAGGGAAACTAAGGTGTAGCGATTTCGCTACTAGTCAAAAGTGTAGATCTGAAAGATGCAAGATTGATATTACAAGTTAAAATTTCATAAAAAAAGACAAGGTAAAAGCACAAGGCAAAAAGTTGTAGCGATTTCGCTACTGCATGGAGCAAAGAGCGTACGGATTCCTGAAGCGTCACGATTTCGCGACAAGAAGGATGATGACGTCAGCAAGAGCCAGAAGCGTCGCGATTTCGTGACATGTTCCATTTTCGCTGGAGTTGGCAAGGAGAGTTGTACGAAAGAACAAAGTGTCACGATTTCGCGACATGTTCCTTTTCGCTCGCAAAGAAAAGTGTACGAAGCAAGTGTCACGATTTCGCGACAGGGATGATGACGTCGAGTTGAAAAGTGTCACGATTTCATGACAGGATGAAAGGAAAGTCATTGAAGTCGAAAGCGTCACGATTTCACGACAAAGATTGAGGATGACGTCGAAAGCTCAAAGTGTCACGATATCGCGACAAGATGCAAGGAAAGCTTCCAAGGGCCAAAACGGTCATGATTTCACGACAACCTTCAGGGTGACATCAGCATAAGTCAAAAGTGTCACGATATCACGACAGTAACAATCGCAGTATAAAACCCGTAGCAACATGCAAGGTGACACGTGTCGAAAAAGCAGATAGGAAAATCATGCAGCCAGTTACGTAAAAAGTAACTGAAGTCAGACAGATAGTTAATTGTTGATAGGTGTTGGACATGCATTGCAAAAGACAAACATGCATAATTTAAACGCATTCGAAAAGCCGAATTTGAAGGATAATAAAAGCATTCGAAAGGTCGAATTTGCAGGCATTCTAAAAGACGTATTTGAAGCATACAAAAAAGCCGAACATGAAGAATCGAAAAGCTTTCGAAGAATCATACATGGAGTTTCGAAAAAGCATTCGAAAAGCCGTATTCGAAGAAATCGGAAAGTCAAGTACATGAAACAAAATTGCCGTATTGCATGGTTTCCAAAAGACGTATTGGTGGTTTCGAATAGTCGAAGTGCATGGAACCGAACAACCGTATTGCATGGATTCGAACAGTTAGAGTATGTGATTCGATTGCATGCAGATTGAAAGGTTATAAATGAATAACCGTACAGAGAATAAAGTTGCTACTGTTAGAGAGAAATTGCTGTAAAAGGAGAGTTAGAAAAGAATCAAGAGAAAAATAAGCAGAGCCGTGAGAGTGTGCAGAGTTGAGTTAATTGCGCACTCACCAGTGGTCGTGCATAAAGTGAAGACATTTTTATGTCATTCAAAATTTATCGTAATTGCAGTCCAAGTTGGTGCTTGGTACTAGGAGTTGGTGCTCCATCTCGTTGCAGCAGAAAATTACAGGGGTTGGTGCTCCTTCCAGCTTGGTGCCGGTAAAGTGTTTGTAAAATTTATTTTGCAAAGACTGGATTTGGATTGGATTCCAAGCAGCCATTTTTGAGGAGTAGCCAAATTGGTGAACCTCGTTATATTGAGTGTTGTGGTTTGCTCTCTTGTTCAAGTTTTTTTTATTCTCTTTATTTCATATTAAATGTTGTAGATATAAAAATTTAATAGCTACACTGATTCACCCCCCCCTCTCAGTGTCATTGTGTAAACATCAATCCAGAGGCGATGTCCCATTCCATCGTCTCCTGCCCACAATAACGTAGAACCTCTGTTCATACGCTTGGTTGGATACACAAGATCCATAGTAGCTGCCACTGCTAGCTTTCGAAGTTGGGTTAGTGATATCCTCCTCGATAAGCACTGGCTCTCGAATAGTATAACTTCACAACATTATTTTTTATTTTAACCCATACCCTTTTTGCGAGAGTTTCTCAAGGTTTTTGGTTATGCTTATAAGTCTACTTTTTCTTTTAGTTTATATGTCATGGTTTAATAGGAAAATAACACTAGTATAGTATAATTGCCCTTCAACTAAAACAGTAACTCCACTGGCTATAAAATTTACTTAAAGTAATTTGATTCACTACCAAATAGAAGCTTCATTGACTATCAAAATAGCTTTCACATATCATAAAAAATAAAACTGCTAGAATCATGTAACATTCTCATAATTAGATTAGTCTTCTTTTTCCATTAAAAAGAACAGCATAACCTAAGTTCCATCATTCACCATTTATATACTCCAAGAAATCCATATGTGATAATTTGTAAATAAATAAAGAAGTTTTTAACATTAAAAAGCATAGTGCCACCATGTTTCACATAATCATATATAACTCATTCATCATCAGATTAACAAACTCCTTATATATGAGAAGCTAAACTTAAATTGCCAATTTTTAAAAATAATATCTCTTTATTCTGTGAAATATATTCCCTCTACTTGGATTATTTTAAAATACTTCTAAATAACTTTCTACATATTTTTTTTATTATTATTTCAACACTTACTATATATTTTATATAATCCACATTTCTAAGCTACTTTTAAGCCTACAAATTCAACTATCAACAATCAAAACCCACTATAGCCTTTCTTTTAAAATTTGTTTCTATTCAATGTAGAGAAAGTTTTTTCGAAAAGGTAATATAATAATGATTTAAAACTTAGAATAACTATTATTTTCATTTTAGGCTTAATCAAATTAAGACAATGCAAACTCGCATCACTACAACAAGTCATTCAAAGATTTAATTCCTAATAATATGCTGAAGAAAACTTATGTGAATAAACCCTAAAATAAACATAATACTTTAATAGTATAATGTTGTCCTTTATTAAGAGCTACCATTGTAATTTAATCACTTTAGGATGAATACGTCAAGAGTTGGCCCATAACGATTCCAAAAAAATCCACACAACATAAAAACGTTCTACTAGATGACAACCAACATCCTACAACTATTTTATTTTCATTTTTAAACCAAAATCTATTGAAATCATTTTTGTTTAAAAAGGTTTATTCGACAGGCTTCCGTTCATAAAAATAATATAAACTCATACATCACTAGCTACTTCTCCAACCTGGTTTTGTCTAAATTCAATGCTTACCAATTCACACTTAGGCGAGGACTGTATACATAGAAGGAAAATTTCATATTCCTAAAGTCTTAATCTAAAACTTACGTCACAGTACAAGGCAACATATATTTATATTCAGAAAAATAATCAAGCATTCATAAATTCAAACTTTCCTCTTTAATAGTACACATATTATGGTTTGGAAGAAATGCATAAGAACAAATATATTTTCTCAATACATTTTGAACATGCCACAATGTTGATTCAAGGTTTCCTGAAATCTCTGGTATGGTTCAACAAAAGTCGCAGCGCTCCACAAAATGCAGTCCAAAAGCTCATAAGGAAGTCATTCTCTTCCGTGGATGCACCCAACATAGATAGAGACGAGAGTAAGAAGGAAATGCAGGTGGGTAGGGTCAGCTTGGCCTATAATGCACATCTATATGATCCAAGAAAACATGCAAAGAATACAGACACACAATGATTTTCCAATTTCAGGAGAATTCGCTATTAAGGCAACATTCCATGAAAACACACTCCTCAACACAATTTTCCTCTTCTCAAGGTTAATTATATATATATATTTTATACATAGATACAACTTGCGTTTGAACCCACACAACATCCAATTTCCCCATTATATATATGTATATGCTTATTTTAAAATTAAGGCAACAACTAAATTTCATCTATGACATGTATATGTAGAATTTTGCCTTATAAATTATTTATATCAACATCCGCATTCAAGCTTTAAATTTTTACACATAAAATACACAAGCATTTCTTAAAAGTGATTATGTCCAGAGCATCAACCATAACACATTCAACATACAATTTCTTCCTTAAGATTGCAATAATTCTGACCTAATATCCCGATGTGGACAATTTCCTAATGCAGGATTAACGCCCTCCACGACATTGACAAGGGCTTCGTAGTGTTCCAATGTAATGGCAACAAACAACGACTTACAGACGCTCTCCAAAGACTACCACCCGAACTGCCTTTTGACATTCCTTCCTTTCATTTTTTAAGGAAGTTCGTGAATTTTGAGGTTGACACCTTTCGATTACATTGTCAGATCATAGTATTTAAACATAGCCATGTGGATTACGCTTCATATGAGTGGAGAGGAAATAAATTTACTTTATTATATATTATTTTTTATATTTTCACCTTGATTAGTCTTTTAACAATCCTCCCAATCATGTCGTTCGTACGTGTGTTTGTGTGTATATATATATATATACACACTAGGACTTTGCTTTTACTACATACACATTTAAAACTTCATAAAAAGTTCTTTTTGTTAGGAAGGAAGGAGCAATAATTATAATATATATAATGTATTATCTAGATATATAATTGTTATAATATTTGTATTATTATTGTTTATTTTTTATTATTTTTAATATATTTGAATATATATATATATACAAATATTTCATTTTATTATTTATTTATTTTTTAATTATTTATCATCATATATATTTTTGAACATTGATAAATCAAACTAAAGGTAACGTGCAGGCAGTGCAACAACAAACATATATGAGATGCAACTATGCATATGCACTAAATGTAACAACAGTCAAAATGATATCAACAAGCAAACTTCTAAGGTGGGCTTCCATGTACCCATGGGCCAAGGTGCACGAGGCACAACATTATATCCCCCCTTACCTGACGCTTCTAACCTCTATCTTTGTTAGGTGTGGTTATTCTCGCCAACTACCACACATATTCTTGCACCTGCATCATAAAAACTTAACACAAAATCACATTCTTCAAAATAAAAATGATCACAAATGGCGAGGACGTTACAATTTGAATTGGATCATTGATAAAAGTCAAATGGTTACTAAGATCATCTAAACGGTTCCATGGAAAATATTAGCACCTCAAATAGTATTCTTGAAGCTAATTATGAAATAATAGGTGACAACCAATTTTCTGAAAATGAAGATCCTACAAAATGTGTTACAACTAGATATTACCTCAAGAGCTTGAAGTGCAAAAATACATTCTCAAATCTTGCCACTCTAAAGGAGGAAGAACCTTTGCTATAGAAGAAAAATAATCGAACTAATTTTCTCTTTGATGGATGACTATTATGTTTGTTTTCCTTCTATTTGTTGGAGTTATGTGTCATGTAAGGGTTGTTCTCATATTAGTTCCTTAAAAAAAGGTTGATTATGGAAACTTAGCAGTTTGAGGAAGATGGAGAATATCTTTGATAGAAAGGCAAATATGGGTATGCTTTAATTAACTTGTTAGAAATGTAATGAGAGCAATGTAATGTTTTATTTTTGTAATGAGAGTGACCCCAATAGAAGCCACATATAGCTTATTAATAAAAAAAGATAGCTTATTAATTAAAAAAATTGCTTTATTTTTGTAATGAGAGTGACCCCAATAGAAGCCACATATAGCTTATTAATTAAAAAAAATTGCTTGAAAAAAGGTTGTACTCAAGTCTTCACCTTTGACCCAGGTGTTGTAGGTGAGTTGGAGAGGAGACAGTAATCCTCCAAGGGAGGTCCCAGGTTCAAATCTCCACCCTATCAAAAAGCTGAATTGGGTATCCAAAATCCAATTGATAATGTTGGTGCGGGCAGGGTCGGGTGCGACCCCCGGGTGACTTTAACGGTGGAGAACCCCCTGTTCGTGGTATCTCAGACCAAGGCGGCTCCGCAAGGGGTTTTTCACTTTAAAAAAAAAAAGTCTTCACCTTTGACAAATCACAACTCTTTTATTTAGAACTTGAAAGTTTACAAACAAATTCAATTTTAATCTCAATTTAGTTGTTATAGCTAGATATCTACATCTTTTTTATAAGAAGTTTAAATTCGTGATTTTCATTTTTTATCTTTTTTATTTTTATTTTTAAACACAGATATTCTATAATTTAGCATCCTTCTTGACAATCTTTGCAAAAGCCTTCATAATACCAAAACTCCACCTCTATTGTCTACACACATCTTAGTAGAGTAATATTTCCAAAACTTCGTCCCAAGGGGACAACGCAACGCAACGATTTGGGCTTTAGCTCTTCTTCGAAAGGTCCAAGGTTCAAATTGCGACGTGGGCAAGTGTGTGAGGGGGTAAGTGTGTGTATGGTTGTGTGTTTGGCCCCTATTGATAAGCTCAACTCTCACCCTTATGAGAGGTCATGGTGGCGTGGGCAAGTGCGTGAGGGGGTAAGTGTGTGTGTGGTTGTGTGTTTGGCCCCTATTGATAAGCTCAACTCTCACCCTTATGAGAGTTCATGGTGGGAAGGGGATGCCTTACCTTGAACGTCGGTTGTAAGGGTTTCTTACACTAACCAAATCTAATTTTTTTTCCAAAACTTCACGTTTTCATAGGCAACTTTCATTCCTAAGTACAATCACAAGAACTTTAATAAATAATTTGTTGAAAATTCATCATTAAAGTTTATGAAAGAATATATGCATAATAACTAAACTATAAATCATTATATATAAACTAAATTTATTTTAGTCTCAAATAACCAATTAAAAAAACATACATAATATATTACAACAAAATAAACAAACATAATCTCTATAAGTTTTTATACCATATTATATAAAACTATATAATTTAAAATGAATGAATGAAAGATTTTAATTACGTCCGCGAGACCCAAATATGGTCTATGGGACCTCAAATATGGAAGTACAATTACTCAAATTATATCATATGATCTTTAATATCTTTGAGAAGGTTGTTCCTTCTCCTGCTGATTTGTGTTAGCAATTCCCCAACTTTTTTTATCATATCATATGATCTTTAATATCTTTGAGAAGGTTGTTCCTTCTCCCGCTAATTTGTGTTAGCAATTCCCCAACTTTTTTTATTTTACTGTCTTCAAATAAATCTGCCATAAACCCGTTCCCAAGTGTTTCTTTGTATTTCTCACGGATATCTGAAAAACTCGGGCATTTATAGATGAAGTGTTCCTCTGTCTCTACTGCCCCTATGTTGCATAGAGTACATATCCTTTCTTCCCATTGTTCTTTGGGCGTTGTCCATCTCATTGTTTCACATCTAAGCCTATGAAAGCTAGTCCTTATCTGAGCAATGAGTAATTTTTCCTTCCACTTGATTTCAGTGCCTATATACGCTTTTTCCTTGTGGTCATACGTTGCGTTAAAATTTGCAATATAATATTGTCTTTTCCTGTTTGCATTTTTCCACATTCCACTTCTGAACTTTTCATTCACATAATTTTTTATGTCTTTTTTGACATTTGGGCATTCATTTATGTTGATTTCCCAGTGTTTCATCTATTTTTTATTTTATTTCATCCATGTATTCTTTCGCCTATGCAACTCTTCATCCCTAGATGCCCTAGGCCATCTACCATCTTTCATGTTTTCTGTTTTTTCAAGTAACATAATAGTTTGGTCATGGCAATTGCTTCTAAAGGAAACATTCCAGTTTCAAGCTAGAATAATTTCATAAGGGGTTGTGGCCTTAATTTTGAGAAAATTTGTGATTAGATATTTTTGAATCCTTTTTATTTGCCTCCATTTTGCATTTGTTGTGCCACTAGCCCACACCTTGCAACCATACAACATAACCAGTGTAACAAGTAGGCCAAATAAGACCTTGGTGGTCTTCCAATCCCACAATTCGACATTCCTACTCATGTTTTGAAGTGCATATAGTGCTCTCCAACCACTTTGAGTTCTTTTCATCCTACATGTATTCCAATTAAGTTTGTCATGAAAGTCTATGCCCAGGTATTTGTATTCTACTACTACATCAAGCGGTTCTCCCGCAAACTGAAATTCGAGTTGTTGCTTCTTCTTTTTTTGCTAAAAATCATAATTTTTGTTTTGCTCGCGTTCACCTGCATCCCAACTTCTTTACAAAAGAGTTCTAGAGGTTGAAGATGATCTTCTAGATCTTTGGCTGTTTTGGCCACAATAATTACATCATCTGCATACATGAGGAGGTTTACCACATATTTGGCTAAATGGACACCCTCTCCCCCAAATTTGTTTATCCATTCTTCTAACTTGTCAATGTACAACCCAAATAAGGTTGGAGATAGAGGGCAACCTTGTTTGACACCTATGTCACTACCAAAACATTCAAATAACCCTTCATGTGTTTTGATTCTAGCCTTTACATGCTCATAGTCTGTGAACTACTGCTCTGTAGTGAATTGGAACCTCTAGCTCTTCCATTTTGCTCCATAATCTTTTCCTTGGCACTGTGTCCAATGCCTTTTTGAAGTCTACAAAAAATAAACATATATTAAAAACAAGTTTTAAATTATAAATAAAAGAAATTTAAATAATAAATATAAAAACAAAGTCTTTAACATAATAAATTAAAACACATCAATATTGGAACACTATAATGGTATGGTTATGGGTTCTCATCCAAGAGATCCAGGTTCAAACCATTGCATAGAGAATTGGGAGCCTTTCAAAAACTTATGAGTTACCCTAAATTTTTTAATCTCCTGGGATATTGTATTGGTATGTCTTTGGGTTGGGATATTATTATGGTATGTCTTTGGGTTGGGATATTGTAGTGGTATGTCTTTGGATTGGGATATTATTCTGGTATGTCATTTTAGGTTTTCATCTGAAACCTAGGTTCAAACCACTACACAAGGGACTCAGACCTTTTATAAAAATTTATGTTTTATTCTAAAATTTTGTTTGCCTAAGACAACACAGTTGTTAAGGCTTGAACCTTTTTTTGGAGGTCCAAGGTTCAAACCACGACATATCCAAAAGGGGATAGGCTGGATGGTGTAGTGGCATTCTAAAATTTTGTCTATCCAAGACAACACAATGGTTAGGGCTTTGACTACCTCTCTTTGAAGAGGTCGAAGGTTCAAACCATGACATACACAAAAAAAGATACGCTGCATGGTTAGGGCTTTGACCACCTATTTTGAGGAGGTCCTAGGTTCAAACCACGACATACCCATAAGAAGATAAGCCATATGGTTAGGGCTTTGACCACCTTTCTTTGAGGAGGTTCAAGGTTCAAACCACAACGTACCTAGAAAGAAATAAGTTGGATGACAAATTTACGATTGGTTGGAAATAAGTTGGATGACAACGATCGAGTATTTACGATTGGTTGCTCCAACTTGATACCTCGAAAAATCCAAATCCCGTTGACTTCTCTTATTTAAGTGACTAGGTTTTATAAAATATAATCCTATATAAATAATAATAATAAAAATTATAACAAATGGAGAGAAAAGTGATGAAAACCATTCTCATTAAAAAACGATCCTATATGAACTTTATATTGTAGGGTTGAATCCTTACACCTTTTATTTAGAATCCTAAAATTTAAACTCTTCAAAATGTATCAAAACACCTCTTCCACTTTTTAGTGTTTTTGGCTACACGAGGGTGAGGGCCGAGGCACAAGTACAACTAATATTTACAAAGTGAGGACGGTGATGATTTCATATTGGTGCCGCTAAGTCCTCTTCTTCACTTGGACTCGAGTGGAATGGAAGGTGGAAACTCCCGGCTGGGAATTCAAACACTCAACAACTCACTCACTGCCATCGAAATTGACATTGCCTTTGTTGTTGCTGTTGCTGTTTCTGTTGACAGAATCGAGGGTTCAAACCGTTGCTGTTGATCTTCGAATCGCCCGCCTTTCCACTACTCTTCCTATTCCTATTCCCCCTTTGCCTTTATTTTGTTTTGCTGGACGTGTCTGAGAACAGAACAGGTAATTAGCGGAACTTTAATACCCAAATGTGAATGCTCTGCGTGTTTATGTGGCTCATCCATTCAGCACTGTTAAAATTAAGTGGGCAAGACAAAGAAGTTAACCGAGATTCCAAGTTGCGACACAAGTGAAAGAAGTCTGAGCAGCTTGGAAGGATAACACAAGGCCTATAACTTAAAATGCGATTCAGTTTTCGAGGATCTAATGCCTGCAACTGCTGCGCTTCAGGTCAATCATTCAACCGTATCTTTTGTTTACTGAATTCTTCTTTTTGGTTTTCATTGATTTTCACGGGAATTTTCTTATTTGGTTGTTGTGTACGTCTTCTCAGCATGGGGTTTGAAGGCGGGATTTGTTTGTTTGCACGTAATTCTGGTGGGAGGAGTATTTGTGGTCAGCGAAGGCTTGATTGTAGAGACCCGACTGCATCCCTGGTATCTTCTTCGATCTTCAATCTATGTCTTCTTTTCCATTCGTTCATTGGCTAAGCCTTCCCTTTTCCATGTGATGCTGCAATGCTATTACTCCAAACATTTGATCAATGCCTGCTAAAAACTTCTATGAAATGTATTAGACAGGTGCAAGAATTGGCTCATAATATTATAGGATGCTCTTAAATAGGAATCGGGGCTGTGTAATGTAGTGAAAGCTGTCTCAACGACTCAACAAGCATTCTTCTCTACAACTATAAAAACAACAGAGACGCCGTGGGAATGATGCAGCTATATGTTTGAATCTGTACAAGTCTGTATATTGAACATAATATCTTCAACAAGGTTCCAAATATTTCTCTCTGGATAAGAAAAGCTAAATTTCAAACCATATCGTCGAACCTTGCAGGAAGGCTCCTAACACATCTCACACTCCCCAGTTATAATTTTTGGGCAAAGACTCCAAATCCCTTAGAGATGTCAGGTCTGAATGGAGAAGGAACATATTGAAATAAATTTGATTTTCAGATTCGCAGTCTGCAAAGGACATTTGTTTTTGCAACCATGTTTTCCAGCAGCTCCAATCCTTTTCTTCTTAAGCGATGTTTCTGCTCAATTTCTTTCCATCGTCAATGATTCTGTCTGTGAGGTTTAAACTAAATACTAAACCTTTTCACTGATCATGTATTAGAAGTAGATTTTAACATCCACAACACCATAGGCCATATGGGACGATGTATTTTACCACATATATGGATATCAATTGCATTCTGAATACCAGAGAAGGGTGTACAATCCTACACCCTGTCGGGTTGGAACCTTGGACCTCCTATTTGAAGTTCCAAAGTCTTAACTGTTAGGCCCACTCCAGTTGTATCTGTATTACATCATGACCATGACCACGTCGTGGCATTTAAACATGTGGGGTTATTAAATGTGTGTCATGTATTCATGTATAGATGTGATAGGTAGTGGTTTGAGCTAGTTGTTTTAGTTAATGGTTTTAGGTTATTGGTTTCTTTGCTCATGGTTTTGGAAATTTGGAACATGGTTTTTAGGTTGTGAGTTCTCTATATAAAAAAGGAAGTAATGTATGTAAAATAGCAAAGGGCTGGTTTGAGAAGGACTAATTTTCTGTTTTATACTGATATCTCAGATGTTCTTACTATTGATTGTCTTTTTAATGGTATGGTTAAAACTCTGTTCTTTTCTTGGATCTACATTTAATAACTTTGATCTGTATTGATCTGTTTTCATCTGTTCAGTTTTTAGTGAACCACTGCATCCTTTGGTATCAAAGCATTTGATGCACTAGAGCATCAGGGACAATCTCTCTCTCTCTCTCAGTGGAGGATTAGCAGCTTAGAGCACTACCCTTCTCCTATCTGCCTTTAGCTGATTAAGAGTATCAAGCTTCATGATTCATCCAGCAACAAAAGTGTGCCCTGTGTTTGGATGTTAATCGTTCGCAACCATGCCTTTAATGAAGACCTCAGTGATTCGATTCTTTTAGAAGCAATCTTTGAGTTTTCTGTCTACAGAGATGGGAACATAAATAATTTAAGCCTTTATTGCTTCTACTTGCACCTTACTTTTAATGTGGATGGGTATGTGAGTTATTCACTTTTCATCAGTGTAATTTTCTTGTCCAATTCTGATAGATAACTTTTCATTCAGGAATGAGTAAAAAGCTTAAATTTTAAGAGAGGGCAAATAGGACAATCATGTACGGAAATGTGATTCCTCCACCAAGTTATCTTGTAAAGCTAGAAATGATATACTGTAATTATTTTGTCTCATTTTTCTCTACAGTGGATATTTTCTTTCTATTGTTTAGGGGAAGAGGGGGCAGCCGTTGGGCACACTTTGTTAGCATGTTTGCTGAGATCACATGGTGCTAGCTTAGCTCAAGAAAAGTTACAGACAGTTGTCTACCATATTGTCATGCTGTATATTTCATTTCAGTCACTCCAAGTGCGTTTTTAAATCATTTTTTTCAATGGTGACAATATTACATATAAAATATGGATAAACTATTTCTTGACAAGTGTATTCTTTAGTAATTGTGCACTTCACAATAAAAGTTATACAATTCCACATAAGAATTTAAAACTTAGCTACATTTGGAGTGCAATGTGGCCATGTCATGGCAGTTGTTGAAGATCCATCGATATATGAATTGTATGAGACAAAGACACTTAACTTGTTAGTTTTAACATGTTCTAACTGTTGGTTACGAATCTGCCATGAGGAAAGGATTTTGGGTTAATGCGCCCAGATTCGCCCACCAGCATGAAAGGCCGGAAGGAAGAGATGCCTTCCGAGCCAATCTCCGGAGAAGGCCGGCTCCTTGGGGGGGTTTTCTGATTTAAGCTAAGAGTACAGGAAAGAGATAAATGTACAGAAAGGGACAAATGTACAGAAAGAAATTACAAATATGTCCAGATGTTGGTGGGGGGAACTAACGATGCGGGAACACACTAATTACCGCTACTTACTTGCATTATAAACATAGAGCATGACAGGAGCTGCAAAAACTATGTGTACTTCCGATACTCATGCGGTGTATGCACGGCTCAATGATCCCCTAGCAAACATTCCCTACAAGGAACTAACGGCATGGCAATGCACCGGTTTACCAGATACGTACACTAACATGAGTAGAAAGCAGACTTAGAGATATCAGATCCAGGTATATGTGTTTATGTAGAGAATTTAACCGCACAGCTCCAATGGCTCCCTAACAGACATTCCCTACAAGGAACTAACGATGCGGGATCGCATCGGTCACCGGATACGGACCGGCAACAAAACACATAAGCGATGGAGCTGCTACCACATCTATTCTATATATGCTTTAAATTAATGAAATACGAGAGGGTGCTTTAAACAAGCAATGCTAGAGGCAACTGCTCACCAAATGCTGAAATGAATCAACAAGCCGTGACAGGTTAGCCTAAGGCATATAATGAAAGACAACATAAAAGAATAAAGACAGCAGAACAGAACCAGGCATACAGATTATATTCATAAGCAGAAGCACGGTTACAATAAGCACAGTAGTTCCCTAACAGACATTCCCCTTTCCACCCTTTACAATGAATTCATGATGGGCTTTTATAGCCCGAGTCCCTCCCGTTACATTAATGGGCACAAGGTCCCAGTCAAACATAAGCTGACAAAAGCGGCGAAAGAGCTGCAAATGCTGACCTTTTGTCGGACCGGACTGTACCCGCAGCATGGTCTTCCTGGAAGCTGGACAGCTACATGGCGGTGCGCTGGGCGGGAACTTCAATCAGCGATGATGCGGGTAGGCTGGAGCGGGTAGAACCTCGGATCAGCTTTGAATGAGGCCTACGGCACGGGCGGTGCAGCCCATGCTTGTCCTTTTGCTTGGCACGTTTCGGCTCTAATCCCGAAGCTGGACACTTGTCGGATGATGGATGATGTTTGTTTGACACGTGTCTGCCTTGGAGGGCAGTCTGTCCATCTTCGCTTGGGATCGGAGCACCTCGGGATGCGCGGGCAGAACGTAGTGCAGTCGGGAAGGCCTTCATGCCTTGGTCAAATTCCGGGTTTGTTCCCTACTGCGCACCTGTCAAGGGCGCACTCCGACTTCGGTGTGAAGTCGGAATGCGCACAGGCGAAAACTGATGTCTGCCGCCGTACGGACTTGCTCCAGCACTTGATTTCTCTTTTGTCAGCCTGCCAGTCTGCCAGTTACAAGGTGCGCCCGAGAAGAGGGCGAAGTGCGTACTTCGCACCAAAACTGGGCGAAGTGCGAACTTCGCACCCAGACTTAGCCATTTTTCAGGTGACTTGCTTGGAAGTTGAAAAATTAGCGGGGACTCCAAGAAAGGGGGAAAGAAAGAGAATGCGGGAAAGAAAAGGAAAGGGGGAGAAGAAGGAAGGAAAATGGAGGAAGAGGGAAAAGAAGAGCAGGCACTGTTACAACACGAAGACATTGCACCCCGTGCAAAATGTGACAACATTTACGGCGGCTCGCGGGGTGTCGAGCTCGCCTCGGCGCAAAGAATCCATGCCTTCATCCTTTGGGTGCGAGAGAAGCTTGCCTCCCCTGTCTTTTGTTGCTCTAGCTGTTCTCCTTGTGGCAAGCTGTTCTTCAGATTCATCTTTGTCAGTTGCCTCCTCAGAGTCGCCTTCCGAAAACTCTCCATCTCGTGCTTCCGCCTCGCGGATGCGAGTGTATGCCTCCTTGGTGGGCGCCAAGCTTACGCTTCAAATGGCCGGCGGTCGCTGCATCTTCTAATGCTGCGTGGAAAGCAGCGACCGCGTGCAGGTCGATGGTGAGGTATCTTTTTTCTAACTCCTGGAAGTAGGAGCTGATCTTGGAATATTTGACCACCATCTGAGTGACCTGACTGTCTTGAATTGGCTCAGTCCAGCTATCAATGTCAGTTGTATACGCTCGAAGGACTGCCAATTCTTTTTCACCCGATCTAGGGTGAGAAGCTCGCCATTTTCAACAAAACATGGGCACCCAAGTTCAGAAAGAGCGTGAAAGGGGGCCAAACAGATATCTCTTTCATGCGTGAATGCGTCTAGCATTCGTCTAGCCACTCTCACCTCTTCAAATTTTTTGAAATATTTGTGCAAGGTCACCCTTGCACCTGCCCATTCTGCAGCGAATGAGGACACGGGAGAAAAATGGAGGCCGTTGCACTCGCGCTCTGAAGATTTACCGCCAGGTCCAGCCATTGCTTCGCCTGGCGCTCGGCCTCCTCTACCACGGGCTTTCCCTGGGCAGAAACTTCTTGAATTACGGATGCGAAATCCGGAACTGCCATCGCCTTGAAGGTGTGGGGCTTGCATTCCCGCAGCAAACCAGCCCGCATCTCCTTAACCTTTGTCTTTGAAAAGGCCGTCGCTTGAGATGCTCTCTCTGCAAGTTGCGACTGCGCTTGCTTCAAAGACTCCTGGAGCTGAGAAATCTGCTCCGAGGCTGCTTTCTTTTCGGTTGCGGCTTGTTCGCTGAGAAGCGGCCAGCTGGGCTTTGAGTTCATCTGTTTCTTGCCGCGCCGCTTCCAGCTGCTCAGTGGACCTAGACAGGTCCTCTTCAAGCTGCCTTACTTTATCCTGCAACCCGAAAAGCTCTTCCTGCTCCTCCAGACTTTTGACAAAGAGACTGTCAGCTTTGCGCATTATCGACTGAATCTGATACTGCTTGTTAATGTCGTCAAAGCTTTTCTCCTTTGTCTGGAGCTCATAGTCCGCCCTGGTCATTTCCCGGAGAGGTTTCTTTACTTTCGGGATTATTTTCTCTGTTGTAATCACTCTCCTCCCGAAATCATACTTTGCGCGTTTTGCCGGGGCGGCTATCTCTTCATGTCTCCTCCGCTTCAGGTCCTGGAGGAAAGAGACAGAATACTCTACAGCCCTCGTTGCCAGAGGCAAGTCGTCCAGTATTACGGAGGTCGTCCATGAAATCTGGTTCCCCCGGCCCTAGGGTTATCTTGAGACGTCTCTCCTGCGGGGATGGGATCGGGGAGGAACCGGACGGACCTTGGAAGAATCGGCCGCTTGTGGGGGCGACAGGGAAATGGAGATGGGAATGGTTGACATTGCAAGGGTTTGAAGCGGCTGAGAAGGTGGATGTGACGGTGAACGGACGGTCTCAGCACTGACTTCAGGCGAAGGGTTTGGAGTTGTGCTCAGAGAAAGAGAGACGTTAGGGTTCTGAGCAAGGCGATCGAAAGAATGGGGGCCGCTAGAAGGACGCAAAGACGGGGAAGGGGATGCGGCCATGACTTGCTCGGATTGAGCGGGAGACGGAGTGGGAGTAGGACTTGGTGAGACTAAAGAGACGGGGGCAGCAAACGTACCTGCGGGCTCCCGCTCGAGCCGATGCCGGGATGGATGTCTTCGCTTACGGTCTCGGCGGGCGGCTTGGGACTGCCCGGAGGAGCGCCTCTGCGGCGGCGGGACGCGGCTGCGGCTCTGCAACTGGTTGCTGCACTATCAGGCTAGGTCGCCTGATTTTCTCAACTCTCCTCCGCTTCTTTTCTTCTGGAATAACGGTTGGATCAGGGGAAGGAGATGAAGCAGGTGCAGCAGGCGTTGAGGCTCCCACGGTGAACTTGTACCGGGGTTTGACTTGCAGAAGGTCTGCCGCAACCGGTCTGCTCTGTGGCGGCGCTGGCGCTTTTCGTGCCTGAGGGACTGCCTCGGGCGCTGCTTCGACTAACTCTTTCGCCTTCTGAGGCGCCGCCTTGGAAGCCACGGGCTGCATTGGATTTGCCTGGAAGTCTGCTGGGCCCACGTTGGTAGTTGCCGAAGTGTACAACTGTTTGGGAGGAGACCCTCCTTTATAATCTTCAAAGGGACCTCGGGGAACGTAACCTTGATATGCGAACGGCCGCCAGTTGTCATGATGCTGGTCATAGAGAACCGAAAAGTCGTCATCTACGGCCAGGTTTCTCCTTGTTGATTTGTCGTGTTGCGTGCGGCATCTCATCTTCCAGCATTCGGTAATCTTTTCTTTAGACCAGTTAAGGCCTGCTATCTTGGATAGAAATTTTTTGAATCCTGGAGATGAGAAATGGTGGTCCGGGTTTCGCTTGGGGTCATATGTCACCTCCTCGCAGTAAAAATCCTGCCGGGGAGGAGAAGCTTCCATCAATTCTATTTCCCGAGTCAAGATCCACATGAACCACATCGCATCTATCTTCGGTTATATCTGCCCGGGGGCAGAGATGCGCAAACTTTCCCCTTATTCCATACGGGTCATACTTCCAGCGCTGTGGCAACAAAACCAGGCCAAATCGGGAAAGCTCTTGCTCTAGGTAGACATGCTTTGTCCTACCTCAAAAATCTCAACATTTGCCCGGGAAAGAGGGTATTGAAAAATCTGTCCTCTCTTCTTTCCTAGGCCGAACTCCTCTTCAACATAGTCCATTTGTCGGGCAACCTCCATCCCGAGCAGGTGCTCAGAGCACCAATAGGGCAGCAAATGGGGTTTGCCCTTGAATCCGTAGATTCGACCACAATCCCTTGCGTCGGCTGAAAACGTCCCCGAGCTTCGGTTTATCAAAGCGCTCGTCATTTCTCTCGGGGGACGGGGGATCTCGCTTTCGGTGAAGGCGACATGGCGAATCCCCGGAAAGTTGATGTTGAACTTGTAGTAGGACCCTTTCCGGTATAAGTCATCCGTCCAATTATAGACGGGCTGTGGTTCTCCCCTCTCGTTGACCTTCTTCAGGTTCAGGATCGGCATTTGGGGATGCAGATGGTACAAACAAAGCCAGGCTAGAACGGAACTGAAACGAAAGTCGGTGGACTGCTTCTTCTGAATCTTGAGCGAGGCTGGAATGAATGGCATATGCCGGCCGGTCTGCCCGATCGAAGGAGATGGGACGCTTCCCACTTCTCGTGTCTCTGCGGCTCGTAGGATTCTCCACATAGGAGACATTACGCGGCGCTAGGCTGGTGCGGCTGTACCGGCTCATCGAGAATCGCAGCCAAGAATAGATGCCAAAATAGTGTACAAGTACTTGCTGCGAAAGCGTGTCAAGGGCATGGGGCCGGTTGGCCTTTGTCCGGCCGCATAGCGGGGCGTTCGGCTACGAATTGAGGGAAATCCCTCATCCGTTTGGTTGGCATGAAACGTCCCTTTGCTCGCCCAAATTTATCTTTACGAGAATGGCGTTGGAGTCATACTCCAACCACAGGCGACAGCTGGTGGACGATCTCCCTGCGCGGTGCGAACAAGGGTTTACCGCTGGAGCTGCAAATTTGCCGGGTAGGCTGGTGCCGTAGTGTCGACAATTAGGTCTACCGGCTCCGGGCATTGGTGGGTGGAGGGCACAAGAATTTGAGCAGATTGGATTTGTACGCCGCTCCGAAATGGTGGGAGGGCGAAACTTTGTACGCCTAGCTCTCCACATTTGCCCGCAGCTTCGCCAGGCTCATCGAAAAGGAGCCGTCCTTGTATCCCGACAAATAATTCACCGGAGGTGGTGGGGCTTGCCCACGCTGTACTTTCTTCGTCCGGGACTTTGACCTTTTTTCTGGCGGGGTTTCACTCCTGAAAACGCCCGGCCGCGGTAACTCCTTTGGTTCGCCACTTTCCTTTGGACTGCGGCGACACGGCATCTTTCCTTTGTCCATCTCTCCGAATCAGCAATAATTGCAAGTTCAAGACGTCTGCGGCAGATTTGTTTGTCACGGGAATAATTTGCCTTTGTCCGAGGAATAATCTGCATAGTACGGAATGTTTAAAAACATCTGACCCCCTTTTCTAGATAAAGACGTCGCGCAGGAGGGGGTAGGTCGGCTGAGTTAAGGTTCTTAGATGGCTGCGCAGGAGAATGTTTGGAAAAAGTGCGCTCCGGCAGACGTGCCAAGCCTCTTTTGTTGCACCTTCGTTGAGGAACGTGCAATCATTAATTCTGTCTCGAGCGTTGCACCATGGCTGACGTCGCTGCCACCAACAGGGCACTGCTTGCTCAAGGAAGGACCATTGGTGCGGAAACCTATTTTGGAATGGTTGCAACGCGCCTTGGGCCCGACTTGGGACCTTTTTGAATATTTTATTCGTTTTTAAACTTCACGCAAGGCGGCACGGATTACAAGGCGGGGTCGGACTTCGCCCAAAGTTGGGCGCGTCCCGACTCGCCGGCGAAGTCGGACTTCGCCGAATTTCGGGCGAAGTTCGAACTTCGCGCGAGCCTGTGTTGCATTGTTCCTCCTTTTCTTCGTTGTGCTCAAGGGGTGAGCGCGTTTTGGTTTCCTTGCCACCTTTGGACTTTGGCCAGCACTTAAACTCTTTTCTGCTCTTTAGACTGAATTTGGCTGCGCAGCGCGTGCGTTGAGGCGGGTTCGGACTTCGCCCGAATTTGGGGCGAAGTGCGAACTTCGCGCGAGTTCGCACTCGCGCAAAGTTGCGCGCGATGCGTACTCGCACGGAAAGAGTGCTTGCGATGCGTACTTCGCACGGAAGCCGGCCGAAGTCGGACTTCGCGCGCGAAGTCAATCTTCGCTCAAGGCTGAGCGGAGCTTATCTTTTGTGTGCTTTAGCATTCTCCCTTGATCGGACTTCGCAATTTGGCTGGGCCGAAGTCCGACTTCCTGCAAGTCGGGCTTCGGCCAACACTTAGTCAATTTTTTCTTTTCTTTTCCCTGCATTCTTTGCTTATTTTCTTCCTTTGCACAGCCGAACTTCGCCCTTCTCGAGGGCGACGACGGTTTCGTTGCGAAGTCTCTCTCTCTCTCCATGCCACGGTTAAGCTCAAATAAGAATAAAAACAATTTAAAAGCTGAAAAGCTGTGAATGTACATCTTTGGCTGGGAAATAAAAAGCATAAGGAAAATTTTTTACAAGGAAGGGCCACTCGGGCGCCTTTAACGACGGTAAAGTTTCAAGTGGAACCCGTTAACGGGGGATAGGCAGGAGCTGACCCTCCATATCCCGCAGTATGTAGGCATTGAACTGGTTCACCCGGGCAATACGATAAGGGCCCTCCCGAGAGAGCATCAAACTTCCCGTGATTACCCGGCTTTGCTTTGTATGAGTCCCACTTCAGCACCAGGTCCCCGATTTCGAAAACTCGGGCAGTGGTGCCTTTGGCAAACCAGCCTTGAGTGGCTGCAATGTGATCCGCGAAGGCCTGGTATGCACTTTCTCTGTCTTCTTCCAACTGCAGGAGTTGGCACAGTCTGTCGTCCACCGGGTCTCCGCTGCTCCTGTCTTCGTCAATCATCCACAGGGCGGGGATCTCGATGTGTGATGGCATGACAGCCTCTTTGCCATAGACGAGCGCATAGGGGGACGTTCTGAGGGATTTCTTGAACGCAACTCTGTCCGCCCATAGCGCCCGGTTCAGGAGCAAGTGCCAAGTCCGCTTGTTTCTTTCAATGGTCCTCCGGATGATCTTCGGGAGGTTCTTGTTAGTAGACTCGGCAAGGCCATTCCCCTGCGGGTAGTAATTAGAAGACATCTTGTGATAGATGCCAAGTCCGCCGGTGTACTCCGTGAGTACGGCGCCTACAAATCCCGGACCGTTATCTGTCACAATTGACTCTGGAACCCCGAAGCGGGTAATCAGGCTCTCAATGAACCTGATGACCGTTTCTTGGTCAGCGTTTTTGGTCGGGATCGCCTCTGTCCACCGCGTGAAATAGTCGGTAGCTGTAAGAATAAACTTATGGCCGGCAGAGGAGTTAGGAGAAATCACCCCAATAAAGTCTAAACCCCATTCTTTGGAACGGAGTCTCGGCTTTGAATCGGTTGAAGGGGCGGGGGTGCTTTTGCATTTCGGCCGAGCAAACCTTTGGCATTGATCACATTTAGCGCGAGACCGCATGCGCGTACGCAAGCGAGTGGGCCAATAGTACCCAGCCCTTATTATTTTTAAGGCCGTTGGCCTTGAAGAATGGTGACCCCCAGGCATCCCGGAATGAAATTCTCCAAGGACCCTAGGCTGGTCGGATTTTAAGACGCACCGCAACAGGATGCCGTCAATGTTTCTGAAGTAAAGCCCCTCGGGGCGAAGAGTGTACTTGAGTGCACCCAGCCGAAATCTCCTTCGTTGTGAGGCGTTCAGGTGATCGGGACATCTTCCGGTGCAGAAGAATCTCACCAGTTCATCTGTCCAATCACTCCCCTCCGATAAGGAGTCGGCTAGGTAGATGCGTGTCGTTGTGTCCTCCCACTTACAGGCGGAGATGCCGGCTACAGCGCTTCGGGCCAATTCTTGACACAAGGCTCGGCCTCTGATAAGCTTGGTGGGCCGCACTTCGATGTCGAACTCCTGGATCTTGGCAATCCATCCCGCTCTCTTGTGACCCGGTTCTCCTTGCAAAATGAAACTTCGAACATCCGGGTGAATCACAAAGACGGTTGTCTTGCTCTGGGAGACAAAGTGCCTGAACTTTCGAAGGGACTTCATGACGGCATGAACTTGCCGCTCTATAAAATTGTACTTTTCTTCATGCGGCAAGATGACTTGGCTCGGGGAACGCTATGGGGCGCTCCTCACCGTCGTCTCCCTTCGAGTCGGGACTGCGAGCGTAACTTTCGGGTTCTCCCACTGCATACGGGATGAAGTCCTTGGAGTAGTCCGGGTTGGTCAACACCGGAGCTTGTGCAATTCGGGCCTTGATCTCCTCGAAGGCTTTCTCTCTCTCATCGGTCCATTCGTAAGGTGTGTCTTTCTTGAGCAGTTAGGCCATGGGTTTGATCACCTGTGCGAAGTCCGGGATGAACTTCCGCACAAAGTTAATCTGACCGAAGAAGGACTGCAGCCCTTTTTTGTCGATGGGGGCTGGCAAGCGAACGAGGGCTTCCGCTCTGTCAGGGTCAATGGCGAGGCCTTCCTCGGAGATGACATGTCCCAGCAGCTTTCCTTCCTTTACCGCGAAGACAGACTTCTTCGGGTTGATAGAAATGCCGAATTCTCGACAACTCTCAAATATCTGCCGTAGGTGCGAAACATGATCTTCTCGTTGGTGAGAGAAAACGGTCATGTCATCAAGGTAGATGACAATGATTTTATTGAGCAGCTCTCGGAAGGCCAAGTCCATGGCCCTTTGGAACGTGGCACCGGCATTGGATAAGCCAAACGGCATGCGGCGATAGGCGAACGTCCCCCACTTCGTGGTAAACGCCGTCTTATCCTTGGTCTTCGTCTTTGACCCAAATATGGTTGTAGCCGGAAAATCCATCTAAAAGTGAAAATCTACGGGCTCCGGCAACGATATGTAGGATGCGGTCGATTTGGGGAAGCGGATAGTGGTCCCGGAGGGAAGCACTGGTTAAGGTTTACGAAGTCGACACGAGAGGCGAATGTCGCCATTCTTTTTCCTCACGGGCACCAAATTCGCGACCCAGGATGAATGTTTGATGGGGTAGATGATCTTGGCCTCCAGCATCTTCAAGAGCTCGGTCTTCATCATGGCCTCAATCTTGGGATTCACGGCCTTGCTTCTGTCGGAATGGCTTGGCGCCATCCTCTAGCTCAATAGTATCTTTGGATGACGGTTCTGTCATACCCCTTCAAATCCTCGTAGCACGAGGCCACGATGTCGGGGAACTCCTGGCACAGTGATCTGATCTGCTCCAGTTCCGCCGACGTGCAGTCTGTTCCGACCTTGATGGTTTTACCAGGTTCAAGTTCTAGGTCAGCATCTTGCCTCGGGTCTACTTTGATCCTGTGGGATATTGCTCTGTCATTCTGATCAAAGAGACTCTCTAATGTAATCGGTCCTTTTGGGACGTGATTATTCCGTAACTGTATCAACCCCTCATATTGCTCGTCATCAGGGTCTCTACCTCCGATTACACACACTTCGTTAACCAGGAATGTGACGATTTCCTCGTCTGGCCGAACACCTGCCCGGTGGGTGTCCTTATCGAGCACGAAGGCACTGTAGACGGTCCGAACCGGCTTCGGTTTACGGACAACGTCTTCGGCGGAACGTGCACGGCTCCAACGAGGCGCGAGAATATCGGCGTGCTTGTTTTTCTCACGCGATATTGCTTTGATACTCAATGAGTCGAACGACTCCATCGGGTCCCATACCCGATTGCGGTGCGCTACGAGATAGTCTTGTACGGATGCGCACTTGTCCATCACTTGGTGACACACCGACTCCGAATCTCCGAAAATTTGGAGATGTTTGATTCCGAGCCTCTCCGCTTTTCGCAAACCCAAGCACGGGGCTTCGTATTCCGCCGAGTTGTTAGTGCGGCTCCGAGGCCGGCCTGTAGGCATAGTCCTTACGGATTCCGGTTGGAGAAACCGGGAGTACCCACACCGGCGCCATTCTTGCATCGCGCGCCGTCAAAGAAAAGCTTCCACGGCTCTCCGGGTGCGGGTCCTACTTCTTTTGCAGCCGACACGTCAAGCTTCTCGGGACTGTTTAATGGAGTAGCAGCCACTGCTCTGTCTCAATTACGGCATTAAAGTCCCGCAACGAGAACTCATCTTCGAGTTGCAGCACTTCGAGGGCTTGCTCGGTCAGTTCCACTGTCACCAGTTCTTCCTCTGACAACTGGACCATGCAGTCCATCTCTCCTCTGGGTATCTTCTCTACTAGGAAGGTGGAAGGCTTCTCATTAAAAATTCTCAGTCTTCTTCCTTTGAAGGGCACTTCCATATGCGAGTAGTCTAGAGACAGGTACCCGCCCAACTTTGCAGTGAACTCCCGAGAGAGACACATGCCGACAATCACGACCTCTTGGATGACTACGATGTCGAGGGCCTTGTGCAGCCGGATAGGGATGTCCTTTATGACACCAGCTTGTCTTGACGGGGGTGCCGTCCTAATTGCGGCACGCCTTGGCTGCTACCGTGTGTATTCCATCCCGATCTCATCGCGAGACGGCCTTCGGCATCACGGTCGAGGAAGCACCAGAATCCACCATGCAGTTGTGAACTATGTGCCCTTGCATCCGTAATGACAGATAAAAGGGTGGCGGCCTGTTCTTCCCAGTGGTGGAGACTGTCAAAGGTTGAACCAGGACAGCAGGCTGCATCTGTCTGCCGTTCTTCATGTTCTTCGATGATTCTTGCGGCAGATCTACCTGGCCTGGGAGCAGAAGAGCATCGTACATGCTGATTCTTGCGGGAGTTCTCTTCAACTCGTCTACAATCTTGTAGCCCGAGGTACTAGCTCCTTCTGCTGGTTTTGCCGGCTCATACTTCGTCCGGTACTTTTGGGTGGCCTCAACTCGCTGTCTCTTGGTCAGAGACGGGTACTTGACTTCTCCTGGGCTTGTTCTTTGGTTTCGGTGGAGGGTGAAGTACGGGAGCTTTAGCCGGAGTTGGGGCCTTTCTTTGGAGGTTTGGGTGGAGCAGGGGCAGCCTTTGCCGGAGAAGGCTTGGCGGGAGCTTTATCTTTGGACGCCTTCTCTGGGTGTGAAAGGCCACGGCCGCTTGTACGGTGGCGGCCCGCCGGGCTGCGGTTTTCTCTTCTTGCGTAGACTTGCAAAGGCTTGGCCGCATCCGCGGCCTTCTTTTCTTCCTTGGCGGGCGGCACTAGATTCTCTTCCGGGAGGGCAAAGTTGGCCTCGCCGTCCAAGATCATGTACAGCTCGTCATCTTCTATAGCGCTGCCGGCCAATGTCTGGATGTAGTGCTGGTGCAAAGTGCAGTCTTCCTCGGAATGCGGGTCATTGCACGTAGTGCACCAGTTAACCTGGTCGGGTGGACCAGGCGGATCTTCTATAGCAGCATTTCTCGGAGGCGGACGCCTCTGCGGCTGATGTTTCGGGGCTTTGTCTTTTGTCAGTGCGGGCGGCGCATAAGGCCTCCTAGGAGCAAGGTCCATCTGGGCCTGCTTCTTCTTCATAGCGGTCATGTCATTGGACATGGCATGGTATCCGGAGGCCAAAGCCCGCACTTCTTGTAGAATCGTGTTTTGGATCTTTGCTTGTCGGGTGGCGGCATGCGTGCCGGTGGAGGCAATGCGGCCAATGGAGGGGATTAGAATAGGACGCGTATTGTGGGGGAGCGGGAAGTCTTTGGAAAGTGGGGAGCGGGAGGTGGCGGATGAGGGTAATGCAAGCGGGGCGGGCCGTAAGGAGTCACGACCGGCGCCGGATTCCACTGCTGCTTGGGGTTGCTTGCCACGATGTGGACGGCGAACCGCCAGAAGCAGAAGGATACTGGGATCTGGGGAAGTCGGGATGAATGGGTTCCTGCACTCTGGACGGAAGCCTGCCGATGGAGATAATGTCAGCTTCAGCTTGCTGGGCCGCTTCGTACAGCGCAGGGAACTCATCAATCCGGGCGATCTTCAGCAGCAGGCATATGTCTGAGTTGAAAGACCTCAGATAGTAGTGAGCGGCCATGCCGGTTGAAGGCCGAAGTTCGCGAGGTACCCGTTTCCAGGATCTTGCAAACCTAATGTTAAAATCGGACACCTCCTCTTGAGGATGTCTCTGGATAGCTTGGAGCCGGTGCGGTAGAGAAGTAGGGTCAGCGGACTCGTTGCATCCTTTTACGAGTCTCTGGCAAGGCGGGGCCACCCTGTGATGGATCCCTACGCGGCGATCTCCACCGGTGAGAAGCTTTCCCCTCGGGGAAAGGGCCGGCGAGACGGGTCTTCACACTTTCATCGGTAATAGTATGCGGTGCGGCCAGGGCAAGGATGTCCTGGATGTGCTCGTACGCCGTCTTACCGTAGCCGTCGTATGTGGGAATGGACTTTAAAGCGGCGGGGGAACGGCTTGTTGTCCGACCGGGGCCAAGGGCCCCGTAGAGTCCACCGCCGGGAAGAGGTCATCGTCATTTGGGCTGTTGGGCAGCCATTTCTTCTTCTTCTTCTTCTTCTTCTCCGCCGTCGGTTGTGTACTCGGTGTCGGTACTTTCCGAGGATGCAGGATCTTCTTCTTCCTCGGCCTCTTCTATTTCGTACTCGGCTCCTCCGACTTCGGCTTCGGCTTCTTCTTGGATCTCGGCCTCGGCTTCGTCGAAGCGAGCTCGCGGATCAGCCCGGCTGGGGATCTCGCCTCGGCGTTGATGTCCGGTTCGTAGAACTCGGGGCGGGCTTCTCGGATTTCTTGCTTGCCACCTTCTCGTGTGCATGAAGGTGACGGGACCGGTCTTCTAGACTCGGAGGATTTGTTCGTGCGAGTCGCCGGTGTTCGATTTGGAACAGCAATGAAGCGAACACCGGTGCTTCAGTTACGTCGGGGGTGAGAAACTTCCTTGTCTCACCGGAGCTCGAGGAAGCTATCGGCGCCGGTGGAGGCGATCGAGAAAATCTCTCGTCAAATGTGGGACCCGTGTCCCGCCGAGCGTAACGAGGAAAAGCTGTTGCGCCAGGTGAAGACCAAACGGGTACTCTTTCTTTAAAACGTGGGACAAGTGTCCCACCGGGCGTGCCAGAGAAACTGTTGGTTACGAATCTGCCATGAGGAAAGGATTTTGGGTTAATGCGCCCAGATTCGCCCACCAGCATGAAAGGCCGGAAGGAAGAGATGCCTTCCGAGCCAATCTCCGGAGAAGGCCGGCTCCTTTCAGGGGGGGTTTCTGATTTGAGCTAAGAGTACGGGAAAGAGATAAATGTACGAGAAAGGGACAAATGTACGAGAAAGAAATTACAAATATGTCCGAGATGTTGGTGGGGGGAACTAACGATGCGGGAACACACTAATTACCGCTACTTCTTGCATTATAAACATAGAGCATGACAGGAGCTGCAAAAACTATGTGTACTTCCGATACTCATGCGGTGTATGCACGGCTCCAATGATCCCCTAGCAAACATTCCCTACAAGGAACTAACGGCATGGCAATGCACCGGTTTACGAGATACGTACACTAACATGAGTAGAAAGCGAGACTTAGAGATATCGAGATCCGGGTATATGTGTTTATGTAGAGAATTTAACCGCACGGCTCAATGGCTCCCTAACGGACATTCCCTACAAGGAACTAACGATGCGGGATCGCATCGGTCACCGGATACGGACCAGCAACAAAACACATAAGCGATGGAGCTGCTACCACATCTATTCTATATATGCTTTAAATTAATGAAATACGAGAGGGTGCTTTAAACAAGCAATGCTAGAGGGACACTGCTCACCAAATGCTGAAATGAATCAACAAGCCGTGACGGGTTAGCCTAAGGCATATAATGAAAGACGGCATAAAAGAATAAAGACAGCAGAACAGAACCAGGCATACAGATTATATTCATAAGCAGAAGCACGGTTACAATAAGCACAGTAGTTCCCTAACAGACATTCCCCTTTCCACCCTTTACAATGAATTCATGATGGGCTTTTATAGCCCGAGTCCCTCCCGTTACATTAATGGGCACAAGGTCCCAGTCAAACATAAGCTGACAAAAGCGGCGAAAGAGGCTGCAAATGCTGACCTTTTGTCGGACCGGACTGTACCCGCGGCATGGTCTTCTGGAAGGCTGGACAGCTACATGGCGGTGCGGCTGGGCGGGACTTCAATCAGCGATGATGCGGGTAGCTGGAGCAGGTAGAACCTCAGATCAGCTTTGAATGAGGCTACTGGCACAGGCGGTGCAGCCCATGCTTGTCCTTTTGCTTGGCACGTTTCGGCTCTAATCCCGAAGCTGGACACTTGTCAGATGATGGATGATCTTGTTTGACACGTGTACGCCTTGGAGGGCGATCTGTCCATCTTCGCTTGGGATCGGAGCACCTCGGGATGCGCGGGCAGAACGTAGTGCAGTCGGGAAGGCCTTCATGCCTTGGTCAAATTCCGGGTTTGTTCCCCTATTGCGCACCTGTCAAGGGCGCACTCCGACTTCGGTGTGAAGTCGGACTGCGCACGAAAAGCGATGTCTGCCGCCGTACGGACTTGCTCCAGCACTTGATTTCTCTTTTGTCAGCCTGCCAGTCTGCCGGTTACAAGGTGCGCCCGAGAAGAGGGCGAAGTGCGTACTTCGCACCAAAACTGGGCGAAGTGCGACTCGCACCAAAGCGGGCGAAGTGCGTAGCTTCGCACCCGGACTTAGCCATTTTTCGGGTGACTTCCTTGGAAGTTGAAAAATTAACTGGCGGACTCCAAGAAAGGGGGAAAGAAAGAGAATGCGGGAAAGAAAAGGAAAGGGAGAGAAGAAGGAAGGAAAATGGAGGAAGAGGGAAAAGAAGAGCAGCACTGTTACAACACTGAAGACATTGCACCCCGTGCAAAATGTGACAACACTAACATGTTAAAATGTATGAATGACAGTCCTTTCTTTAAATTTGTTTGTGTTTTAGTTTTAAAGTAATAGGCGAAAAGCGTTAAACAACTGGAATTCATTGCATCAACTACTAAACATCTGTTGAACCCTGCTGAACTATTGCCTCCTCTCTGCTAGATTCTTATCCTTTATAAGTAATTATTCTGTGCTAGTCAGATATAAGCAAGGAGATGCCTTCCAAATGACATTAAGTGAGCACTCTGTTGATATAAATGAAGTTTGAAAGCAAAGAAGTTTGCTAAATTAGAGGTCTAATACGAGGATCAATTTGTTTGATGGATATCATGTTTGAAGGCAGGCGAATTTAGATTTTAGTAGCTTCAGATATAATTGTCTTTGTTAGCAACAAAACAGATTTCTCTCTAACCAAGAAGCCTTGTAGTCTTTCTTGATTCCAGATTTCTCTTTCAAGATATCTGGAATATGTAATCTTACATTTGAGCATTTAATCGATAACAAACTTGGATTTGAGAATTTTCATTATGTCTCTAAGGCAAGTCACCTTCACCCTAGCTCTTGTGTTTATTCAAGATTTCACGTCTTGGGCAGATCACCTTGATCTTAACTAGGAAGTACTGTAATTCTGCTTCTCCCCACAAAATTTCTGTGGGTGTCTCAATTTCTGACAGGAAAAACAAAAGCAAGTCTAGGTAGACGAATAATATACCTCTTAGATTCAATATGAGTGCTCTGATTCTTCTGCCAAATGGTCTTCTTCTTAACTTGTGCATTTGTTTTTCATCTGGAATGCTTCCAGATTTCTTATACATCCATTATCAAGTTAAGGGTTCTCCAGTATGGAGCCACTATAGTTTTTTGGATGGAAAGTTCTACTTGATGTAGGTCCTTTTGATTCAGCTCTCATTGTTTTTGCCTATTTCATACCTTATTCTTTAAGTAATTAAATCTCATGTCATTCCTGTTACTATCTTAACTAGGAAGTAGCCTTGTCCCACATATTTGCACAGAAAATTTGCTGCAGTGTTCAATTCAGCTAGAAAAATGCTGCAAAAGGCAAATGACAAAATCGAGTAATCAGACATATCTAGTCAAAATGTCAGCTGGACTGGTAGAGTAGAAATAGAACTTCCAGAGAAGCTTGATAAGCTAAGCTTGCCATGCAGGATTTTGTGGTTTCAAAATCAAAATGTTGTATTATGTTCATAGCAGAGAGGTTGCTAACTGATATGAAGCTGCAGTAAAATTATAACAGCAAGATGCACCAACTGGGATGTAAATAGTAGAAAACACAGACTGACCAGCAAATGAGAGAAGATAGCTTCCAAAATTGATCATTACCCTCTTTATTGCAATGTAAAAAAATAGATGTGCTTGATGGATGCAAAAAAGCACATGCCAAAGGTACTAATTAGAAAGTATTTATTATAGAGATGCTAATTTACATGGATAGAAAGTATGGCACAAAGCATAAAAACATTCTAATAAACAATTATACAAATTCTAATCTCATCGTTTTCTCTCTGTTTATTTGAAGCTGACCCTAACTTCTACAGTGGATAAGGAAACTTTGCTGCAAGAGCTGACTTGGAGAACCACTTAGCCTGTATTGGCAAAACACCTTCGCATCCCACCAATTAAGTAGTGGTTTGTTTCTTGTGGTTGTGGAAAATCCAAATATCGAGCAAAGCATCATCCACCAAGGTTTGCTGAAAATACGGAATTGGATCTTGAGTATGAGTGACAAAAACCTCCTCCAAGTGACATGGTCTATACAGCATTAGTTGGATCACTTTGATAATGTCATGAATGCCAAGTTGTACTTAGAGATCTAGTCTAAAAGTATTGGGTCCCACTACTTGGATAATTGTACGAGGCCCACAATGAAGGGGCTTCAACTTGTGATGTTGGTTGCGGAACCTTTGCTTGTCCAATTGAAGCTAGGCATGGTCACCAACTTGGAAAGAATGAGGTAGTCAATGGCAGTCATCAAGTGGCTTGAATTTGGATTGCATTTGTTGAAGAATATCTCAAACTTTGGTGTGAATCTTTGCCTAATTTTGAACAAAGGAAGAAGCTTTATCTTGCTCCTTCATAGGAATGATGTGGAGGTGGAGGAGCTATGGGAATAGAGGGAAAGGGTTGAAAGCCATCATAGGCTGAATGTTTCCCCTTCTTAAGAGCCGCATCAATGGCATACTGAGAAGTGTTTTGTCTCAAGGGTGAATAATTGTTGTAGCCTAGTGGGATTAGAAACATAGTAGCAATGCAATGATCATCTTCTCTAAGGATACACAGATTAAGAAATTTGTGCAAATTGACTTGTTTCATTGTAGGTCTACTAGAAAGCAAATGATGAACAAAAGAAATGAATTTGTACACTTTACTGTCCTTTTGCAATAGTAGGTCTTGTGAAAGACCATAAAAAACAGTTATAGTCATATTGATATGGTGCTTCAAGTAGCAAATTGCAACAATCCAATCGAGTGACATCACATTTCTCATGGAATGGCTCAATGACAAATGTCAAAAACACTAGCATATGACAAGAGGAGGCTGCCCTCTCTTCTTGACCCATCCCAACGGGTATGGTCATGGATGTTTCATCATTGGCAAAAGTAGGTCATCCGCCAACTCTTGTGAAATCAAGTTCTTTTATTGCCATCATCAAGGATCAACTCAATCAATTGTCATTGATTTGACAATTTTTTGAGAGCAAAGCTTTGCATTTTTTGCATCATAATTATTGATCATGAGAACTAGTTGAGGATTTGAAGTGTTGGGGTTGGTTACCTCAATAGTTGATTCAAGCTGTGGCTATGAATGTGTAATGCGCAACCCCCAACTGAGATTGCCACTTATCACTCCGGTTTGGTGTTTTGGTTTGGGTTTTGTGTATTTTGCAATAAATGAAAGAAAAAAGAAACACACACTGCTGAAATAAAAAAATGCTTCTAACTTTGTTTCTACAACTCCGAATGCTACCAAATTTGTACACAAGCTTCCTCTAATATAGATAAACAAACCCAATGAAGGAAACTGCATTAAAATGAGAATACCCGGAAATATGAAGGTCTGATATAAACTGGAAATTGCATGTCAGCTAAAGAAAACTCATTGTTTTGCTCATAACTTTCAAATTACAAACTTCTCTATCAAACTAGTGGCAGTTTTAAACACCCTCTATTGAGACAATGACAATGCAAGCTTGGAAAACTCCAAAAAAACAAGGCGTCTCAACACCCAAGTCCCACGTCCCTCTCTGAGTTGTACGACCAGGCTGGGAAGTTGTATGGCTGCCAATGACTCTTCCAATATGCCACGAACTTGACTAAATTCACTCCTATATGAAGCGGTTGGGCTGTATGAGGAAATATGGTTACAATACAATCAAACCCTAGCTGAATTTTCCCCTTGCACAAGCTGATTTCACCTCAAAATGGTACGACCTCCTTGTGGGTTGAAGTACAAATAATGTACAACTGATAATGTCTTCAAACTCTCACAAGAAACATCAATTTGATACTAAAGTATGCCTCCAATTCTGCTCAAAGTCACTCCCAAGGATTGAGAATGCAACTAACCAAAGTAAGGAGATCTTTCACTCCCAGCAATGGTGTCCTCTGCTGTGGTTTTCGTCACAACAAAGCAGCAATGAGAAACTCCTGCACAATGCAAGCTCTCCTTCAAAGACTCCAAGAGAATACAATTGCCAAAGATGTCTTCAAATGCTCTCACAACCTCTATTTATTCTTTTCTCGAGTTGGTCGACCCAATGTGGGTAGAATGTGGGATTAAACTTCTTTCTTTTTTACTTGCTTTATGTCAATAATTCATTTACTAATGAGCACATATAATGACTTAACTCCACAATATCACTTAATCATATTATAATCTCCCAAAGTGGCGTCCAAGCTAGGCATTAATAAAACCACATTAAAATATACATTATTTCCTTCAAAATGAGTACTCATAAGCCCCCTAACAAATTATAAAGTCATACTTAGGAGAATAATATAATAATTTAATGACTTTATAATAATTATAACTTCGACGATTAAAAACTCCATGACCACTCATCCAAACTCACATCCGAAGATAGAAATGAGTACCCATTTGGCCAAACTAGCCACTCGTAGGACTTCCGCTCCGCCAAAACCAACTTACTAAAAATAGTAAGTTCCCTGCACTGATAACCAAACGGGTCTAGTCAATCAACTGAAGATATATCTGGATACCCAATTCGGCGAAGAACAACATTCTGCAGTCAATTCGGCTAGAAACCTGAATCACCGACTTACTATAAATAGTAAGTCCTCCCTCAAATCTTAGAATGTCCCCGAAAAACTGGCATCCAAAGGCATACAACCATCTGGCGAAACCCCAACATCCTCTGAGAGCATTCTCACAAAAGACAAGCCTGGAAAGGGACATTACAGTCCTCCCTCCCCGAGATTGCTTGTCCCCAAGCAATCCAATCTCATCACATAACAATCTCAATGACAACTGCCATGTGATCCCTGGATCCCAGATGAACCGAAGAGCTCCATATCTCCAACTGAGATAAATCCTGCAGCTTCCTGAAAGAACTTCCCTCCATACTATCTGTATGCCGGGATCCCAAATGAAACTGCAGAATGACTCACTGTAAAGCTGCTGCTCAACCCTGTCAAAACTGACCCAGTCAAACTGCACTAGCTGATGAAGCAACCCGAAATGCAAACCAATACCCGGGTCCCATAGCCAAGCTGGTAACCTGTCATTCCTCACAACTGGAAGCTTCTGCTGTGCCACACTGATTACAACTGAACTACTCTGTAGCCCAATCTGAAACTCATCAGGATCTGATATGTTGGGGAACCAACAGAGAAATGATTCTGCATCTGAAGAAGAGATCGCCTCATGCCAATGGGATACAAAAAAATTTGTATCGCAGCTCTTCTTCTCATTTGAATATGTCATGAATAATTTCTCCATATGTGAACTGAAAGAGAAATGGTGAGCATACCTCCCAATGCAATCCATGCGCACTTCTCCGACAGGCTCTATGGGAAACTCGGAAGAATCACCCTCACCATCCATTATGCATGAATCGGGAGAAGTTTGATCAACTTCAGAAGTTGCATCACCCTCACTATTGTTACTATGCAACTCTCCGTCACGTCCGATCTTATGAACCTCTTCGATCAACGGTTGGATTATTGTGCACCTTGTATCACGTTCTGCACTCTTTGAAGTAGTCATGACAGGTGATGAAATTCCCGCTTGGTCAAGAGAGAGATGAGCTAAACTCAGCTCCAAGCTAAGCTCATAAATGAATCTCTCTCTCTCTGAGTGTTTGGACAGCCAAGTCCCTATCTGCCAACAACTGTATATAATCGGATTTTATCACTTCCAAAGCTTGCTTAACAGTTTGCATTTTGATTGTTTGTGCACTAGTAATAGAGGAACCATCTATCAACCCCTCCTGTCTATCCCTGAGTTGGGCTGTCCACAAGAGATACTCCACAAATTGATGTGTGCTATCCAAAAAAGATAAAGTCTTAACAATTTTTTCATCTGTAACCTGCAATTTATCCTTCCAAGTTTGCTTTGCTTCTGGTTCTAAATCGCAATCAGCAGCACACAAGAATTTTTCTGATTTGTTATACTTAGCATGATGATCAAAATTATTATCCCTCTTAACACTACATTCCCCAACTACATAAACTGAAGTTAGGTCTGATTCATTCTCATCCCAAGAGTCATCAACAACTGCTGTTTTGAAATCAGCTAACTCCTGGTCCACACCTCTATTGTATACTTCTCCTGAAGTGGATCCGCAAGATGAATTAACTTCATCTTCATCGAAATCAGCACCATGATCAAAAGGAAATTCATCTCCACTCTCCAATCCCGGGACCTGTGGGTTATCCGGTTCACCATCCAACAACCTGTTGATCCTCTCTATCTCTGAACTCAAAGAAGAATCGTCATAAACTTCCAATTCATCGTACTTAGGATCTTCAGGAACATTGTAATGGTCATCAGAATGGTTACTCAACCTGCTATAACTATCAATGGATTGTTCTGCATGTAAACCCACAACTACTGCCTCATCATCAAGTTGCTCCTTGACCGAGTCATCCTGAAACTTTGATATGCGTTCGTCCTGTGACAAACTATCTTCTAGCAACTCATCACTACTTAAATCATTTTGAGTCACTATATTGTTTACCTCCTGAGATGAAGCATCAATTATCCATTCAACTGTTCCGCTGTCCTGAATCATAGATGGCTGCAACAAATTACTATCACAGTTAGTTTCACAAACATGACCGAATGTCCACTCCTTTCTGCAATTGAAACATCGTCGTTCTCTCCTTAACTGATTTTTGCTTATGTGAGGAGGTCTTATATCTTGTGAAACTTCCGAAGCTACTGCTTTACCCACCAACTTCTGTTTCCCTTTGTCAATTCTTGCTGGGACAGCAAGCTCATCTCTTTTAATTCCAACTTGTATTGGCAACTCAGTGTATAAAGGTTCAATATTGACCGGAGGAGCACCTGTTGGTAGAGAAATTTTCATCATTGCAGCTAAATTTTTGAGGGACTGTTCTATCTCATGCTGGGTCTTACCCCACTCACGCTGTCTCTTAGTCCAGTCATTAATAGACGCCATGAATCTGAAATTAATTTGAGGCTTCCACAGGCTGGCAAGAATGACCGGCTCTGAATTAACAATACCCAAAACTCTTAAAGACCAAAACAACCAAATGGGTATTCAAATCACCAATACCCAGAAACTGGAAACCCTATATTTGAAAACGACAATTAAACCCTAACTTCTGCTAATCTTCTATACTCCGCAAATTTTCAAGCAATAATTTCAGACAAAGAATTATTTCTACAAAATCAAACCTGAGAATTTTGTCTTTGATAGAAGACTTCACAAAATTCACAATGAAACCCTGAACAAGCTGGCAGGAAAAACCAGCTCTGATACCATTGTAATGTGCAACCCCCAACTGAGATTGCCACTTATCACTCCGGTTTGGTGTTTTGGTTTGGGTTTTGTGTATTTTGCAATATATGAAAGAAAAAAGAAACACACACTGCTGAAATAAAAAAATGCTTCTAACTTTGTTTCTACAACTCCGGATGCTACCAAATTTGTACACAAGCTTCCTCTAATATAGATAAACAAACCCAATGAAGGAAACTGCATTAAAATGAGAATACCCGGAAATATGAAGGTCTGATACAAACTGGAAATTGCATGTCAGCTACAAAAAACTCATTGTTTTGCTCATAACTTTCAAATTACAAACTTCTCCATCAAACTAGTGGCAGTTTTAAACACCCTCTATTGAGACAATGACAATGCAAGCTTGGAAAACTCCAAAAAAACAAGGCGTCTCAACACCCAAGTCCCACGTCCCTCTCTGAGTTGTACGACCAGGCTGGGAAGTTGTATGGCTGCCAAGGACTCTTCCAATCTGCCACGAACTTGACTAAATTCACTCCTATATGAAGCGGTTGGGCTGTATGAGGAAATATGGTTACAATACAATCAAACCCTAGCTGAATTTTCCCCTTGCACAAGCTGATTTCACCTCAAAATGGTACGACCTCCTTGTGGGTTGAAGTACAAATAATGTACAGCTGTTAATGTCTTCAAACTCTCACAAGAAACATCAATTTGATACTGAAGTATGCCTCCAATTCTGCTCAAAGTCACTCCCAAGGATTGAGAATGCAACTAACCAAAGTAAGGAGATCTTTCACTCCCAGCAATTGTGTCCTCTGCTGTGGTTTTCGTCACAACAAAACAACAATGAGAAACTCCTGCACAATGCAAGCTCTCCTTCAAATATTCCAAGAGAATACAATTGCCAAAGATGTCTTCAAATGCTCTCACAACCTCTATTTATTCTTTTCTCGAGTTGGTCGACCCAATTTGGGTAGAATGTGGGATTAAACTTCTTTCTTTTTTACTTGCTTTATGTCAATAATTCATTTACTAATGAGCACATCTAATGACTTAACTCCACAATATCACTTAATCATATTATAATCTCCCAAAGTGGCGTCCAAGCTAGGCATTAATAAAACCACATTAAAATATACACTATTTCCTTCAAAATGAGTACTCCTAAGCCCCCTAACAAATTATAAAGTCATACTTAGGAGAATAATATAATAATTTAATGACTTTATAATAATTATAACTTCGACGATTAAAAACTCCATGACCACTCATCCAAACTCACATCCGAAGATAGAAATGAGTACCCATTTGGCCAAACTAGCCACTCGTAGGACTTCCGCTCCGCCAAAACCAACTTACTAAAAATAGTAAGTTTCCTGCACTGATAACCAAATGGGTCTAGTCAATCAACCGAAGATATATCTGGATACCCAATTCGGCGAAGAACAACAGTATGCAGTCAATTCGGCCAGAAACCTGAATCACCGACTTACTATAAATAGTAAGTCCTCACTTAAATCTCAGAATGTCCCCGAAAAACTGGCATCCAAAGGCATACAACCATCTGGCGAAACCCCAACATCCTCTAAGAGCATTCTCACAAAAGACAAGCCTGGAAAGGGACATTACAGAATGTGACTTAGCTAGAAGGGTCTTGGCCTTGTTTGATTGCAAGACATGGCATCTTCTAAAGAATGTCCAACATACTTATGATAAGTACATAAATCCTTCTTTCCATTGCAAAAATCACTACTGGAACCACTTTGAGAAGAGTAAACATTCTTGGATAGGGTGGCAGATGTAGCAGCTAGTTCTAACCAACCTCAGAAGTAGTAGTGTAAATATTGGAAATAAGTGCAAATGTGCACACATGTAAATGAAATGCAAATGTATGTGAAATGTAAATGCAAGTGAAATGCAGTTTTATAGTTTGATATCAAGGGTGATGACATCATCATTTGATAAATTGGAATTGTAATGTATAGCTAATGTATGTATTTAAGCATATGCGGATGGAGGGTAGTTAGTGGTGAGGTGTCCTGGGCGACAGTTGTTAATTACCAGCCCTTAAGGATAAGAACGACCCCCCATTCATTTGTTCATACATCATACACCATAGACGAGAGAGAGTACACTAGAGACTGAAGACAGGATATTGCCTATAGAGTCTGTGTCTATATATTCATTGTAGAATTGTATATTTTTAGTGCAGACGGTCTATAATGTCGTACAAGAGTAATACAATGATGATTCATCCTTCATTTGTGTGTTGTATGTGATGCTATTGCTGCAAGTAGATTGGTAGGTTGTTGTTCCAAGTTCTATTGCAAGTGTGAAGCAGAGTTGTAGTCCAGAATCATTGTATGAGGAGTTGCAGTCCAAAATCGCCATACAAGAGTTGTTGTATGATAGGTATAGTCAGAAGTTTTGTTCAAGTGGATAGCAGAGTTGCTGTACACTCACTTTGTCGTACAAGTGAATGTTGAACAATTTACCATACAAGTGATAGTGATAAAGTTGTTGTACAAAAGGAAATGTTGAGCACATGTGGATCAATATTGACTGTAGTCTTGATTGACTTCTAAGTCTATCATATCAAATTGTTCCTCCAACTGTTGGAATACTCACCACCGTACTACATTTGGCGTTGTGCCCTTTGAAGTTCGAACCAATAACGTATGAATTTTGGAGAAGTGAATGAAAGATTACTTACCCCAAAGACATGGGAGACTTGGCCGTGGAATATCACATAATTAATCTATGAGAGGAGTCAGAGGATTGCCCAACAGGGCCATGTTGCGTAAAATGAAGATTCGAGCATTGCCAAAAAAGTACTACAATCGTGAGCAACAAAACTTGAAGAACCCGAAGTTGAACGTGTGTGGAGCCCTCAAGTGGAGGATAGTCCAAGTTGAAAACACAAAAGGTGGCAAATGTTGTTTTCAACAACAGAGGAGGAGGCGCAAGTTAACGTGCATCAAGCAAATGAAGGTTGGACCGAGGAGAACGTTTGCACAAGTGGAGGTGCCAACGTGGAGAGTGCACAAGGAAACGAGATTGAACAACTGGTAATGTTGACACAAGATCGGGGGAGATTGCTGAGAGGTGTGGAGGACCAGAGTCAAGAACGAGGGCAATCGTAGGATTGTGTGGGCATGGAGACTAGATCCAATGCTCATGTATTCGTGGAGGATATTGCTGAGTGTAGGTGCACTAGGAGTTGGTCGGAGATTGTTTGCAAGTGAAGAATTCCTAAGCAAGGAATTGCAAAGTGAAGAAAACCACCCACCTATGGCAAACATGGCAAATATAGCAACTGTGGGCAAACAAAAGTGCCTATCATTTCTATGAGATGGGACGTCATATTGGAACATGTGTGGCAATATGGCGAGCAAACAAAGTTGATGACGAAGGATCCTGGCTAAGATTGTTTCCGGCAACATTCTGAGGGATCGCAATGGATTGGCATTTAAAAAGAGTAAGGACAAACCCCTTCGCAATGTGGGAAGACTTAACAACTGAATCCACAAAGGAATTCAGGTTATTATTGGACGACATAGAAATCATCGGAGAAATTTTTGCCACAAACAAAAAGAAAGATGAAGATGTCAAATCATATAATAGAAGAATGAAGGAAATTATCGATAAAATGGAAGTAACACCGACGGATGGTTTACAGAAGCAATGTTTCCTGGATGGATTGCTACCGAGATACAATAAGATGAAGGTAGTACCACCTACTACCTATCAAGAAGCATTTGATAAAGCTATCAATTTGGAATAAGTCACTATAAAGATGATGATTCAGATAGTGACCGAGATGGTTTGCATGAGGTTATTTAGGCCATGAGGAAGGACCTGGAGAGGATGATAAATGATGCGAAGAGTGAGAAAGAGAAGGAAAAGGATGTTTGGTGTTCAAACTAAAGGCAGAGGGACACACAAATATCAATTATCCGAAGGATGCTTTTGGTAATATATGCGAAGTTACAAGAAATGCGGTTGGTGATTACCCATTTAACTTGAGCATTTCAAGACGTCAAACTTTATCGATACAAATAGAAGAAAGGAAGAGGAACTGAGCACTTCCAAGAGTGGGCAAGGAGTGACGAGTGGAGGATATAGGAATAACCGTCGAGGATGACGACAACTATAGCGAGGCAATCAACCACAAGGGGGACAAGGCTGATTGTAGTATGATTAGGATGGACCAGTAGAACAAAGAGAAACATGTGCTAGCAGTAATAAGGGCTCAGGCGAGGAAAGTTGAACAATATCCAAATTCTACCAAAGAGAAGGAAAGATCGCAAGAAGCACATGATGAGATAGAAAATGAAATGAGACAGACCAAGCAAGAACGACTCCTCCAAGAGAAGAAGTTGAAGAAGCTGATCACTCAAGAAGAAGAAATGCCATCAACATAGTAGTTGGCGCTGAAAATGTTGAACATGACATTGGAAGTGAAGGTGGCTAGTGTAGTTAGCGCCATACCTTAGCCGTATGCAACGGTAGGAGAAATGACATGGGCGAGAAAAGTAGTAGAGTTGCGATGCCAACAAGAAGCAACCACGAAGATGAGAGATCAATTTATTGGTCCAATGGTGCTAATGATTGATGTTGCAAAGGAGGCGACATTAATCAATATTGAGTAGCTAAATCATAAGTTGATATAGGTGATCGTGGATGGAGGGTCGAGCATGAATGTGCTACTAGAGAAGACTTGGAGAGACATTGGAGCACCATTTTTATGGTCTCCAAATTTCAGATTATATGGTACAGATCAGTATGGCATTGACATGGAGTCCTGACGGCCCAAAAAGTAAAAATAGATGATTAAGAGTTCATCATGGACTTTGTGGTGATTACCATGCAAAAACCAACATATGACACATTTGGGGCAAGGATGGTTGTGCATGGCAAAATTCAATCACAATTGGGTGAAGGATTGCTTAACATTCAAGAACGGACGGATAAGTTCATAATAAATCTGAAGAACCAGTCCGCAAGTGAGGATCTCACAACATTCGATGAGTTGGGTAGTTCATATTTAGATGATGATAATGGGCATGAGCCAAACAAAGAAGGTATGCTGCAATTGGAGGAATGCATGAAATATGAAGTGCATTCAAATAGAGGACTTCTCCATTTGGATGTGCAAGACTACAAGGTTTTTTTGCCAAATTGCCTATGCATATTTAACAGAGGAGGAAGAGGACCATGGCGAATAGAGAAATAGTGTGTATGAAGTTGGCGAGAGTAGCTAGAAGTCCAAATCTGCACCAAATGAGGAAGAAAAGGAGAATTGGACATAATAAATCTGAAGAACCAGTCCGCAAGCGAGGATCTCACAACATTTGATGAGTTGGGTAGTTCATATTTAGATGATGATAATGGGCATGAGCCAAACAAAGAAGGTATGCTGCAATTGGAGGAATGCATGAAAGATGAAGCACATTCAGATAGAGGACTTCTCCATTTGGAAGTGCAAGACTATGAGGTTTTTTTGCCAAATTGCCTACGCATCTTTAACAGAGGAGGAAGAGGACCATGGCGAATAGAGAAATAGTGTGTATGAAGTTGGCGAGAGTAGCTAGAAGTCCAAATCTGCACCAAATGAGGAAGAAGAGGAGAATTGGACATTTTCGATTTTTTTTGTAGCATATACTATTGGTGATTCTGTAATAATTGAGAAGCCAACGCACCAACTTGATGTGGCAAAAGCAGCAAGTGAACCTAATACCATAAAGTATGAAGGACCAAGGATGGTTCATGTGAACCTCAGTGAGGGAGACGAAGAGAATGTGAAAGCAACAACCTTAAAGATTTTCATGCAATATAAGGTTGTCTTTGCATGAACTTATAAGGATCTAAAAGGGATTCCACCTAAGTTATGTGTGCATCGGATTTAGTTGATTCCGGGTGCACAACCAGTAAGGAGAACGTTGTATATGATGAATCCAAAGTAAGCGGCCCTAGTCAATGCGGAAATACAGAAGATGTTGGATGCAGGGATAATCTTCAAGGTTATGGTGAGTGAGTGGGTGTCACCAATTGTTATCACCTTGAAGGAGGCAAATCAAATCCGCATTTGTGTAGATTTTAGAAGTCTAAATGCTGTGACAATAAAGGATCCTTTTCCTATCCCATTCACTAATTCAATTTTGGAGGAAGTTGCCGGACATGAAATCTATTCATTTTTGGATGGATTTTCTGAGTACATTCAAACCAACATAGCTGAAGAAGATAAATTGAAGACAACTTTTGTAGTAGAGAACAATATTTATGAATATAATTGAATGTCACTTGGTTTGTGCAATGCCCTAGCCACATTTTAGAGAATAATTTTGTATATTTTTGAACAAATATCCATTGGGAATTTCAAAATATTCTTGGACGGTTGGTCGTTGTATGGAAGGAAGGACGAGCATTTGAAGGCACTTGAAGAATACATGAAGCTGTGCAAGAATGTTTGATTGTCATTAAATCCAAAGAAGTGTAAGCTGCTGGTACCGTATGAGAAGTTGTTGGGGCATGTGGTGTGCAAGGAAGGTTTGAAGACTGATCTTGACAAGATATGAGTTGTGATAAGTATGGAGGAATCATACGATGTGAGTTCATTGAAGTCCTTTTTAGGACATGTCGGGTACTATAGAAGGTTTATCGGAAACTTTGCGCAAGTGTCCCATCCGTTGGATGTGTTAACGCACAAGAATGTTTCTTTCAAATGGACAGAGGATCATCAAACGTCCTTTGAGGAGTTGAAGGTGAAGCTGGTTTGCGCGCCCATTCTGGTGTTTCCAGATTGGGATAAGGAGTTTCATGTCCATGTTGATGCATCAAATTTTTTGATTAAATGCGGTTTGGCCCAGGAGGGGCAGTTCAGGCTGGATCAACCCATCTACTTTTCTAGTCGGTTGCTGTCTAGAGAGAGAAGAATTACAACACAATGGAGCGGGAAGCTCTAGGGATGGTTTATGCAGTTTAAAAATTCAGGCATTATTTGCTTGCCAACCCTTTTGCCTTCTATGTAGATCATCGGACATTGCTGTATTTGATCAGTAAACTAACTATCCATGGACGAGTTAGCAGGTGGCTCATCACATTGCAAGAGTTTGTTTTTCAAGTAGTGGTGAGACCAAGGAAGAAACATATTTTAGCGGATCAATTGTCAAGGATTCACTTAGGAGAGCCTACCAAGGGAGGAATGTTGAATGAATTTCTAGACGCTCATTTGTTTGCAATAAGTGCGCTATCAATGCTGTTTTCTCGTCATTTGGCTGCTGCAACCAAGTTTTTTTCTTGGACTTGCGATTAAAAAAAACTCACGAGTCAAAAGAATCCCGGGAGGGCTGACTCTAGTTCGGATTTTTTCTTAACTATGATTGGAATTGCTATGGAGTCTACATAATTTAATGTTTGGCTGAGAATCCCTGGTGCACACCACTGACAGGTACTAAAAAATTCAGGAACAAAGTCTGGAAAAACCTCTGTTCTCAATCGAAAGGAGCTTGGATGGAACAATATTGTGAATTGTAAAATAAAATTCACAAATTCCAGCAGAGATATATAGGACTGAGCTTGGTAATCGCCTTAATAACATAGATATTATACATGAGAGGAAGTAGTCCTACTCCTTTTATACATCTATCTACTCTTCTATCTGGCTGCCACCTTTTCGTATGGGCGTTATGGAACTCTAGAGTGGCCCCTCCATGTGTAGCATATAAATTGACTATCCATTATAGGTTTAAAGATTAAATGCGACCAACTTTTTTTTATGGGAGGAATCTTCCTGCAATGGTTTTTGGCTTCCTCATTGATAAATCACCAGAGGTTCTGATCCCTTCTTGAGCTCCTTATTGTTTTATGTCATAGTCTAAAACTACTTGTCATTTTCTCACGTGTTTCCCTTTTCATATCCCTGATTGATTGGTGCATCAGTCAATTTTTTTTGTTACAATACTAATAGGTTTTCCTTATTATCCTTGCTTACAGTCTCCTATTGGGTATGGTCTGCTCCATGTCCTCTGCTCAAGGAAATGGGGTTTTAAATTAGCTCTAATTGGACTTTAATAGCTTCTCCCACTTTACCTGAAAGAAACTAGGATGCAATATTTGTTATCGGACAAGCATCCTATTGATAAAGACAAAATTATAACTATATTTAGTATGTGATTATCCATTTATCAAATTGCATTATTACTCTTATTACTATCACTATTATTTGAGTTTGTCATTTGATTAATATTATTATTAATAATTATTACCTTAAGTATCTTATGAAAGTACAATACTAAGGATCAAAAGGGCTTTTGTGATGACCATGAATACTATTGATGGTCAACTTTAAGTGTGCCTAAACAAGGTAGTTCAAGCATTATCAATAAAACCATCTTATGATATTCAGTGCATAAGATATAGTGCAGACCACGAATTATTCATAAGTCACTGTTTTGTTTTCTGCTGATTAATAGTCTACTTCATACATGGGAAAATATCAAATCCTAAGAGAATGTCTAATGCAAGAAAAAATAAGAAGGATCCTAAAGGAGATTTATCAAGGAGATGAATGTGGTTACATGGGTGTTGAAGCTACATCACAAAATTGTTGGCAGGGTCATGATGGCCTACTTTGCATTGGGATTTTTTTAAATAGGTAAAAACTCATGATACATGTTAATAAGTAGAAATAATGTTCAAGTAAAATTTCAGCCTTTACAATCAATACGACCACAAGAATGAATTGGATTATTGGGGTTGGCGTTTGTTGAAACCATTGTAAAGAAAATCAGAATTGGCTCAGAATCAGGCTGGAAAATGAATTGGAAAAAATCAAGAATTGACAAAAAAAAAGACGGAAAAAAACGCAAATTTTCATTGGAAAAAAGCTTTTTTTCATGCATATCACAATGAATTAACATTATGCAAATCAAATATTAATAATGTAAGTGATACAAGCTTAAACTACACATGAAAGTGACAAAACACATCTTAAATAAAGAAATTTTAATGCATCCAAAATTCAAATATTCTTGTATTGCTTATAATATAAAAAAGGTACAAATTATCTCTCTTTAAGAGGTCCAAGGTTCAAACCCCACTCGGTATGAGGGGACCAAGACCCCTCATAAAAACCTGTGTAAACTCATTGAAAAAAATAATTTATCAAGTGGCATTAGCTCAACTAGTTAGATTCCTTAATATTTAAAGTGGAGACCAAGGTTCAAATCTTTCCCAACGATAGACGGATAATATCAAAGCTTCGTTGTAATACCACTATGTGGTGATGATATATTACGGGTGGGGCCCGTTTCAATCCCATATAACCAATTGAAAAAAGAAGGTACAAATTAGGACCCATGAGGGATACTATAGTGGTAAGTCCTTGGGTTTTCGTCCAGAAGACCCAATTTCAAATCTCGGTGTGAGGGGACCGGGAACCCTCATAAAAACCTGTGTAAAATTTTTTAGTAGAGTACGGTGGGAGGATTTCGTGTTGCTTAGAGTGGAGGAAGATTCAATTTGTTTTACAATCTTGAGATCTTCAGATATGATGGAAGAGTAGCGGGTTCATTTGGACTCTAGAGTGTATATGCTTCAAATCCTTACCATGAATGCGACGAATATTGTTTCTGAAAAATTGCCAAAGCAAAGGAACACTAGGAGAAAGAAGAGATAGAAGCGAGTGTGAGCCAGGAGGGATTGCAAGCTGGGAGGGATTGCGAGCTAGGAGGAAGTATGAGCCGGGAGGGAGTGGGAGCCAGGAGGGAGTGAAAGCTAGGAGCAAGCCCCAACCCCACTAGCTAGTATGGAAGGAAATTCATATTTGAAAGCCCTAATGGGAAGTGAGGATGTCCTGGATGGAAGTATGGATGCCCAAGTTGAAGATAAGTGGAAGAACAAATATATGGCAAGTTTGATCTAAGTAGTAGATGTTGCACCAAAAGTGACCATCAAGGATGAGATGATTGAGCATGATATAATTGTTTTGAAAAGTAGGTGGTTAATATGTAAGTTCCATAGGTCTTGGCCAGGGTTTTTGGAGATTCAAGATTGGATCAAGTGGAAGTGGGGATTGAATCCAAATTACTCTGTGAGTTTTCTTCCTAAAGTTTTTTTCTTTGTAATGTTTTCTAATTCATAAATCAGGGACAAAATATTGAGTGGTGGCCCATGGTTTAGAGGGAGAGACGCCCTTTATTTAAGACCATGGAATGAATTTTTTTCTACTGGGACAAAAACTATTTATAAGATTCCGGTTTGGGTTAGGCTTTTTGGACTTCCATATCAGCTTATCAATAAAGATGTTTTGAAGAATATTGGAAATACCCTAGGAGAATTCATCAAGGAAGGACTAACTATTAAGGAGTGGAAGCATGCTATATATACCAGAATATGTGTTGCTATGGATATTTCAAAACCTTTGCCACAATCCATTAAGATTAAATCTGAATCAAGAGAATGGGATCAACAAGTGGATTATGAAAACATCACATTTTGTTGTCGCAATTGTTATGAGACTGGCCACTTGGCAAGAGTTTGCAAAGTGAAACTATGAAGAAAGAGATGAAATTTTGGTCATAAGATAAACTTCAAGGTGAAGCAAGGAAGTCTACTTTAATAGAAGGTAGATCAGATCAAGGATATTCAATTCCTAAAGAAGGGGCAAAGAAAGCCTATCTACAACATCTTATGGAAAAGGCCACCATAACTCACTTGGATCAGTAGTTAGAAGAAACAAAGAAGGATATAAGGGATGAGAAAGTACAATATGTAAGTTCAAGTTCAGAAGGAATTAAAGGTGCAAAGGTAAATGTGGAGGAAAATCCTAACACAAAGACAACAAAAGAGGTCAAGATCTTTCCAGGTAAATCATTTTCAAGAGGTAAATCCTCTCCTGGTAATAAAAGTGAAAGTGGTATAGAGGTTATCCCTTGCACTTTAGGGTTTCAAGAGCAACATAATAAAGAAATGAGGATGGAGGAAGTCTGTAACAATTTAGGGTTTTTAGGGCAGAATAAGAAGGTAATTGCTTTGGAAGAGCATCCTTGCACTTTAGGGTTTCTAGGGCAATATAAAGAAGAATGTGCTTTTGAGGTTTTTCAATATACAAGCATATCATCTGTGCTTTTAAATATTACTCCTATATAGAAGCATATCGAGCAATAAGTTTGGATTGATAGTTCAACATCTTTTTATGGAGAATTTCATCAATTAATAATGTATAGCATTGTCGTTGGTGGCTATCGGATTCCTTCAAACCGTAAACAATCCATTGTTAGGATGCCCTAGTGTGTTTGGTTTGGTGTGGTAGCAGGTAGGCAGACCCCTTTCTCCCCTTGCAACAGGTGAAATGAAAGAAAATGAAACAAAAAAGTGACTTCTCATTAAATCGGCTGTAGCCTCTATGCATGCAACTGTGGCTGATTTTTCGTGATTTAATCATTGATTTTTTGAAAAAATCAGAAAAAATAGTCAAAAAAATCGAGGATTTCTGATTTCGAGCCAAGTTGACATGGAATTTTGAAAAACTTGCAAATAATCAGAAAATCGGCAAGTTTTGGTGATTTTTCGTAATAGAGGTTGAAACCGTCAAGCATCCTTCTAAATTGGGAAGATATTAATGTTTGTTGATAGCCATGAATTGTTTAATGAACCTGGAAGAAATGGAAGTATACTCATCAATTCAACTAAGAGCACTGAAAATTTCATCAAGAAGTACATAATAATGAGATTTAGTTGTTCACTATCCCTGATCATTGAGAAAGATACATGCTTTTAAATTGAGGTTATAAGGGGATGCTGATCTTATTGAGAATAGATTGATAAATTTGTAGACTGCTACCCAAAAGGAAATAGACGAGTGGCATTTACTATCAAGCAAAGTTATCAGAGCTATCCTTAATAAAGCTTGTGGAAGTTTGGGTAAAAGAAATATTTGGGAAGGAGTTTACATATAGCTCTTTGGGCCTATCTTATGGAATATAAAAGAACAAACAATTCCATATGCTTTGAGCTAATGTAAGGTTGAAAGTCAACGACGCCAATGGCATTTGTAGTACGAAGCCCAAGAGTAGCAGCTGAAAATAAGCTGTGGGTGACATGGAGAATTTATGCTTAATATTGGATAGCTTGAATGCCTTAGACAAAAGCACATCCTTGCTCGGAGTCTATTGAAGTAGAAAAACAAAGAAAGAAATATTGCCACAATAATGCAATTAAAGCCTGGAATGTTAGAGGTGAAATGTGTTGGTAAGTTTGAAAAAGGGTCAAAAACTGAAAATTTTGTGAGAAAGACCATATAAATAAGTTAACATTTTTGATAGTTGGACCATACAGCTTGCCAACACTGATGCAGTGAAGCATCTATTGTACTCGATGCATCTAAATTCAGAAAATACCTTCGACGTATAGAAAATTGGGGTAAATTTCATTGAGATAGATAAAATGAAAGATAACATGAAAAGCCTTGTAACACTAATTATGGGAATTGACATGAGTATTATGTCCCCCCTCTTCCTTCCTATTTTTTGTGGATATTAAACATCATGAAGACTAAGAAACATGACATCTTTGGAAGGATATTGGGGTTGTCTATTTGGACAAATGTTTTATTACATAACTGTCTAAGCAGGAAGCAGTTTAATGCAAGGACTTATCTTTGTTTATGGGTTATTGTAGATCTTTTTGGTGAATTCTTATTTGTGTCTAGAAGCAAGCCAAGGTGCTATACATGTGAAATTTAATATTTTATGTGATACCAACCATAACATTTAATATCGCTTTAATATTAATTGAGAAAAATATGTACAGGAAATATTTGCACTATACAATTTCATATGCTCGACCTTGGTGCAAATGTACTATAAATTTTCCTAACCCTAGATGACTGCTAGTCTATGTTTCTAAATAAATCAGATCTAAAATGAATCTATTTTAAACATGTAACTGTCACACATATGGCTGGAAAATGGAATAGAATGAACCACGGAAGACAAATATGCTACTGAACCTGTATATATTATATAATGGAGGAGATTACAGTTCCAGTAGGAAAGCTTGCTCTCTTGCTGCCTTTTTGGCCAACAAATCATTCTTCCTCCTGCACAATAGCCTTGCAGTTCTCCTTCAGCAATTGTTCACCTTCTTTACTTTTTGTTGAGTAAAACACTCTTGCCCTTCTCCTTTTATGCTTGAAAAGGAAACCCTAATCTCTCTAACCCTAATCTATTCAGATGGGAGGAGATAACAGTTACAGTAGGAAAGCTTGCTCTCTTGCTGCCTTTTTGGCCAGCAAATCATTCTTCCTCCTGCACAATAGCCTTGCAGTTCTCCTTCAGCAATTTGTTCACCTTCTTTTCTTTTTGTTGAGTAAAACACTCTTGCCCTTCTCCTTTTATGCTTGAAAAGGAAACCTAATCTCTCTAACCCTAATCTATTCAGATGTATGGTCAAGATTACATCTCATCTCATCTTGAGATGTATGGTCAAGATTGAATCACTTAAGTGAAGTACAAATTAGAATCACTTAAGTGAATTACAAAATGGAATTCGAAATGTCTCAAACCACTTCTAGTGCGTTCATATTGAAGCCTGTGCAAGAAGTTCCTGTCCGAGCGACATTTCTCAACACTCCCTCTTAGCGAGGAAGGAATTCTGCACCAATCCAAGTTTGTCTCCGAATGCTTCAAACTTCCCTTTCACTAAGGGCTTGGTCAGAATATCAACTACCTGATGATCTGTGGGAATATACTGGAGCTTTATTGCTCCCTTTTGAATCCTGTCTCGTATGAAGTGATATTTAATCTCTATGTGTTTGGACTTGTCATGAAATACTGGATTCTCGGAGAGTTTGATACAACTCTGATTATCATAGTATATCACCGTGGGATCCAACTCTTGATCAATCAATATTGTAAGCAAATTACGAAGCCAGATGGCCTCACAACTAGCAATACTGGCTGCCATGTATTCGGCCTCTATTGAGTTAAGTGCCATGGAAGTCTGCTTCCTGCTGAATCAGAATATTATGCTTGATCCTAAGCTAAAGCAACACCTTGAGGTGCTCTTCCTGTCTGCTGCACTGCCTGCCCAATTTGAGTTTGTATACCCCTACAACCTCACTTCACCATCTCCAAGATATCTCAGACCATACTCCATTGTGCCCCTCAAGTATCCGAGCACATGTTTTGTTGCTACCCAATGCTCCTGCCTTGGCTCCACCATGAACCGACTCAAGGTGTTCATTGCAAAACATATATCTGGTCTAGTGTTGACCAAATACATCAAGGATCCTATCAGCTGCCTGTACAACGTAGCATCCACCAACTCTGAATCTGAAGCTGTTACCTTCTTCAGATTAGTAATCATGGTTGTGGCCATAGGTTTGCAGTCCTCCATTCGAAACCTCTTCAGGATCTCAATTGCATACTTACCCTACCCAAGGAATATTTCCCTTGGTCTCTGCCAAACCTCCAAACCCAAGAAATAATGCATCATGCCGATGTCCTTCATCTCAAACTCAATTGCCATATTTGCTTTGCACCCTGCAATGAGCTTCTTTGCACCTGTAAGAAACAAGTCATCTACATATAGCACCAAAATGAGCAGATCATTCCCAGAAAATATGTAATAAAGATTAGGATCTGCATCACTTTTGGTGAACTCACACTCTGCAAGTATAAATCTATTCTGGAATACCATGCTGCCGATGCCTGTTTGAGTCCATATAAGGCTTTCTTAAACCTACAAACATGGGACTCCTTCTCATTTACCTCAAAGCCCTGAGGCTGCTCTATGTACACTTCTTCCTCAATGATCCCATTAAGAAAAGCTGTCTTCACATCCATTGGTGAATCCGCCATCCCATAGATGAAGCTAAAGATATAACTGCTCTAATGGAAGTGTATTTGGCGACTGAAGCAAAAGTCTCCTCATAGTCCACTCCCTCTTTTTGGGAGAACCCTCTCGCCACAAACCTCGCCTTGAACTTCTCAATGCTGCCATTTGCAACATGCTTAATTTTGTAGAGCCATCTGGAACTCACAACTAACTTCCCCCCCGGTCTTGGCACTATTTCCCAAACATCATTTCTTCATGATGGAGGTGTACTCCTCCACCATGGCATCCCGCCAAACCTGTTGGTTTGCTGCCTACTGAAAACTTGAAGGCTCGGAATTTATAATGTTACTCATCAATGCCATATAGTTTTGAAACTTCCTCAGAGGCCTGCTCTCCCTGAACATGCTACTAGGAGCCTGTTGGAACAATTTATCGCATCCATAGGGTTGAGGTGTCACGCTATAGATCTGGCTTAATAGATCTGGAAATGCAATATATCTGGCTCAATAGATCTAGAAGTCTCTGAACCTTAGGCTCAATAAATCTGGAAATAATCTCAGCTTCTTGAGCGCTATTCTATCAAAACCTGCACAGCAAAGGGGAAGAATGAAGGATGAAAAAGAAAATAGACACAAAGGGGATACAACAACACAACTACAGGGCACTCACGTATACCTCTAAGCAAGAATTTGCTATCTCGAAAGCTTGATGCCAATTCTGACATTGGTTGTTCCTTTTATAGCCTCTGGTTCTTGATTCGGTTATTTTTGGCCTTATCTGGGCCTTACAGTTGTCACCATCTCCTCTGATCTTCTCTGTGTGCTATCCAGCTGTTCTGAACTACGCGGAACTGGATTTTCTGTCACAATTTTCTCTTGGTTTGAAGGGAGCTCTTAAGATATGGTAGGCCAGGCGATCTTTATGGTTTTTCCTTTTGCGCAGACAAATGGTGAACCTTTATATACATATGTATTTTATTATTTCCTGTTTTCCCTAGTCGTTTGGTTTTATCCGTTGGGGTTAGACTAGGTTGCTGTAGTAAATTATTGACGTGAGACAGAGGGGGACCCGACGTGATGGCGAAGAGAGGGAAGGTGGCATGGAAAACAAACGGACGGAATGACATAGATTACAAAATGGTTATGAAGTAGGTGGGAGCAATGGGAGTTGATTTGTGAGTGGGATGGTGGTGAGATGACGCGTTGTGGGATGAATGGTCATGATGGTCAAGAGAGAATGCCTAGAAGGAGGATGGTAGTGATAGGTAGGAGGAAAGACGGAATGGAAAACGAGAGCTGGAAGCACCTATGGGGCACTTCCATAACTATACTCCGTCGGAGTGACCCCTCTGTAATTATATTCCGTCAAAGCGCTTAGTGAGTAGCTTTCTCATGAACCGAGCATCTTCTCACTCTTGCTATGCTTCTTGCATATTTTGAATTTGCAAAACAGGAACTGGTTGCACCATCGAGACTTCTTCTCAAAGGCTAGAGTTTGCATTTTACACTCTATCACCATTCTCATAAACAACAATTTTTGCCCGCTCTTGTTTTTATTTATCCTTCAAGTTGAAAATATTTTCGTATCAGTTCCTTTTTGTCAGGCTTATTTTATTCCTCCCTAGTACGTGACCATGTGATGAGGACACGTAGAGATCTGATTTGGTTTCTCCAGTATCAGGTTTTTCACTTGAGCGGTTTGCATTATACTTTTTTCGAAACAATCCGTAGGATTCGGTTTGATCGCCTGGACATTTCCTCCCTTGGCTGCTGCTTGAATTTGTAGATGTTACTGAGTTTCTGATGGTACTTTGCTCTATCTCTAAAACATGGTTCATCTTGTGATGCGCATGTTATTAGTTATACGTTGGACAAAGCGCTTTAGTTGGATCATTTAGACCCGTAGACGGATTAACCGGAGATGAAACACTCGGTTTTCAAAATAAGCGCTTGAACTTGCACTCTCATTTTTCTTTTAGCTTTGCGTATCCGTAGACCTTTCTTTGAGGTGGGAGCCTTCATTAGATCACATGAACTTTGTGGATTGTCGCCGAAGTCCCTAAGCCTGTAAATGACCATTAGTCCAAAATATATACCGTTAAAAATCGAACTTTTTCCTGGGCACTTGTCGATGGATCCGATCATGTAGGCGTGTGCCCGTCAAGATTTACTAATCTGCACGTTGATTAGTCCGAGGTAAGAATGTATTGCAATTTGGTTATCTTAGCCTAAGCTTGATTTACCATTAATCAGAGACTAATTAACACTTAAGACGTCTTATCTATACCACTTACCATTTAAAGTCCGTGTATCAAACATAACTCTTACCGTTAGATCTGGTCTACTCCGAGCGTAGCCGTTAATAAAAAAAGAAACATGGCGAAGCAGTACTCTAAAAACGTAAACTAGTTTTTGATTCACCAGATCGCAGATGCGCAAGTGAAGAGCATACTCCTAGTGCTGCAGGATTTCTGATTCACCAGATCGCATTACACGACAAGTGAAGAGCATAATACCGGCAACAAATACGTTTTAGAAAACAAAAAAATATTAACACGAGTTAGGAAAGGAACAAAAGACACGAAATTGAATTTTATTCCAAAAAGAAGTAATACATCAAAACTTCGAACGCGTTTCGACCTATGGGTCTCATGAGCGGAGTGTGAGTTTAGAAGAAGTACAACACTTCTTTATAAAATCCTAACTCTAGCGGGGGAGCCATAATGTATTACATGCGGGATAAAAAAATACTTTTTTAAACCCATAAAAAACAATTAAGACCGCAGGTTTATAGACCAAACGGTAAACCCAGGCTCATACCACAAGAAAAATTACCAGCCCAAATATAAAAACTTGCATTAAAAATTACATTAAAAATGCATTAAAAAATGCATTAAAAATGCAAGATACATAGTGGATAAAACATGTTTTAAGAAATTTTGTTTTTACAAAGATAAGCTCTCAAGGGCTTTTTGTTCCTCCAACAAATGATGCCTTGAGCAATGTGTTTGAGCTCTCTATCTTTTCTCCATTTTTCAAACATTGGAGAAATAATATCTGTGCCGATTCGAAGATCTCTGACAAAATTGCAGTTGTCCAACTTCAAAATAAGAGGAATTGTTTTTATTTTGGTTCTATGTTTGCGTGTTGCTTGCTCCAAAACTCTGGCCAAAAGTGAAGGTCTACCATCAAATTTAACTTTCCCAAACAAAGGCAAAAATTTTTTTATCTGATATCCCCTAGCTCTAAGTCTGTTAAAAAATTTATTTTTAATAGAAATAAATCCATCCCTGGAGCTTTCTGTTGAGTTCACTCATAATAAAGACCTTTTACCGATGAACTGGATGATGGGAGGAAGCAGGGATGTATTGGTAGGCATTCATCGGCTTTTGAAACAATTTGGTGCAAAGAATTCCAGTCTGAGCAAAATCAGGTCCCTTAAAAAATGTAGTATCCAGAAGTGTTACTTCAAAATCAGAAATAAAGGAAGTAATTTTAATACTATCATAGAAGGAACCGTAGGCAGCAAAAAAACCATTAAGATCCTCCTTAGGTCCGTGCCAAACTTCAATGGCATCATCAATGTATCTTTTATAAAATAAAACATTTTTCATAACAAAATTATTAAATACCTGTTCCTCTAGATGACAAAGAAATAAACAAGCATAAACCACATCAAAATTACTTTCCATGGCTGTTCCTCTTATCTGCTTGTATGTTTTCCCTTTGAATTCCAAGTAGTGTTGTGTTAACACTATCTTTGCAAGCCTTACCACAAATTTTGTCTTGGCCGAATCAAATTCATTCCTCAAAAAATGACGGATGGTTGCCAATCCTTGAGAGGTGGGGATGCTGGGATAGAGGCTCTCAACATCAAAAGAGAAAAGAATGATGTCCTGAGGAAAAGTACGATCATGCAACTCTTTAATTAGAGATATGGAATCCAAGAGATGATTTTTTTGCTTCAACAAAATTGGCAAGAGAAGATGATGAAGCCATTTGGAGGCATGTTCGAGCATGAAACCAGAGTAGGAACAGATGGATCGGCCGGAAAGCCTGGGCTTGTGGATTTTTGAGTGTAGGTAAAAGACACACACTCTGGCAGAGGATGGTGTTACTTGGAGCATAAATTTCTTGTGGTTTTCTGAAAGCAGATTCCTCCTAAAAGCCCAATCAAGCAAGTCTTGGAGCTGATAAAAAATACCCTGCCAGGGGACTTTGTTCACTTCAGAGTAACATTTTGATCTGAAAGCTGGGAAAAGCCTTCTAAAATGTACCAGTCCATGGATAAAACACAAACACCCAAGTTTTTATCTGCAGGCCTAATGACAATGGATTTGTCATTGGCAAGGGAACAAATGGTAGACCAGATGTGGGATGGAAAAGCACGTTGGCGGGTGGGATTAGCAGTAGATAATTTGTTATTGAGGAATATTTCACCCATGCCAATAATTTCTTCCAAAGGCTTATAAAATTGTGAGGGATTAAAACTTGGGTTGGAAACACAAAAAGGATCAATGGGCTTAAGCGGTTTTGGAGGGCCACCTCTCGGTCCAAAGAACCATTCAAGACGAAGATGTCTACAAAATGTTGAAAACTCCTGTTTTAGAACCTCTTTGGCCATGGGAGGAGGAACAGGGAGGAACTTTAAACCCAAGTTGAGGGCCTCAATTTCATTTTGGGTAAGTTATTTGGAGGAAAAATTATGGACAGCAAGATTTGTGATTTTGCCATCCATAGCCCAGATAGGACTCCGGTAAAAATACCGACGACCAAAATCTTGTGGGCTGAAAATTGCGGACCAAGGGGTTATTTTTGGTTTCCGCCGCCATTTTGGTGACGAAAGAACCCCTACCCTTGCTGCTTCTGAACATATGGGGCAAAACCCTTTCTCGGATTCTCGAAACCAGAGTTGTGGAAATTTCATCCATTGTCCTGTTGCAATTGCTACTGCACATAGGAAATGCGGTTCTGGAAGTTTCTCCCCTTCTTTCGTCTTCTTGGAGAAGGGCCCCAATAGTTTAAATTATGCCCCTGTTGTTGTTGCTGCCTTTGTTGTTGTTTCATTTGTTTATTCCTTTGCTGTGGCTGTCGTTGTTGTTTGTTTCCATGTTGTGGATGTTGTCGTGATTGCATTTTCTGTGTAGTAGAGGCTCTTTGGTTTGTCCATCTATTGTGACTTCTATTCTTGTTGTCTTGTGCTGGAAATTTATTTTGTGCACTTGTGATTAGTTTTTCCAAACGATCAATTTGTTGCTTGATTTCTCTTTTAACCAAGTCGGCTACACTTTCTGTAGCTTCTGACATATTAACTTCTGGGATTTTTGAAGCAGCATTCTCTCGAGCAGCTTTGGCTTTCTCTTGTATATCTTTTTAGATTTGCAATTCAACTCTCCAAGCTTGAAGCTTTCCCTCAAAAAGCTCTTTAATCTGGAATTAATTTGTCAGGCTATAGATCTGGCTCAATAGATCTAGAAAAGTCTCTGAACCTCAGGCTCATAGATCTGGAAATAATCTCAGCTTCTTGAGTGCCATTCTATCAAAACCTGCACAACAAAGAGGAAGAATGAGGGATGAAAAAGAAAATAGACACAAAGGGGATACAACAGCACAACATACCTCTTAGCAAGAATTTGCTATCTCTAAAGCTTGATGCCGATTCTGACCTTGGTTGTTCCTTCTATAGCCTCTGGTTCTTGATTCGGTTATTTTTCGCCTTATCTGGGCCTTATAGTTGTCACCATCTCCTCTGATCTCCTCTGTGTGCTATCCAGCTGTTCTGAACTACGCGTAACTGGATTTTTTGTCACAATTTTCTCTTGGTTTGAAGGGAGCTCTTAAGATATGGTAGGCCAGGCGATCTTTATGGTTTTTCCTTTTGCACAGATAAATAGTGAACCTTTATATACATATATATTTTATTATTTCCTGTTTGTCCTAGTCGTTTGATTTTATCAATTGGGATTAGACTAGGTTGTTGTAGTAAATTCTTGACGCGAGATAGAGGGGGACCCGACGTGATGGCGAAGAGAGGGAAGGTGGCATGGAATTTTAGTAGGATGGAATGGCATAGATTACAGAATGGTTATGAAGTAGGTGGGAGCAATGGGAGTTGATTTGTGAGTGGGATGGTGGTGAGATGACGCTCTATGGGATGAATGGTTACGATGGTCAAGAGAGAATGCCTAGAAGGAGGAGGGCAGTGATAGGTAGGAGGAAAGATGGAATGGAAAACGAGAGTTAGAAGCACCTATGGGGCACTTCCATAACTATACTCCATCGGAGTGACCCCTCTGTAACTATATTCCATCGAAGCGCCTAGTGAGTAGCTTTCTTGTGAACCGAGCATCTTCTCACTCTTGCTGTGCTTCCTGTGTCTTTTGAATTTGCAAAACAAGAACTGGTTGCACCATCGAGACTTCTTCTCAAAGACTGGAGTTTGCATTTTACACTCTATCGTCATTCTCATGAACAACAATTTTTGCCCGCTCTTGTTCTTATTTATCCTTCAAGTTGAAAATATTTTTGTATCAATTCCTTTTCTAGGTTTATTTTATTCCCTCCTAGTACGTGATCATGTGATGAGGATACGTAGAGATCTGATTTGGTTCTCCAGTATCAGGTTTTTCACTCGAGCGGTCTGCATTATACTTTTTTTGGTACAATCCGTGGGATTTGGTTTGATTATCTAAACATTTCCTCCCTTTGTTACTACATGAATTTGCAAATGTTCTCGAGCTTTTGATGGTACTTTGCTTTGTCATTGAAAAATGGTTCATCTTGTGATGCGCATGTCATTAGTTATACGTTGGATGAAGCGCTTCGGTTGGATCATTTAGACTTGTACAAGGATTAGCCAAGGACGAAAAATTTGATGGCTTTCAGAATAAGCACTTGAACTTGCACTCTCATTTTTTCTTCAGCTTTGCGTATCCGTAGACCTTTCTTTGAGGTGGGTGCCTTCATTAGATCACATGAACCTTGTGCATTGCCACCGAAGTCCCTAAGCCTGTAAATGACCGTTAGTCCAAAATATATACCGTTAAAAATCGAATGTTTTCCTGGGCGTTTGTTGATGGATCTGATCATGTAGGTGCATGCCTCTTAATATTTTCTAATCGTTAGCTTTTGTTTACTTCAAATGTTGTTTTTGAGGTTATGAAATCTGCATGATTGTTAGTCCAAAGAAAGAATGTATTGTAATTTAATTATCTTAGTCTAAGATTGATTATTAAAACCAATCAGAGATTAATTAACACTTAAGGCGCCTTATCCATAACACTTACCTTTCTAAAATCTATGCATTAAACGTAACGCTTACCGTTAGGTCATGTTTGTTTCAATCGCTAGTCGTTGATATCCTAGAACCTGCATGGTGGTTAGTCCAATGATGTATATATAAATGCATCCCAAGTTAAATTAGACTAATCATATGCATTAAGTCGAAAAAACTTTGGTTAGCAGCGCTTTGATCAACAATACTTAGGCCCAAAGTTTATAATCATTGACTTGATCTTACAATTAATCAAGGCTTTAAACCTCATATAATCCCGATTTATCAAGATTAATATGGTGATTAAAACGTTAATAATATTTTATTAAAACATAGGCCTTTATAATCTGATTATCTTCCCAAGTGCGCGCCCGTTGGATCCTTTAGATATGTGCGAAGATTAGCAGGACGAAAGGGGGAGGATTAACAATGTATTCTACCCTCATAAATCTCAATTAGGCATTGAGCTTAGTCTTAATAATACCTTTAATTAATCACCCGACCCAAAACTTGACGAACTTAAACTTCGGACATCTTGGGAAAGCGCTGTTATCGGATCTGAGCGGGATCAAGCGCTGCCATTGAATCAACTGAAGATGCACGCTTCTTATCCGAAGAGGGAATCGATTATCATGCACTTAGGACCCTCATTAATCGCAATTAGCTCCGCTTTAATCATGCTTTGACCTTGGTTTCCATCCTATGATTGACTTGTTAACCTCTGACCGCTTCGGAAAAGCGCTGCCGTTGGATTTGATGGGGATTGAGTGCCATAGTTGGATCTGATGAAGATGCATGATATTTATCCAACACTCAGGTGGAAGTTTTAAAGGTTGGTCAACCTCTTGCACGTGTTGTCATTGGATCAATTGATGATCAAGCGCAGCCGTTGATATCTTGAGACGTGCACAAAATTTAATCATGGGGCGCATACCTTTAACTTTAACCTTTTTAATATAACCCTTTTATCGAAGGGGGAAATATTAGGAATGTATTAAGACCCTTATTAATCTTGGTTATTGGAGGCTAACGTGTTTTAATTAAAAATTAATTATTGGGTGCTTTGAGCCTTATGTCATAATATTTTCCTTAGGTCTTGGTAATCTTTTTAAAGCAGTGATTAATGAAGGGGGAATGATTAACCATGTGCTTAGGACCCTCATTAATCATGCTTATCAGAAGCTAATGAAGTTTAATTAAATTTTAATCCTTGAGCGCTTAAACCTTCGAAGGTTAAAGGTTGGTTAGCTTGAGTAGTGTGCGACCATCGGATCTTATCAAGATGAAGCGCAGCCGCTCAAATCTAGGGAGGTGCACGTTTTTAATTATTAGATTTAATAAAGCGGATGACCTTAAACCCATGTTTAATCATTTGATTATTTAATATTAAGCTCGGGATTATCCTTTAATAAAGCTTTCGCTTATCTTGGTTTATTTTTAGTGAATGCGCATGCGCGGACAAAACAAAGTGGCCCTTGATTCTCTAAATTTAATGAAAGGGGAGCATGACCCTTGATTATATTTGCGTTAAAACTTAGGGTATGACCAATGTTGACTTTAGCTCTTAAAGGATGTGTAAATTAAAGGACGCGCTTTCGTCGGATCGAGCATAGATCGGACGCTGCCGTCTAGATCTTTGAAGATGCACGATACTTAACCAAAGGGGGCGCATAACCCTTATTTCGATTTTAATTAATTTGATTGCCTTTAGACCTTGGATTATAATATTTTTGACCATGGCATCATTTGACTTTAAACCTTGAGTTGTTTATGCAAGCGCGTCCGTCCAAATCTCGGGTGATGAAGCGCTTTCGTCCAGATCTTCGAACTTGCATGAATTTTACCACAAAGGGGGCGCATACCCTCCATTTGCCCACGTGATTTAATCCAAAACCTTAGGATTATCTCTTTTCAATTAAGACCCTATGTTTTGATGAATGTTTCTTTTAAGGACCAATCGGACTAGGGGGACCTTTTAAGTGAACGTTTGATTACTTTGAATTTTATGAGCTCTTTGATTATCGGATAAGGTCAACGATCACTTTCTTAATGGCTAAAAGGTATTTAATCCAATGGTTAAGGAAATTTGGCTTTAATTTTGATTTAGATGAACGTTTTAAAACGGCTCTTAAGGGTTAAAAATTAAAAACCAATTTTTTTAGAAGCGAATGCAACAAAGACCAACAAATTTGGGTGAAGGCTTTGAAAATAAAAAATTTAAATTTGGGGGTATCTGATGTTGAGTCAATTTTGGCTCCAACAGAGCTTCAACATACTCCTGAGCATCCCTTCATGTCTATGTAAGCCATCGAGGTCTCCTGATAGAACTAGAAGGGGCTAATGTCTCCTCCTCCTCACCTGAAGTTTGCTGTCCTGAACTGGAAACCATTGGTGTTTGTGGTGACCTTGGCTCAACCTTCGGATCTTCTTGCTCCTCATTCTCTATCACTGGAATAGGCTCATGGGACTTCCTGGATTCAACGTCCTCCTCAAATTTTACATTCCTGCTCACTATTGTCTTCCTCTGCTCTGGAATATAGACTCTGTAAGCTTTTGAATTCTCATTGTAACCTACAAATAAACCCTTCCTACTAGAGGGCTCCAACTTGGTCCTCTTCTCTATCGAAACATGGATATAAAGTGGACATCCAAAAATGCGGAAATGACTCACCTCTGACTTCACACTAGCGAATGCCTCCTCAGGTGTCTTGTCCTCCAAGATCCTGTGAGGACATTTGTTCTGGATGTAGACTGTTGTGTTGCATGCTTCTGCCCAAAGAAACATCGACAAACCTTGGTCATGAATCATGGCCCTAGCAGCCCCTATGATGGATCCATTCTTTCGCTCTACAACCCCATTCTATTGTGGGTTGTATGGAACAGTCAGCTAGCTCCCTCTTGATTCCTGCCTGCTTGCAGAAACCATTGAACTCCTTAGAGGTATATTCACCCCCATTGTCTTATCTCAAGACCTTGATCTTCTTCTTTGTCTGGTTCTCAACTAGAGCTTTGAACTCCTAAAACCTGCTAAAGACTTCATCCTTGGTCTTTAAGAAGTAGATCCATGTCTTGCGAGAGAAATCATCAATAAATTAAACATAGTACATGCTACCTAAAATTGATGCTACTGACATTGGTCTACAAACATTCGAATGAACTAGATCTAGTATCTCCTTAGACCTATGCTTGTTGTTTGGGAAAACAGTCTTGGCATGCTTGCCAAGCGTGCACCCTCTGCATACTCCTTACTGCCCAATGCTGAACTCTGGAAGACCTGTGACTATCTCCCTCAGAATAGGCAACGCTCTATGATGCAGGTGCCCCATCCTCTTGTGCCACAACTCACACAAGTTGTTATTGCTATGAACTAGGGCTCAAACAAGTTCACCCTGTAACCTGTATAGGCTGCCTTCCCTAACCCCTATCACTTGTGCTGTTTCTGGGCTAGATTCTTTCGGTCGAATAAGGACATGCTGGTTCTTGTATTCTATTGCATAACCCTTATCCTCCATAACCAAAACTAAAAGCAAGTTCTTCTTGATACCTGGAACAAACATAACATCATCAAAGTCTAAAGAGTTCCCTAACTGGAGTCGAAAAGGAATGGTACCAATTCCTTCAACTGGTTATTTGGCATCATCACCAAGCTCAACCTAAACTCCTGAGTCCTGCTCTTGTAGACTGGTAAAACATTGTCGGGCTGATGTCATGTGCTGATATGCCCCACTATCTACATACCAAGCATCTCTTGGAACCGTGCTGGTAGAAAGGCAAGAGACCAACGAGAAATGCTTCTCGAATTTGGCAACAAACTCGCTCATCTGAGTTTCTGCAGAGGCTACTACCTACGTTTGCTACTGCTTCCCTTTGCCCTTCTTGTCTGGACATTGTGATGCATAATGACCGTGCTTATGACAAATGAAGCACTTGATCTTGCTCAAGTCCTTCCCTAATTGTGAGGTTGACTCCTCACTCTTTACCTTACCCTTGCTGGGTCCTTTACCTTTGCCCTTCTTGGTTTGCCCAAAGAGAGCTAGATCGTCACCACCCTTCTTGCTGGCCTTTGACTCCGTCCGAGTCTCCTCCTGGATGAAATCATCCCATAGTTTCTCATAGGTGGGAAGGTGTTCATGAGCACAGATGCCTTTGACAAATGGTTCCTATGAAGCTGAGAAACCATTCAGTGCCATGTTCACCAATTTTGTGTCTTCAACCTTCTTCCCAACCGCTGCTAGTTGATCACGAATTTGCGTGATCTTCATCAGGTAACTGGTAACGGTGTCAGATCTGGTCATCTCTATAGATATGAGTTTGTTCCTCAATATCATATTCCGGTTTATGTTCTCGATCTGGTAGAGGCTAACCAGGGCATCGAACATCTTCTTTGCCTTAGTCTTCTCGGGTATGTGAGGAATCAGGTGATCCTTCACTGCATACAAGATCATCCGCTTGGCCTTCATTTCCTTCTTTCTGTGAGCTGCCAATTGCTGCGGATCTGTAGGCGGAGTCATAGCATCCTTGACAATATTTTAAAGATCATTCTCTTCCAATAAGAACATTACTCTAACTTTCCAAGGCAAGAAATTGGAGGCACCTTCCAATCTATCCTCAAATCTGAGGCTAGCTGTTGCTAGCTCTGAGATCTACTGCACAAACTTCCAGATCTGATATGAATGACTCAAAAAACTGTCCTGCAAATTAGCTTAGTCCTTCAAGCAAAAGTATGATACCCTTAGCTGCTGGTTTTTAATATCTAGCAGTAATCTACTATTGTAAACCCTTGAGATTCTCAATCACAAAATTGTGCTATGATACCATGTAAATTTTTCTAACCCTAGATGACTGCTAGCCTATGTTTCTAAATAAATCAGATTTGAAATGAATCTATTTTAAACATGTAACAGTCACACAGATGAACCAAATGAACAACGGAAGACAAATATGCCACTAAACCTGTATATATTATATAATGGAGGAGATTACAATTACAACAGAACAATCTGCTCTCTTGCTGCCTTTTTGGCCAGCAAATCACTCTTCCTCCTGCACAATAGCCTTGCAGTTCTCCTTCAACAATTTGTTCACCTTCTTTTCTTTCTGTTGAGTAAAACACTCTTGCCCTTCTCCTTTTATGCTTGAAAAGGAAACCCTAATCTCTCTAACCCTAATCTATTCAGATGTATGGTCAAGATTACATCTCATCTCATCTTGAGATGTATGGTCAAGATTGAATCACTTAAGTGAATTACAAAATAGAATCACTTAAGTGAATTACAAAATAGAATTCGAAATATCTCGAACCACTTCTAGTGCGTTCATACTGAAGCATGTGCAAGAAGTTCCTGTTCGAGCTACATTTCTCAACATGTACCATTTAAATATTTCATTGATATTTCCGCCGCTGCTTTGCAGATCCACACAATTAAATCATTATGACAGGATTTGCTGCCATCCAATTTTATACAATTTGATCCAATTGTCAATGATACACATATTGGATGATCTGCCTAGGGGATGGATGGATGATTTGATTGATGGGTGATACAATGAATATATAGGATTATTATAGTACCAGAAATACCTTTCGTAACCTCTAAGTCATGCTTTTCTGTTTTTACTTTTTTGCAACTGTTTTTTATTTTCATAATTACCTTTTTTTATTGGTTATATGGGGTTGAAAAGGGCCCCACCCATATTACATCATAACAACATAATGGTATTACAATAGTTTGGTAATTATGCATGTATCTCTTGGCAAAATTTCAACTTGGGTCTTCTCCTTGAAAGTTGAGGAATATAACAGGTTGAGCTAATGCCATTCGACTCACAATTACTTTTTTATTTTTCCAATATAATTAAATGTCTATTTTCACAACTATTTTTTATTTTTCCAACTTCTTTTCTCCTTCTTAAAGATAACTCTTGCATAATTTGCATGTGCTTTTACACTAAGCATTTTCCTCAACATTTTCCCCCTTAATGTTGTTGGAATAGCACAAGGTTGAGCAAATTCTATTAATCAAATAAGCATATTTATACAATATAGTTTACTAATATTAAGTTCAACAAATAGTCTGAAGATAGACTATTGTTGTAACAAATCATTTTGACTCAACTCAACAAAATAACTCAACTTAGACCAACCTCAACCATACATGAGTAATTTTCGCAACCCTCATATGTATACCATGTCATTGATAATCATTGTGATATTCTTTGCTGCCATCCAATTGCATGCAATACTCTTCATTATGACAGACTGCTACAATTTGTAGAAAATAACAACTCACCGATCGTAAGAATTTATATCTCTGATACCACTTGTGAAATTTAATATTGCTATAATACCAATTGTAGGATTTTATATCAGCTCAAATATCAATTGAGAAAAACCTGCACAAAATATTTGCACCATACAATTTTCATATGCTCAACATGGGTGTAAATGCACTGCTCAAATATTTCATTCATACCTTTTCTGCTATTTTGTAGGTCCCTACAATTAAATCATTATGACAAGTACTTCATACAATTTGATCCAACTGTGAATGATGAACATGCTAGATGATCCACCCAGGCAATGGATGGTTGATTTAATTAATGGGCGTATACAGTGAATATATAGCACCATTACAATGCCAGAAACAACTTTCTTAGCCTCCAAGTCGTTCTTTTCTTTTTTTTGCAACTGTATTTCTATTTTTGCAGTTTTTTTTTTTCTTTTTAAACTTTTTTCAACTATATTAAATTTTTCTACTTTCACAATTGCTTTTTATTTTTCCCACTTCTCTTCTTCATTTCTAAGAAAAGTCTTATATAATTCGAATATGCTTTTTACAGTAAGCATAATTTTCCTCAACAATCTGGGTATTAGTCTAGGTTGGACATGGAAAGTAGATTGTATTTTACCCTTCTTGAACTGGTTAGTTGAATCATACAACTGAAGAAAGGCAATACCACTTGCCACAAATATTTAAAGACAAAAACATAATTCATTTGTGAATATTTCCCAACCTCGTGTAAAAAGTGGATGAATGCTATATGTTGTATTTCACTGAACGCTTGAAATTCCATTTGTTATCATATCAAATTTAGTTGATTTCCATCTTTAGCAAATAGTGGCTCAGATTCCTTGTATTGGTTATGAAACCTCACAACTAAAAGGCTGCACTGCTTGTTGAAGCATATGTAAAGCATTGTCTGTTGTGGACAACCTCCTAAAATGGATGAATGTGTATCTTGGGTGGGCTAATATTAATTATAACCAACGCGTTATTGACCTGCGATGTGCTTGTGTTGAGTGTTGCGTATATTAATATTTTATGTGTAAACACTCTTGTGAAGATTTGTCCAACCCAACTTTAGGGTTAGACCTAAACATGAGGATTTGTTTATAAATTGACAAGCCTTCATTATGATCATCAACCAGAGGTCATTTTGAATTATTGTGAACTATCCTCTTGAGTTTTTAAATATTATTTGGGTATCCACAGGTAATGTTTACTTCTTGGTCCTTGATTTTTCAATCTTTGCTATGGAAAGTTGAACATTTCAATCTCAGGCAAAATTCTAATAGATTGTCATATACATTGCCTTGTGCCAGAGTAGAAATTTTATTTCTTTTTATGTTGAATAAAACTGTGTTGTTTACAAGTAGTTCCTATGGTTTTTTATGGATCTTTTCTCATGTTAAAAATGATGATCATTTTCCACTTTTTCCTTTGTACTCTTGATGATAATCATTGAAATAAGAATTCATGTTAAACTTGTTACACATAACTGCTGTTTGTTTGAGAATGTGTTTACAGGTACACTGCGCTGTATTTGTTGCTAGTTGTATTCACAATTTCCCAATACTTCTACACTATTGCCTCATCTCTTGGGTGGGCTAATATTAATTATAACCAACGCGTTATTGACCTGCGATATGCTTGTGTTGAGTGTTGCGTATATTAATATTTTATGTGTAAACACTCTTGTGAAGATTTGTCCAACCCAACTTTAGGGTTAGACCTAAACATTAGGATTTGTTTATAAATTGACAAGCCTTCATTATGATCATCAACCAGAGGTCATTTTGAATTATAGTGAACTATCCTCTTGAGTTTTTAAATATTATTTGGGTATCCACAGGTAATGTTTACTTCTTGGTCCTTGATTTTTCAATCTTTGCTATGGAAAGTTGAACATTTCAATCTCAGGCAAAATTCTAATAGATTGTCATAGACATTGCCTTGTGCCAGAGTAGAAATTTTATTTCTTTTTGTTGAATAAAACTGTGTTGTTTACAAGTAGTTCCTATGGTTTTTTATGGATCTTTTCTCATGTTAAAAATGATGATCATTTTCCACTTTTTCCTTTGTACTCTTGATGATAATCATTGAAATAAGAATTCATGTTAAACTTGTTACACATAACTGCTGTTTGTTTGAGAATGTGTTTACAGGTACACTGCACTGTATTTGTTGCTAGTTGTATTCACAATTTCCCAATACTTCTACACTATTGCCTCATCTCCAGGGTGAGTGCGTAACTAAGCTGACTTCCTGGCATGTTAAGTATGTTAAATATAGCTAACTCTTGATTTTGGATTCTAGGTATGTTCTTGATGCAGTGAAGGATAAATTCGTGGCAGAAGCTCATGCAACACATGCTAGCGATATGATTTCCAGGTTCACTTTACCGCTTTTTCTCTTTATAGTGCAAAATTGATCATTATATGGGTGTTGAATGTGTTAACACCAGTGGTCATTGATTTACTTTCAGTCTGGAATTTTGCCTGTTAGGCTTGCAATGAATGGCGGCTCTTTGTCAAGAATAGTTCCTGCATCAATACTGAATATAAATGATGAGAGTTATGGACCTCCAACTTTTGATGGTGATGCTAAATTTAAAGGCCTGGCTAACACGCCAGAGACAATCCAATCTACTGGATCACCAAGCAGGTGACTGATTTGTGTGTATCTTTCAAAACATGTTAAACTCTTCCCCTGCCTGAAAAGCATTTCTGAAGTACCCCTATCTTTGCATTTGGTTTCATTGAGATGCAGGGATGGGATGTGCTCTTACTGTAACATTTGGAAGGTACTTGCAAAACTGATTTTTCATTTGCATTGCAGCATAAGTGTTTTCTTACCTAGCAATTACAACCAATGCAATAAAGAAAATGCCACTGAACCTTGTTTATGTAGAAAGCTTATTGCAAACAAGGATGATTATATAGCCTAAGATAAAAGATTAGAAGTACTCAAAAATAAACCATACAGGGACAATCAATGAATCCACTAAAATATAGGAATGAGCGGCTGAATAAACAAAAAAAGGAATATCAACATGATAGAAGCAGACTATGAAATTCAAATTGTTTTGTCAAATTATCTAGTCAATGGTCTTAATTGTTGATTGTACTTGGGCTTGAGTTATAAATTTCCAAATGGAAGAATTCTTCCTTTGCAGTGAGGAGGTATGATTTGACATTTTAGTTTATTTGCGAACTTTAGAAATATCTTTTATTCACTTTTGTGAAAAGTTGACTGGTCACGGAGACCTGTTTTAAAGTTTCAATTGTTGTTATATTCTCAGAAGAGATTGAACTTCATACCAGTTCTCATTTGTGTTTTTACTGGACTTTGAGCTGCTTTTCCTTTTCCACAATATATGCATATATTGCTCTTGCATTCTATCCTAGAAATGCACCTTTTTCATTAACATAAATATATCACAAATAGCTTATATAAAGTGCGACAAAGCTAGAAACACAGTTTCAACTAGAAGGGTACCATTCAAGCTGTGACTGAGGTGAATAGATTAGTGTTTAAAAGTTTCTAAGAACCATTGTCTGTTATGTTCCCATGAGGAGTTACTGTAAAGCTGAACGGAACTAGATCTATATTCCAAACTTGAAGATAAATCTGAAACTGATAGATTAGTGTTTAAAAGTTTCTAAGAACCATTGTCTGTTATGTTCCCATGAGGAGTTACTGTAAAGCTGAACGGAACTAGATCTATATTCCAAACTTGAAGATAAATCTGAAACTGAACTGTTATACTGCAAAACTTGCAGGATTCTGAATACAAAACTGGACATCATTTGCATTTGTGTAAAGGTCTGAACCTTTGTTTATCATGAAATGTGAACTGGGTGGAAAGCTGAACTGAAATCTGAAAACTTTGTTTTTGTTTTATTTTTAAGATTTAATGTGTTTTAGTTTTTCTTTTTTAATAAAATCTGAAATTTCCGGAAAATGAACTACAGTGTTTGGATATGAAGGAAATGCAAAAAGCTTTGAATGAAAACCAACCGGAAAATTATAACACTCCAAATATCAATTTCAGGTCCCAATACCTGGAATAAAAGAAACTTTCTTGAGAAGGTATGCTTTCCACCTCAGACTCAATTCTAGAGGAGTTTGTATGCTATACTTGGCCACCGGAGTCCTCAAGATTCCTGCCACAAATGTTTGTCCAGAAAACCCTTTCCTTAAGGCTAAAATGCTAACATATTTAGTGTACACAGGGACTAGTACATGCCTGAATTTCCTCATTATGAGAAGATGCTTTACAACTCCTAAGATACTTAAGGTGCTTTGCAATTCAGTGATTATCTTTTGTCACCCCCAGTGACACCTGAAATACTTGATAATTTTCTCATTATAAAAGGTTCCTTGTAACTCCATCATAATGACCTGAATGACAAGATTATTTGCAACTCCTGTGATAACACATAAATGTAATATTGGAGTTATTTGTTTGCCATTTGGTGAGAGACGATAAATCATTTCTTAAAATACATCCTTAGTTTGACCACTTTGGTTGCTAAAAATCAGTTGATTGTTTTTTTTTTTTTCCTTTATTAGAGTTCTTTGATAAATATCAGTTGCTTATGTTTTACCGATTTCATACACAACTCTTCATATTAGGTGTGTAATAGATACAGGAGCCTTTTTGTCAAAAGTTTCTTAAGTATTCGATTTGCCAAATCTTTACCTCCAAATTCAACCATAAAAAAGTTAGCTTAGACCATTGAATTATCACAAGTTCCTAGTAGAATTGTCAGTTTCTAAATTCTGAAGATTGGCTTTACATTTGCAGAAATAAGGATTGGAAATCTCACTAAATCTGCATAGACTGTATTTGGTACAAGACCATCAGTGACAAATTTGGTTTCATGTTTACACAGAAAATAAAAATAAAACAAATATTTTAGATATAATGTCTGTTTTTCATGTAGTTTAGTTTTTTCATCTTACAGTATCCAAAGGTTCAGATTTTACAAAGTTCAAATTTTGCCTGCGTTCAGATTCATACTTTTGTTTGCAGAACTCATAGCAGCTCAGTTTAAGATTTTTCTACAAGCTTTTGGATTCAGATCTTTTTCAGTTCATTTTTACAGCAGTTCCTTCTAGGAAAACCACATATTTTGTTCAATTTTGCATGATTCTTGACCGTGCCTTTATTTTGGACATAAGTATCAAAATCGTTTCCAATTGCCAAGTTAAGCTTAACTGCTTACTTGGATTGTCGCTAGAAGATAGATGTGGCTACAATCAAATCTATGATCTTATAAACCTCCAAATCTGGAGGTTGTGCAGTCTTTAAAGGTGGTTGATTGCACCATATTCCAACTGCATGATAATAAGGAAATCTACATACACCAACATCCCCCCTTAAGCTTAACTTGGGGAGAAGAGAAAAAGGAGCAAGGAGGAATTATATACCATATCCCCTTAATGACGACTGACTTCACTCCAGAGTCCAAACCAAAATGAAGATCAACAACTCAAAAAATGATGCAAAGTAGAAGTGAGGTATGGTGGATGAAGCTGAAGTGGTTGACAAAGCTGCCTCGTGAGGGCAGAAGTCATCAAATCAACTATAGAGATCCCATCAAACAAGGTGTTTATAGTGATTCAAGACAAAGAAGTAGGCACAAAACACTCTACAAAATGGCATGATCCAGGTAATGAAGCTGCCAAAGTAAAGCAGAGTGGGACCAAGTCTCTAAAACACTTCAATAAGAAGACTGTTTTGGGACATTGGAAAAACCCTTCTGAGAAGGAGGAGAGATGTTGATTTTGTTTTTCCTCCTCTGTCTCAAAGCTTCCATCTTCCTGTCCATGTTTACCATAAAAGGTGCAGTGAAAAGTCTTCTCAAACTTGAAGATAAATATATTCATTGGAGCTTACCATCTTTCCCAAAGTTGATTTCATAGTGGTGCTTAAATGTCGAAGCAAATATAGACTGAATTAAAACACTCAATATGACTTCAAATAGAAATTTTAACCCTAAATATGCGTCTGGGATGGGGGATAACCTATTGAGTGAGTGGTTATATGAATTTTTTGGTGATTAGATGGATCAGATACATAATTTTTAAGTTTTCAGCTACAGCCGGTGAAAAACAGTGTTGCAATTTATAGACAATTAAAAACTCCTGTGACAGTTCACATAAATGAGACATGCTGTATTGTTGAAAAGCTTATTCAGACTGCTTTCATAGAGAACTGAAATCATAAAAAATATGCCAGTTTGAAAAAGGTAGAGTAAAAATTGTCTTCAAGAGGTAGAGACTGTCCTGATTTTTGTCAGAAATATAGTTTTAACCCCTTTTCTAATTTGAAGCTATTTGTTCATATGACTATAAATATGCGTGATATGACCTTCTGCGGACTTCAAAATAACATATAAAGTAATCAAATCAAACTTTACATTAGTAAGTATTGATTTGTAGCATGATCAATTTTTCTCTTATGTAAAAAAACACTTCGTGTCTGCTTCCTGCTCATAAATTAATCTCTTGATCAGATCATTGATTTTAAATAAAAATTCACACCTTTAGGTTTTTGACTGCTTAGGTTTCAATGCTAAACTCAAATTTATTGGAAAATTGCTCATCGGAATGCTGTCAAAGTTTTCAATCCACGATTTTTTCAAACTTCTGACAAAAAATTGACTTCATAAACTGTTTAAATAGCAAAGGATTTTCAGGCTTAAAATCTCCATGCAGTGCTTTATGATCAAGACATATTCCATGTGCTAGAAAATGCTGAAAATCAAAAAATATCTGCTGGATAGAACCAATGAATGGCTGACAAATTGATAGAAACATGGAGGTTAAGCCATGCTCTGGGTGCTCAAATTGCTCCTCAAATGCTTTTCTAATCTCCTCTTTTTAACATGCACCAAATCCAAGCCATAAATTTGGAGCAAATAGATTCATAATGCAAGCAAATAGAGGGAAAATGGACCTGTTGGTCACAAATCTGCCCTAGGAAAGGGTTTGGTTTACATACGCGCCCTAGACCTGGACCAACCTTGAAAGGCCGAGAGGAAGAGATGCCTCCCGTGCCAATCTCCGGAGAAGGCCGGCTCCTATACTACACTACTTGGGGTTTTAGATTAGGGAACTGGAAAGAGATTTGAAAGTTGCAGAAAGAAATGTAAAATGCATAGCTGTAACAGTGGGGAAGAACAAGCAGCACAATCACTCGTCTATATCAAAACCAGCAGCTATCAATACAGAGAATGTAACAGAAACTAACACTGTGTTTACTTCCCTATGTATCCTTCAAGAAGATTCCAGATTCACTTATCCTCTAATGCCTAAATCCAGATATCAGAATTACAGCAATCAGAAAAATAAATGACATTAGCAGAAATAATCACAGAAGGCAGCATACAAAGAAGAGACAGAATCAGAGCCAAAGATTCTTAGTATTGATGCAAAAATTTTGAATACAACAGCTTTTTAGCAATATGTTCCCCCCTTTTTTTCATTACTTGTTAGGATCCTATCCTAACATTAATTAATAATCTTAATAATAATAATATATTATATCCTATGGTCATAATAATAAAATAATATAATAATAAATAATATAATAATTAATTATATTATTTATTATATTATTATAAGATTAAGGTTAGGAAGCATTGCAACCTTTCACCTATAACCCTAGAGGGGTGTAAAACATTGTAAGAACTTATCATTCAATCATCTATGAATATAAAATATAATATAATTTATTGAAGGGACTTCCCGACAATATAAAAAGGCGATTCTTTTAGATTTAGGTTATTTATTATTTATTTATCATTTTATGTGCTAGGAACCCTAGGTTCCTACCATCTGGTATCAGAGCCTTGTGGATCCAACTATATTGGTCAAGGAAATGAAAAATGACATTGCAGAAATTAGAAGAATGATTGAACAAAAACAAAAAAAACAAATGGAACGTTCTGATCGTATTATACAATATTTAATGGAAATGCAAGAGGAGGAGACCCTAGCCATGGAATCTCTGGTAGAGGAGGAAGAACCCATAGCCATGGAATCCTAGGTGGAGGAAGAACCCATAGCCGACGAATCCCAGGTGGTACCCATTGCTCTTCCCAAGAAAGAAAAAAATGCAACTGAACATATTGCTCCAAACCCTAAATTAATTGTTTCTCTGGATGAGCCCCTAACCAAAGAACTTCCAGAAATACATATTGCACTTCCAGAAAAAATTCAAAACCCTAAAAATGTAAATATTTTTTCAAAGAAGTGTACCAAGAAGAAAGGGATATCAAGGAAAAAGGCTTCCAAAAAACAATGTTTTACATATTTGCATATGGGTGATGCACATAACCATCAATGTGGAAAACAACCTAATATAACCCTAAAGCAGCAAACAAGTTTTTCCAATATCTCCAATATCGTTCGCAATGATTTTTGGAATAATTTAATTAATGTTAAGGAAGTAAGTGTATTTACAAAATCAGCATACGATCCATTGGGAAGAAATATACTGCCAGTAGCACATGATATCGCTACTAGTGGACGTCTATCTCCTTCGAGACCGCCCCCATGGCCACCACCATTAGGTGAAAAATAAAAATCCGAAATAGCAGAAGTGGATTCACATATGGCGTAGACGTCATCGCAGTATGCAATCTGTTTGAAATCATATAGACAACAGGAATCTAAGACCACAAAAACACTGATAATTATTGAAAATAACCGAAATCTCCAACTTCTTTCATTATTTGGTTTTCAATATCACAACAAATTCAATCTGATCAAACACCACTTTTGACTGGTTCTACAATGGCTAACGATCAAGAAGCACTGGCATATATGGCAACAAGAACCTTTGTAGCACGTTACTACGAAATTCTCCAGCAATCACCTCAAGAGGCCTTAAATTTTACCATGACTGTAGTAGGATGAATCGATCAACAGTAAATGATGAACTGCTCTCAGCAACTGGCTGTACAGGAAGCAATAGATATTTGCAAACATACATGACCAAGGGAAGTTGAACACACAAAATATGAGACTAATAATTGGACCCATTAAATTATTTTCATATATATTTTTTTTAACCAAGTGATCAATTGCTTCTCCACACCTGGAGAAGTCGCAGGCCTTTCAGAGGTGGAATTCCAAAAGAAACCCATTATTATCAACAGAAGATTCCGTATTTACAAACAAAAAAAAAACATTTTTCTTAGTGCCCATCTCACCCCATGTTTCCTGAAGCTGGCCTCTTTTTTTTTTTTCGATTTAATTTTATTATTATTATTTAACCAATTGATTACTTGAAATAAAACAACACACTTTTGTGTCCCAAGCCTGAAAGATCTTCCCCAGATGCGACATTTAAATTTCCTTAGTGCCTGTAAAAAAATACACAAATACATCACAAATTCAATTACAAATATACTCAATGTCAAAAGTTATGTTACCAAAGTGTGAACAGTAGAACAAGAAAAACATAACTAGCTTACCAGTTTGTTGTATTTTAACACTTTATGCCCATTCTACGTACACAATGATTCCTCTTAGTTCATCCAAGTACCTATCCAATAGCAAAGATATACTGCGTGGGCTTATCCTTAAACTATACTTGACATAATTTGTGATTTCTCAACGAACTTGTGACGATGATCTATGTGATCCGGGATAAACATGCTCAACATCTAGTAATCAATGCCCAGATTGATTTTACAGTCTCTCTGAATAACAAAAAAATATCATACTTGAAACTGCTGGGTCTGCTTGCGGTAGTTTGCATATTCCTTGCTGCTATGACTGCAGTAGTCCTTATCACACAACTTTCAGATCTGGTGAACCCTGCGTTGGATGGAAAGAATGAGGTCACGGAATAGAATGCAGACTCTTATAATAGAAATGATGTCTAAAAATAATAAGGGTAACAATCATGGTATTTATGTGAATAAAAAGGAGACGCAAAGAGGGTGCATTGGCATCACTCTGGACAACAAGTGGTTTGAGTCCATGACCGATGTCCAAGAAGAACTGGATGCTGCGCAGAGATTGTAATACTAGCTCAATAAAGCAATGAAATAGATAACACGTTCAACATGGCACAATCTAACAAATGTAAAACAAGAAAAAACAACTTACTGGCCTCATCTCCATAGAGCAAGCAGATGAGGTAGTTGATGCATGGGTTTTTATAGAGGACCCTCCCTTTGAAACATTAATGACGAAGTGCACCAGGACGCTAGGGTAGTTGGGATTTGACCTTTGATGCGCTTTGTAGATGAGACCTATCTCATTACTGTAGTTTGGCGGTGGGACCACTCTGGGCGGAAGATTTGCATTTATGTTCCGTGAAGATGCCTTGGATTCATGCGCCACCCACTTTTCCTATGGACGCGTGCCCCTCGAGAGTAGCATTGATGTCAGAAGGCGCCCAAGGGGAGCTTCGCTGATGGTTGGGCCTGGATCGCGCCTGGGAGGGAGGTTCGCTGGAATTGCACTCGAAGTGCAGCTTCGCCAGGAAATTTGGTCGAACTGATAATCTGTGGGGGCAAGGGGGGAGGTTCGCTAGAGGAATAGCCCGAAGTGGAGGTTTGGTTGGGAGTAGGCCCGAAGTTGCTTGTTTGCTGGCCTTGAAAGCGAGGCAGAAAAACCTCTCTTTGCCTTATCACCTTGTAGGAAATGGATGCTTCGCTGAATCTGAAGGCTGAAGTGGTAGTTCGGTAGGGAGTTTGCCCGAAGTGGCAGTTAGCTGCATTGAAGAGTGTAGAAAATCCTAACTCTTGCTCTGGAAAAAATCCTTTATTAAGCTTGTGCTTTGCTGAAAATGGGTGCTTCGCTATGAATGAGGCCCGAAGTGGCAGTTCGGTAGCTTTTTGGGCGAAGTGCCCCATTTGCCTTAGAGCTTTCTTCGTCATGCAGGGCAGGGAGGTTCGCTGGAGTTGGAGCCGAAGTGAGGGTTCGACAGCCAAAGGGCCCAAAGTGGCAACTTCGGCAGCATTCTGGGCCAAGTGCCCTTCATGCCTTAGCCGATTTTTCAAGCCCAAAGTGGAGACTCAGCCATTTTCCCAGCGAAGCTGCCTATTCACCCTTGTTTCAAGCGAGGCTGTCCTTTTCTGCATTGCTTTGTGAGCGAAGTTGCTCCTGCACTGAAATGGTCATGGGGGCCAGCGAAAGGCGGGTATTGATTGCGCCGGAGCGCCATGAAAATGACAGAAGAGCGAAGAAAACAAAATATGGAGGAGAAGGAGAATTCAAACATGAAAAACAAACAATATTTCAAAATTTTACCCCTTGGACAAAATGTGACAAAATTGTCAACATTCCTGGCGGCTCGCGGGGTATTGAGCTCGCCTCGATGCACGGACCCTAAGCCTTCATCCTTCTTTTCTTTTTTGTTGTTCTCTTTTGTTGGCCCCCCTGGTGGGGTTTTTCTCCCAATATTTCTCCTTCTCCTTCCTCTTCATCTTGTTCTTGCTCTTGCTCTTGTTCTTGCTGCTGGGGGAGACGTGCACGGATGCGCTCCAGAGTGCGTCGGATGTGGGCCCAAGCCCCTTCCTGGAATGGTTCGCGGTCACGGAGCGCTTTCACCAGACAGTGGAATCTTTGAATCTGATCAATATCTGCATGTCTGGCCCTGTTACTTAGGTCCGTCAGGCAGGCTTCGATTTGGCAGTATCTGAATATGAAGTCCGTCACCTGCGCCTCCGTGATGGGATCCGCCCAGCCATCTATCTCCGACGTATCACTCTCGAAAGCGATCCACACTGGCTTGAGCTCGTCCTTTGTCAAAAGGTTCCCGTCATCATCTGTGAAACCGGGGAAACCTAGCTGCGAGAGGTTCTGAAAGTATGCCAGCGAAGTGCGCTGCTCCTGCTCGAAAGTATCCATCAACCGCTTGGCCTTCTGAGCTTTCTTCAATTTGGAGAAGAAGGCGCGAAGGGTCGATTGGACGGTGGACCAATCTCTCGCAGTTCGGCTCATAGTCGGGACCTCCAGGTCCTGATACTTGATACTCTGCACTTCAACGGCTAAGCTAAGCCGACGTTGTACTTCTTTCATGACTTCATATACAACTGGCCCGTCCTGCGAAGATGCACGCTGGGCCTCCGTGATGTACAACAGAACAGAAAGGGTGCTGGATGCTCTGGACCTGAAATTTTTCAACAAATGGGCACGGATGCCTTTTATTCGGTCCCTGGTGAAGAGCTCCATCTTTGACTCCTTCTCAGCAAACTGTTGTTGCATCTCCTGGATTCGCGCCTCCAGCTTCTTTACTTTGTCCTTTGTCTCCTCGCGCTTTCAGGTGGTGCTCGACAGTGCTCTGGAGCTCGCTCACTTGCTGTTTGAGAGCTGCCACCTCCTGCTTCAACTGTTCTGATTCTTTCTGCGCATCCTCCAGTTTGGAATTTCGCCAGATTTTCCTCCAACTTCATATTCTCATTCTTTGCCTCGAAGCAACGCTCCTTGATGTGCTCAGAGTGGAGGTAGATCGAATCGATCTTCACATGCATGGACCCCGTCTCATGCCCTACGTCGAGCGCCTTTAGGTCCTTGATGGTCTCCTGATAGGTATAGTCCGAAGGTGCCATCTCCTCCACGGGCTTTTGAACTTTTGGCACCTTTTTCACCTTGTGGAGCTCCATCCTTTGCGGGTCAAATACGGCGCACTTCTCGACTTTGGCGGGGGTTCGCGCCCTTTTCTTCTTAGCATCCTTGAGCCATTTGTTTGTGCTCTGACGCGCCCGATGCAGGCTCTCCGCTAGGGGGCGTTCTTCAATCAGCTCCAACTCTGAATCCAGAGGTGCCGGATCTCCAGACATAGGTGTGAACAGGTACAGGGTTTGCTGGGGATGGGCTTCGCTAGATGGGTTGGAAACAGGAGTGACGGGGGTTTCAGCGACTGCAGGAGGGGCAATGGCTTGAATAGCTGCGACAGGGCTGTTGGAGCCCGGGAGCGAAGGATTACTCCCGGCCTGTTCAGAAGGCGTGGGATTGAGGGGGAAAGATGGTGGTTCGCTTGGGGTGCCCCGACCGAGTGATGCAGAAGTTGCGAAGGCATTGGGGGCAGTGGCATATGAACCTAATACTGCTTTGGTAAACTGGGAAGCAACGGAAAGTTGGACTTCTTCAATCAACGGGTGAGAAACTATGAGGGGAACGGCCGATGGGGGTTCGTTGCCGAGAGGCAGGGCAGACACTAGGGGCTGGTGGTCCGGGGCTACTGTACTTTGCATTTCAGAAGAGTGCAGAGGAGAGAGAGAGAGCGTACCTGCGTGCTCTTCGAAGAGAGTTGCGGAAACAAACTCCTGCGTGGCGGGGTTCGGACTGGTCCCTCCTTGTTCTTTGCCACCCTCTTCTTCTTGCTCTTTGCCGCCTCCCTCCTTTGGAGTGTCGTCCTCCACATTGACAATCTCCTTTTCGACATCGACGACCTGTATTTCCTTCTTCGGCGGGGGGCGGATGCAGCTTCACCAGCGCCTGTGTCAACAGGGCTATCCGAAGGGTGCTCATCGGCGGAACTGGACGGTTTAGTCCGAGTCCTCTTTGGGTGGGGAGGCGGCATTTGTACCTCGACAACCTTCTTCCTTTCACTGCACATCCTCTTCAGCAGCATGGCTGGATTCTGCCATTGGTTCGCCTGGATGCTGGTGCTGCTCCTGTTGTGCCTCCGACTGCTCCCCTTGTTGCTCCTCCTCTTCTGAATGCTCAGATAATTCTTCGATTCTCCTTGGGCTTTCGCCGGAGCCGGGGGCGCTTCGGGGTACAAAGTTTGAGAACAATATTGGCTGCCAGGAGCCATAGTTGGCGTCGAATATTTCGGAGAATTGCCCATCTATGAGGAGGAAGGTATCAGATCTTTGCTTCTGATGGTGAACCCTCATAATCCACCACTCTGAGAGCTTCTCCTCAGACCACCCCTTCAGGTTTTTTCTCATCTTCTTCCAGAATGTGGAATTTGGATCAGGGAATGGGTGCCGCGATGGAATATACTCTGCTTCAATGGGGTAGAAATCGTGCCATGGAGGTAAGGCCTGCATCCTCTCGATATGCCATTCAAGATCACGGCCTGTTGGATTGTTGCGTTGTTCCACGATTTCTGGGTGGGGGCAGACATGAAAGTTCTTGAACCTGAGGAAATCTCTGATTACACCCAAGGGATCATACTGCCACCGTTGGGGCAGCTCGAGTAGACCGAAGTCGCTGAGCGTCATTGCAAGGTAGGCATTCTGCCCAGTGGCGAAGACTTCGATGACACCTATTTTGAAGGGGAACTCACAAGTGTGTCCCCACTTCCTGCCGTGGCCGTAAATTTGATCTGTGTAGTCACTCTGGCGAGCGACCTCCAATGCAAACAAGTACTCCGAGGTGAAGTACGGAAGAAGAAAGGGTTTACCGGTAAACCCGAACATTCGAATCACCAGCCCCTGGGTAAGCTGGAAGACATCGCCCAGCCTCCTGTGTACTATGCTCTCTCATTGATGCTGGTACCCGGGGACAAGAGCCGCATACAAGCTCCAAAGCACGTCCCAAAAACTCTTGGTTAAAGACATAATAGGACTCTGTTCGCGCTAAAACTGGGGCCCACTGTTATACTGGCAGCGGATTTCCATCCTTGTCGGTATTGTTGACAGCGATACGGGGGAAATTGTTGTGCATATAGTAAAAGAACAGCCAAGCCAGGAAAGAGCATGACCCGAAGCATTGATCAGTTCCCGCGTTCTTCAAATCCGTTAGCCTTGAGTGCAGGGCACGGGCTACCCATTCCGCCCAGTCGAAGAATACCGGATTGGTATTTGGCCTCGCAGGGTCAGGAGAGTAGAACTCCCCATGTGAAATGCATTCGGCGAGGGCGACCTGCCAAGGGTATACTGCGGTATCGGTGGATAAACCCGCTACCCATGCCAGGATAGAATAAATATCCGGGTACTTGAAATTGTCCAGGTGCATCGGCATATTTGGCAGCTTACCAGTTGGAAGCCCCTGTCTCAATTGTCCCTCCATGAATTGCAGCATATGAGGAGAGGGGCGATACCTGTCCTTTTGCTCATTTATGTTAACATTCCTGACAATATATCCTCGGGGCGGTCCCTGCCCTGGAGCGAAGGCTTCCTGGATATCATTGCGGTAAATCGAAAACAAATTTCTCCCTGAAGAGTCCCGGACTTGCCTGGTGAGAGGATTGTAGTTCTGGGCAATGGCATATACCAGCTCTGGGCAGTTGTGTACTGGGGTGCATAAATACCAATACAATTGCGAATAGTACACAACTGTCTTTCTGTGTTTCGCGGATACCCGTGTTAGCATCTGGTCAATTGTCTAGCGCAGTTCCAAGACACTCTTAGAGAGGACACCATCTCTGATGCCCTCCCATTTATCAATGGGTGGGTCAATTGGCCCTTCTTCCTCTGACTCTTCCTCCTCCGCTATCTGCTTCTCGACAGGGACCTCGGGCTCCTTTTTTCTTGACCTCTGCTTCTTTTCTTCCTTGGATTTCTTCGCCTTCTCCGAACCTCCCTCCTTTGGCGCCTTTTCCTTCTTTTCTGCGGTACGTTTGCCCATTATGGCTAGCAGGGATATACAAGTGCTCTGACGGATATCGGTAAACGAGCTCGCTGGCAGAGTTTCGGCAGAATTTCGGCAGAGTGGGCAGCAATTCGCGGGGGAGTTAATAATTTTTCGTTGGAGCTGCATCCTTCTTTTATAGACATGGGCCGGACCTACCCCATTAATGGCGCCTACGGAGAGTAAATGCCCAAATCGGGCGCAGGTGGATTGCATCGCTCTTTGGTTGGTGATTTGGTGTTGTCTTCGAGGCCCGAAGCACCTTTGGGATCCCAATCCGCCTTGAAACCTTAAACTCCCCTGTTTCCGTTCTCCAAGGCACGAGTTTTAACTCTAACCGACCCTCCTTGGGATGCGCGTTGTCACTTCTCATTAAGGCGCGCGCTTAGGGACTTTAAACGGGAGCCGCCATTTTGCGCACGTTTCGAGGCACGTTTTTAAGCATAGTTCGCTCCACAACGGCTCTACACTGGGAACTTCGCCCAAAAATCAAGCGAAGCTCCACTTCGGCCACCAAGGCGCCCGAAGTGGACCCTAGTGCCCCTTTTAGGACTTGCATTATTGTTGCCACTTCGCCGAAACTTGGAGCGAACCTCAACTTCGGCATAAATTATGCCCGAAGTGAGGCCTTTAACTTGGGGGCGAGCGAAGCGCTTTCCTTTTCAAATTTTTCTCTCCGGGTAAACTTCGCATTAAGCGCTTCCAAACGGCCACTTCGCTGAATGGTGCACTCGAAGTGCCACTTCGGACAAAAAATTTGTGAAGTGCTTGTTGTCTTCATCAAATGAGCAAAGCTTCCCCTTTGTTCCTCCCCTTTGGCCTTGAGCTGAGCGAACCACTTCGGGGCGCACCCTTAGCGAAGTACCGCCTTGGCTTAGACTGTAATGAAGTTTTCGGATTTTTCTCATTTTCGTCGCTCGAAAGGTAGGGATTTCTTGATCAACTCTCCTTTTCCCTCACCTTTACTTCGGGTACGAGGTAAACCTCGCTGTAAACCTGCCCGAAGTGCAAACTTCGCTCAAAACTTAGCCGAACCTTATTCTCACACTTAGAAAGCGGGCGAAGCTAGATCTGCTTGATCAAAAGTCACCTTCCTTGCAACTAAAGCTGCGAACTCGCCTTGGCTCTGCTTCTGAACTTAAAAGCTGGAAGAAATATATACATGCGAAAACAAATGAAATGCAGAAATGAAAATATGTACACGGGTAGAACCTCATGATGCTTTTTTAGCGGTGGAAAGCCTTCAGATGAAGGCCGTTGACGGGAATAGGCAAGGTCTGGCCTCCCATGTCCTGCAGGATAAAAGAGTTGGCCTGGTTGACACGGGCAATCTTGAATGGGCCTTCCCAGAAGGCATCGAACTTGTCGTGATTTCCCGGCTTTGCCTTCAATACGTCCCATTTCAACACCAGATCTCCGACTCGGAAAGTACGAGCAGTGGCTCTCTTTTCAAACCAGTTCCGGGTAGTCTCAGTGTGCTTCATGAAAGCTTCATAAGCTTTCTCTCTTTCCTCTTCAAGTTGCAGCAGCTGAGCTAGTCTGGCATCGATGGGATCCAGGTCCCCTCTTTCATCATCTAGCATCCAGAGCGCGGGCATCTCAACATGTGTGGGCAAGACTGCCTCCTTTCCGTAGACCAACGCATACGGCGATGTCTTGATAGACTTTTTGATAGAGATGCGATCGGCCCATAGTGCTTGATCCAGGCACAGGTGCCAGGTCCTTTTGTTCCTCTCCAGGGTTCTCTTTATGATCTTCATCAAATTCTTATTCGTTGACTCAGCTAAGCCGTTCCCCTGTGGGTAGTAGTTGGAGGAGGCTTTAAGGTAGATCCCATACTTGCAAGCGAACTCGTTGAGTTTGGCACCTACGAACCCTGGGCCATTGTCCGTCACTATTGCCTCTGGAACCCCGAAGCGGGTTATTAAGCTCTCCAAGAAGGCGATGACCGTCTCCTGGTCAGCATGCTTTGTAGGCACCGCTTCGGCCCACCGGGTGAAATAATCCGTAGCAGTCAGAATATATTTATGCCCTGCCGAAGAATTTGGCGATATCACCCCGACAAAGTCTAAGCCCCACTGCTGGAAGGGTGCTTCGACTTGGATCGGTTGGAGGGGCATTGGGGCGTTTTTATTTCGGCCGGCGAACCTCTGGCATTTCTCGCATTTCCGGCAGACTGCAAAAGCATCAGCAAAAATAGTGGGCCAATAGTAGCCCGCTCTAATTATCTTTAAGGTCGTAGGCCTTCCTGCAAAGTGGCCCCCCGACATCCCAGAATGGAATTCGTCGAGGATCTTCTCCTTCTCTGTTCCCCTGACGCATCTCAAGAGAACACTGTCAATATTTTTGAAAAATAGCCCCTCTGGGCGCAACACATATCTCCGGGACTGAAGCTTGAATCTCCTCCTCTGCGAGGCGTTAAGGCGGTCCGGACATTTCCCAGAGTTGAAATACTGTATTATCTCATCAGTCCAGTCGCCGTCCTCTGCCGATTGATTGGCGAAGTTGCCCTCTAGCACTGGGTCTTCCCACTGACAAGCAGTCACTTCTGCGGCAACACTCCTTGCAAGTTCTTGGCACAGTGCCCGACCTCGGATTAACTTGGTGGGTCGGACCTCGATGTCAAACTCCTGGATCTTAGCGATCCAACCAGCCCTCTTGTTGCCCAGTTCTCCCTGGATAATGAAGTTCTTGACATCTGGGTGAACAACGTATACTGTTGTCCTGCTCTGGGAGACAAAGTGCCGGAATTTCTTCAAGGACCTCATGACTGCGTGCACCTGGCGTTCGATGAAGTTGTATCTTTCCTCGTGCGGCTGGATCACCTGGCTCAAGAAAGCTATTGGGCGCTCTTCGCCATCATCTCCCTTTTGTGTTAGGACTGCTGCATAGCTTTCAGGTTCCCCGACTGCATAAAGGATGAAGTCTTTGGAATAGTCCGGGTTAACCAACACAGGTGCTTGGGCGATTCGAGCCTTGATCTCTTCAAATGCCTTCTTCCTTTCCTCTGTCCAGACGAACTCGGCGTTTTTCTTCAGGAGTTCGGCCATTGGCTTGATGACTTGGGCGAAATCAGGCACGAACTTCCTTACGAAGTTGATCTGGCCGAAGAAAGACTGCAGCCCCTTCTTGTTTACCGGAAGTGGAAGTTTAAGGAGAGCCTCCGCTCTGTCAGGGTCAACGACGAGCCCCTTTTCTGAGATAACATGGCCTAGCAGCTTCCCTTCCTTTACCGCGAAGACAGACTTCTTCGGGTTGATAGATATGCCGAACTCCCAGCATCTCTCAAATACTTGTTGCAGGTGCGAGGCATGTTCTTCTCTCTTGTGTGAAAACACAGTCATATCATCTAGATAGATGACAATAATTTTGTTCAATAATTCGCCGAACGCCAGATCCATGGCTCTCTGGAAAGTGGCCCCCGCATTGGATAGGCCGAAGGGCATACGTTGATAGGCAAACGTCCCCCATTTGGTGGTGAACGTTGTCTTATGTTGATCTTCGTCCCTCACCCAGATCTGATTGTATCCAGAGAAGCCGTCTAGGAGAGAGAAGCGTTGCGCTCCTGCCACTACATGGAGGATCTGGTCAATCTGTGGGAGCGGGTAATGGTCCTTCAACGAGGCCTGGTTCAGATTACGGAAATCGACACACAGGCGAATATCCCCGTTCTTCTTCCTGACAGGGACCAGATTGGCAACCCAAGAAGAATGCTTAATAGGGTAGATGATTTTTGCCTCTAGCATCTTCAAGAGTTCAGCTCTCATCAGAACCTCTATCTTGGGGTTGACCGGCCTCTGTTTCTGCCAGGGTCTGACCCCTTCTTGCAACTCAATGGTATGTTGGATGACCTCTCGGTCGTACCCCTTCAGGTCCTGGTAGCACCAGGCCACAATATCTGGATATTCCCTGCACAGAACCCGAATCTGCTCCAACTCTTCTGGGGTACAGTCCGTTCCGACCTTGATTACCTTTCCAGGCTCAAGCTCAAGGTCCTTGTATTGCTTGGCGTCTACCTTGATCCGGTGAGATATTGCTCTGTCATTCTGATCAAATAGACTCTCTAGGGTGATCAGCCCCTTCGGGACATGGTTATTCTTCAACTGTATCAACCCCTCATAGTCCTCGTCATCAGGGTCTCTACCTTCTATTGTACTTGCTTCATGGACTAAAAAATTGACGATTTGCTCGTCACAGTCGAACACCTGCCAGTGGGTGTCCCTATCAGGCACAAAAGGCTTGTAAATGGTTCTTACCGCCTTAGGCTTCTGCATCATGTCATCAACCGGGAGTATCTGGCTCCGATAGATGCTAAGACATCTGCGTGCTTATTCTTTTCTCGCGAGATGGCTTGAACATTAAGTGCCTCGAAAGACTCCAGCAGGTCCCAGACCCTATTGCGGTACGCCTTGAGATAGTGCTTTTTTGAGACGCACTTGTTGGTGATTTGCTTGCAAACTAACTCAAAGTCTCCAAAAATCTGCAGTTGCTTGATCCCTAGCTTCTCCGCCTTCTTCAACCCTAAGCATAGGGCTTCGTATTCTGCAGCGTTGTTGGTGCAGCTCCAGGCCAGCCTGTAGCAGTAATCCTTTTGCTCTCCGGAGGGTGAAACCAGAAGAACTCCTGCCCCGACACCGTTTTTGCATCGGGCACCGTCAAAGAACAGCTTCCATAGCTCATCTCGGGCAGGGTCTTTGCTCTCAAGCACTGTCTCCTTCGGCTTCTCGGGCTTGGTGATGGAATAGCATCCCATCTCTGATTCAATCATAGCGTTAAAATCAGTCAAGGAGAATTCATCCTCCGCCCACAGCTCCTCTAGGGATTCCTCCACCAGGTCCACCTCCTTCAATTCTTCTGTCATCAGGTGGATCGAATCATCTTGCTGCCCTTCTTCGGCAATCTTCTCGATGAGGAAGGTGGAGGGTTTCTCATTGTAGATCTTCACTTTCCTTCCCTTGAATGGGACCTCCATATGTGAGTAGTCCAGAGAAAGATAACCGCCCAGCTTAGCAGTGAACTCCCTTGAGAGGCACATGCTAAAGTACGGCTCCAGGTCGACAACTACCACCTCCTGTATCACAACAATCTGAGGCACCTTGTGCAGCTGGATGGGAATATCTTTGATGACGCCCACTGTTTTCACAGGAGTGCCATCCAATTGAAGAACACCTTGGCTGCTTCGCGTGTATTCCATGCCCATCTCCTCACAAACTGCCCTTGGCATGACGGTGGTCGATGCACCGGAATCAATCATGCAATTGTGCACGACCCACCCTTCCATCCGAAGAGACAAGTAGAATGGCGATGGTGTAATAGACACCCCTGTTTGCTGCTCTGAAATAACTGAGGGTTTTTTCTTTGTTTCCGTTTTTGTAATGTCTGATTTTTTTTGTGCTTTTTCTGATGTTTTGCTGATAGGTATTATATGCAATTGTTTTGGGGTTTTTGTGCTTTATAATGTGTGAACATATGCATAAAGAAAAACTCTAAATTGCATAAACATAAACTGGAATGAAACAAACTGAAACCCAACACCAAACAACATTATTTTATTCAAATTTCTGACCTGGAAATGCAAGTACAGGTCTGATACAAAATTCTGGAAATAAACCATACACAGCTGAACACACCAAAATGCTCATAACTTCATCAAACGGGCTCCGAATGACATGCCGTAAAATGCAACAATCTTGTACAAGCTAGGCGCCAATGTCTGGACAGCAAACACACCCGAAAATTGACTGAATTTATTGCATACTTCCCAAGGTAATGGTATAGCCTGCTGGAAAGGGTACGACCAGCAAAATAAATTCACTCCAGCTCCAAACCCTCATCAAAATGCCTCCATTCTCATCGCCCAAACTTGGAAAACATATGCTAGGAAACCCAAAATGAGAAACTTCCCGGATTAAGAGATAGAATGCTTTACACGTTCTCCAATGCACTCCTAAATGGTATGGCCAGCTCCAAGAACCCTCAAATCACACCACAAAACACTAAACTGAAGCACACCGAGATGAAAATGACCAAAAACTAGAAGACCCAGAAGATCTCCTCAAACACCCACTGAAGTTGCCGAAATCACAAACCCTACCGCTGCAAATCAAGCTCAAATCTGTGTCCCCTGAAGTAGAAACACCCAGAACTGACTAGGGAGGACCTTTAACCCCCGAAACCAGTGATACCAATGGAGGTTTTCGTCTCCAAAAGCCAAAGTCTGCAATTGCTGAAGCAAATTTGACAGAGTTCTGTTATGTTGCCAAAAAGAAGATGATGCAAATGAGCTCCAAAACTCCAATATAAACCCCATGCCTCATTTTTAGGTTTTTTGGGCTCCAAACACATTTCAAAATAATATTATTTTATTGCCTTAAGAACTCCTACGTCCCCCCTTGGGATGTGCATCCACCCCCTTGGCCTAGTAGGACAACGTTGTTTTAAAAAAAAACATAAAGTTACTTTTTTTTTTTTTTTATATCATTTGGCCCTTTTTAATTAAAAAGTAACTTTAATAACTTCCAAATATTTCGCCCAACCTTAGCAACTGAATAAATTCATCAAATAAGGCAACCTGAACACTGCAAATGTGGAATGAAGCAGACCAAAGCTGACACTGCCAAAATTAGCAGTTACTATAAATAGTAACTCCATCAGAATCACCCAACAGAGCCCTCGGAAGGACTCAGAACTCCTTAGCACTACTCTGAACAAAAACCCATAAAATTCATCACCACTGAACGTCTCAGCTCCGACTTACTAAAAATAGTAAGTGGTGGAAGAAAGCTCCGAATCGCCTCTAGAAAGAGGCAGAGGAGAGCTGGTGAAGCACTGATCGCTAGGGAACAACCCACTTAGGGTTCCCAAACATCCCTATTTAGCCTATGGGAACCCAGGAATAGGCTAAATCACCACTGAACACTGACTGTCTAGAAAGGGGACATTACAATCCGCCCTTCCCAAAGATTGCTTGTCCTCAAGCAATACTCAAATATACCCCAGTCAACTGTCTGCTCCTGGCTGAGGTCACATAAAATACCTGGATCCCATAACAGCCTCAGAAAGAAACCATCACGCTGACGTTGCGCCACTCTGATCACAACAGTAAATCCACTGTGCTCAGACTGCACATACTGCTCCTGCAACTCAGTAATAAGCTCATCCTCAAAATCTGAACTGGTATGCCTATAAGAACTAAGCTCTGTGTCATGAGACAACTCATGCAGAAGTAACTCAGCATGGTCTACTCCTGCACTCTCACTGATCAAAATGAAACTGAGCACCTGAGAAAACATTACACTCAACAAAGAAGCAGGATACCCAGTAAATCTCACCATAGAGGCCCAACCAAAATGCAGACCAATCTCTATCAAGTAACTGGCAAGGTTGTGGACAACAAAGGTAGATCTGTAAATAATCATCCTGGGAATGCATCTGCCATCAGAATCGGAAAAATCCACACTGATACTCCATCTCCATGAGTCAAAATGATCATCCCAAGAGTACCAGTACTCCCACTCAGCAATAATCATGAGAGTATCATCAAGAAATACATCAATCATCAGCATGAAATGATAGCCAACACCTACTCGGGATGCCCATAAATCCATCCAATAATGGATCATATTAGTTGCAATTCTTGTTGACCTCATGTTATACCAAAAATTAACCCCTCCAATAAGCTGAATGGTCTGAAAATGAAGTAATATACCGCTGTCCATGACTGAAATCATCATCTCATAAACTGATTTTTGATAAATCAGCATACCACAAAGAGTACATTTACCAAAAATCTGAAGCATGACAGCCAAAATACAAATACTAAACACATCCCAAGCTGAAATTACCTCCCAATTAATCAACAAATCTGCAATTCTCCAGTCTTGGCTCAGGATCTCTCTCCAATCCACTTGTATGAACACAAATAGATTCATAACATGGCTGCTCAAGGAGTGAACAGCAGCATACCTTTCATTCTTTTGGTCAACCAACTCCCAAGGCATGCACCAACCATCGTCCTCGATGCCCAGAAACACAAACATGCGATCCTGGGTGTGGAAACTCAACTCCCATGTGGCTCTATCATGCTGAGGTAGCTTTGTACTAATCATCAAAGGGACCTCACCAAAAGCGGATCTAGTGATAACCAAAGACCCAACGCTAGGTTCCTCCACCTCAACAACTCCCATAGAACCATAGAACTCCTCTACTTGAGGTGTACCACCAATACCAAACTCCATGCCAAAGAGCTCTGCAGGATCATAAACTGACATAGAAGGTGAATCAACACAAGGGTTGTCATCAATCATCTCAAAAGGAATGTTATGATATGAAAGCTCTGCATCCATGCTATGAAGCTCACTGCCTACACATCCATCCTCAAGCTCATGCGGATGTGGGCAACTTGGCTCCAAATGAAAATCCTTATGGAGCTCCTCAATGCCTTCAATCAATTGCTTGATCTCCATGTATCTTGCATCTGATTCTTGTTTCTTATTCATGGCTGCCATAGTTGATTGATTTTCAGCTTGCAAAAGAGAGTGGTGAGTTAGGCTAAGCTCAAGGCATAGCTCATCAATTTCTTTCTCCTTCTCTTGGTATGTGTTCAAGGTGTCTTCTGCAAACTTAACAGCCATATCTCTATCAGCAAGCAAGAGTAAAAAATCTGATTTGATTACCTGTAGAGCCTCTCTGATGGTGTGCAGATCGGAAAGAGTGACACCTCCCTGAACTCCCTGTTGTCGCTCTTCCCTTTGAACCTTCCAGTAAAGATCCTCAATGTAACTGTGCGTGCTATCAAGACGCGATAAGGCTGCCACAACTTGGTCTTCAGTGACTCTCATCTGGCTCTGCAAATGGTGTAGCTCACTATGCCTGTAATCATAATCAACCTCATGCAAAAATAAATCTGATTTATTTTCGAGATTCGCCTTCTCGAAATCAGCTACCTCATTGCCATCCTTTTTGCACGAATCCTGATAAGTTGGAACATTATTGCAGTCAAAAAGAAATTCATACCGCACAGGTTCTTCTTTGTATTCAGGTGTCAACACACCCGGATCCCATGGTACTAAGAGCTGATCACTTAATTTTGTCCCAACGTGCTCTTTTGGCTCCTCATGCGTGACTGTCTTTGTACGTAATTCACTCTGCAAGTCACCAAAGAAAATGAAACTATTCGGCATATTCACCTTAATAGGTTCAGTTTGGCAACTAAACCCACAACCGCCAACATGCACTAAATCTGAAAATGCATCATAATCAGCAATAAACCCATCATACACTGAATCATCATGGCTGTCCAAATCTTTGTCATGCTCCGAAATATCATGAGTGTACTCATCGGAAAGGGCTGCTATGAAACCTGTAACTTTGTCATCATGTCCTTTCTCTGCAATGGCGTTAGTAAACTCAACTAATTTGTCATCATATGCATCAGCTTCTTTGGTCTCATCTAAGCAACTGGCAGACTTAGAAATTTCATTTGGTAGGTTCAAATCTGAAACCATGTCTGCTATTTGGTCTTTTTCCTCGTGCACAATTTCATCATCAAAAGTTGCATGCATGACTAAGGACTCATTTTGGCATTCGGTCATACATACCTCATGTGAAATGTCACTTCCTTCATCACATATTTCTGATCTGATTTTTTCTTCTGCAAATACCTTTGTTTTTTCAGCTTCATTATCATGGTGTCCTGATACTACGTTCAACCTTTCAGACTCTTCCCTTGCAAACTTCGGAAACAAATACCTTTTGAAGTCTGGATCCTTCATAATGTCAAAGATCTTTTGCATATCATGCTGAACTTCACCCCAAAACTTATAATCAACTGACGATGCCATCATGAGTTCAAACTTAACCACAGGCTGGCAAGAAATGACTGCGCTCTGATACCACTGTAATAGACACCCCTGTTTGCTGCTCTGAAATAACTGAGGGTTTTTTCTTTGTTTCCGTTTTTGTAATGTCTGATTTTTTTTTGTGCTTTTTCTGATGTTTTGCTGATAGGTATTATATGCAATTGTTTTGGGGTTTTTGTGCTTTATAATGTGTGAACATATGCATAAAGAAAAACTCTAAATTGCATAAACATAAACTGGAATGAAACAAACTGAAACCCAACACCAAACAACATTATTTTATTCAAATTTCTGACCTGGAAATGCAAGTACAGGTCTGATACAAAATTCTGGAAATAAACCATACACAGCTGAACACACCAAAATGCTCATAACTTCATCAAACGGGCTCCGAATGACATGCCGTAAAATGCAACAATCTTGTACAAGCTAGGCGCCAATGTCTGGACAGCAAACACACCCGAAAATTGACTGAATTTATTGCATACTTCCCAAGGTAATGGTACAGCCTGCTGGAAAGGGTACGGCCAGCAAAATAAATTCACTCCAGCTCCAAACCCTCATCAAAATGCCTCCATTCTCATCGCCCAAACTTGGAAAACATATGCTAGGAAACCCAAAATGAGAAACTTCCCGGATTAAGAGATGAATGCTTTACACGTTCTCCAATGCACTCCTAAATGGTATGGCCAGCTCCAAGAACCCTCAAATCACACCACAAAACACTAAACTGAAGCACACCCAGATGAAAATGACCAAAAACTAGAAGACCCAGAAGATCTCCTCAAACACCCACTGAAGTTGCCGAAATCACAAACCCTACCGCTGCAAATCAAGCTCAAATCTGTGTCCCCTGAAGTAGAAACACCCAAAACTGACTAGGGAGGACCTTTAACCCCCGAAACCAGTGATACCAATGGAGGTTTTCGTCTCCAAAAGCCAAAGTCTGCAATTGCTGAAGCAAATTTGACAGAGTTCTGTTATGTTGCCAGAAAGAAGATGATGCAAATGAGCTCCAAAACTCCAATATAAACCCCATGCCTCATTTTTAGGTTTTTTGGGCTCCAAACACATTTCAAAATAATATTATTTTATTGCCTTAAGAACTCCTACGTCCCCCCTTGGGATGTGCATCCACCCCCTTGGCCTAGTAGGACAACGTTGTTTTAAAAAAAAACATAAAGTTACTTTTTTTTAATTTTTTTATATCATTTGGCCCTTTTTAATTAAAAAGTAACTTTAATAACTTCCAAATATTTCGCCCAACCTTAGCAACTGAATAAATTCATCAAATAAGGCAACCTGAACACTGCAAATGTGGAATGAAGCAGACCAAAGCTGACACTGCCAAAATTAGCAGTTACTATAAATAGTAACTCCATCAGAATCACCCAACAGAGCCCTCGGAAGGACTCAGAACTCCTTAGCACTACTCCGAACAAAAACCCATAAAATTCATCACCACTGAACGTCTCAACTCCGACTTACTAAAAATAGTAAGTGGTGGAAGAAAGCTCCGAATCGCCTCTAGAAAGAGGCAGAGGAGAGCTGGTGAAGCATTGATCGCCAGGGAACAACCCACTTAGGGTTCCCAAACATCCCTATTTAGCCTATGGGAACCCAGGAATAGGCTAAATCACCACTGAACACTGACTGTCTAGAAAGGGGACATTACAGATGGCCTGTTTTTCCCTGTGACTGAGGTGGTCAAAGTCTGAGCTAGGACAGGTTGCGTTGGCTTTACCCCCTTGGTGGATTTCAGGGATTCTTGCAGCAGGTCCACTTGCCCAGGGAGTTGCAGGGCATCATACATGCTTATTTTGGCGGGAGTCCTCTTCAGCTCCTCAACGATGTTATAGGCCGTGGTAGCGGATACCTCTGGCTCTTTTGTAGCCTCATGTTTAGTGCGATATTGCTACGTGGCTTCAACCCTTTGCCGCTTTGTCAATGACGGGTACTTGAGCTTCTCCCTAGCCTGCTCCATGGTTTCAACTTGTGGTTGCGTTGCTGGAACTTTTGGGGGCAAGGGTTTCTTCTTTGTTGGCGGGGGCAAGGGAACTTTTTCAGGAGCTTTAGCCGGAGGTTGCTCCTTCTCACGGCGAGTATATACTTTCAGTGGTTCCATTTGGGCTGCATCCACCTCAATCGGCTTCTTCCCATTTCTGGTAAGAACTGAAACCTGCTCGTCCTCGAGGATCATGAGGTTGCGGTCTGTCTCCCTAATCATGTTAACTTGTCTAGTAGGGGCATTGCCGCCAGTGTTTGGGCATAGTGTTGGTGTACCATACAAGTATCTTCCCCATGCGGGTCATTGCAAGTCGAGCACCAGTGCACGTAGTCAGAGGTGCTCAGATCTTCACTAATAGCGACATTCCTCGGGGGAGGTCTGCCAGCTTGATCCGCTTGATCCCTGGTGATTGCCGAAGGGGGATAGGATCTTCTTGGCAGGAATTCCTGTTGGGCCTGCTTCTTCTTCATCACTGCCATATCATTGGACAACGTTCTCACGGTGGAATTAATCGACTCCAGCTCTCTTAGAAGTTTTTCTTGTGGATCCGTTGTCGGAGGGGCAGGTAACGACAATGGAGCTATAGGCGGAGGCAAAGTCGGATATTGCAAGGCGGAGGAAGTTGTGGTGCTGTAGGAGCGGGAACGTGCGGAAAACTAGGCGTTTGGCTCGGATTCCATGAGGGAACCGGATACATAGAAGGTACTGGAGGGAACTGAGCAGATGTACCAGGATATTGATACTGGGGCAAATCAGGGTAGATCGACATTGTCGGCTTCGACGGGAGCTTGCCAATGGTGATCAAATCAGCCTCGGCCTTCTGCGCCTGTGTATATAAATCAGGGAAAGTGTTGACGCCAGAAAACCTGATGTTCATACTGAGGTTCGAATTGAACGCTCTAAGGAAGTAGAATGCAACTTGATCAGGGGTCGGCCGAAGACCGTCGGGGACTCTCTGCCAGGTCCGAGCAAATCTGACGTTAAAATCAGGGACCTCCTCCTGCAGATGTCTCTGGATGGTCGTGATTGGTGGAGCAGGGAGTGAGGGTCCGCCGATTCATTGAACCCTTGTATCAGCCTCCCTGCCAACTGGTCCCATGTGGCAATAGTGTCGGGTGGCAAGGATCTATACCAATACAGGAGCTTTCCACGGAGGGACAAGACTAGCAACCTTACCATGATGTTTTCCTCCGTGATTCCATGAATGGTAGTTAGAGTGGCAACGTCCTGGACGTGCTCCTGCGTTGTTTTTCCAGTGCCGTCATAGGTAGGGATGGCCTTGAGCGCTACAGCCGGAATTTGATATTGTGCTGCCAGGTTCAAAGGCCTCGAGTGGTTCCAAGCTGCAAACAGCCTGGGTGGGTTCGACAGTTGATTTTGCTGTTGATTCTGATTCGGTGGCGGGTTTGCCATATTCGCGTTTGGATTTGACTGATTAGGAGGCGGCAACGGCGGTAGCAGCAGTAGGTTCGGCTGAACAGCTCCCGAAGCACCTAACTACACATCAGGCGGAACTAGAACACCTTGATGGTCTGGAGAGTTCGGAGGATTCAGAGGACAGCTGGTTGCGGTACTTTCTGAAGCCGGTTCCTGTTCAGCAACGACAGCTGCCTGCGATGATGCGTCATCCAGAGAGATATTCGGCCTGACTAGCCTAGGACGTTCTCCGAAGGCGTTGATGTCAAGCTCGTAGTATTCGGGCTCCTCTTCTGTGTTTCTAACTCTCCATATCATACGCATGAAGACAGGATTTTCTTAAACTGGTCTTCAAGTTCTGGAGGTATCCGAGTCTTAACGAAGTTGCTAGATGTTTAGGTTTGACAGTACTGAAGTGAACATCACTTCTTCAATACTGTCGTTGCTTATGAGGTGGAACGATTGCGTCCCACCAGGCGTGCCAGGAACTGTTTGCGAAACAAATCTGCCCTAGGAAAGGGTTTGATTTACATATGCGCCCTAGACCTGGACCAACCTTGAAAGGCCGAGAGGAAGAGATGCCTCCCGTGCCAATCTTCGGAGAAGGCCGGCTCCTATACTACACTACTTGGGGTTTTAGATTAGGGAACTGGAAAGAGATTGGAAAATTGCAGAAAGAAATGTAAAATGCATAGCTGTAATAGTGGGGAAGAACAAGCAGCACAATCGCTCGTCTATATCAAAACCAGCGACTATCAATACGAGAGAATGTAACAGAAACTAACACTGTGTTTACTTCCCTATGTATCCTTCAGGAAGATTCCAGATTCACTTATCCTCTAATGCCTAAATCCAGATATCAGAATTACAACAATCAGAAAAATAAATGACATTAGCAGAAATAATCACTGAAGGCAGCATACAAAGAAGAGACAAAATCAGAGCCAAGGATTCTTAGTATTGATGCAAAAAGTTTGAATACAACGACTTTTTTAGCAATATGTTCCCCCCCTTTTTTCATTACAATGCATGGGTTTTTATAGAGGACCCTCCCTCTGAAACATTAATGACGAAGTGCACCAGGACGCTAGGGTAGCTGGGATTTGACCTCTGATGCGCTTTGTAGCTGAAACCTCCCATCTCATTACTGCAGTTGGTGAGGGGACCACTCTGGGCGGAAGATTTGCATTTATGTGCCATGAAGATGCCTTGGATTCATACCCCACCCACTTTTCCTATGGACGCGTGCCCCTCGAGAGTAGCATTGATGTCAGAAGGCGCCCAGGGGGAGCTTTGCTAATGCTTGGACCTGGATCGTGCCTGGAAGGGAGGTTTGCTGGAATTGCACTCGAAGTGCAGCTTCGCCAGGAAATTTGGCCGAACTGATAATCTGCGGGGGCTAGGGGGGAGGTTCGTTGGAGGAATAGCCCGAAGTGGAGGTTCGGCTGGGAGTAGGCCCGAAGCTGCAAGTTTGCTGGCCTTGAAAGCGAGGTAGAAAAACCTCCCTTTTCCTTATCACCTTGTAGGAAATGGATGCTTCGCTGAATCTGAAGGCCGAAGCGGCAATTCGGCAGGGAGTTTGCCCGAAGTGGCAGTTAGCTGCATTGAAGAGTGTAGAAAATCCTAACTCTTGCTCTGGAAAAAATCCTTGATTAAGCTTGCGTTTCGCTGAAAATGGGTGCTTCGCTATGGATGAGGCCCGAAGTGGCAGTTCGGCAGCTTTTTGGGCGAAGTGCCCCATTTGCCTTAGAGTTTTCTTCGTCATGCGGGGTAGGGAGGTTCGCTGGAGTTGGAGCCAAAGTGAGGGTTCGGCAGCCAAAGGGCCCAAAGTGGCAACTTCGGTAGTATTCTGGGCGAAGTCCCCTTCATGCCTTAGCTAATTTTTCAAGACCAAAGTGGAGACTCGGCCATTTTCCCAGCGAAGCTGCCTATTGACCCTTGTTTCGAGCGAGGCTGTCCTTTTCTGCATTGTTTTGTGAGCGAAGCTGTTTCTGCACCTGAAATGAATATGGGGGGCCACCGAAAGGCGGGTATTGGCTGCGCCGGAGCGCCATGAAAATGACAGAAGAGCGAAGAAAACAAAATATGGAGGAGAAGGAGAATTCAAACATGAAAAACAAACAATACTTCAAAATTTTACCCCTTTGGACAAAATGTGACAAAATTGTCAACGTGACCTTGATCTTTTAAGCTCTTATCAGGTTTTTAAAATCCTTTCAGTTTGCCAAGGATCTGTGCAACCTTAGATACTAGCCCATATAAATGCAACATATAGAATTACCAACATAAAAGTTTGATTGCACTGGGATCTTCAACAGAAAAGTACAATTACATCTACAAGTCCATCAAGCTATGGATCTCCAGATCTTTTTTAAAGGAGAAAATACAAGTATCTTTACCAAGTTAAGCTTAATTGCTTACTTGGATTATAGCTAGTAGATAGATTTGGTTACAACAAAATCTAAGATCTTGTTGACCTCCAAATGTGGAGGTTGTGCAGTCTTTAAAGGTGGTTGATTGCACCAGATTCTTAAAAAGAACTGAGTGTATGAGAATAAGAAACTTTAAGTAGACCATCGGGTATGATAATGTACTAATGTCTTGGTATATTGCTCTGTTATATAGAGGCTGTCTATGGTCCAATCATTGCATAGATTATATTAATGCAACTGTCGTCTATGGCAAAACAAATGTAAGTTCACCTCATGAAGTAATGCAATGCCTCAATAACAACATCATGTTAGAATTGGATTTCTTGTTTTTCTTCAAGCACCTCTTTTCATGTGACTTTCTAAAGTTACTAATAAGATCTACAAAGAAAGAAAGAAACTAATATTTTTTGTACATACAGGAAAAAATTGGGAAGTATTCGTGAGGAATTTCTTTCAGAGTCTATCTTCCTTTATTTTCTCTCTTTACCTTGAAAACTGCCAATCATATCAAGCATTTTTTTTTCATTAAATTATGTTATTTGTTTTCAGTCATTGTATATAAACAAGTATTAGAATAAAACAGTCTGAGCAATGTTGTCATTGCAATATTTTAAATGTCTTGGACAGTTCAGGTTTCTTATTGGTTCTGACATTCTTTCTTCAGCCTCCAAGATCAAAACATTGTCATGACTGTGGCAAATGTGTTCTTGAATTTGATCATCATTGTCTTTGGCTGGGAACATGCATCGGTGAAAGAAATCATTGCAAATTTTGGTATGTAATTCTAGTTTGCTAATGATCTTTGATTTAGACTTGTAAAAGCAGCTAACTGTCTGCATGTTCTCTTCACTTGTTTCATAATAGTCGTTGACTAAAATAATAGCTAATTGCTTATGAATTTCACTTTGCTTTGGTATTTGATTCTTTAGTCTTTAATTTGTCTGATGGGTTGCTACTATTCTAGGTTAGTTTTCTTTCTACTGCTTGGGTCTTTCTTACTTGAGTACTTTCTACTATGATATGTTAGTCTTGAGTTGCATTGACCTATTTTAGTTAGTTGTGAATATAATTTCATTTCATTTCATTAACATGTATGAGAAACTAGTAAATAAAAAAGTTAAATATATATCTGATGGTCTGTGACTCTATGCATGAAAAATGTGGTCATTGTTATAGAAAACAACATTGAATTTGGAAATATGGAAGAATAAATATTTTATTCTTGTAATAAACAATAACTACTTGAGTAGTCATAATTAATGGATGTTAAAAGCCATCTGCTAATGCATAAGTTATTAATGAAGCTCATGTCATTATTGGCCATTATTGAAACCAAAGGTTATTTTGAAGAGGATAAGCCACATAATCAATTTAGTATAATATTTTACTATCCAAGTTACTTATAACGAGAAAACAATAAATGAAAACAAAACCTGACTTGCCATATAATTTACTCTATGATAATCAAATGTGAAAATAGAAAGAGCTCACAACCGTGAACAACAGTACCTCATATTAATTTTGAAACAGAAGCACATCGGTGATCTCAATCTAGTCATTCATATACAATGCTACATAGTAAAAAAATTTGGGCCAAACTGGATTTTTCCAAGGATACATGGGGACGCGTCCCCCACCCTTGGGGATGCGTCCCCATCCCCCTTTTGTCCCTAGTTTGGGGGGATAGCAAAGGGGACATTTTCCCGCTGTCTCCCTTTTGGGAGGGATAGGTGAGGCATCATCGGGATGCCATCAGGTGGGGGTCTGTCCTTGGTACCCTTGTTGTGAGGGGATGCCATGGGGGACGACCGGGGGCCGCCTAGGTGTCTCTCGACCGTCCTCGGGGATGGCCAGCCGTCCCCCACGGTTGGGCATCCATATAACATTAAAAAAAAAAATCTGCTATCCCAATCACGTCCTCTTTGTTAGTAAGTGAAGTCAATATATAGATCTTCGATGTTCTTTAGCAGAGTGGTGCAACTTATAGCAATTAATATAAGTGGCAATTAAATAAACGCAGTTGTTAATTAATAACAACGACAATTAAATAAATGTGGTTGTTAATTAATAACAATGACAATTAAATAAACGCGGTTGTTAATTAACGCGTTTTGGATGTATCTCGACTTTTCTGGAATCTTCTCTTGTTTTCCTATAAAAAGGAATGACCCCTTGTATTTGTAAATATAGAAAAAAGGGTGCGAATGTAAAATTGTTCCTTGAGATTAATAAAATATTATAGCTGCCATTGCCCCATGGTTTTACCTGCATACAACAGGGTTTCCACGTAAATCTAGTGTATTGTGTTATTGTTGTTTTTTAGCTTGCTTGCTTTGATTTTCTAACATCTGGTATCAGAGCCAGGTTCTCTGAAAACTTGTTGGTCTAGGGTTTTGTGCGAGTGGGAGCTGCAACAATGACAGGAGGTGTAACCAAGTTCGAGATTGAGAAGTTTGATGGTAGGAACTTCACCCTATGGAAGATGAAGGTGGAGGATTTGTTGGTTCAAAACGACCAAGCCCTAGCCTTGAAAGGGGTTGCGAATAAACCTAGTAGCATGACAGATGAGGAGTGGGTAAAGCTGGACAGGAAGGCGGTTTCTACAATTCGTCTTTGCCTAGCAAACTCTGTCTTGTTCAATGTTGTTGAAGAAAAGACCGCGGAAGCCCTCTCGGGAGAGGCTTGAGAAGCTATATGAGACTAAATCAACAACAAATAAGGTTTTCCTGAAAAAGCAACTTTATAGCCTAAGGATGAAGGAGGGTTCATCTGTGGCAGATCATCTGAATGAGTTTAATACCCTAATCAGTAAACTGGTCTCGGTTAATGTGAAGATGGAGGATGAGGACAAAGCAATCACCCTACTTTGTTCCCTCTCGGACACCTGGGATCATTTGGTGATGACCATCAACAATGCATCATCAGGAGCTCTAAAATTTGATGATGTCGTAGCCGCTTTGTTGGCAAAAGAGTTGAGGTGGAAAAGGTCACTGGAACCCTCAACCAATGAAGCCCTAGTTGTGAGAGGTCGATCTTTCGAAAGGAGTCAACAAGGTAGATCACAGTCCAGATCTAAGTCAAGAGGACGCAAGCTGAAAGGGAAGTGTTGGCATTGTGGGAAGCCAGGGCACTCGAAGAAGGACTGTTGGCATCTAAAAAAGGAAAAGAATGGTGAAAAGCAAAATCAGCCATCAACTGAGGCCAGTACAGTAGATTCAGTAGAGATGGCAACATGTGAGGCCTTTTGTATCAGTAACAACAAATCTGTTTTATATACTTGGGTTTTGGACTCGGGTGCATCTTTCCACATGTCTCCACATAGAGACTGGTTTGTCAAATATCAGCCCTATAATGGTGGGATGGTCTACTTGGGTGATGATCATCCTTTAGAAATTGTGGGAAGAGGGGACATTAGGATCAGGCTGGATGATGGCAGAGAAAGGATGTTGTGTGATGTACGACATGTGCCTGATTTACGAAAGAATTTGCTCTCAATCAAGATGATGGATAAGCTTGGGTATTTTACTACTTTTGGTAACAATTATTGCAGAATTACCAGAGGAGCCCTAGTAGTAGCAAAAGGAGAATCTTATGGGACCCTGTATCGTTTGTGCGGTGATACGGTGACAAACCATGCAACAGCAACAACTTCAGGAAATGCTCAGGATGAAGTAATGCTATGGCATCAACGCCTAGGGCATATGAGTGAAAAAGGATTGAAAATTCTGCATGACCGAGGTATGCTTTTTGGGATTAAGTCTTGTAATTTAGACTTGTGTGAGCATTGTATTTTTGGTAAACAAAAGAGGGTTCGGTTTACTGCAAGCCCTGGTAAGAGTTCTGATTTTCTGCAACTTATACATTTTGATATATTTGGACCAGTCCCCACTCAGTCCTTAAAAGGTACTAGGTATTTTCTGACATTTATAGATGATTATTCTAGACGAGTGTGGGTTTATTTTCTGAAAAAGAAGTCGGAAACTTTGGAGAAATTTAAGGAGTTCAAGGCACGAGTAGAGAAAAGTTTGGGCAAGCCTATTTTATGTCTCAGGTCAGATAATGGGGGTGAATATTGCTCCAAGGAGTTTGATGAATTTTGTACGTAACAAGGAATTAAGCACCAGAAGACTGTGCCATATACTCCACAACAAAATGGTGTGGCTGAGCGGATGAATCGCACAATCGTGGAACGTGCAAGAAGCATGCTCAGCACATCTGGGTTGGATAAAAAGTTTTGGGCGGAGGCTGTTAATACAGCTGCTTATCTTATTAACAGGTCTCCCACAGCTGCGTTGGATGGAAAGACTTCGGAGGAAGTTTGGCGTGGTAAGTCAGTTGATTACTCTCATTTACGTAGCTTTGGTTGTGATGCATTTGCCCATGTGCCTAAAGAAAACAGGTCCAAACTTGACCCAAAATCAAAGAAATGTGTTTTTCTCGGCTATGGAGATACAGTGAAGGGGTATAGACTGTGGGATCCTACTGCCCACAAGGTAATTTTTAGCCGGGATGTTGTTTTTAATGAAAAATCCATGCAAAGGAAGCAGGTACAACAAACACCTAAGGTTGTACCAATTGAAGTAGATATGAACAAAGATAAAAGTGAAAATAAGGATGCTGAAGCTTCTGATCAGCATGTAGATCAGCAAGTTCAGCAGCCTGAACAGTCACAAGATCAAGAGCCACAACCAACAAAATGTTGGGTTAGAAGATCTACACGTCCACAAAAGCGTCCGGAGAGGTATTCTCCTGATTTTCAGTCCTCTTTTGCTTTGTTAATTGATGATGGTGAGCCTAGCTCATTTCAGGAAGCTAGAGAATCTGAGAATGCAAAAAAGTGGAGGAATGCCATGGACGAGGAAATGGAAGCACTACGGAAGAATGAAACGTGGGAACTTGTGGATCTCCCACCTAGAAGAAAGGTTGTTGGTAACAAGTGGGTCTACAAAGTAAAGAAGAACAGTGATGGATTGTTGGAACGCTATAAAGCTCGCTTGGTGGCAAAAGGTTATGTGCAGAAGTCAGGAATAGACTTTAATGAAATCTTCTCTCCAGTTGTGAAGCTGACTACTGTCAAAGTTTTACTTGCACTTGTAGCAGCACAAGATTTAGAGTTGGAGCAGCTTGACGTGAAAACTGCTTTCCTGCATGGTGATCTCGAGGAAGAGATCTATATGGATCAGCCTGAGGGCTATGAAGAAAGAGGCAAAGAGCATTTGGTTTGCAGACTCAAGAAATCTCTGTATGGATTGAAACAGGCGCCAAGGATGTGGTACAAAAAATTTGACACCTTCATGAAGAGCCAAGGTTTCAGTAGGAGTGAAGCTGACCATTGTGCATACTATAAGAGGTTTGATGATGGCAGTTTTTATTATCTTGTTGTTGTATGTTGACGATATGCTGGTTGCAGGCCTTAGCATGAAGAAAATCATTGAACTTAAGGCTCAGATGGCTAGGACATTTGAAATGAAGGATTTAGGAGCAGCAAACCAAATTCTAGGGATGAAGATACACAGGGACAGAACAGGAAGGAAGATCTGGTTATGTCAAAAGTCATATATAGAAAAGATTCTGCAGCGCTTCAATATGCAGAATGCAAAACCAGTTAGTACCCCACTTCCTCCACACTTCAAATTGTCTTCCAAACAGTGTCCTAGAACAAAAGCAGAGAAGACAAGCATGTCTCGTGTACCGTACTCATCAGCAATAGGAAGCCTCATGTTTGCCATGGTGAGCACCAGACCGGATATTGCCCAAGCAGTGGGAGTTGTCAGCCGGTTCATGGCAAATCCTGGTAAGGAGCATTGGACTGCAGTGAAGTGGATATTTAGATATTTAAGAGGCACTTCAGATGCTGCTATTTACTTCGGATCGACAAATTTGCAAGTTAAAGGTTTTGTGGATTTTGATTATGGTGGAGATAGAGATGGGCGAAAGTCCACTACAGGATATACTTTCACTCTTGTTGGTGGAGTTGTGAGTTGGACTTCTAAGTTGCAGGGAAGATTACGTTGCATTGTGATAGCCAAAGTGCTATTCAGTTAGTAAAGAACCCAACATTCCATGATCGCATGAAACACATTGATGTTCAGTACCATTTTATAAGAAATGTGGTGGAAGAAGGTAGGATCCTGTTGGAGAAAATTGATATTGAAGTGAATCCTGCAGATATGCTTACAAAGCCGGTCAAGAGAGAGAAGTTTGATTGGTGCAAAACTTCTCTGGGCTTGCTGAAAACGTGATAAAGGCAGCATTGGGCAATTGGCACTTGGATGGAAAACAGAGGAAAAGAATTCCAGTATATCGACTTCAAGTGGGAGAATGTTAGGAGGTGAAGTCAATATACAAATCTCCGATGTTCTTCAGCAGAGTGGTGCAGCTTATAGCAATTAATATAAGCGGCAATTAAATAAACGCGGTTGTTAATTAATAACAACGACAATTAAATAAACGCGGTTGTTAATTAATAACAGCGGACAATTAAATAAACGCGGTTGTTAATTAACGCGTTTTGGATGTATCTTGACTTTTCTGGAATCTTCTCTTGTTTTCCTATAAAAAGGAATGACCCCTTGTATTTGTAAATACAAAAAAAGGGTGCGAATGTAAAATTGTTCCTTGAGATTAATAAAAGATTATAGCTGCCATTGCCCCGTGGTTTTACCTGCACACAACAGGGTTTCCACGTAAATCTCGTGTATTGTGTTATTGTTGTTTTTTAGCTTGCTTGCTTTAATTTTCTAACATCTCGTCACAGAAGACCGTTGAATAGGGGCAATTTCCATGCTCTATAAAGCCGTTGTCGCCACCACTACTGTTGTCTTCGCCATTAATGCTTCTCAAAAGTCTTCTATCAACGAATTTCTAAGGAATGAATTTGCAAAACAAGCGATACAACAAATTTCTATGGAATTAATTTGCAGAACAAGGGATAATTAGTGTCGACAAATTTGTAGAGTAAGCATTAAATAGACGCTTCCAAGTACAAACGCTTTGGATGCTCATATCAATGTCGATGCGTTGAAATTTTTGGGGGGCCCAACGAGCATCTATTTGTCCTTCTAGAAGCCTCTAGGCTCGAGGCTTTCTTTGACATGCCTGTTTCTTGATGGAATAGACAGTTTCACAAAAATGTTTGAAAAGGATACGGGAAAATTGGAAGAACCGAAGACTCGGGAGAGCTTCACAAGATTGATTGGCAGAAGAAATATTAAGCCTTCGAGGAGAAGAGGAAATTTTAATTTGATAAGTGTCTTTTAGTATCAAACCATGGTTCTCTACAACAAACTCCTAGGGTAAGGATGGTAGCTTTTATTAGTTAAACTTTTATTTATTTATTTTATATTACAATATGGAGATAAATATTTTTTATGAAGTTATGCATTAGCAACGTTGTCAAGTATGAAGGAACTCAAACTTTTAAACTTTTTTTAATGAATTTTTTATTTTTTTAAATTTTGAAGAGGGTATATAACTATTTCATCATTTTAAGTGTGATAAATGTTGTTAGATTTCAAACCATAGTCCCCACAATAATGAGAAAGCTCACATTACTACAACTACAAAACATCAGTTGATCTTATTAATAGTATGATCTTTTTAAAATTTCTAAAGATACAAATACAAATATTGATAAACCAGTAGAAAGCACACTATTGTGTGATAATTTCTAAATTTTTTAATACTATTATACTTGCCATCCTCTAGCCGATTCCCAAAATCGGCTTGCCATCCCTTGCTGTCCCAAAAACCTGTTTCCTTGTGCCCCGGTCTCCCTGTCCCTAATTCTTCTATAACCTTGGGTTTTTCTGACCATTCGGATTGGTCCAATCAGATCCACGAAATTAAGTAAAGGAAACTTCTAATATGATTTGAAGTTATGGCTCTAAACTATTATGAATGTTTATGTATTTTTCACCTATTGACGTGTCTATACTTTGCATAATTTTTAAAATGTATATGTTTTTATTTGGATTTGAATTTTCCATATTTTTTGGAATTTCAAAATGTTGAATTTTTTGGCTTCTTGTACGAATGTGGATTTTTGAACCTTGTAAGTATCAGCAACACACATACATGGATAACACACTTGACAACAACACAAAAACCTTCAACCTCTAAACAACAACCACACAATCATCTCAAATGGAATGGAATGACGAGAATACTTAGGGTCAATGGGATACTAGTAAGTGGTTGAAAACTTCCACACTCGTCAACTACCTCCTAACAATCCGATACTCTTATACACAAAATAATATAAAATACCCTATACTATTCAACATACTATTTTATTACAACATATGTCATCATAACATATTTATGTACGACAAAACTCTATGTACAATGCATTCACTAGTGACTCATCAATGACTTAGTGTTGTGCTAGTGCCTGAGGTGGTGTATGGTTGCTTGGTCCCTGATTTCTTGATCCACTTACATTTACGTCATGTAAATTGGTCAAGATTGTTGCCAATCACACAACAAAGTACTCTTTTGGGGTAATCTAATCATCTTGAGCATAAGGCTGTGTAGAAGTCCTTGCAAGAGCAGCCTTCACCTATTGAATCCTTTGGTATACCTCAGTGTAACACTACTACATACTCATGCCATAATGAAATTTCCTTGCCTAATATCTCTCGGTCTTACCAAATTGAGATTGCAAGGTAGTAATGCAACCACACTTGCTTTTTGTTCAAGGTATGAAGTGTTTCAATCTTCTCTCTAAGTTGTGCTGCTTTTGTCTAAATTCTCTTAGTAAAGAGTCTTAGGTCTTCCTCTAGATGTTGATTTGCAACTTTGAAGTGTTTAGTACAATCTTACTTTGAAGAGTAGCGCTAGTATACTTGATGTAATAAACCACCCCTGTTCTACAATATTTTTTGTTTTCTGATTTCTGCTTTCCTGATTTTTTTGTGTTTTTTGACTGAAATAACAACGTATAAGATAATACAACAAACAGAGTTGCATGCAACAATACCCAGATGCTTAAAACTCTTCTAAATCAATATTCAAGAGAACCCACAAACATGCAACTGAAATCTCTAAAGAAAGAAATGACATGCAACTATTTATGGAGATTATTACAAAATAATGCACAAATAACAATACCCAGATACATGAAACACTTTAAAATCAATTCTCACGAATACCCAGTAACATGCAACTAAAAATCTGAAGGATAGGGTAACATGCAACTGATTCTGATGAATTTAATAATCTGGCGTACAAAGTAACAAAACCTAGGTGACCAAATCAACTCAAACAACGATACGAGCATAACCTTTTGCTGCTACAGAGTTTGAACAACAATATATCATCACATGCAGTGATACCCAGAATGGTGCGCTCAATATAAGAGTCTCTGACTGAAGATGCCACGATTTGCTTTGAAACTCTGTCAATCTCCAGTAAATCCCTTGTGAAATGCAGTCCCGATCTCTAAATGAAATCGGCAGATAAATATCCAGAGGTGATCTTTCACACCTGTAGATATTGTTATCGAAGGAGGATTTCGTCCCCAACAGTCAATAGAGTCTGCAACCAGAGCTCCCAACAATATCCTCAGAGAAAACAAATATCAAATGTCTAGAATGTGAATAATGAGAGCAAGCAACTGAATATAAAGACCTTTTGTTGAGACAACTCCCTTGCACAACCAATGTGGGATAAAACTTAAAACATATTTTACTTTTAAGTCCCATGTCCCCTTTTTACCTAGGGGCTCAACATGGGGTCAACAACTTTATTTTATAACTTAAGTTGCTCCCTTTTAACATAAAGTCACTTTATAAAATATTATTTATCACTTAAGTGACTTATGTCCCCTTATATCTCCACTTTAAAAAATAAAGTTATAACTATACTAAATTAAATATTTAATTTAATTTAATATAATCAAACCTTTGCTCATTAAAATCTCTAACCTCTAGTTAATCAATCCGCCAATTGAAGATAAATAGTAACACTGCACTTCCCGTCCGACCAGAAACCCTAAAAACTGACTTACTAAAAATAGTAAGTCCATGCTTCCATGCTCAGAATGGTTCTGAAAGACAGGCAATAGAAAGCTCTCAACATCTGGATGATGACTAAATGACCTCCATTAGGCCCCCACGCACTTGTCATAGCCTATGGGAGCTCGGAAGTAGGCTAGAACACCATAACGAGTTGACTGCTCGGAAAGGGGACATTACACTTGAAGGCAAAAAGACTGTTTGCAATGAGCATCAACTCCTATTTATACTTGAAAATGCAGCCAAAAATAGACTAGTTGCAATGTACTATAATGTAGCCAAAAATAGACTATATGCACTGTACCAAGGTGAGCGGGGCTCTCTTGGTGGGGTGTTGTCAAGTGGTGCCCTCCCGAGCGGGGTGCTTCTTAGCGGGGGTCTCCCATTCGAGGTGCTGTGAGTAGGGCTTTCTTGAGCAAGGTATTGTCGAGGGGGTTACTATCGCTTCCAAACACGTAGCCAATTCTTGCTGATTTCTGCCCTAATCTGTCTTCTGCCTCAGCTTGTGCAATGGATCTTCGTTCGTAGCATGGTGGTCGTAGTGAGCTACTACAATTAGCTAGCATGTTTAATGGTGGTTATGTTGAATCTTAATAGTGACGATTGTGCAGTTTGGAGAAAGATGTGATATGGTTATTCAAGGAGACCAAGAATGATGACTGTGTTGGTTGATTTGGTTCTCTCTTTGTACTCCTCATCTCGTGAGCTATCGATTCTGCGTTCTAGCCTATTTTCTTATTGGGGGAGGGCTTGAGTGGCTTGCTTTGGTTAGTGTGGGATGCTCTTGCTGATGGTGCCTAGAGGGGATGGCCAAATGGTGGAAAAAGCTTTCATGGTTTTTGATCTTAGCTTTCTAAGGCGGTTTGTCTGCTATGATGTTATTTAGTTTAATTATTGCACCTGTGTTTGTCATGTTATAGATGATGAACATCAACAATAATATTATTTTTTATCAAATCCCCACATCCATTTTTGTTGATAACATTAATGATAATTTGTGAATCCCCCTCAATTGATATTTATTTCCATCTTTTTTCAACTCCAATTTTAATCCTTCTAATAAGTGCCCTAGCTTCTGCATAGTTAGTTGAAATTCCATATGATTCTGAAGTAAGTGAGGACAATTTTGCCTTCATTTTTTCAAAAAACACCGCATCCACCAACTTTTCCTAGATTTCCTTTGAAAGCACCATAAATAATTTTGATAAACCCAATTTCTAGACATTTCCATTTTACCATAGACCAAAGCAAATCTTTGTTTTAATGCCATTGTTGCAGATTAGTTCCATGTATATTCAAATCTTGTAACCCAAGTGTTTAGCACCTCTTTTTCCTTATTTGAGACTTCCCATGATGACCACCATATCTGTAAACATTTTGCAAGAGAGGCAATAATATGGTTACAAACTTGGGCATGATTTTGAGATTTATTTTTAAAAATTCTATTATTCCTTTCAAGCCAGAAAATCCAACAATTAATGGTAGGACCAATCCTCCATAGAATACAAAATGCTTAAGTTTTGAAAATAATTGTTCCAATTATTTCTTCAACTCTTTCAATGTTGATCGAGCTAACCAATATATTCTTATATTTTTGAAAAAGCAACCCCAAATGGTGTGAGCAAAGGGAGAATGAAGAAGTAAATGGTCTAATGTTTCTAAATCCTTCTCACACAAGGCACATCTGAAAGGTCCATGATATGCTCTTCTTTGTAGATTCTCTCTTGAAACAATCTTACTTTGAATTGCTATCCAAGGGAATTTTGAGGCCTTAGAGAGAGCCTCTAATGACCAAACATTCTTACAAGGGAAATCTTTGGGAGTAGGAAATTTCAATTGCTCTAAATCCTCATATCCCAGCTTACTTGAGTAATGACCATTTTTTGAGACATTCGAACAACTCATCCTTTCATGTAAAAATAGGCAAATAAAACTCTTGAAACATCTTTTGAAGCTCATCTGCAATTTGTTTGAGTTGCTCTCCTTTAACCAGGTTACTTATAGAAATCAATGATTTGAACCTTTACAACCTAGAGATACCCGAGCCAATGTTGTTTTGAATTAGAGTTAAGAGGACAAGGCTTCAACCAAGCATCAGACCAAGAATTTGCATAGCATCAGACCAAGAATTTGCATAATTCCTCCCCTTGACTAACCATCTAATATGTTTCTTTATCAAATGCAAACTATCTGATATGAAGTTCCATGTTGGTGATCCTTTGGGCAGGGTCCTTTTCCTGAATAATTTAATTGTATCAAGATAACCTATATATTTTTGAAGTAACATTTTTTGCCCAACTCTTTTTTTTATCTTTGAATTATCTCCAACCAAGTTTTGCCCCTAAGGTCAAACTCATAGGTTTGCAATTCTGCAAGATTACCCCTCCAATATTATTTCCATTGCAAACCCTACCCCACTTACAAAAAGAAAACCTAAAATTTTCCTCACATCCTTTCCAAACAAAGTCTCTTTCAATTTAATTGATTTTTGATGCTATACCTACAAGCAATCTTGAAAGTGACATCATATAAATAGGGATGGATTGTGGTCTTTAAGAGATGTGACCTTCCAGCCATGGTTAAAAAATTACCTTTACAACTTGCCAAACAAGCTCTTATTGTATCCAAACATGAGAGCCAAAGCTCCTTTTTATTTCCTTTATGAGACAGAGGAATACCCAAGTAGGTTGATGGAATTTTTTCAACGTTAAACCCTAAAATATCCACAACTCGTTGTAAATCTAGGATAGTATTAATGAAAAAAATGTAGAAGCTAGTTTTAACCAGCCAAAGAACTAGTGTACATAGTAGTAATAAGTGTGAAATGTATACACATTAAATGTAAATGTCAATGTAAATATAAATGAAATAGAAATGTAATGTAATTTTGTAGTTTTGGACGTCAAGGGTGATGACATCATTAGTTGATTAATTGTAAATATAATGTGTGGCTAATGCATGTAATGTATGTGTGAATGGGGAAGTAGTTATGGGTGAGGTGTCCCGAGTGGCAGTTGTGGGTAACTGCCAAACCCCAAAGTTAAATAGGACTCCCCATTCAATTGTTTGAGTACCATACATGAGGATTGGGTATGAACATTGTACATTGGAATTTTGTGTATCCATTGTTGCATTGCCAAGGTAGATGTTCTATAATATGAATGTTGTACAAACTGAGTAATACAATGATGATTCATCCTTCATTTGTGTGATACTATTGCTATCAGTAGTTAGTAGATTGTAGTTGTATCAAGTCTTGTGTGCAGGTTTGGAGTAGAGTTGCAACCAAGATTATTGTACGAGAAGTTGCAGTCTAGAGTGTTGTATGTGTGGAGTAGTTGGAAGCACCGTACAAGAGGATTGCATTGTGCCATTCAAGTAGGTGAATTGCTGTACAAGTCACTTGCTAAGTGCCGTACAGGTGAGTTGTTGATTGCCATTCATGTGTTGCCATACAAGTGCTTGCTGCACAAGTGAACCACCAATCTGCCGTACAAGTGCGTTACTATTTGGTTGTTGTTCAAGTAGAATATTCAGCCAGTGTGGAATTGCATTGACTGCAATCTTACTTGGCCTCTAAATCTGTCATTTTGTTCCTCCATCACTGGTCATGCTACATTTGGTGTCGTTGCCGGAGATCAAAACGAAGTTGGGTCATATTGTCTAGTTAGACTAGCAGGCGTGAAATGTGGAGAGGTGAATGACAGATTGCTTGCCACAAGGATGTGGGAGATGAGGTTGCGGAAGAAGTCAACCTCAAACAGTGAGTTGAAGTCAGAGAATTGTCCAACAACGTTGTGTTGAGCAATTATTGCCAACCAAGTATTGCAGTCGCTGGGAATGGAACTTGAACTAGAAGCAGTACGTGCGTGGAGTCCTCAAGTGGAGGATAGTGCAAGTGAGTCACCCGAAAGGTGGCAAACATTTCTAACAACGGAAAAAGTACGACGTGAAGCACAAGCAAGTGAAGGTGGGACCGTGGAGAACATTTGTGCGAGTGGAAGCGCCAACGTGGGGAGTGCATGTAGAGATGAGGTTGAACAATTGGTAATACTGGCACAAGAGTGGGGGAGATTGCCAAGAGATGCAAAAGATGGGAGTCAAGCACAAAAACAACCCCAAGAGAGTGTGTGGGTGAGGAGAGCAGAACCAACACTCGTGTATTTGCAAAGAAGGTAGCAAAGTGTGAATGCAATAAAAGTTGGTTGAAGATTATTTGCAAGTGAGGCAATGAGAAGTGAAGAGAATCAACCAGCAATGGTGAACATGGTCAATATTCCAGCAGCAACGGGTAAGCAAAAGTGCCCACCATTTTTGGGTGATGGGAAGGACCCAAAATGCCATATTGGGACATGTGACGATATGGCGAGCAAACGGAGTAGATGATCATGGTTGAGACTGTTTTCTGCAACATTGTGAGGGATCGCAATGGACTGGCATTTGAAGAGGGAAAGGACAAACCCCTTCACCACATGGGAAAAATTGACAACTGAATTCATCAACGAATTTCGATTACTTCGAGATGATACTGAAATCATCAGAGAAACATATGCCACCAAGAAAAGGAGGATGATGTTGAATCCTATAATTGAAGATTGAAGGAAATCATCGACAAAATGGAAGTATGACCAGTAGATGGTCTACACAGAAGATGGTTCCTGGACAGACTACTACCATGATACAAGAAGTTGAAGGTAGTTCCACTAACTACCTATCAGGAGGCTATAGAACAATCACTTTGGAGAGTGAAGCAAAACAAATGACATCGAGTATTAGTCACTACAGAGATGATGATTCAGATAGTGACCGCGATGATTTTCAGGTGGTAGTCCAGGCAATGAGAAAGGACCTAGAGAGGATGGTGAAGGATGCGAGAAACGAGCAAAAGGAGAAAAAGGATATTTGGTGTTTATATTGCAAGGCAAAAAGACATAAAAATACTACTTGTCCAAAGAATGTTTTTGTAACATTTGTGAAGTCGCGAATCATGCGGTTGGAGGCACCAAACCTTGTTGGTGCAAAAAGAAGAGATGAAAGATAAACCCAGTAGTTCCAAGAGTGGAAAAGCAACGATGAGTGGCAGATACAAAAATAACTGCCAAGGAGGAAGACAACTTCAACAAGGCAATCAACAACAAGGAGGACAAAGTCGATTGTAGTATGATACAGGTGGTAGACCTATAATCCAATGCCAAAGATGTCAAGAGTGGGGGCACTTCATAAGGAATAGTCAAAATTAGGCAGTTGGGGAGAATGTTGAAAATAGTAATAACAATGGATTAATGTGCAAATGGTGTGGTCCGAGCAATCATAGGGAGGAAAATTGCTAGAAAAAGGCAAGTTCAAGTAACTTGCAGAATGTCAATTTCATCGACATTGTGGAGCCTCCAGTAGACTAACAAGTGGTCTGAGCAATCATAGGAAGGCAAATTGCTTGAAAAAGGCAAGTTCAAGTAACTTGCAGAATGTTAATTTCATTGATATTGAGGAGCCTCCAGTAGACCAACAACAAAAGAATAACAATGTGCTTGTAGTGATGAAGGGTCAATGAAAGAAAGCAGAGCAATACCCAAATCCTCCTATAGAGGAGAGATGGAAGGAAGCACAAGATGCAATTGAAGAAGAGATGAAAAGGCTAGGCAAGAACTTCTCCAAGAGAAAATATTGAAGAAGCCAATCACCAAAGAAGAGATGTCTGCAACGCAACAACTGGTAGGGCAAGTATTGAATACAACGGTTGAAGTGAAGGTATCAAGTTTACTTAGTGCCATACCAGAGCTGTATGCAAGGATAGAAGAAATGATGCAGCCAAGAAGAGTGGTGAAGCTGCAATGCCAGCAAGAAGCAACTGCAAGGAGGAGAGATCAATTTATTGATCCAACAGTGTTAACAATTGATGTTGGCAACAAGCCAACATTAATCTACATCAAATTGCTGAACCATAAGTTGACTCAGGTGATCGTGGATGGAGGGTCGAGTGTAAATGTATAGCCTGAGAAGACTTGGTGAGATATTGGAGCACCATTTTTATTATATCCAAATTTCAAATTGTATGGTGCAGACCAATATGGTATTGAGATGGAGTCTTGATGACTCAAAAATTGGAGATAACCAACCAGGAGTTTATCATGGACTTTGTTGTGATCACCATGTAGAAACTGGCGTATGACTCACTGCTGGGGCGAGGATGGTTGCGCATGGTAAAACTTAGTCACAACTAGGGGAAGGATCACCTCACATTTAAGAAAGGGCAGCACAAATACATGATCAATCTGAAAAAACCAGTTCGTGGGCGAGGATCTTGCAATAACTAATGAGTCGGGGAGTTCATCATTAGATGATGATAATGGACGTGAACCAAATGAAGAAGGTATGCTACATGTGGAAGAATGCACAGAGGATGAAGAGTATACTGATAGTACAATTCTCCATTGGTAGATGAAGGATTACAAGGTGTTTCTACCACATTGCTTGTGCATCCAGATGGAGGATGTAGAAGACCATTATGAATAGAGGAAGGGTGTGTACGAGGTCGGTGAGAGAGGCCAAAAGGAAAAACCTGCACCAAAAAAGAATGAAAAGTGGACATTTTCGAAGAATTTTGCGGAATACACTATTGTGATGTTGTGATTGACAAGAAGCCAACACTCCCCTTGGATGTGGCAAAAGCATCAAGTGAACCTAACACCATAAAGTATGAGGGGCCAAAGATGTTTTAGGTGAACCTTGGCGAAGGAGATGAGAAGGTTATCAATGCGGGCATGATTGGGACCCAGTGTTGAAGGCAACATCACTTAAGATCTTTATGGGGTATAAAGATGTATTCACATGGACATAGAAGGATCTAAAAGGGATACCACTGAAGCTACGCATGCGTTGAATTCAGTTGATTCTGGGTGCACTACTAGTAAGGAGGAGGCTATATAGGATGAACCCAAAGTATGCAGCCTCGATGATTGCGGAAATTTAGAAGATTCTAGATGCAGGGATAAACTTCAAGGTTATGGTGAGTGAGTGGGTGTCACTGATTGTCATCACCTTGAAGAAAGACGCGAATCAAATCCGCATTTGTGTGGATTTTCGAAGTTTGAATGTTGTGACGATGAAAGATTCCTTTTTGATCCTGTTTATTGATTCAATCTTGGAAGTTGTTGGACATGAAATCTATTCATTTTTGGATGGATGCTCTTGCTACAACCAAATAAGCATCGCTGAGGAAGACAAGTTGAAAAATTTTATAGTGGAGAATGGCATTTATGCATATAATCGAATGCCATTTGAGTTATGCAATTCCTTGACCACATTCCAAACAATAATCCTGATTTTTTTGAACAAATGTCCACTAGGAAATTCAAAATTTTCTTGGATGATTGGTCGCTGTATGGGAAGAAATAAGAGCATTTTAAAGCATTGGAAAAATGTATGAGGTTTTGCATGAATGCTCGATCGTCATTGAATCCCAAGAAATGTAAGTTGTTGGTGCCATATGACAAGTTGTTGGGACACGTGGTATGTAAGGAGGGTTGAAGACTGATCTTGACAAGATTTGCTTTGTGATGAGTATGGAGGAGCCATATGACGTGAACTTGTTGAAGTCCTTTTATGGCATGCTAGTATTACAAGAGGTTCATCAAGAATTTTGCTTGTGTGTCCCACCCGTTGTATGTACTAACTCGCAAGAATGTTCCTTTTCGATGGATGAAGGAGCATCAAAGGGCCTTCGAGGAGTTGAAGGCAAAGTTGGTTTGTGCACCCATTATGGTGTTCCTAGATTGGGATAAGGAGTTTCATGTCTATGTTGATGCATCAAATTTTGTGATTGGATGTGGTTTGGTCCAAGAGGGGCAGTTTGGGTTGGGTCAACACATTTATTTTTCCAATCGGTTGTTGTCAAGAGCTGAAAAGAACTACAACACAACGGAGAGAGAAGCTTTAGGAATGGTCAATGCAGTCCAAAAGTTCAAACATTACTTGTTGGCCAACCCTTTTGTTTTCTATGTGGGCCATTAGGCATTTTTGTACTTGATTAACAAATTGACTGTTCATGGCCTAATTAGTAAGTGGCTCGTCACATTGTAGGAGTTTGCGTTCTAGGTGGTGGTGAGACCTAGAAAGAAGTATGTCATAGCGGATCAGCTGTCAAGGATTCACTCAGAACCTGTAGGAGTGTCATATGAGTTTCTTGATGCTCATTTGTTTGCAATCAGTGCGCCATCGTCATGGTACAAGTTGATTGTAGAATACTTGTCGATGGGAGAGCTTCCAAGGGAGATGACGACAATAGAAAGGAAGGTCATCATCAAATCAGCACCGTTTTAGTTGATTGTTGTCTCATTGTACAAGATTGGACTGGATGGGATATTTCGGAGATGTGTGATAGAGGATGTGAATGCAACATGGAAGGAAGCTCATGAGGGACTGGTAGGAGGGCATATGTGGTCAGATGCAATGGTGAGGAAAGTGTTTTTGGCAGGGCTATGGTGGCCCATCCTCTATCGCGATGCAAAGGAGTTTGTGAAGGCATGTGATACGTGCCAGAGAGTTGGGAAACCATTGCGGAGGGGCTTCATGCCATTGCACCCAGCACAACCGCAAGAATTGTTTGAGAGATAGTATCTATATTTTGTCAGGCCATTGAAGACAAGTCAAAGAGGGTAGTGTCCATATATTGTGGTGGCAAGAAATACTAGATGAAGTGGGTCAAGGCAAGAGCATTGCTTGACAATTTTGCTTTGAGTACAACACAGTTCTTTCTTGAACAAGTGATTACAAGTTATGGCATACCCTTGTAGATGACAAGTGATCAAGGTGGACATTTCGTCAATGAGATAATTCAGAAACTGACCATGGAGTTCAAGATCTTGCATTTATTGTGAAGCCCATATTATCCAAGGGAATATGGGCAAGCTGAGGCAACGAACAAAGTCTTAGTCTCCTTCAAGATCTGTGGAGTAGAGGGTGATGACTGGGAGGAACAATTGCCAACAATTTTTTGGGTGTATAGAACTACATTCAATTAATGACAAACCACACACTATTCTCGTTAATATATGGTTAGGAAGCAGGAGTGCCAGTGGAGTTCTTGGTGCCAAGTCTTGGAATGGCAGTGCAGAACCGTATGGGTGACCAGGAGAGCGTAGAGGGGACGCTCGTGACACTCGTAAAACTAGAAGAGAAGAGGGTGATGGCACAGTGGGCAACAAAGATCGCCTCATGTTGGAGGAACTTGTAGCATGGCAAGCACCTAAGGAAAATGGATTTCAAACTAGGTGACTTAGTTTTTTAAGTTTAATGGCAAGCATGAGATCAAATCAGGAAAATTGAAGACATTGTGGCTTGCACCCTTCTAGGTGGTTGAGATGATGTACAATGGTGCAGTTAGATTGCAAAAGCTAGGGAGGGTAGTGTCTTGATACAGTTAATGGATCATAATTAAAACCATACATGGTAAAGGCGCAAGTGAATATGGTTAGTCTTGAACAAATAGAAGAAAAAAAGACCATGGGAAGGCTGATTGTAGCACCAAATCAGTCTTCGGAGCCTTTTGAAAGCATATTGGTCCAAGAAAGAGAGTGGTGCAGTAGAAGAAGACAGTGATCCAGAGTTAGCTTGTCTATTTGGGAATATAAATGGAGTGCAGCCCATAATAGAGCAGGAGGAATTAGAACTTGTCCCCACAGGCGAAGAAGGTTACGGGTGCGCGTACGATTCCCAGAAGGAAGACTAATATCATTGAATGAGCAAGATGAACGAAGAGTGGTGGTAATAGGAGTAGAACCACTATATAATGAACCTTGGAGCGATGGAAGTGAGTATGATACGCGTTTGATGGCAAGAATTTGTCTTCAACAACAAAGAATACATAGAGAAACACATTAGTTGCAAGAAGAGTGTAAAACTGTAGAGAAGAAATGACCAAATGAGGGAACAAATAGATCAGTAGGTAGTTTGTCTACAAGATTATCTTCAAGACAGAAGGGAAAGGAACTCGAACATAGATGAAGTTCTCTGGAGGGTTGTATTTGAAACACCTACGTCATAGGAAGGCGAAGGGAGAAACTGGAGAACAAACTCTAGCAGTGTGCCCTTTACAAGTGATGGCGATGACTAAAGTAGTGATCGCTATAGTTCAAGATTCATAAGAAGAGTAAGGAGGAACACAACATACTAGAGCCAATTCCTCAAGTGGATGACAGGAGCAATGAAGCATAGCAAATCAAACATGTCATCCACTGCAGCTTTTCAGCCACAACTCCTAGCCCTCCCTACTCCATCCAACTCAAGCAATTAATCCAACAACAACTTTACAATGAGAAAAATGATGGAGGTGATCAAAACTTTATTAAATCAGAATAATGCTACAAAGCAACAGTGGCAACAACTGTAGAATTGGCAGCCTCGAAAGACTCTGTACTTTACAAAAGATTAGGTGACCTGGCAAGGCATTAATCAAGGAGCAATTTAGACTCACAATCACATGGTTAACACCAATACAGAGATGGAATCAGCATGGTGTCTTCCTTGTAATGATAGGCATGATACCACAGAGTACATTGGAGCCATCAGGCATTCTCAGACTATTAATCAGCAATGTCAAACTCAACAGGCTGCCATCATAGGTCAAACTGTCCCCACAACTAATCTGACGATGTACCAACAACCCCATATTCCACAATCAGCACCTACCCTGCCTAATTGCAACAATCCTAGCAAATTTTGGCACCATAGAAACAAATGCAGAAGTAGCCCTAGAAGATGATGCTATACATGCTAATCAGCAAGGGGTTGAAAATAAAGGCAAGTGGAAAGTTTCTGAAGAGCAATCAGTTAATAAGCTAGACGAAAATGGGAAGGGTGCAACAGTCCTTAGAAGAGGAAGGTCGCCTTTGCACTTAAAGGATAAAGAACCTATCGCAACAAAACAAGAGAAACAAAAAGAGAAGGAGAATGCAAAAAAGGAAGCAAAGGATGAAGAAGATTGTGAACCAATTAATCCCTACTCAGATACAGAATTAGAGTCTCTAGAAGAATGTGAAGTATTGACTTTTCCCCTAGAATGAGAAGAGTCTATGATGGGAGCAAAAATCAAGCCAAATTACAAGGGGTTTAGGCCCATTTTCGAGGATGTCTTGCATATGGAGATAACAAGGGCAAATATACAATAGGATCATTGAGCATCAATGCCTCTCAAATGACCCTCAGAAGGGCAAAGCTAGAACATTAGCATCAGAAGGGTGGGCAGCTATTTTCCTGACCCGGTGAATGGGACTCTCTTTCACTCAAAGAGATAGTTGTTTGTTTCTATAAATTCCCTCCTCCCACCAAAAAATAATAATTAAAAAGATGAAAAAAGAGAAAAGAAGAGAGAAGAAGAAAGAGAAAACCTTATCTCACTTAGGTGAAAATCTCCCAAGAGACACTTAGGTCCCCATTTCCTTACATCCCTTTCCTCTAAGATTGGTTGAAGATATTTCTAAGATCAGTGGTTTCTTCTACAAAGCTGACAAGATGAGATGCCAACCTTGAAATACAATGATAACAATAAAATTCGAGATCTAGACCGTTTTAGGGTAAGTAGGAGTTTTCTTCCTTTTTATAGGGGTGAGTCTAAGACAGACCTTGTTGATGATATAGTCTTAGAAATGGTTGTTGACATGAAGGCTGGTAAAAATAGTTTAATACACAAGACCTTTGATGACTGAAGGAAATGAAGGATAAAAGGATAAAGAGAGAGGATAGATAACCCTGAAGAGAAGGGCTTCAAAAATGAAGATTTGCAAATAAATAAGGAAAAGAGTGGCAAAAAAGGAAGCCACTAATCTAGAAGTAAAAAATTATTTTACCATCTTTCCCACAACCATCTTCACTTCACTTTCACCCCTGTTTCTTCTAATCTCCTCTCTATTTTCTCTTTCCCTCTTATTTCTTCTACTTCCACTTCTTGAAATCCACCTAATTTCTTCTATTGTGCCCATCCCACCCCAAGTAAGCACACCCCTAGTCCTAGAATCACCAGCAGCTTTGCCTATTCAAAATGTAGGGTCGTTTCATACATCATCTCCACTCCAGTTTGTCCTATCATAATTCATGTCATCACCCACTATTCCATCCACCCTGCACCCATCCTTTGGTCCTCCATGTCGCAAGTGTTATTGTGTCACCCCATGTGTCATCATTCCAATCCCTCTCATCATTCATCACCACCTGGTCCACACCATCACGCATGTCATGTCAAACTAGTATCCTTGTCTTCATTGTTCCACAGGTTCCCATAGGTATAATAATGCTCTTCCCCATGTAGCGTCAAAGATTTTCAAGGTAATTCACACTATGAAGGAACATCTTGGCATTGACATCCATCATTCATTCCCTCACCTAGTGAAAAAGGAGCCTTTGAGAGGAAAGATAAATAGTAAGTATCAAGCACCATGGAAGGGACAAGAAAGCAGGTTGATTAAGACAACACTAATGAAAAGAGCTTCAACATCTGCTACACCCGTGTTCCACCAACTCTGGCTGATGAAAGGAAGAGGGGAGCTATTAGTCATAAAGACACTTTCAATGCAAAATATGAAAGTCAAGATCTCAGTGGTGGGACAAGCCGAGTCCCTCTGGGACCATGTGTGTTAAGGTGCACTCGATATTTCTCAAATCAAGTCCCTTCGTGCTAAGGCACACTCCACATATTTTAATAAGTTTGTTACCTTGCTCTTCAAAGACAATCAAGCAGATGGAAGAGGTGCTCACATCCAAGGAAAAGTACATTGAAAATCTCCATGTCCAATGAAATAGATAAAGTAGATGGGCAGGTTAAATAAAGAAATAGTAATCACGTAGTTGAAGGACATTTCCTACATGCAAGGGCGGCCCCAATGAATGTCTTGGAACGATAGTTGAAGAATTGAGAACAGAAATGCAAGAATTGCTAAATAAGGGATTGTGGAGAAAGTTGAAGTAGAGGTGTCCATAGATAGTATCCTTGATGTTTCAAAGGAGATCACTGAATGAGAAAGCCAATTTTGGAAGTCAAGAAATTGAAGAGGATCAAGGGAAGAGCCCCTCATAGGATCAGTATGAGGAGTTTGTGTCAAGCACCAAGATATAGAAGATCAAGGTGCACGTTCACGCACTAATTGGTGGGTAGTTTTGAACATGTTAAATAGAGAGCTAAACAAAGGTGATTTGCAGTTTTGCAATTTTGCAATAGGGATTCCAATTTTGAGGACTCCATGCCCAAGGATAAGGCAATATCAAGGATCTCTTGCCAATCGAGCTTAGTGCCCTGTGAAGTCACTAGAAATGTAGTATCTCAACCACTACCTTTTAATTCCAAGGAATTATCCTTAGAATATGGACTTTGCAAACCTAGGAACAAAATTGCAAAACAACAAAAGTTTGCAAAATTGACAAAATTTGTCTAAGTTGCCAAAGTGAGCTGATTTTCTCACAAAAATAGACCGATTGGCTTGCAAGAGTGATTTGCTGTCAAGAAAAATTCACCTGGGGATTTTAGAAGTCATTTGGCATGTAGATATGCTGGCTGGCATTTCAAGGTATTGCCCCAACGTTAGTTGATGAATATCAAAGTTAATGCTATTGTTGACCCAATCCCCAGATGAATTTTTCTTGACAGCACGAATACTAATTTGTTAAGCCTCTGCAATTGAAACATATCTCCATCCTTTTATAAGGGTGATCTTGATCCTTGTAAGAAGAGCCTCTACATAGCTGTTAGTTGAATTTCCATATGATTCTAAACGAGTGAGGAGAATTTTGCTTTTATTATTTCATGAAACACCACCATTGTCATTTTTCCCCAGATATTGTTTGGAAGCACCATAAAGTTAATTTTAATGAATCCAACATGTAGACATTTTCATTTTACCATAGATCGATGTAGATCCTTTGTGTTAACTCCATTGTTGTACGTGACCGTTATATGTATATTCAAATCTTGTAACCAAGAGACAAACACACCTTTTTCCACACTTGAGACTTCCCATGATGAGCACCATGCCCATAAAAATTCGGCAAGAGAGGCACTAATACAATTCCAAACTTGGGCATGATTCTGAGATCTGTTTTACAAATTCTACTATTCCTTTGAAGCTATAGACTCTAAGAAGAGCAATCCTACACATGCATCAACTCTTTGAAACAACCAATCTAACATTTCATCAACTCTTTCAATTTTGATAGAGCTATCTGACTTTTTAGTTTTTCAAAAAAACAACCCCAAATGATGTAAACAAAGGGACAATGGAGATGTAAATGATCTGATGTTTCTAGATCCTTCTTACACAAGGCACACCTAAAAGGTCCATGATATCCTCTTCTTTACAGACTCACCTATAAAATATTTGCTTTGGACTGCTAACCAATGGAATGTTGAGGCCTTAGGAAGGGCCTCAAGTGTTTATTCTTTCAAGGGAAATCTTTGGGAGTAGAAAATTTTGGTTGCTCCAAATCCTTACATCCCAACTTGACTGAATATTCGCCATCTTTTGATAAATTCCAAACAAACTTGTCCTTTTGTGTAAAAATGGGCAAATAGAACTCTTGAAGCATAATTTGAAGTTCATCCGCTATTGACCTAATACTAATAGCAGATGCATTGTTTTTGATATTTTGATGGGAGTGGTCCCCAATTGAAGCCACATATACCTTTGAACTTAATATTTGCTTCAAGGACTCAACAGCTTGTGAGTTTACACATCTTGTTGAAAATTTAGAATTGTCATTTGTCACCCCAATCTCATGGTTTTGAGATACATTGACCTGGTATAAAATAACAACATAGAACTTTTGTTGACACATTGACATTATGAATTGGAAATTCGTTTGCCAATCTTTCACTTGCCAAATCAGAGGGAATAGGTATAACAAAATTTTGTTTTTGGTGACTAAATTTTGACAAGCCAAGAGATATCTTGAATAGATTTGGAGGCTTAAGGATCTTTCTTGTTGCTAAGAAGTACATAGAACAACCTAGGGCTTAGCTCATTTTCTGATGTGACTTAACAATTTGGAAGTTGTAATGACATGTTAGCTTCATGAGTTGGCTAGTAGTTCAAAGCATGAGAAAATCGGAATCGGGTAGTAAATCGGCTAGTTTAAAAATCGGCAAAGAATCGGAATCGGCAAAAAATCAGGGAAAAAATCGGCAAAAAATCGGCATTTTTTATTGAAAAACCGAAGAAAATGCAATTTTTCATTGAAAAAAAACTTTTTTCATGCATATCAGAATTTTTGGGAAAAAATCGGCAAGATCAGGAGAAAATCGGCTAGCCTGTGAATTAGGAAAAAATCGGCAAAATCGGGATTTTTTGCAGATTTTCTCAACTATGGTTCAAAGTTCTTTCAGATTTTTAAGGTAAACATTGTGGACTTAGTCTTTATGGATATCCCACTATCTGGAACTTTGAGGATCTAGAAGACAGAATTTGAATATCACTAGCCATTTAAATCTTCTGGGTGCTTAAAATTGTGGACTTGTCAAAGTTTTGCATATAGCTCTAGTGACCATGTCAATCTGTGTTTGCCTTTGCCGAGTCATCACAGCTAATACTCTTCCAAAATAATGCTAGCAATTTGATTACCAGAAAACTCTTTTTTGACCTCTTTAAAACATCATTTCATAGCTCATGTTGACTAGCTTCTTTTCCTTTTCCATAACGTGCCCCTTTTTTTCTTTGTTTGGGCCCCTCTATGATTACAAACACAAAAAAGAACAAATTTTCCAGTTGATTTCTTTGAAGAAATATATTATTGTGAACTTTTCTTCACCCAAACATCTTCAAAACTGTTCAATGAAAGTGAATAGAGAATCTGGTAATTCATTATCATATTCTGTATTAGAGTGCACAATCTTGGTATCTCTGATTCAAGGGGCATGTCCTAGATGCGCTGGGAACATGTTGTTTTGTTCACTTAAAATTTGTTTGTTAGGTTAAATTTGTGTCCAATCACTGGTCAAAAGGGAAACAAAGATAATAAAATATCATACCTAAAAACTTTCACCAAGAGCTCAAACATAATTTCATTCCTGGCTCTCTAGTTTTCCTGCTGTTTTCAACTGAATCCCATGCATTTTGGCCCTCAGGTGTTTGATTCCTCAACTGGTGAATCTTATTCAACACTTCTTTCCATTTTGGGTGTTTTTACCGTCATGTAGCATATGCTTGTGGAACAAGGCATTCTGTATGTATGAATTGTTTAAGTGTCAAGTTGGAAGCAATTATTATATATACATATAATAAAATATTTAAATGAATAAAAAATAGCTATTTCTATATTTCAAACTTCATAGTAAATTTTATATCCAATTTTCTTTGTCGCATTTTTTGCCATTTTAATCGTTGCTGAATTCAAGCATGTATGCAAGGCAGGCAACTTAGCCTATACGTGTGTAGCAGGTCGTCTGCCAGTATGTTATGTGCATGTATATACATTGGACATCAATATATGATTCTCATGTATTTTGACCTCTAGATAGACTACTTGGGATAATTAAGGCAAACAAAGAAGAATAATCTCATATTAAATATGGTTTCCTCCAGTATTGCATTATATTTGCTTTTGTTCAAATGAATTGACCAAGACATAGTTAAATACTTTGAACAAACAAGTACATTCTTATATGGGCCATTTCCATTAAATATATAATTTTATTTTTAGTACTGATACTTTGATATTCTCTTGGACACTGTCATCAACCATACTTTTGAATCAATTTGGTCACGATAAAAGATGACTATTGAACTATTAAAAAATGCATGTAACTCTTGCTATTTACAACAGCCTCAATACTATGTAATAATTGGTATAACCAGCAATAAGTATCAATGTTCGGCCTGTTCCAAACCTCTACTGCAGATCAATCTAAAAGATGCAGAGTATTAAGAAGGCCTAATGGAGCCTTTTTTGCCAGATTTCCTCTGATGTTGTATCAAGGGAGGTCAAGGTGGCAAACTCCTGGAAGGTAATGTAGAATTCTTAGAAACTCTGCTGGACAAGATCATCATCCTTGAGCACTGATGCCTGCAACACATTTCTAGGAATTTCAATGCTAGCTGGTTTCTCCAAAGGATTATTTCCATATGCACGACTGTTCTATTCAGAGTCATCATAATTCTTTCACTTTCAAGAGTGCAAATATTTCACTATCAAGAGGTCAATGTCATTTCCCTAGTGATGTTCGAATGTTTTCCCTTTTGGATGAGTTCAATATACTTTGTGATTTGTACATTAACATACTAATGACACTTGTGAAATTGTGATTGTTATTAACATTACAATTAACCTGTGCAATTATGGATGCATGTATTCAACCAATTGGCTGTATTAAAATGAACTTTCGATCACCAGTGTAATAGTAAGGGAGTTCAATAATGTTAATGGGACAGTCTCTCTCTCTCTCTCTCTCTATATATATATATATATATAAGGTGTGGCTGCCTTCAGTTTTCTTAAAGTATGTGTGCTTGAATTTAGTTTTGAATTTGGTGTTTGTAGGTGGTATCTCTTTGAAGAGACAATATTGGGCATGTGGACGGCAGTCATGTACATTCAATCTTTCATTGAACATGGCTCTGGAAGATGGTATGCATAATGCACCTACTGATAGTGTGGATATGGGATTCAGTAATGTTTTTTTTTGTTTGTTTTTCTTTTACTTGGTTGTATGGGATTGGAACGGGTCCCACCCAACTTACATCATGGTCACATTAGCGCAGTATTTCAACAACTACATGGTGGTATGACAACAAATCATATTATCAAAAAACCTATGGGAATTGAACACTGGTAGGCTCTTTGTGAGCCAATCATTCTCATCAGTCAGACTTCAATTCCATGGGCCTAATAACGCTTTCATTTTACAGTTAGTTTCTTATTATTTTAACAGTTTTACGCATAAAAACAGTCTGATGGCTTTTAAATGGTCTTTTAAAAATACTCTTCAGGTGGCGCATTGGATTAGCAACATTGCTTCTCATTATTCTGATCATTTGCCTTATATTTTCCACTGGTCTTTTGATCTTCCACAGGTAAATCCTTATATTTATTTTTTTCCATTTATTTTTAAAAATTGAAGATAGCCTTTCAATATGGGGTTAGTCCACACTTAAGAAAATGTTTGACACATAAAAGGTCAGGATCTAAAGCACTTGGTAGGTCTCTGGTCTATGTTTTTCATCATGGTATCAGAGATAGCCTAAGTATGCTCAAACTGGTTTAAATTCCATGTGGCCCCTCTATGCATGTGGCTTAAGGGGGGGTGTTGAGGCAAAGCATACTCCCGAAACTGCTCAGCCTGTAAAGGGTGAGTATCTTAATAATAGAGGACTTGGGAGTGCTTGTTAGGTCCTAGGTTCATGCCCTAGCTGGTCTGTGCTTTTGAATAGGCATATTGTAACCATGCATTGTTATTATTGTGCAAAATATCTTGTGAAAATGCTTGCAGATACAGGTATATGTTACTTTTGTTGGAACAATGTTTTCACTATCATAATTTACATTAATTATTGATGTGCAGGCTATCACTTTATTTACTTTATAATTTGTATAAAATCTTTGTATTAAATCCGACAAACTCTTTTAGTCACTCTGAATAGGTTTAGGCTTAGCTCTCTAAAGTGTTTCTCTGAAATTGAATATTTCCTAGATTTTCCTTTATCCATTCTCTGATGCATCTGAAGATAGGCTGTTTGAAATGGAAGAATTTTGTGTCATCTGTCTTCTTTTCTATAACTGCCTATCCATTCAACTTCAGACTCAAGCTCATTTTCCATTATCTTAATTAATGAATAGATTTTACATTTCTTTTAGAGCAGAAAACGTGGGGAGGTGAGTACCAGAGATGCATGCTTTTACTGCATTTATTCTTGCTTTTGTGAATAATTATTTCATGTAAACTGAAAAGCATTTGGAATTTGAGAGAGGAGGCCTGATTGGATTGCAGCTACTTGGCAATAACAAATCAGACAACTTATGAGGTTAGCAGAAGACGACGCATTTCTTATCTCAGGTACATAAACAAATATTTTTCATTTTGTTTTGTTTCTTCTATTTCCTTTATTTGTTAAAGACATGTGATAAAAGATCCTTTATACTGAACAGGAATTTACCTGAAACAGTCAATCCATTCAGCAAAGGCTTGGTCAGAAATGTTCATTCATTTTGTTGCTCACGTAATGATTTTTACGCAATCCATAGTTTACCTCCCATTGAAGAATTAGAGGCCAAAGCAAGGCCTTATACATGTTGGGATGTCTTGTCTTGTCGTGGTTGCTAGCAATTTATTCATTCTCATTCATTCGTGTATGAATAGTTATCAAAGGATTATAATGACTTTTCAGTTTTACTTGTTTTTTAAATTCTCATTTTTGGGTGTGTAACATTGTGTATCTTGGATTTTTTTAACTTATAATTTTTTCAAGATTTTAACCCTGATATTTATCATGAAAGTTGTATTTAACAAATTAAGCTTGTATCTCTTGACATCCAAACATAACTATGAAGAAACTTAAAATCAGAATTTTATAACTATTTTTTTACAAATTATATAAATTTATATTATAATTTAGATTCATATATTTTTAGCTAGTCTCATGTGTTGGCAAAAATTGATATTGTCTTTTATAGGTGAATAATATATGGATTTTCAAATTAATTTTATGAAGTCGTTTATTCATTTCATGTAAATAAAAATATTTTTTTTTTTCAAAATAAACTTTAGACCATTATACTTTAAACATGATGCAAAATGCAAAGAAAAGTAGTATTTCAAAATTAAACTTTTTAACCAAATTTTATTTTATTTTCAAATATTTCCTATATTTCTCTCTAAAGAGAGATTATACATCCACGTATTTAAAAGCTTGTAGCATGGAATCTAGAGGAAATATTAGCAATTTCATTCTTCAAGAAATGAAAATTATATGATTCATTGTTTGCATCCCAAATGCACTTGCCTACCTTTTACTTTTCTTGTTTATATTTCAGCTGCCCAAGTGCAATAGTTAGTTCACACATACAAGTTGTGGGTAAATAGAAAGGGATTGAGGATCCATTTGGGAGCTTCTTTAGCCATTTTCAATCCAGTTTCATGCTTGAGTTAAAGATTTAAAAAACATAAATGCAAGTTATAATTTTTATAACCATTAAATTAGTTGTTCATAGCAATAGTGGAAAAGTAAAAAATAACTTCTTTCATGAGATGCATTCTCATATACAACATAAAAAAACATAAACTTTACATAGAATAAATCTTTCATTTCATTTTAAGATTTACAACTAATATCGTCTTAATCAAGAGATGAATTTTTAGTCTAATTGAAATCCATAGTTTTAACCTACATTTTCAAGTGTAGGATGAGAGATAGTAAGTGACACCTTTTAAAGTGTTATTCATTTATATCTTTGGCTTAAGTCTATTCTCATATGGGAAAAAGAACCAGATATTAATTTTTATGTGGAACTTAATGTTGGTTGGTAATAACAATCTTTGTAAATTTTAAGAAGGTTGTTATAAATGTTAATATAAACAAATCCCTTTAGTAGCATCTATGAAAGTGATTAATGTTTGTGTTCTCTTTACAAAAAATAAATGCATAATGCTTTGAAAGCAAGCATAAATAATATGAAACATTGTCAAATCATTTGGGAAAAAGCAAAATTAATGTATAATATACTTAAACTTTTGCTTTGAAAATGAAAATATTTTTAGACATAATTGAAACAATATGATTATTAATTTGTAGCTTAAAAAAAAAAGATAATATGTACAACCGTATATAAAAAACCTCATCGGGATATGGAGATTGTCGCTTTGCCGAAGAGCTTTTTCTAGGTTAAACTTAGTTGCCTGGTGGACATTGATCGGATTCTCCAGGGAGGGCCATGGTTCTTTGGCCATAGAGGTCTCTTCCTAAAAAGATGGAGCCTAGATTTTGATCCTTACACTCAAGGTATTAATCTGGTGCCCATTGGGTGTGTATTCTAGGGCTCTTTATTCATTGTTAGCATGAGGAAATCCTCTCTGGGATTGCTAGGAATATAGGTCAGTTGGTGGCGGTGGACCTTGCTACGTTGGACCGAAGTCGCATGTAACATGTATGCTTTTGTGTGTATGCGGACTTAAGCCAAGAGATCCTAAAGTTGATTAAGCTAACTTCCAAGTATGGGTCCTCCACCCAAAGTTTTGAATATGAAAATATGGCTATGAAATGTGGTCTTTGTAACAAGATGGGGCATCAAAGTTATCATTGTACTACTCAAAGGAATGCCCCCAAAACAACCAAAGGTGGGTACATCGCCAAAATCATACAAACCCTCAACTAAGGAAAGAAGGAAATGTGGAGCCTATAAAAGGGACTAGTAAGGGGAAAGAACCAATGTCGTAGCCTAAGGAAGAGTGAGAGGAAGACAAATTCGTCCCAAGCACCATGGAGGAAAATTCTCAAGGTCAAACCCTATTTAGAAAAGGTGTGATTCCCCTTTCAAATTAATTTTCTTGTCTAAATCTGGTCATAGAAAATTTGGAGCGTTTGCTTAGTTTGTCTCAATCTTCAACTTTACCCTTAGGCAAAACCCTAGGGGAAGAGGTCTTGTCGCGAGGCTCTCTTGTTAGGAGTCTTTGGGTTTGGTAGAAGATAGCCCTAGCCAGAAAGAAGATCCCATAGGGAAGGGTGTCAAGGTGCCAAAAATCATCACTCGCAGTCATTTGAAAACTTCAGTAGATGTTGGTTTGAGGGGTAAACTTGGCAAGCCTTCTACAACAATAGTTTTGTAGAAAGAGACTGCTATGGAAGTGGCCAATGGAACATAGGTTGTTCTAAATTTTGGGGGAAAGGTCCAAGGGGCCAAACATAAAATATGAAATGGTGAACTTGGGAGTGGGGCTCCAAGGATTACAGGATTGGCAAATTGAATTTCCTCTTGCTCTTATGGAACTGGTTGAAAAGGAAAGGAAGGAAGAATGCCTCTTAGAGTTGCAGGTTGAGAACAAGTTAGATGGTCTAGTCTAAATCTTTTGTCATAGTGATGCAGTAGGGACTTTCCTTGAAGACACTCGTAGTAAGTTGAGCTCCATTGGGTCCAAGGAGGCACTGACTTTCTACAGTACTTGGATTGTGTGCAGTAATTATATATCTTTGGTTGGTTTGGTTGTAGTAGTGTTTTAACTTCAGTTGGTCATTCGTGTGGTCTTAGTTTTGTCTAGCTCAGTCTTATGGTTTAGCCGAACTAAAACCAACCACATATATAAAGTTTATTTTAATTCACATCAAAACAAACAAGAATTGAAAAAACCTTGTTTTGGGTAATGACTATATATGTATGTATGTGTATACATGCATGCATATATACGAGGCATGTATCTCATTCAAATAAATATCAAATATTTAATATATAATCAAAGAAATATTTCACTTAATGTAGTCTCCACAATTATATGTTGCATCTAAGAGAAACATAACAAATGAAAAAGTATACTAAAATATTCAGTTTTATGTTAAGTTAGAGTACAACAATATTGTTCTTGCATCTTGGCATGATTTTATCTACTATGAATTTGTTCTGTCTATATTTTTCCTCATTCATAATCCAACAATAATGATAACATAAAAAAATATTATATTTGTGCACTGTGATGAAATGACATCTCACAAGAAAACACTAAAGAAAAATAAGACATTGGCTTTCAACATGGCCAACATTTACCTTTTCTAGATAGAAGGAATTTGATCCCCATGAAAGGATGTCAAACTAGTATTCACATAATTCCTCATAAGTATAAAATGCAAATAAATGAGACATTTAAAATCAACATGCTCAAAGGCAGAGTTTTCAAAAGAAGAGATTTTGGTTTATTTATTTCAAATGTGAGGTTTTCTTTTATTATAAAGTAAGACATAATCCAATTTTGTCAATATCATACCTTAAGGTCTTAGAGGTTTGAAGATTCAAGTGTAAACTCTTTTTTTATAACCAAGTCTTGTTTAGAAAACTAGAAGCAAACTTCAAGTGATTGTATAATCTTGATTGTAATGTGCAAAATGTTATGTTTGTATTTAAGCTCATGTCTTGTCCCAAAGTTGACGCTTGAGCTTGAAAGATAGTTTGAGAACCATTAGATATTAGTTTTTTGTTTAGAATCCATATTTAAATTTATCAACTAGAGGACTTGAAGGGAAGTTAAAGTATTTGATACTTGGAAACATTTCAAGCACTTAGTGTTTTCTTTTGTGGATTTAGAGAAAAGAAAAAAACATTGTTTTGAATAGAGTTAAGGTCCACTTAGATTAATTACAAATATTGCTCAACTGTGGGTAGAGCATATTCTATTCTTCTTTTCTCACAACCATTGACCCTAGGGTGGAACTGAAGTCCGAACTCATTTCATCATGGTGATTTGGCAAGTAGATTGAAAAAATTCTAATTAGAAAAAGGATTGATAAAGTATTTTACAAGGTGGAATGAGGCTAAAGAAAGTTTGCAAGGTTTCATGTAGAATAGGGTGGAGGTCTACTTTAACTTATTAAAATATGTTTGACTTTAATTAGACATTATGCCTTGTTAGTTGAGATTTTGAACAATCTTGGCCCAATATGACCTAAGGTAGATTTGGTAATACAACTAATCATGCAAGAAAATTTTTATTGCCTTTGGCACAATTGAAGGTCTATCCTCATTGAAAATTGATGCCCAAGATACGATGGAGTGGAGATTCAATCAATTCTGTTATAGGGTATGCATAGAGAAGAGATCTAATTAGGGTGAGTTTCTATGGTATTTTGTGCATCTAGATGGAGTTGAATCTATGGCATCACTTCTACAAGTTTTAGCCACTCTACCAAAATGCTTGTTATATATAATGCAATGTTTTCTAATAACCCTACTTGGATATGCTAACCTAAAATGCTTATCAAATAGAATATCATTAAGTCATCGACAAGAATCTACAAGCATTCACCTAATTATGAAGCATTGGGCCATTTGGTGTTTGGGTTCAAAAGTTTAAACCTTTGTTTTGAGTACCAAGCTAATTAAATAATATACATAATAGTCAAAATTGATTTTTTTTTCAAAAGTGGAGAAAAACTTTACAATGTTTAATATATTCTATTAAGAGTCATAACTAGTGATAAATAATTGAATTATACAATTCTTCTGAGGTTTGAAGTTGATGGATGTATTTGATTGGCTATATTTATTGTTAGATTTAAACTCAATGTAGTGCCCAAAAATAATAGAAAATTTGATATAAAGTGCATTTTAATCTAAGTTTAGATGGTTTGATACATCAAGATTAAGAAAATATAAAGTATAGTGATGTTACATACAACTTGCTTTGATATTCTTCCATAAACATTATCTAGAACTAAATCTTTTGTTTGAAATGTATTGAGGGATGATTTAAGCATGTGACAAAGGTAAAGTTGTATGAATCTAGAACTCAAAATAAAGTTTATTGCCTAAGTAATAAAATATATTGTACCAAGTTATATTCCTAGTATTTGTGAGAACGCAAATAAGTAAGCTCACGCAATGTGCACTGAATATAGTAATATGAATACCTATAATCATATCCTAGAGATTACTCCAAGGAAAATAATCTAATTTCTTCCCCCTAGGATGGGAGTAGACCAACCTTAAGGGAAAGTAATCTTGGAACACATTAGGTTCCTTCATTCTTAGTCATGTCTTATTTATCACTTACATGCATTTAGGATCCATAGGATCCCCTTAGGAACAACTCATTCTCTTTATTCCACATAGATTTTATTGTTTTTGTTATAGCACATACATAATTTGTTACAAAACCTATAATATTTAAGCCTTATATTCACTAATAATTGAAGTGTCCATATTTTTTATTACAGTGTCACCCTATAAAGTCTAAATTTAAACTAAAATGACACATGTAGGTGCTCTCATCAAAATAAATTCAAAACATAATAAAATTTATATATGGGTTTCTTTGGCCCTAACAAAGCAGTTCCTACACTATTGTTACATTTTAACTTGGGGTTGATTAGAGTGCCCCACATTAATCAGATTCTTGTCAAGATGAAATGAAACATGAAGAATCTAAAAATGTAAAGCCTAAACAACCATTTCAATAATATTTTATCCATTAATCAATATAAAATGTGTGGATAACTTAGAGTAGTAGTAAAATCTCTCTTCTTGCTTCCTTCCTATAATCAAACCACTATCAAACTACACTATAATTATAGCTATCCTTCCTACTCTCATTCAAGGATACTAAGAGGGATTATAATCAATATTACACTATTACTTTTTGTCCCTTCTATTGAGATATATTACATTATACTATACATGCTAATGTACCCCCATGGTACCTTCATGGTACATTTGTAAATAATATATTAGGGTCGAGTCTATAGTTTAGAGTTTGATTTATATTTTCCATTTTATGTAAGTGTCAATATGAAAGAAATGCACAAGTGTCATGTACGAGTGCAATGTGCAAAAAATGCACATGTCATGTAAGTTAGAGTGCAAGTGTAGATTGAGTGAATGTGTACAAGTGTCTTGTATGTAAGAGTACAATTATGTAATGTAAGGATGTACACAAGTGTCCTAGATTAGGAGTGCATGTAGAAGTGTAAGAGTCATGTGTGCAAGTGTCCATCTAGTATGCAAGTGGTAAGTTGATAAGTCAAGAGTCATGAGACTTGGCATATGGAGAGCAATAGTCAAGTACTTGAATGGTCATATCACTATGGCTATATTATAAAGACAATGCTCCATTAAATGTATCGGAATGAGAATCCAATTCATATCTCATTGTCTAATTGTAAGAAGAGGAGTAGTAAAGCTTGTATACATATTTTTGAGCAATTAATATTATAATATTTATTCATGCATAGTTCATGAATGATTTAGGCTATTTACATTCATATTTTAGTATATAAATGAATGTTATTTTTTTTATTATATAAGCCTTGATATACATATTAATTTGCTCATATTATTCTACTCATATTATTATTACTTTGACCTTTAATATTGTGGCTATTTTATATTTGGGACCTATGTGATATTGTGAGATAACCTATGATATTTTGTGGTAGTAAGGCTTAAAAAGTCAATAGTGGTATTAGAGATACCACCTAACTTTGTCCAATTTAATAGAGTTATTATTAGCCACCATTATTAATTGAATTTATTCATTTTGATAAAGTTAATTTAGAGTTTGTCCACTTTAAAGGTAGTGAAGACTTGGACTCTTATTCAGTAGAGCAAGCTAGGGTCTTTCCACTAGGTTGAAGGAAAACCAGTGAAGACTAACTTAGATATATTAAAGAAGGGTCAACTTAGAAGAAAATTTGGACATAGATTGATAGGCAAAACCAAACTAGAAGGAAGTTGGTCATTTAGGGATAAAGCCACCTTAACATTGATTTGAAGAATTTGAAGAGATTGAAGATTTTAAGATTTAAAAAATTCAAGGATTTGTATATTAAAGTTTGAGGCAGAATCAACTCAAAAGATAGTTGATCATTTAGGGATATTCAATTCCACCTTGACATTGATATTGAGTTCTCTAGTAAGGAAGAGAATCATATTGGGTTCTTAGATGCGACCTAAGATATTGAAGATTTCAGATTGACGGAGAATAGAGAAAGAGATAGAGTTGTAGAACAAAAGTTTGGGAAGCTTCCTATAGAAGATAGAGAATAATTTTAGCTCTTGAAGATAGAACAAATAAGAGAATACATAATAGAAAAAAGAAGAAAGAGAAAGAAGAAGCATTCAAAAAGAAAAAAGAATCAGGTCAAATGTGATCTGACCTTGACATATTGGAAAACATTCAAAATAGTAGAAAGAAAAAAGAAATAGTGAAGGCCATAGTAGCCTTTATTGAAATTAAAGGTCAAAGAAGCCTATATTGGAATTGGAGGCAATAGAAGCCTATATTGAAGAAGGTCTGAGAAAAATATATACATTATTATAAAAGGCTAGAGAATCCAATTTTATAAGAAATGTTTTTAAGAATCCTCCATTAAAGGAGAAGAAATTAGAAGAGAATATTATTGCAGAGAAAATATAAGAAGCCCAAGAAGACCTGCGTTGAATAAAAGAGGCTCAAGAAGGCCTATGCTGAATAAAAGATGCCCAAGAAGGACAATGTTGAATAGAAGAGGCCCAAGAAGGCCAACGTTGAATAGAAGAGGCCCAAGAAGTCCAACATTGAAGATAATAAGCTCTAGATGGCCTGCATTGAAAAATAAAAACAATAATATTAAAAAGAGTTCTAAAGTAAAAGCTTACTAAAGTGAAAATACTCAAACAATTTGCATAGAATAAATACAAAGTGCATTCAGCTAATGTTAGTATATACAAAAGAAGCAAAGAAGCCAACTCAACCCAGTGAAAGCATACGAGGTACAAAGAAAAGCAAGCATAAGCTTGTAGTATAAGTGGTTGGTCTGGAATAATAGAACAAAAGCAAACTAGTTGCAGGACTAATCAATACCAAGGCAAATTAGTTACCTATCTAAGATGAAGTAGAGCAAAGAAAAACCAATTGCCAAAACTAAGTAGAGCCAAGACAAACCAATTGCCTATCTAAGTGATAATAGAGCCAAGGCAAACCAATTTCCTATCCAATGAACCAACACTCTAGATGAATCAGTCATCTACCTGGATTGAATTAAAGAACAAGACAAATCAATCGTTTATCTAGGAAATGATAACATAGGGTGAACTAATCACTTTCTTGGAGTAAGATAGCACAAGGTAAACCAGTCACCTATTCAAGTTATATTTGCACCAAGGCAAATCAATTGCCTTCTCAGAGTAAGTTCGAAATCAAAGGCAAGTCTACTTTGTGGGATATCCTAGGCATCGAAACGTTGAAAGCCAAACAACTGAGTGAGCAGTTCACAATGAGCATAAGAAAGGAGTTAGAGTTTCTCCAACATCTAAGCGTTGTTGGAGCAAAATATAAAGTATGCAGCGAATCTTCAATTCATTTCACGTTGAGTCTAGGTAACGTAAATATGTTACTTATTATTTAAGTGCCTAATATTTTGGAGGAAATTTCAATTTCATATTTGAATATTAAGTGCTATAGTTTGGAGTAATAGGGAATAATTAAGGAATATTTCAGAACTTTAGTATTTACAATATTTAAAGATTAGAGAGCATAGGAGTTATAAGGAGTATAGATTATTAAGTTTTTTATTTATGGAAAATTAAAAGTTTTTAAAGTTATTTTGAAATTTTGAAAACTTTAAAAATTTAGGGGTTTTTAAAATTGAAGATTTTTAAGTTTTTAAATTTTGTAAATCTAAAAGAGGGAGTTAAAAGGTTGTTTACATCAAAGGATTATAATTTTTTTTAAATTTGCAAAAATTATATTTGATTTATTATTATTTGGGAGCTATAAGGTTTTCTAGTTTGAAAGAAATAATCTTGTACAATTTGATCATTATGGAAAGAAATATGGAGTCTTTAATAAAGAAAAACATATTAATAATTATTAAATTTGGTATTGGAACATCAATTGAAAATCTAAAGGTAATCTAGATATTGTATTGTAATTCATTTATAGGGAAGCTATAAATGAAAATTTTGAAACATTTGAATACTATTTACATTCAAAATTTGTTGAAACAATTGATATTTTAAGGGATGATATTGTGATGCCTCTTGATGTAGGCAGTATAATATATGGCATTGCTTTCACTTGAAATTTGTAGAGATGAAAACTTAAAACATAAATTGATTGAAACTCTAAAAAGGAAAGTAGATATTGATGCAGTTGAATCAAGTGAATCATCTCCAAGCACAATGTTTCATTATTCTTGTAATATTGATATTCCAAGTTCATCAAATTCAAGAAATTATTATGATGCTCTAAGTGAATGTTTAGAAGAGACATGAAAACATCAAGATTTTAAGAAAACTAGATCAAACGAAGCACATGACCTAGAAGTCAAAGATAAATCTGTTCATACACATTAACTTGAAGCCAAAGAAAAATAATTTCAAGAAGCTTGTGATCCAGATCATAAAGATCCAAAGATTTAAAATATAAATAATGATGAAGAACTTAGAGCATAACTCAAGCAATAGGGTGCACCTAAGATTCAAGATGAACTTGAATCTGAACTTAAAGAAACTGAAGATGAATCTCAATCATAAATTCATGGACAATGTAAGGTCGCTTGAAGATTGAAGATAAATATGAAGATCAATATTGAAGAATAAAGTCTTCAATAACCAAATAATGTAATATTACATGCTAATGTACCCCATGGTACCTTCATGGTACATTTGTAAATAATAGATTAGGGTTGAGTCTATAGTTTAGAGTGTGATTTATATTTCTCCTTTTATGTAAGTGTCAATGTGCAGGAAATGCACAAGTGTCATGTAAGAGTGCAATGCATAGGAAATGCACAAGTGTTATGTGTAGGAAATGCACAAGTGTCATATGAGATTGCAATGTGTAGAAAATGTACAAGTGTCATGTAAGTTAGAGTGCAAGTGTAGATTGAGTGAATGTGCACAAGTGTCTTGTATGTAAGAGTACAAATATGTAATGTGAGGATGTGCACAAGTGTCCTAGATTAGGAGTGCATTAAAAAATGTAATAGTCATGTGTGCAAGTGTCCTAGAGTCCATATAGTATGTGGCAAGTTGATAAATCAAGAGTCATGAGACTTGGCATATGGAGAGTAATGGTCAAGTACTTGAAGAGTCATATTACTATGGCTATATTGTGGAGATAATGCTCTATAGAATGTATCAGAATGAGAATCCAATTCATATCTCATTTTCTGATTGTAAGAGGAGTGATAAAGCTTGTATACAAAGTTTGAAGCAATTAATATTGTAAGTTTTCTTCATGTATAGTTCATAAATGATTCAGGCTATTTACATTCATATTTTAGTATATAAATAAATTTTATTTTCTTTATTATATAATCCTTGATATATATATATATATATATATATATATAATTTTTTCATATTATTCTACTTGTATTATTATTACTTTGGCCTTTAATATTGTGGCTATTTTATATATGGGACCAGTGTGATATTGTGAGATAACCTATTATATTTTGTGCTAATAAGACTTAAAAATCCAACACCTTCAAGGAAAATTATTTCCTTTTCCCTAGTTAGTATTCTTCCCCCTAGGATCCCTTTTATCTCAAGGTCACAATGGGGTGCAAAGACAAGAAAAGTTTCTTTAATAAGATTTCTCAAGGAGCACTTTTCAAGAATAAAAGGGATAAAAAATCATGAACAAAAGTAAAGATCAAGCATCTATAAGAGGTTAGTAAATTCATATATTTCCCTCTCATGCAATTTATTTTATTTGTGTTCTTATTTCTTTTCACTATATTTAGTTTGTCTTGCATGGAAATTGCTTAGTATATATTTGATATTCCATTTATCTAGAGTTCACTAGTTAAACTTCATGTGAACATGTGATAGACTTATCCTTTTAACCTCCATCCTCTTCTTATCCATATACCCCCTTTACCACATTCTTTAGGATTTTCCATCTACATATTCTAAGTTAGCTTTTCTAATTTTTACCCTTTTAGGTGGTTTTACTCAATTGGGATTGACTACCATTTATTATGATCAAGAGTATAGTGTCCTCCTACACATGTCCAAATATAGGTGAAACATCTTGGTGAACTCAACATGTACCACTCCTTATTAGCACATAATATCATTATGGTAAAAAAAACTAAGCACTCAATGAAAGATCTAAAACCTCCTCTTGTTTATGGAATTACTTGAATGTAAGTTAGCCAAATTTAGAAAATAAAATTAAATGCCTTTAATTTTTACATCTATAGAAAAATGCTACAAAGAAATGTGTTGATTCTTATATAGAGAGAAGATCAAGAAGATATTTTTCAAAGAATAAAAAAATTAATGGGGCATTGTTTAAGACGATCAAAATATGATACTTTGGCTTCACTAATATTAGAACATCCTCTCTATAATGAAGTTATCATCAAGAAAGTTGGTATTATTATGAAATAATAAATGTATATTATCTAATGATATATTCATTAAAATATAACACAATTGACATTCAATAATTTATTCTCCAATAATAAATATAAAGGAACATTATTTAAATGATGCAAATATGATAGTAATGAAGAACAAATTTCTCTTCTTTTTGAAATTAATAATGAAAAAGCAAATGAAAATTTTAATATCATGGAAATGCATCCTTTGATTTCCAATGAAGAAATAATATTAGGATCTTTACAATAAATTTATAAGTAAAAGGTGAATATCTAGTTAAAAATTAACAAGTTCAATCTCATCACAATCACCAAACATTCACATCCACAAGATATCTCTTAAGCATATTATTTTAACTAGAAGTCCAATTGTAAGGAGAAAACTCATATTTGTAAGTAAGTTCTTAAGCATACCATTTTAGGAGATACCATTGACTATGATAATCATGATGATGCCTTATTTAGGTGCCTAATAGAATATGAAGCAACAAGTCCCTACATGAAGCCCATTCTAATATTATGGTGGATACTTTAGTGGAAATTCTACTTCCACAAGCTTTTCCACATGGGATATTTTTGGCCCATCATGGAAGTTGATTCTCAATACTCTGTGTCTAAATGTAATCCTTACAAAAGATATAATTATTATTAATGATCTCACCTAAGCTTACATCTTATTGATTCACAATGGACTTTCTCTATATAAGGATTTATTACTGATTGGAAAAATATTAGCCAAATCATCCAATGGTTATAAATTCATTGTAACAACTAGGCTAATGCAATTCTCTTACTATCTACTACGGGACTTTACTATTTATGGAGAAATTTTATATAATATCACATGCTTCTAAGAAAAAACATGTGAAAGATTTCAGTGTAGATTTCATATCCTCATTATAGTAGAAAATTAGAGTTCTAAATAAATCTTGGTCAAATGTTGCAAACAATAGTGAGGAAAATAATAAAGTGCAATACCAACTTATTAACTTTATACTTAAGATTGGGTCCAATCCTCAACAATAAAGGTTTTGAGAAAATTTTGGATCTATTAAAACATTAGGTGTGTGTTGGTAAAAGATAATTTTGTTGAGAAGAAGGCTTATGACCTAAAACTTATAGGATAATTGGCTAAGTTAAGAATCCATTGATCAAGTAGGTCATTGGAGCGAATCGTCTACACCTCAATGAATTGCTTTCAAGTGAGTGAACTACCAACATAGAAGCTATTTTCCAACATATTAATAAAATCAATGTTAAAGAGGCATGAAAGCAAATTTTAGGGTATGGATTTTGAGTCAATAGTTTTGATGAAGAAATTTCTCTTAGTGATAAAAAATGATGTAACTAAGATTAAGATGACTTCACCGTAGTTAGAATTAGATTTAACGACACTTTCTATAGATAGGAGTTAGGGGATCTATTGTAGATCTCCTTTGGTCATTTAAGAATCCTAGAGCTATATTGTATGATAGATAATTGTACATTTAACACCATACCGTAGTTGATGGAAATATTATACATAATATTTGTGGATCAATTATGTACTTTGATTTTTAATTTATCGATACATAGTGTCCTAGTATTTTCATTCATTATTATAGGCTATGCATGGATTCAATCACATTGATATTATTCATTCACATCGAAATGATGTTGATGGATCAAGACTAACCTTTCTAGGGTCACTCAATCATATTTATTTTATTGTAGTTTCTTGAATTCATTACCCCTCCATATTTACTTTATTTCTATTAGATTAGTTTCAATTTAGCTATTAACAAGGAGCCATCCTATATCCATAAAAGGGTTAATCCCTTTCTTCCAATGTTGAAACATGATCCTATAGGCACATTCATTTTCATGGATTAATAGTTTATAGCATGCATGGTAGGACCCGTAAGCATATTTTTTGCTTGAGATGAAGCCTAACCCACTTGTACTTCTTTTCACATCTACACAATCCACTTCAATCCTCTTAGATTTCTAAAAGGGTTTGTTCATAACACCAAATATGATAGAACCTATATATTTTAGGTCAAATTTACACATAATTTTTTTGGATTTAACAATTCTGCACCTAATTTGAAATTCATATCAAAATTGCTGAAATCCATGTAATGCAAACTCTGTTGATAATGAATCCATTAAATTTTCCTAAATTGAATTATTTTATTTTATTTGATCTATGAATTTTGTGGGTTTTGAAAGTGCATTTCCTAAGAAAATAAGGAAAACTTATTGAAATTAATGCAATGGCAACTTCATTGATAACAAATCCATAAAATTTTGCCTAAATTGAATAATTTTGTTTTGATATATGACCTATGAATTTTATCAGTTTTGTAGGTGTATTTCCTAATAAAATAAAGAAAATTTCTAAAAGTCTCATACGTGATCATATTAATGATTCATCTATCAATTCAATGATTCACCTAAACTTGAGAATCCAAGAGCATCTTGTATACCTAGAAACCAAAAAAAATCTTAACCAAACAAACCAATATTTTTTTGACATTTCAACGATTCACTTGTCTACGAATGGTAGAAAAATCACTCCAAAATCATATACCTCCTAGAAAGCTATTATTATTTTTGCAAGTAATTAAAATACTGATTATGGATTTATCTATTTTAGATCATCAACCTCCTTTGTTAGGTAAATTAAAGACCTAATCAAACCTTAAAATTTACAAGTACCCTTACAAGCAATTCATTTACATTGTTGGTGATTTACCTTAAAGTCGATGATTTACTTACTTTTGAATTGTCTTGACTTCTAATTAAGATGCATGCCCCAATTCTAGTTTCAACACAGTTGTAAAGGATTTCCAATGACTTCTCCTAACCTATGGATTTAGTCTAGCTCCCTATTTTTCCTTATGAAATACTCCTATGCTAACCTACACAATCTTGTATTAAAAGTAAAATGTAGAAAAGTAAAGTGGAGAAATAAAATTGCATGCAAGTTTAAGGGTGCAAGTAATTCAAAGCAAATATAGGTTCAAATTATAACGAGAAAATGCATGATCATTCAATGCATGAGAAGTAAAATAATATCAATGTCCACCCATTCATTAAATAATAAAATTGATAAGTGAATGATGAGATGGGCTAAAAGGGCTATCCATAATTACCATACACTTATTAAACCAAGAGAGTGATGCCCATAACGACTTACCAATTTATTACAATATCATGAGGTCAAAGTACAATGTAAAATTTATAGAGTGTAGATTGAAATTATCATTGCCAAAATATGAATACAATGGGATCATATGCCCTTGTTTAGAGTAAGAATTTATTCCAAAGTTACCTAGGGTTAAAAAACATTTCTCCTAGTAAAGGTAAAGACTTGAGGACATCTTTAGTAAAATGGTACACAAAATGTTGTATACCTCTAATCATGTATATAATAGGTATAAAAGGATTTCAAATTAGCTTAGTGTGTCAAAATATTACTTTACAAAATATTTGCCTTGGCACCAATGCCTTCAATTTACCCCTGCAATCTTCTGAGCAATTCACTCTAGTCAACATGTACAAATATCACTTTTTGAGTAAATTGCTTGCTTTGAAAATCATATCAACATTTTTCTTGAGAGAATCACTTTTTGGAGTTAATTAGAAGCTTTTCCTAGCATATCATCCTTGAAGCCAATTGGATTCTTTTACAAGAAAAAAGGTACCTATGTTATTCTTATACAACTTTTAGGATGTTTTGTGAGGCATTTGTTATTTTATTTCTCTCCAATATGCTCCTGTAATATTTGCAAATTCTAAGGTAGTGCCAAGATCCTATATTTATAGTGACTTCATGGGGTTCCAAGCTTGATTGACATGAAATCCCAAATCCTACCTTTACTTGGGATATGGATTCTACAAAATTGGGATCTTCAAAATAAAATTATCAATATTTTGATTTTTTCATCTGAGTTTCTATGGTAGCAATCTTATTATTTTTTGTTGTTTTGCATCAATCGATAATTGGATTGAAATGAGTTCTTTTATTTCTCCTATCAAGTCTTCAAAGGAATATTCTGATAGATTCTATTTTCCAACTAGCTCTTGTAGCTTGGAATTTATTGGCTCTACCTTCTTATAGATTTTAATTGCATTCCCTTGATCGAGATTAGAGTTTCTCTTCTTCAAATATAGAATCTATGATATCATCATCCAAGATATACTTTTGATAGCTGAATATATCAGATATTCCAACAATAACTAACCTTTGAGTTTCCTTATCCATTTCCTATACTTAGATCTTCAATGATGCTAGATTATCTTTGTAAGCTTGGAATCTCCTCTAGACATATGGGATTTTTCTTAATTTTTTGACTAGGTATGTATAATCCAAGTTATTATGCTTATGATTTTATCATGGATAACATAAATTTAAGGACCTCCTGGTATTCACTTCTCGTAGATAACTATTTTTCCACATGCTTGATTATTTAAATTACTTTTCTAGTCTCTCTTTTGTAGAGGAGGCCAATCAAAAGTACTCATAGATATTTTAAACCTTTCCCTTAATGTTGTCCTAGAGGGACTTAACTCTTTTTGTATATTATTCCACTTTAGAATCTACTATTGTCTCCATATGTATTGATGTTATCAAATCTACAAACTCCTACTATTTTGTCTTTAGGGCCTCCTCAAGTTGACTTTGATCCTATGTGAGCTATCCTCTAAGGTATTTGAGTTATTTCTTCTTAGCCTCAACAAGTCAAAATTTAAGGTCCTTGACCAAATTTTTCAATTGGTATATTTATAAAGTTTCTCCTCTAAGAACCTTATTTTCTTATTGAAACTAGTCTATATTTCTTCAACTATGCTACTTTTACCTCACGCTTTTTGTTTCTCCTTTGAGTTACTTTATCCTAAATCACGAGGTGAATAAGCTTCATGGCTACACCAAGTGTGTGCCAATTTGTTACTAGGACCATTTAGTACGAGGTCATCCTATTTAGGTCTAGCTCAACTACTTTAATAGCTAAGTTAGTAGGGATTGTTGACACTCTAGATGGGTCAGACTAGGTAGCCTCAACATTTAAAATAAAGTAAAAATAGTGGGAGCAGACCCTGATGCTAACTACACTAGGGTATTTATGAGTGGTGATATTGTTTCTGATGGTATGATGGATGATGGAGATGATGTGGTATACATGACCAATTATTATATAGTGGTGACTGGATGGTAGGTGATGGGAATGACATAACTGGTGTGATCCCGATCATGATAAAAACTATTAGGGATAGTGTGCACCTTGGAGAATTATGGGCTGCACCAGTGGAAAAGTGAGAGAAGTGCAATAGAAGAATGAGAATAGAAAGAAGCAAGAATATATAGAAGAAAAAAATATGGATTAGTGAATGATGGAAGTAAAATGAGAGTGGTAACAATAGTGGTTATGAAGTTAGCCATTTCTAACTTAGGAGGGAAGCCTCGTTGAGGGATATTTCCCTCCTCAAATTAAGTTATCTACCTTTGTTGTTCCTTGGCTGCTACAACCTTGTAAAACATTGACCCATATATCTCAAAATGTCTTTACCCCTTGATAGTTACCTCCCTTACTGCTGAACTAATTGTAGTGATTCCTCACTATTAATTTGTGCTTTAGGAAAACATTTAAGGGACATAAAAGTTTTGATCAAGATGATAGCAATTTTGTGGAAGTAACAAGTAAAAGAAACAGGGCAAAGTCCTAAAAGTGCATGATATATTTTGAAATAGGAAGATCAAAATTTTTATTAAGTATATAAAATAAAAGAGAAAAAAGCTCCAACAAATACAATGATAAGAAAAATAAAGGAAATGTCTCATCCTAGATAAATCTTGATATCAATTTTTTTTTAAAGCCTAATAGAGGTCAACAAGAAGAAGTTTTGACCAATAGGTAGGAATACATCTAGATCTAAAGAGGTTAAAGGTGCTGAGGATTTAAAGTGGGCATCCATCCAAAATATTAGTTATATTTAATGTAGGCAATGATGCACTAGGTCCCAAGAGGGTAGGTGAGAGAAACATACATATTGAAAATTTAAGGACCACCTACCAAGCATCATCTCAACTAACTAATCCAAGAAGCTATTAAAGATGAAGAGATGGTACCTACAACTACAACTCAAAACTGTCAGAAGTAATGATGGAAAAATATTCATCTAATGTTTAGGATCCACAAAAAAAATAAATGGAAGGATCAAGTCATCATACAAATTTTTGAAGGAAGCTCTCCCTATTATAATCAATAAATAGTAGTAGTTTAGGCTATGCAAAGGATCAACAAGTTTGCATCTGCAAGTTTTGTAAGCTTTTCTTTCAAGTCTTTCTGTATAGCAATTAGATCCTAGGTAGCTTGTGGGTAATTTAACCCCTACTTCTAGCATTATTTTTGTAATGATGTTTGTATATATATCAAAGGCCTACACATCTATTTTGGGTATCCATATGTGATTCTCATTCTCTAACCTATGTTTGTATGTATATGTGTATTTGCAGTCTTTACATATTTTGAGTTTTACTTGCATATGTATGTGTATGGGATGTCTATACATCTATTTTGAGTAGCCATATATGGTTCTCATGCTCTGACCCATATCCTTATGCATATGTATACTTGTAACTCTTAATTGGGCTCATCTGGGTTGAGGATAGGAAGTGTTCACATTGGCACAGAGTGTTCAAGACTATTGTATAGGAAGATATTATTTGATCTTTGGCATATCGCCATTATTTTTATTTTAGGTTTTTATATTTTTTTAATTGTTTTAATTTTATCTCTCACACCCCTTTTTCCCCTGAGTTCAAAGTGCACCTAAAGATCATAACTCAATAAGGAGCCATCCTTGTAAAAAAACTCCTAGAGGCCCCTGATTTAGCTAAACTCTATGCTCTCAGAAGAGGTTGTGTTGTATCACTTTGTGTAAAATATGAATATCCCAAATATCTTTCCCAAGACAATTGGAGAGGATAATAATTTAATTATATACTTGGTGGGACCCTAGTGACAAGTCATTAGTCTCACAATCATGACAACAAGTTAGGCTTAGACTTGGTGAGCATCTCTATGTCTATCCCTATTTGTTGAAGCACCTTTTCACTCACTTGGTGACTCTACACTAGAATGAACATCAGAAGAAGTGATTATTAAAGAAACCATATTGAGGATGTGGTGAAGGTCTCAATCTATCTACTTTTACAACATAAGTCATATTCACCTTGCGACTTTATCTCCACAAAAGGAATCGAAACGTATGCTAAAATTATTTTTGGGTATTTTGTTGCTATACTTCATTAAATATTTGAGCATGATCATCTCTTTAGTTAGTTTTCCCTCGTGTTGGGATAATCCAAGTCCACTATGCCTCCCAAAGCCACCTACTAAGGGAAAATCTCCCATAATCATTGTTAGTAATATTGCCAAAATATACCAAAGAAGATTTGATCACTTCCCTTGAACACCTAAAAGAATTGGTATTCATATACTAGATACACAACATCATAGAACCAAATGTGGCCTTGATATTATTGTTTGCATCTCTTAGAGGAGAAACACACCAAAAATATGAATCTCTTCCCCTTGATTCAATTTTAGAATGGAATCAACTGGCTACCTTACTCATGGAATATTTTGAAACAAATATAGAGAAGAAAGAGGTTAAAATCATTAATGATATAAATACTAGAACAATAAGTGCCTCATTAATGATATAAATACTTGTTCTTTCTCAACTTGAGGATGATATTCAAAAATTTATTGACTATCATAAAGTAGACTTGCCAAGGCAACCTACTAAGGAAAACACAAAAAGAGAGCTACCCACTCAAGACCCTTTAATACTATGCCAACCTAGTTAATCTGGGAGAACAAGGACATGAGCTCCTAAAGCAAAGATAAAGCAAATATGTCAAAGCAAAACCAATAAGGGATATCTCTCTTTCCATAAGTAATACATAAATACATGCTATCCTTGGGAATAGATGCCTTGAATCTAGATAAAAGTATAATTCTAAAGGTATCACATGATTAGATGTTCATGGGTAAAAAAAGATTAACCAAGACAAAGATTTTGAAGACTAGGAATCCCTATACTCTAGATGGAAAAAGTGTCAATGGAAAATTATAGTATAGGATCTTGGCTTGAAGAAATTTTAGCGTTAGAGGCATAGTTGGAACCACAACCATATATTTAAAAAACACACAGCACACAAACCAATAATGATAGATCATAAATAATCAACGATTAAAATCCAAGGATATTTTTAGTTGAAATAAACAAATTAAGAAGTCCAATAAATAACCAAGCTAGTAAGGGAAAATATTGAGACCTTCCCAACAAAAGGTTCCTTGGAAACAAGAGTCAAAAACCATGTATAAGAATTTGCATTAAATGTGAGAGTCGACACCCATTCTAGCCATGAACAAAAGATGACAAGAAAGATCATGAGAATAAATTAGTCTTGAAAAATATGAATAACTAAGAAGGAACTATATATAAGGTATGACATTCTCCATAAAATAAGTAGGCAAAGGGAAATAATTTCATGGCATGTGGATAAGGAAAAAAAATGTGCTAAAAAAGAAAGAAAAGTTATAATCGTTTAAAACTCAAAATGCAAAACTATTATACTCCTATGCAACTGAATTTTGGGTGGACAAAAAGCGAATAACAAATACTCTAAAAATGATAGCCACTATCAAGAATTGAAAGAAAAAAATATCTAGTTGTTTAGAAATATCTAAATCTACGATGTTAAAACCAAGAGTTTCCCATGCTACAAAGGTGCCAAAAGTATTGGTCCCTACTTATTCCTCCAATATCAAAATTTTGAGTGAGTCAGATGACAATTTTTTAGACTTGGAGACTTCAAAAGAAGATAAAAGGTTAAGGATGGAAGCCTTCAAAAGAAGACAAATGGTTAAGGATGGGAACCTTCAAATGATTTAAAGTTAGTAAAGCTTCAAGTTTTGGAGTAAGGATCTAGACCAAATTTTTGGTACAATATATGGTATCCAATGTACATTTTTGTTATGAGCTAGTGGTAAAAAGTGTAGAGTTCTATGAACCACTTACCTAGAAAATCAACTCCCAAAGCAAATAATTCAAGGTAAATATTGATGGTCCCACTATCAAAATAATGTTGTTATTATTAGAGGGTAAAGCACATATTGATGGAAAAGAAGAAAGGGAGAATTTTGAAAAGCTTACAGATGATAAAAAAAAGACCTTCTTAAGGTCAAAATATAAAAACTCAAGTCGAACTGACCCCATTCTACAGGGATTTATTCCTCTCAATATGTTTAAGGAAAGCTCAAAATATGTGCTAAGTATAATAATTTTCCTCTTAGGGATGGATCATTACAAGAATGTTAGCATAACCTAGCTAGGCATTTTACATAGAATGAAGAAGAAACCAAAGAACTTAGATTTTGATGAACTACTAGCTGAACAAATAAGAGAAGGCTTGGGGCATTTTTCTACAACCCAAAACTTCAATTACTCATAATTCCTAGTATATTTAATTATATTCCAAAACCCATAGATGTTTCCTAGATTAAAAATAAAATGAAAGGATTGGAAATGGAATGATGTGCTAGTTTATACCTAGGCAAGGGATTTAGTTAGTGTTTCTTATTATTATGTTTTTATTGACTATTTCTCTACTTTGACCATTTTCTTAATAAGAGAACCTTAAATCGAACATATTTCACAAGACTATAAGTTCTTTCTAGAGAGTATAATTCTTGGGGATTGGTACTTTGTTGAGGAACTATTATTAGAATGCATGGTTTTAGTTTCCATATTTACCTCCTGCCTACACATGTCCCTGATTAAGTCTTTGCCCTAGAAGTGTTTAGGTAAATTTATACCATAGACTTTAAATATAGAAGTGGTAAAGAAAATGCACCATAGTACATGTAGCCACTCAACTTAGGAGTAACCTTGCATAGGAAGAAAGGTCCCTCCATTACAAAAAATAAATTGAAGAAACTAGGGCTTGAGAAAATTAAAGAAATATGGGAATATAAACCTAAGAAGAAATTTGTTGCTTATTGAAAAGACATCAAGGGGCCAAATTTCACTCAAGAGAAAAGGTATAAAATTGAAAAATTAAAAAATCTTAAATATAAAACAATAATGTATCCTCTAAATGAGCTCACATGACCCCCACCAAGCCTTAAATCATATGAATCTTTTAGAGATAAAGGGTAGCCTCGACCCATGGGATAAAGTAAGTTTGAACAATGTCGAAGAACTAAGAGGGAGACATTGGAAAATGCCTAAAATAGAGGTATGGTGGAAAATAAGACAACTAATCAGAATAAGGAAAGAATAACATGGCTCAATTTCAATAAATTGCATTTAGATGCAGATAGATCAGGATTTGAGAAATTTAGTGAGGAGGATGTCAACATTAAAACTCTACATAAAATGAAGACAACCAAAACAAGATAGGAAGGAATTGAAGGGTTAGTTCCTGACCCCTTGAGAAAAGTTTAAATATCTCTACTGCTTGAGACAAAGGAACAACAATCCTATCAATACAATGGTTATCTTGATAAGAATCACTAATATAAGAAATTCATGAAAGAAAAAAGTGGAAGATAAAATGTGCAACTAGCCCTAGTAACATTAATAAAATTAAAGGGGATGCAATCTCAATAGAGTAGAGTGATAGTAGAATCTTAGTTTCATGTCAACCCTACTCTTATATGACTAAGTAAAGGATCCAAAAATTCAAGATAAGCAATTATGCTAGAAAGAACCCAAGTTGCATCATCTCCAACTGACTTGATAACTTGCCCTAATCAGGAAAAAATGTAAATGCTACATTCTCTTAGGGTAATACCATTAGCTACAACCCTTACTTCACCAACATCTCATATTACAACGTCTTAATTGTTCAAGCCATTATCAACCTTTTCACCACCCTTAAAACAATAGAGAGAAACATAAAGAATTTGGTAACTTTATCCCCTTGGCAAAAGTTTCAAAAAATATAGTGACAAATAACTGAATACAACCAAGAGAGATAGGCCCAACTATTTGAACAACTGGCTACCACTCAAATAGATTACCATTTTTCTCCTCAATAGAGAGTATGTTTATTTTCAATAAGGGATCCACTAGTGTCAAGGGTATAAAAGGATATGATAGATCAAGATTGGGATGTATCAATGATTAGGCTAGATTTGAAGGATGCACGACCTCAAGATGTGATGAAACTCGCTAGAGAAGATAATAAAATAGTCAAATATGACTATAAATCAACTAGCCAAAGGTTGGTAAGAAAATAAAAGGAGATAGAGTAGATTAAGAAAGTATTGAAGGACTCTAAGGTATAAGTCAAGGCCCTTTGAAACTAGATAAATGCGTTGACTAAATAGATAAAAGAGTAAAAATTTAAATCTATCCTAAAGGAAAAGGAAAAATATTTTATTTTAAATTAGCTAACCAATCAACAAGCTTGATTTAAGCAAGCCTATTAAAGGAAGTAGAATTTTTGAAGTGAAAAAATGAAGAGGAACAATGGCTTGAAATAAAAAATCTTATGAAGTAGACCAAAGACACTTATTAGGATGATATTGATAGTGTTGCATTGATATTATTCCTGCTATTCAAATTTATAGATTCAACTACACTCTTAAGTATCCAGATAGATGAGGAAGTCAAAAGGAATCTCAACAAAATTAGCACAAGACTTGAAGAAACCAAAATTTATTAGACTAAGATGGTCGTAATGCTTGATTTTAAGATTGTGACTATAGGGATATAAGATAGGAAGACAATGGCATAGAAAGTGATTAGCCTTTTCCAAAAAGAATAGGCAAAAAAAATAGTGCATAAATCATATTAATACATTGTATCTCACCATTAGAAAACTCAAGGTGAAGGTGGATTCTTTAATCCAAGCAGGTCTCCCTTCAATGTGGAAATAACCTAACCAGCTTTGTTCAAAAGAGAAATATTTGAAATTAGTTGAGAAAAATAAGATGCCCCCTTTATTTTGAAGAGTAGGTGGGTTCCCTTGGTGTAGAAGATATAACTTTGATTAGTGGGCCATTGGTAGAATTAAAGGCACAGGTACACAAAGTGATGAGCTGAACAATTGTTTTTTCAAGATGGCAAATTTGAATTACATGTTATTCATAAAGAATTTCAGCAGATTCAATGCCCTTCAAAATAAGAGTAGGGAAAAATCAAACAAGTGTTGGACAAGTTTTTCACCTTGTAATTTCATCCCTTTTAACAATTTTATTTTAGTTTTTAGTTTTTTATTTTAAAGGACTTATAAATTTTGACTTTGTACCCAAGGATAAAAGCAATTTTGGGTTCTCCTTTAAGCCATCTAGAAGACCCCTCTGAGTCACCAAAACTATTGTGACTTCTTACTACTAATTTGTGCTTAAGGTAAACATCCAAGGGCCATAAAAGTTTCTATCAAAATAATAGCAATTTTGCGGAAGTCACAAGTAAAGGAGACATAAAAAGATATTGAAAGTGCATGACATATTTTGAAAATAGGAAGATCAAAAGTTTTAAGAAATATATAATATATAAGAGAGAAAATATCTAACAAACATAATGACAAGGGAACTAAAAGAAAGGTCTCCTAGATAAATCTTGATATCAAATTTTTTGTAAGACCTGAAAGAGGTCGACAAGAAGGAGTTTTAACTAGCAGGTATGAATACATCAAGATTTGAAGAAGTTAAAAGTGTTAAGGATTTAAAGCAAACATTTTTGCAAAATATAAGTCATATTGAATGTAGACAATGATGCACTAGGTCCTAGGAGGGTAGGTGAGGGAAATGGACAAATCCATTATTGAAAATGCAAGGACCACCTACCACGAATCATCTCAACTGACTAATCGAAGAAGCTATTAAAGATGAAGAAATTGTACCTACAATAAAAATGGCTCAGAACTGCTATAAGTAATGATAAAAAACATATTCTCAATATTTAGGATCATCAAAAGAAGTAGATGGAAGTATCAAGTCATCCTAAATTTTTTGGAAGGAATCTCTCCCTATTGTAATCTATAAATAGCAATATTTTAGACTATGAAAAGGATTGGCAAGTATGCATCTACATGTTTTGTAAGCTTTCCTTTCATTTTATTTTGTATAGTAGTCAAATATTAAATGAATTGTGGGAAATCAAACCCCTATTTTTAGAATAGTCTTTGTAATATTATTTGCATATATAATTAGAAGCCTATACATCTATTTTGGATAGTCATCTATGGTTCTCATGCTCTAACCTGTATTTGTATGTATGTGTGTGTTTGTATTCTTTACCGATGTTAAGTTTTACTTTCATGTGTGTATGAGAGGCCTACACAACTATTTTGAGTAGTCATATATGTTTCTCATGCTCTGACATGTCTCTTTATGTGTGTGTATGACTATAAATATCATATGGGCTCATCTATATCAAGGTGAGGAAGTGTTCATGTTGACATATAACATTCAATCCAGTTGTGCAAGAAGATCTTATTTGATCTTTGGAGCATTGCCACCATGTTTCATTTGGTTTATTATATTATTTTAGTTATTTTCATTTTATCTCTCGCTTCTCTTTTCTCCTTGATTTTAAAGTGCACCTAAATATCACATCTCAACAAGGATCCAACCTTGTAAAAACTCCTAGAGGTCCTAATTGAGATGAACCTCGCACTCTCATAAAGAGACCCTACTTTGTCACTCTATGTGAGGTGTGATTGTCCTAACTCTCTTTTTGAGGAAAATCAAAGAGGACAACATCAACCACTACCAAAGTTGTTATAGCAAATATTGTGATTTTGAATAGTAATTACTTATTTGATCTCTAAAGAGATTGAGGTACTTGCCATTGCTTTACTAATAACCTTGGACCTCTTTGGGGTGCCTTTTATCCTATATAGTAGAGAACTTAATATCAAATTAGTCATCCCTAGTAGTCTTGTTGGTCATTCCCATCTCATATCTCATCCTCTACCATGCTAGGATTTTCTATCAGTGTATCCTATTTTTCTAATTATCTCTTATTTTTGATGATTCATTTAGACATCTAAGTTGAAACCATATTTCACCTTCATATAGAATGTATGCCACTATGGTGGGTTGGCGTACTACCTTAGGATTTCATATTCATATCCATGGTTGATCCCCAAAGTGCTAAAGGTCAATTCTTCACTTGGATTCATCTCCTGCTATACATTGTATCTCTTCTCATGAGAAAAGAAGGTATCTAGGTATTTGCTCATTAATTTTTTTTAAAGAATCCCTATGGGTTATAGGACAATAATATCCTATAAATTCTTTACCCATTTCTCTTAGTCTTGCCTCCACCGCTTAGAGGAACATGCATAGCTTTGGGGCAATATTCATGATAGTAATCTTACGGTTATTTTATTTTTCTCCTAAAATAATTTAGTTCTAAAAATTTGAGGGGTATGGCTAAAAAGCTAAAGAAAGAAATGAAGGATTTTCTCCTAAAGTAGAAGTTTCTATTCCACCATTCCATAAAACATATAATATATCACACCTCATTGTATAGCCTTGGTGCCTTCCCATTAAAATTTTTATAATTGTTCTACACACCTCATCATAGAAGCTATAAGAGGTTTTGCTCATTTCTTGGCAGGGTATGCATGTTCATTTTATGACTAAAATAGGTTGGTTACCGGCTCCTACTTAGTGTAGCTATAGGATCATAAACTAATATGTATTTTTATATAGGATAATATAGAACAAGTATTAGGCATAGTAATTTTTTTTCTCCTCCTAAAAGGCCTTTAGTTGATTGTCCATATGATTTATGATGTACTTGGGCATAGTCAATCATTTATAAATTTCTAGGGTAGGTTTGGATGATGTGAAGCAAAGTGATGTGCTCTTCAAATATCTTTACATCATTCCTCTCCTCTAAAACTATGCTTATGCTAGATAATACCATCTATAAATACTCCTTGAATAAGTCCAACTCTAGCAGGATAATGAAATTGACTAGTAAGTTAGGTTTCTTTAGATGTACAATTAAGAAATCCTAACAGTAGGTGTTGGTGTGCTCATAATATAATAACTTTTGAATTTTTGTGTTGTAATAAACCCATACCACCATTATCCACCTTAATAATTTTCCTTACAACTTGATCTATTATATAGAAGACATCCTCTTTCCCTTGTGGGAGTCTAAAACTTCTAGTAAGGGGGCCATATCTCTTTGTAATTATTTCTACTAACTTTAGGAAGTTCTAAAATTTAGGTACAAGGTTCATGGATAGTCTTGATGTCAATATGTATCTTATGCTTCAAGAGTGAATTTATGGACCTAGGTTGAATCTTGTGAGGGACTCCTTCCTCACTTTCCCAATTGAGTGTGTGTAGTTCCTCTCCTTTAAAATTTGATAGGATTTATTATAAAAGTTCTTGGGCCTCTTCAGGTAAGGGGGGAACCTTTCCTCTTTCTTTTTCCCTTCTCTTTTTCTATAATTATCCTAATGGTCTTGCTTACTCTAGTAGTATAGGGATCGATAAAGGTAGAGTAGACATTGGTTGGGTAGCGATAGTGAAAAGAGGTGTGCTTTAGGAAAATATGTGCTAGTAGATGTAGATGTGTTGTCCATGGAAATGTAGGATGAAGAAATGGAAAAAATGGGGGTAAACCATAAAATTTTGAAACAAAGATAAAATTTGGCCATTGTAAAAAATGCTCATAATTTGGAATAATTTACTTGCAAATTAGATTGCTTCACTCATTTTTGAGACATTTGTAAGGTTTTAACAAGTGGATCAACTCGATAATCATCTACCTTTTCTGGGAACGGATGTCCGAAATTTGAGCTCTGGCGATTTGGCGGGAATCCTTCTGCACTGTCGACGGCCGTGGCTCTAGGGTTTCAGTTCGAAAACCTCCTCCAGCGTGTTTGGGGTCTGTTGCAGGCCTCTGGTCTAGGATCTTTCGGTTTCCCGGGAGGGCCCAATGGGGTCTCTTCCTGGTTCTCTCGAGGGAAAAAGACCTCTTATGCGGAGATTCTTCGAGATAATCCCGCGTCTTCCTCTCGCCGAAGCTCAACGCAAAGGCCTTCCATCTCGCTAGCCAAGAATGCGGGCAAGGGCTCTCCCGGGCACAGAATTAATGGTTGTCTCCCGCAACCGCATCAAGACCGAAAATAGTCATCGAACCGTAGCCGGTTGAAGACACGATAAACTACCGGACCACGCATGATCCGATTTGCAAGTTCATGGGCATTCGACCCACCCCCGCACTTTTTGCATTCCCCGGGTGAGACAAAACCGGGAGCCAATCGGTGAGTACTCCTTATGGCCCATTAGCAATGGGTATTTCATTATTAGTTTTTCTTCCCTAATGGATAGAAACAGAGCATTTGAATCGTAGAAGAGGAGCCATGGCCCGAGCAGGGTTATTTGTCCAGCCCGTGGAGAGCGGGTTTCGACCCTCGCATTGAACCCACGGCCGTCCCGGTTTGGATCCGCTCGTATGCTCTCCCGATGGAGTTTTGGGGTGAGCGGATTCTTGAATTGATAGGCAACTCTCTAGGTAGATTTTTGGGAGTTTCTAAGGATACCATTGAAGGAAATACTGCCGTTTATGCAAGAATCTGTGTAGAATTGGATATTAGTCAATCGCTACCAGCCGAGATGGAATTGGAGCTAGCAGACAATCTTGGGTACAAGCAGCTAGACTATGAAGCCCTACCTTTCCGTTGTAGAGTCTCGTCATTTGCATGGCCATTTGGCAAGGTTCTGTCCAAATATCTTGAGCACCAATGCGGATGCTACACAGGGAATGTCAAATCGCTCCCGAGGAGGTAAGTCCACTTCGGCCAAGGAACCACCTGTCATTCCCACTGGGTCTGAGGGCCAGAATGATGGCTTTGAACAGCAGAAGAGGAGAAGAAACAAAAAGAGAAATGGTAAGGAGCAAGCTCTCCCCAAGCCAACAAATCGGTATGAAATCTTCAAATCTCTTGTGGATCAAGAAGACCAACCTATGGAAGGAGCAGATGGGATCCTTGAGGATAATATTATCCTTACTCATGCTCCTCCTTCCTCAACCCCTGTCCTTGAACAGGCTTTTGATTCCTCTGAGACTTTGCACCATGAAAACCTTGGGACTCGGTTATCCACGCCCAACCTCAACCTCGTTATTAAAGATGTTTCTATGGGAATTGCGTAAAAGCTCGTAGAAAGACCAGCTCTTGGAATTTCACATGTGGAGAAGAGATCGAAAAATAGTAATTCCCAAGGGGTGGGCAGGAAATCCAATAAGGATCTAATCGCAATGCAAGGGGATAAGCTAATCAATGGAGGATTGGCAAGAACAATTGATTCGTATTGCTCCCAAGGTTTCCAATGATTATACAATCTTGGAATGTGAGGGGTTTAAACAATAGAACCCATCAATCTGCTGTTCAAAGACTTTTAGAAAGAAGTAAAACAGACTTTCTGCTCATTCAGGAAACAAAAATGTCATTAGACCTCATGAGTAAAACTGTCGGCCGAATCTGGAGGGGTGCTGGCCATATGGCAGTGGCTGCTCTTGGTGCCTCGGGAGGGATTGCTACTCTTTGGAATCCTTTGGCGTGGATAGCAAGAGATCATATAGCCTGGAGAGGGGTCCTAACATCTCTTTTCAAGAATATAGTTACAACTGAACAAGTCTTAATTACAAATTTCTATGGGGCTCATAATACCGAAGGTCAGCGGTCTCAATGGAAAGTCGTTCAAAACATGAGGTCCTCCCGGAAGATCTTGATTGGATTTTAGCCGGGGACTTCAATGCTAAATTATCCGCTAGAGATCGTGAAGGTGGCATCCCCTGTCTCGGATACAGGGATAGGCCGTTTATTGCCCACGTCCGTGCCTTTAACCTTGTTGACATCAAAGGCCCCGGTACAAACTTTACCTCGGACTAATAAGAGAAGAGAGCCATACAAGAGGAGGGTTAAGCTTGACAGGTTTTTGGTCTCTGAGGAAGCTTATGTTAGATGGAATATCAAATTCCAGATCTTGGAGGGCCCAGTCTTCGATCACTCTCCCATTTTGCTGGAGGGAGGGACTATGTCAGGAAAGTATTACAAACCTTTTAAATTTGAAAATTTTTGGTTGCAAAAAGAGGACCTACGAAGGAAAATTCCACAGCTGGTGGGAAGAAGGCCGTCCCCTTTTGGAACAAACTATGTTCAAAATTCACAAACAACTTCTCTATGTTAAGAGTAAATCGAAACAATGGAAGCAAACTAACAAATCTGATTTCCGCTCCAACGGGCCCCCTTGCTGGACAGATGGAATGAGGTGCAAAAACAATTCAGAGAAGGAATTATTTCTGAGCATCTTAAATTTGAGGATGACGCCTTACGCAAAGCAGTTGAGGACATTGATAATCAAGAAGAGATCTACTGGAGACAGAGAGCCAGAAATACTTGGCTATTAGAAGGAGACAGAAATACTAAATTTTTCCATCGCTCTGCCTGTGCTAGAAGGCAATTGAATAACATGGAGTTCCTCCAAGATGAGTTTGGAAACTCTTTTGACACTCTTCCTGATATGCATTCCCTATCTATGGAGTACTTCTCAAACCTCTTCAAGGAAAGTATGCAACATGATGTGGAAGCTCAAAATGAAGTCATTGAGGGAATTCCCTCTATTATTTCTCATGAAGAGAATCAGTCCCTTCTTAAGCCCATTGATCGTGATGAACTCAAGAAGGTGGTCTTTGGGATGTGCACAGGAAAGTCGCCTGGTCCGGACGGTTTCCCTATTGAGTTCTTTCAGGCCTTCTGGGACATCTTGGAGGAGGACGTGTTGGCTGTCATTGAGGAATCCCGAATTAACAAAAGAATGCTCAAGGCTCTAAATCATACCTTTATCACTTTAATTCCGAAAGGAGAGGGGGGGGCTCACATTTCTGATTTCAGACCTATTGCTTTATGTAATGTGATCTACAAAATTATTTCTAAACTTATGGCTGAAAGACTAAAACCCCTTCTTCAAAATTTAATTTCCCCTGAGCAAGGGGGTTTTGTTGAAGGAAGACAGATCTTGGATGGAGTGATCTTGGCTCAGGAGGCTATCCATTCTATGCATAATTCAGGTAACAAAGGAATGTTCATCAAATTGGATATGTCTAAGGCTTATGACAGAGTAGAGTGGGGTTTCTTGGTCAAGATGTTGGCAGCCTTTGGTTTTTCTCAGATCGGATTGCCCGGGTCATGAGCCGTATCTCTACGCCTTCATACTCGCTTTTAATTAAGGGGCTTCCCTCGCCACCTTTTGGAGCCTCTCGGGGTCTCCGTCAAGGAGATCCCCGCTCTCCTTATCTCTTTCTTATCTTGGCCGAAGGTCTTGGCGTACTCCTCCCCGAGAAGAAGACGTCAAGGACAGACTACAGGAATTAAAATCGGAGCCGAAGTTTTGACTCATTTACGCTTTGTGGATGATACGGGCTTGGTGGGGGTTGCCACCTCAGAGAAGCAAGAGGAATCAAAGATACTCTTAACGTCTACCTTCGGGCTTCTAATCAAGCCATCAATGATTCAAAATCAAAAGTGGTCTTCTTCAACCTTGATCAAAGGTCGCAAGAGAGAGTTATGGAGATTCTGGGTTTCACTCGGACCTCCCTTCCCGTTGTTTATTTGGGGGTTCCTCTGCATTTCAAAAACTCGACAGCTGATTTTTGGAAGGACTCGCTAGATGGCATCAAAGAGAGAATGAATCATTGGTCTCATAGATGGTTAAGCTATGGGGGCCGACTAACTTTTCTCGAAGTCTCGTTATTCAGTGCTATGCCTATTTACAAATTCTCAACTCCGCCGCCCCTCCCTCAATCTGGAAAGAGTTGGACAAAGCGGCTAGAAGTTTTCTTTGGGAAGGTGCCAATGGAGAGAGGAAATGGGCCTTGGTTGGTTGGGATAAGGTCACCCAGCCCAAGGAAAAAGGTGGGCTGGGCTTGAGAAGCTCCAAGTTTAACAATCGGGCCCCGGTCGGGAAATCGGATTGGAGGTGGATTTCTCAGCCTTCGTCCCTCTGCAGCAGAATCCTTTCTAGCAAATACTTGGGTCCTGTTCCTCCCAACGACTTGGGCCGCTATCCTCTGGAAGGTAATGGTTCTCTTGTGTGGCAGGCGCTCAAGCTTGGATCTTGCATTATCAAAGATCAATTGTTCTGGAAAGTTGGGAGAGGGGAGAAGGCCCGGTTTCGGACTGACTCTTGGGATCAGCATCCTCCTATTCTTGCAGTGTTTCCCGATCTGCTTCCGCTAAAAATAGCTCTTGAAGACAAAGGTTGGATTCATATTCAGACCTACTTCACTACCAGCCTTCTGGGGGAGTATAAGGTTAAAAAATTTAAGCGGCTGGGTGAATGGCCTATTCCAATCCCTCCGGAGCAGGCCCCAACTCTGGAAAAACTTTTGGCTGAAAGGTTTCTATCTGGGAGAGATGAGGAGGATGAGCTTGCTTGGGGCTTTGGGAACCTTGGGGTTTATTCTCGTGAAGGAGGGCTATGCTTCGATCCTACCTGAGCCCCCCCCACACTCTTTTCCCCGTTCATGAATGGAGGAAGATTTGGCATCCCAAGGGCTGGCCGAAAGTGAACTTCTTTGCTTGGCAACTGATGCATAATGGTATCTTGACCTTTGACAACCTTAGAATTAGAGGCATCATTGGTCCTTCCCAGTGTGTTTTATGTTATAGGAATGAGGAAACTGTGAACCATCTTCTGTTTGATTGCTCTTTCACACAAGCAGATTTGGCAACGTTGGTTCTCCCACTTTAAACTTCATGTGCTTGGAGATCTGTCCCGACCAATTTATGGGAAAGCCGGAAGAGAGGTAGATTTATTTCTAAAGCTCTTCGTACGGGCTGGGAGATCGGTTTCCTTTTTATTTGGTGGCAGGTTTGGTTGGAAAGAAATGCTCGTATTTTTCGTGAAACCTTCTCTTCGGTGGAGGGGATTTGGCAGATCATTTGGAGCAAAGTTGTGGAAACCATTGCCATCTATGCTGAGAAGGAAAACCAGTCCGCTTCTAAGCCTTTGAGTGGGAGAGGTGCCGATCTCGGAGAGACAGTAAGAAGTTGTTGGAAACCTCCCCGTAAGGCCGGGTCAAAATCAATACCGATGGAGCCGCTAAAGGTAATCCGGGCAATGCCGGGCAAGTGGTGTTATTTGCCGTGATCATGCTGGGACCGTGCTATATTGGGAATTGCAAGGTCCTGGGATATGCCACAAACAATGAAGCCGAGGCCTTTGCTATTAAATCTGCTTCCATCTGGGCCGTCAAGCATGGTCACAAAAAGATAATCATTGAGTCTGATTCCCAAATCTTGGTTGGTGCTCTTGATTGCATGCGGAACTTTGCCTTAAAAGCTTGGAGGCTCCGGATTTTGGTCGCCCAAATTTTAGAGCTTTGGAAGGAAATTGAGGATGTGATTCCTGTTTATGCTAGTAGATCTCTCAATAAAGCGGCCGATTTCCTTGCTAAGTTGGGTGCTGAGAGAGAGGTTGGGATTCATCTGCATAGCAATTTGTCTGTGGAGAATGCCGAGATCATACAAGGCCTTGAACAATTCCTGAAATAATGTGCAAAGTTTTTTTTGCTAAGGGTCCTTTCTGTCGCGATTTCGCGACATGTTGTGCTGTCGCGGCCGTTGGCTGGTTACTGTCGCGATATCGCGACAGGTTGAGCCTCCGCTGCCTCTGGTTGGTTTCTGTCGCGATATCGCGACATGTCGCGTTATCGCGGGTCGCGATTCCGCGACATGTTGCGATATCGCGACATGTCGCGTTATCGCGTGACGCGATCCCGCGTCTTGTTGCGATATCGCGACATGTCGCGTTTTCGCGCCTCGCGATTCCGCGACACGTTGCGATATCGCGACAGGTCCCGCTTTCCAGGTTCGATTGGTGTTTTTACCGCGCTCTCATTCCCTTCTTGAAGTTGAATAGAAATGTAAATATTTCGTCGTGTTTTCGCGACAAGTTTGAGTTTTGGAAGCTGCATGGTTCTTCTGTCGCGATTTCGCGACACTTTTGGCAATTAGGCGGCTGGGTGGAAAATTGTCGCGATATCGCGACCTGTAGTGATGATGCAACATCGAGCTGGTTTTTGTCGCGATTTCGCGACAGGTTGTGCCCTCCTGGTCTCTGGCGTTTTTCTTGCGCGATTTCGCGGCATGTTTGGCTCCTTTGCGACTGGGTGGTTTTCCGTCGCGATATCGCGACCTTCATGAGGCTTGAATGTTGCTTTCTGTTTCTGTCGCGCTGTCGCGACGCTTTCTGCGGGTGGCTGTCGAGGGCCCTTCCTGTCGCGATTTCGCGACATGTCGCGTTATCGCGCCTGTTGGTGCCAAAGTGGCCGTGACGGGTTTTCCTGTCGCGATTTCGTGACATGTCGCGTTTTCGCGACTTGTTGTTGTTTCGTGCCTTCCGTTCTCTGTGCCTTGCGGTACCTAGCGTTGCCTTTGTGCGCCTTCCTTGCTGTTTTGCTTGTGGCTCTGGCTCGGGATGTGTTCTCTCCCGCTTGTATCTGGTTCTTGTATTAATACAAGTTTTCATTTTTTCAAAAAAAAAAAAACAAGTGGATCAACTCAGTAACAATTACAAGCAATTCATTTGCTAAATCAAGTGATTCACTCACTATAAGAAAATCAAGAAACATTTTTGCCGAGGAATAATTTACACAATTTTACAAGAGTTTTGCTTGCATAATCAAGTGGTTTGCTCAATTTGTGAGGGTTGGAAAATTTTACAGCTTGTTTTGAGTTTAATTGGTTTGTTTGGATACTTTATTTAATTTATCATTAAAGTGGGTGTTTGTCTAAAAGAAAACTTTATGGGATTTCAACCTCATTGGCCTATCGAAAAATATCATGAGGATCAACTGATATAAGACACATGGTCAATGCAAAGGGATATGGTCGACATGAATTATATAGAGGGGAATATTTTCAACAATGGTGTGTTTTGAATAAGGTATGATGGGATTGAAATTAGGGCCCCTTGGTCCCTCTCCAAGGTTATATTACTTGAGAGGGCTATTCATGCTAAGGTACAAGCCCATGCAATAGTACAATTGATTAGTTGAGGGATAATATGTTCTAGCTACTAGTTGGTATAGGGTAGATCCAAGTGGTGAGTGGGCCACTTGCTATTGTGAAACTTTGCTCATGATAGCAAGTAATTCACTCATATGGACCCCTTTATTTTTTATATCAACATGATAACAAATTTCTTCATTAGTACATGATGATGATAGAGGAAGAGAGAAGTAAGAAGAAAAAATAAGACAAGATGATGCCAATTTTTTGAAGAACATATATGATTGAAATAGGTTTTATAGAAGAGAAGAGAAAATAATTGTAAAATTTTTAGCCATTATATATATATATATACATTTATATATTTACATATTTTTTTGACCATAATTCTTGTTACAAAATTAGGTAGAGGTGTTTCCCATTCATAAAACTAGACAACATTTTTCTATCCATGGTGGAAAGTCTATAGGCATTTAGGCCCACAATATTTAGGATTTAGGATTTAGTAGGGACCACTCCATAAGGAAATAAAAATTTTGGTGTTCCCTTGGTTTTGCTTAGTCCTCATTCCACTTAAATATGAGATCTCCTTTATAGCTCATCTTTGCGGTTCTTTTATCAAACCACATTTTAATAATTCCCTGATGTTGGACCATCACTTTAAAATCCAATTTTATTTTTTCTTCTAGGGATAATAATTCATTCAACCTTGCTCACGTGGGTCAATGTTAATATATCCTAATTCAACTTGGAGGGAAGGGAGTAAAATTGATTGGTAGTACAACCTCCTTGTCATAGACTAACTTGTATGGGGATGATCCAGTTGATGCTTTTTATATCACTCTATCTACCCATAATGCTTTATAAAGCTTATGATATGAGTACCTTTGTGACTCCAAAATTGTTCTTTTTATGATCCTTGTGATATTCTTGTTAGTTGATTTAGCCAAGTAATTCTCTTAAGAATAGTAATTGGGTAATGTTTCAAACAAGAATCTATATTCTAGGATGGACTTCATTATATTGGCCCCCTTAAAGTAGATGGTATTATCTATGACTATTGCAGCTAGCGTTCCAAACTTGATGATAATATTATCTAACAGTTGAACTATTGTTTCTTGATTAGTTATTTTGGTTGAGATTGTTTCCATCCATTTGGTATATAATATATCATGGTAGGGATCCATCCATGCTCTACAATTGAGAGTGGGATGACTTTGCCTATGAATTATAGGTCCAATTGTTGGAATGGTCTGCTAATTATGATGCATTTTAGGGGCATTGGAGCTCCTCTTTTTCCATCTAAACATGCAACATGATCTACAATCTTTGAACCATTGGTAGTAACTAGTGCCCTATTTTATCATGGTATTATTTTATTAGGGACCCTATCATTTCTTCTTCTATGTAGCACAATAATATGACATCATATCCTTTTGTAAACAAGACACCATCAAGCTAGTGATAATGTATTCTTTTATACCTAAATTGATCTCTCTCTTTGGTTATCAACCCTCCTAGTACCTATTCTATGGCCATTTATCTTTGGTGATTGTCATTACTCAAATTCACATAAAGTATTTTCTTGATTAGATTTGTGGGCTTGATTTCTATATCAAATTATTTGATGTTATATCCATCCAACCTTATTTTCTCTTAATTTTCCATGCAATACAATAGATCATACATGAGGGTGTACTAAAAATGGTGTTCCTACTTTGTGATAGATAATACTTGAATTTATTAAGAACTTTCATGATGGTGAACACCTATTTTCAATAAGAGTATATTTTTCCTTGTGGTTGCAAAGGGTTTAGCTCATGAATAAGATGATATGTTCTTCATATTCATTGTTTTTTTGGGTTAGGACAATAATGATGCTTTCACATGTACCAAACATATATAGCCTAAAATATTGGAAAAATCTAGGTTGATCAAAGACCAAAGCTCTAGTGATGGAATCTTGAAAATATTTCTTTCACTTCTTGGTCCATTCTAAAGTGGTACCGTATTTTAGCATTTTAATTATAGATCTAACAATTTGGGTGAAATTTGTGATGATCCTAGTGATAAACTAGATTTAACCTAAGAATGACACGTTTCCTTTGATAGAAAAGGGTAATGAGAAATAATGGATGGATTTTATTTAGTTGGTATCTATAGCTAAAAATTCTTTTGTTACCACATGACCTAGAGATATTTCTTATTAAACCATAAAAATAGACCCTTTAGTAATAAGTGAGATGCCAAATTATCTACATCTCTATAATATTAACTGGAGATGCTTAATATACTATGAGGGTAGAAAAAACTAAGAATTCTATAAAAGAAAAAGAGTTTGTGTTCTTCAAATTTGTCATAGTCCTTACGTGATTAAGTAGAGGAACATCGTTTCTTTGCTTTAGAGTAGTTTGTTGAAATAATTTTCCATTTTACAAGTTTTAGGTGAGTAAACGAATAAATTCATTTTCGTCTTGGTGATTCCATTTTATCACTAGGTTATTAGGAGTGGTAGTCGGTTGTGATCATTCTTGCAACATCATTCTCTTTTAATATTTCATATTTTTAGGTGATTAGGTAGATTTATGTTTATCCATTTCCTTGTAGTCCATTTTTACGATGATCAAGTAGAGATTCTAGAGTTCTCAAGAGCATTCATATATTGTTAAGTTTATTCATGTCTCCTATCCTAGTCAGAGCCAGTGTTGGTTTGCATAATACCAATGTATTTTATACCCCTAATTTTTCAAGATATATCAAGTTCAAAAGTCTAGGTGCTTTTAGGAGGTCTTGGTTGTTTTAGTAAAGTTATGGGGTCATCAAAGTCCATAGAGTCATTATAAAGTCTATGTTACAGTTCTTGTCCCTATGTTTTCAAAGAATTTTTATTTCCAAGGTGCATAACCCCCTTCATCACCCCATCCCATTCTTCCATTTCATTCATGCATTCCATCCATTTCACTTGGTATCCTTTTACCATCTCATTAAACATATAATTTTTCATTAACATCATCATTATAATCCTAAGTCCTAAATTTCCCCATAATGAAACCATCACCTAAATAATTAAGACCTTATGTTACCACTTTAATATTTCCCCAAGTTGTTATCATTTTTACCCACATCCAAAATCCATGTCATCACTTCAATATTTCCTAAGGTTTTCATTATTTTATAATTTTTGCCTACATTTGTGCCCCCTTATCACCAAATCTTCTTTATGGTCTAGTCCTATCTTAGTCCCTCAAAAAAATTAAAGTTCTCAATGAAGTAAGATTTCATCGCCAATGATAACCCTTCATTGTTGATCTATCAACAATGATGCTAAGAAAGGTGAAGAGTCCCCCTTGTTGCTGATTATAATCCCCCATCGTTGGTAAATCAGTGATCGCGTCAGTAAAACAGTGACAACACCAATCTAAAATGGATAAGTTCTCATCAATCGCTCATCATAACCCTTTATCACTAATTTATCAGTAATAGCATTGGTCAATCAGTGATTGTGCTAGTTAATCTGTGATGAGTGCTCAATGGAACTTAAGGATCTAGGTCTCATTAAAAATAAATTACCCTTTCATGATCACTCCTAAGTCATAAGTATCACTTAAGGTCTCAAAGATCCAAAAACCATGTTTAATTATGTATTCCTTGAGTCCTAACCCAAAAAATTCCTAAAGTTCTTCAAAATGGTCTCATATCAATATTTGAAAAGGACATCCATAACCAAGCCTCTCATTTTTTAAATAGGGAGGGCTACCCGTATTCCACAGTATAGTAATGAAGTGGGAGGTATAAGAAGAAAATATATTCTCTAGATATTTTATATTTTAAGAGGTAAAAAAAAATATGAATGGGCATACAACTCCAACTATACCTATAGCTATTCCCATATAAATCCATGTCATTACCAACTACAACACTAATAAGATATATGTTGATCTCGTTGCCAACTATGACATAGCTTCTACGCCCTTTCAATTCCCTATTTCTCATATTGGAGCAATTGGATATGGATATTTCTAGCACCAAACTTCAAATAAAAAAGTGCACTTTCATTTCATCTTCAACTATTGTGTATCATGAAGTTGACTATCCCCAATTTATTTAAAAGCCTAGGATGGGTGGGATGAGATGAAAGATTCATTTCAATCGATTCAGTGGGAAAGTAGGTGGGTGTGCTCTCTATCACCCCTAGGATATCACTCCTATGCACCCTCAAGCCCAACTATATATCTTTACTATAAGGAATAACAACATGGGTCGAGAGTTTCTCTTTAATAAATAAGTGAAAACCCGAGTCTTTTAAATAAACTTACCTCTCCCTTTCATATGAAGTCACTTAAGGGCTCCAAATATTAAAAAATCACTTCTAATGTTGATCTTTTTAAATCATGGGGGGCGCTCCCTCCGACCTTTAGAAATTTAAGCAATCTCCCACTTTTTGGTATAATAGGGATTGAACCTGTTGAACACCAATACCATGGTTTTTTTTTCTAAAGATTAAAAAGATAGAACTTCCCCCTTGGACGAGTAGAGAGGTTATACCAAATCCTGACTGAGATATATCCCTAGTCTACTATCCCCTCTAATGCACTTGTTCATTGATCCGGATTTGCCACTTTTGATAGAAGGCTGATAGAGTAGTGAGTTATTGTCTTGGGTACATTTGAATGAATTGCCTAACAATCACCTTTTCATCTAAGGTCACCATATAGTATGCATTTCACTTAGGTTGGGTTTTTTATTTACCCCGTCTTTATAATATCCCATGGAGTGTGGGGATAAAATACTTTCTAAAGGAATTTATCCAGCTCTCCTTTTTAAAGATCTCTTACCCATAAAATGTGAGTGAGGTGGACCTATTTAAAAGGGTAGAATTGTATATTGGATAATGAGAGTACTTAATTTGATTTTAACTCCTCTCTATTTTAAAAGGGGAAGGCTCTTTAGAAAAAACTGCTCTCTATTTTAAATGCAACACCAAAATTAGTTGGATAAGGAGAGGAAGAGGCCCAAGTGTAGCTAATCAGCCCACCTTTGGGTACTAAGAATGAAGAAATCGATAATCCATTCAATCGGTTAGGCGCAAGCCTTTTAAAAGAGGGGGCGCTTTAATATAAATGACCAATGAACAACAAATTCTAGATGGACTAGCTCTAAAGGCTTTCCAACTAACCAGCTAGCTTTGAGAGCTTTAATTTAAGAGGTCACTCACATGTTTTAATAAATATGAGAGCATTAGTTCATGAGATAACATGGCATTCCTCTCTTATTATAGAGCAAAGATAAGATAACCACTCAATTATCCTATCATGTATATAATAGAGATGCTTAATCTTCTTTTGGGTGAACCTTTTAAACTTTGAGCTTCTTTACTTCATTCAATGATCTTTGTGGTTTCATTCACGTTAGTAAGGAATCAAAAATCAACTTGTTCATAGTTCATTATTTGATCTTTGCCCCTCCTCACACCTTTAGGTTTCGTTCCTTTTAGAAGGTATAAGACCCCCTTCCCTTTAATAATAGAGAAAGAGGGTACGACTTTAATTTTAAAATATCACTTTTTATATAAGCTCCACTACCTCTCAGCTCACCCTACTTCACTAAGAAAGGAGGAAAGTTGATTGAGAAGCACCTACCCCACTTACTAATGATAGAAGACTTGACTTTGATTTAAATTTGCTCTCTATTCAAGGGCCTTTAAAAATAGAGAGGGAGACTCAATCCAAACAAAGATGATTGATCCTTTTAAAGGTTTTATTGTTGGATGTGTTTTTATAAATTTTATAAAACTTCTCTTCTTGTCATTCCCATGGATATGAGATCTTTAATGGGATAGTCGATTCAAGGAACTCCAAGCACCAATGAAAATTTCACTAATAATGATGATAGAACCACTAGATTGACCTCTTAAGATAGAAAAGCACTTGCTTGAAATTTTAAAGAGGAAATAAGCTTTAAAAATGAGGGAGAGGTACTCGATCGCTCGACTAGATCCCTTTGAAATCAATCTTAAGAACTCGACCCATGGATTAGGAGAGCATCAAATTCCCTTCTTTGTATAGAGTGGCAACACTTCCATTCCAAGCTCTTGTGAATGGTTGATTTTCACCTCTGCTAATTTTTGGCAGACATTTAAAGCCAACTAAACCTTTTCAGATCGATCTCCTCAATCAGCCCTCTCTTAAGAGTGCATAAAGTAATGGGAAGGTAGTGAAGGCTAGAAAAGTGTTCGATGGAGGGGTATATTGATATGAATTAGAAGCTTTTGGATGAGCACATTAAAATTCAAAGCTTTCCTTCCTGAGTCCTCTCTATATAAAACAATACTCAACTTAAAATCTTTGTAACTTAATTAGGGAGAGGATTTAAATGCTTCCCACCAACTCCAAGATTTAACTTGCTTCAAAAAATAGTCTATTACTTTTAAAAGAGCTAAAACCTTTTTATAAATTATGTTAGAGTATATTACATCATTTGGATTATGTAAATGTACCACCGTTGGTACATAACTAGAGTAGGATATTGCTTTAGGGGTAGTTAGCTAGTTACTTCAAGGAATATAATAAATGTACAAGTTTTTATGTACAAGGTGTCCCCTTGTACAGCTAGGTAGAGTGTTGGCTAAGCAATCCATATTTCTATATAAAGCCTCTCATAGTGAGTGATTATATATCATTATAGGTAGTAGTAGGTATAGTGTGTGGATCACCATATAGATTGGTGGTGGTGTACTATGTAATTCTTTAGTATCAGTTTTGGAGTGTTCATTTCCTCCATATTGCATTGTATCATTTTTGTCACTTTCCATTAATAGCATATTTTAGCATCTTACATTTCTGCATATTTTATATCCTATGATTGCATTATCCCTTGGCATTCACCATCAAAAGCTAACAATGGTATCAAAGCCATGGTAGATCAATAGGGATAGGAAGAGCCACGGTAGAACATTAGGAATAGGAAAGCCACAGGAAAGATAACATGAGGATTTGATTTTTTATCTTGAGAATAGTAACATTGAATCCTCAACTTCTTAATCCAACTCCTGGGATGTTCTCAACATACTGGATGAGCTCTCAAAAATTCTTGGCATAGAATGATGAAGAAATAAGGAATGGAAACATAGAGATAGACATAAAAGAAAACACAATTGATCGGGATGACATTCAGGAATACCTCTTGTAGAATTTTTCTATGCAAGTGTTTGATGCTTGATCTACTTTTGGATGCTTCCTTTATAACTTGGGTTGGAATCCCAATGCTTCCTTTAAGAGTTACAATTGTTATCCACCACCAACGCTTGGACTCCCTTGGCTCTAACTAACATGAAGAGAAAATAGTTATACTTCAAAAATCAATTTTACCATACCTTTGATGTTGTTCCTTTGTCTAATTCTATGATGCGCCCAACAATGGTCTTATCACCTTTGTCTTCTTCTAGAAACTTTGCACCTAAAAGGTTAGCAATTTGGCCCCACGCTTCATCACAAAAAGAAGATGGTGAAGTAATTTCATACTTCATGCTCATTAGCTTGTTGATATGATTTTTAGCTAAGGGCTCATTTTCATTAGCAAATTTAATTATATTTTGGAACACTTGTGTCAACTCCTTGAGTTTTTGTGCTAACTCTTGCTCATTCTTTTCACTACATTCTATAGACACCTAAATCATGTCATATTGAGAAGGCTACCTAAATCGACCCCTTTTGGACCATATGACTCACCTTAGGCAACCTCAAAGTTAAAATAGTGTTTTTTACCACTTAAATAGGGACATTTCCCTTTTATAACCCCCTTGGCCACTCAAGCCCTTTCCTACACTTAGCCCTTGGTCACCATGTGACCACCCCTCTACAAGTTGACCTTAGGTGCATGCATGACCTAACCTTGGTTTAACCTAACCTAGGGACACCTCATCACCCCCCTCACCTTGCTCCCAAGGCTATAAATACCCCTCTCATTTGAGAGAAAAACATAACGAGAAGAAAAAGAGAGGAGGGGAGATCGAGAGGGCTTGAGGAAAGGAAACACTATTGTTATGCTACTCGAATCTTGGTTCATGTATGCAATACTCGTTATCCATTTTCTAGTTGCATATTTCATTTTTGTTTGATCTATCTTAACAGGTGCTACTAAATCTTTTTGTCTATTTGCATGTGTGCAGGTTTCAAGTTCAAAGATTCTAGGTTCAACAAGATCAAATCGATTCGAAGGTTTAGATCCAACATGGTGGTTACGACAAATCCACCTCCAACATTGAGTGTAGCAAAAAGAAGAATACGACACCATACCATTTATTGTAAAAAGGGGATTGGCTCCTTTGGCAGTTGGATTGTAAAAACATCCTTTTCAAAGGGGTCTATTATAACCAAGAGTTTATTTTAAATAGAATAAAAGAGTTTTGGTTTTTGCATGGTGTTCTCTTTTTTTTGTATACAAAGTGGTGATCAGGGTTCTTTCCCACTAATATTTGTTTCTTTTATGATTGCAAGGATTGTTGATTCACAAATTAAACTAGCTGATGAGGTAGGTGTCCTTAATCTGTTTACTTCTACAAAAACAAAAAAAATCATCCTTGCTATTTTTTTTGTTTTTATTTGCTTTTGTTTATTAAAAAAAAAAACAAACTTAGTTTTCTTTTTTTTTAGATTCATTTTAATTTAAATGAAAAAACCATAGTGTTTATCTTTTTATTTTATTTTTTCATTTTGCATAAAAAATAAAAAATAAAAATAAAAAACCTACGGACTTCTCTGCCCGCTTCCCATCCCATCCCTTCGCACTGCCACTCCAGCCTCTTCTCACCCAGGAAGCTCTAGCTTCGCCCTTCCTCCCCTCACTCGTTATGCCCTGCTCTACCCTCACCTCATCTGTGACTCCGTATTGTGGGCACCCATCCCCGTGGAGCCCTAGCTCCATGCTCCTCCTCACTTGCATCTGATCCATGTCATGGGCACCGAGCCCCTGTGCACTCTCTCCCATTCCCTTGTATAGAGGATCACATAGTGTAGCCCCCCACACCACCACCACCCACTATGTTGAGGGCTACACAACGTGACCCCCGTGCATCCCCCAACCTTAACAAAGGGTCGTGTTACATGCGGTCCTTCTTCTTGTCCTCCTCAGCTCAGATTTGTGCTGCATCGTAGATACCTACACTATGCAGGCCTACAACGTGTAGGTCTAATATGCTTGTGCTACATGGGCCTACAACGTGTAGTTCTGACAGGCTTGAACACGTAGTTCTGACAGGCCTATGCTACATAGGCCTACAACAAGCCAGTCCAATAGGCTTGCAACATGTAACTCTCTAACAGGCCTATGTAGTGTGCAAGTCTGACAAGCCTGTAGGCTACCACTACGCAGGCCTGTAGTGCGCAGGTCTATGACCTGTTAGAAAAAAAATAATCAAATAAAACTTAATTAAAAAAAATCAATTAAATTTTTAATTATTTTATTTTTTAATTTTTCATTATAACCTTAGGAAAAAAAAAACAAAAATAAATATAAATATTTAACCTCAGAAAAACTTTATCAAAACAACAAAAAAATCATTTTCATTTTTATTTTTGTTTTAAAACGGGATCCCCCTCTCTTTTTAAATGGCCCTCCCTAATGCTTAAAAGGGCTTTTGCCTTTGAAATATGGGGTGGGGGTGGGAGAGAGAGCCATCCTATCTCTTTGTTAACTTGGAAGATCTAGTCGAAGAGCTCCTTTAGGCCAAGGATTGGATGCTTCCCATTCAAATATTGAGCACATAGAGGTGTGCAAATTTGGGAATGACATCAAGATGAGATGGTTCTTATGGGTTGGACCTTCATGAGCTAAAATGACAATCCAAAAACCTCTTTGAAAAAAAGGAGAGGAATATATTCTCATCAAAGTGAGCTTGGTTGAAGAAGGGCATTGAAGCTCTTTTGTCTATGACATAATCATGATAGGAATCACTTTTGGAAGAGAATAAGCCCTGCAATGACTAGGCATCTCTTTTCCACAACTGGGATGTGGGCTTGAAATTTGACATCCTTCAAAGAAAGAATAACTCAATTTTAAAAGCTAGCTCCATAGAATTGGAATAGCCTTTAAATTAAAGGGGCTTAAGACCAACCAACTTATGAATGTGGCCTATTAGACTTTTTTATGGATAGGATCGAGGGTCCCCACCCCCACTTTCATAAGGTAAGGATAAGCACTCAACTATTTAAAGTTTTAAAGAGATTTGCTCTCCTTGGGTTTTTTAAAGGGACCCTCTGTTTTAAAAGGGTTTTTAAAGGGTCTCTATTCAAAAAATATTTTCTCTATTATTTTAGAGAAAGGGCCAAGAGGGGGGCTCATTTTTAAGGCATTCGACCTATTGATCGATAAGGAGAGAGAGGAGAGTGAGCGTAAGTGAACTAACTCAATTGGGACCTCTCTTCCCATTTATAAAAGGAGCAAGGAGAGGGGAGAGGCTCTCTTTCCATAATCAACGATAGCGAACCTCTATAAGAAGGATACTTCAAAAGGTTATCTTGTCTATAGTTGTGTGTGAGCACCCTTTCCCCTCTTTTAAAAGGTTGAGTGCATAGAAGAGGGGTACACCTGCCCCTCCACCCCCTTTAAAATAGAGAGGTGTGCTCTCTATATGATTGGGTTTGTTCACTCATATGTTTGTTGTTGTTTTCCATGCCTTGAATTTAAATATGAATAGAGTAATAACATCATATTGGGTACTTTGTTCTTCTATATATAAATTGTTCATTAGGTGGAAGAGGAAGTTGTCATTGTTTCTAGCATATCCATCCAATCGATCTACCCTAGGGTTATGGCCAAAATTTCATTACCTTACCTTGCCTTTGCCTTTCAAATAGCCATCGTTAGTCGGGCTAGCCTACCAGGGATAGAGAGGGTGTTCTATCCTCATTAACTTCTTTATGATCTGTGTCAAGCCTAATCTAAACTAAGAATATCCTTAGAGATCCATCATTATGATTTTTAAGGTCTTAGAGTAGCTTCTAATAAGTAGCAGGAATCTCCTCTATTTTAGGTTGGGCTAGTAGGCATCTCTAAAAAGATATCTTTGGTGATATCTCTATAGGCATCCTTGATTTGGTATCTCTGGTAGCATCTATGATACAACATCTTTGAAGTCATATTACTTGAGTAATAATGATGAACAAGGCCTTTAAAAACCCAAGAAGCGCATAGAATCAAAATGATTAGGAGGGATGATTTTGATTTATAATCATTGAGAGGTGAAAATGATGGGTGGGCTTACTAGATCCATGCATTCTTGATTGGTGTATCCAAGCTTGCTCTAGTTGAGCATCCATTCAATGGGAAACTAATCAATTCATTCATAATACTACTACCCTTTTAAAATAGAGAGCAAATATTTTAGATAGGTCTTAGAAGTACTCCACCCCCTTAATGAATGACCTCCTTAAATTTAAAAGTGAAGAGCGAACCTTACCTTTAATAATAGAGAGGAGAGTACAAACCTCTCTTTATTTGAAAATAAGGGTTTAAAAGGTTTCTAAAGCAGGAAACCTCTCTTATAAGGTAGAACGTCCCTCTTAAGAAATATTTCTCAGATGGGGGCTTTTAAAAAGCTTTTCACGAAAAGCGATCCTCTTTAATAATGCTTCTTCAAGCCTCATTAATAGAGTAGAATTTTGCATCCCCAAATTTTTGCTTACCTCACCAGCTTTTCAAAAGGGGGAGAGAGCACTCGCTTTTAAAATAGAGAGGGCTACCCCATTGATAAAGAGCAAAAAAAATGGCCTTATTATGCTTAAAGTTTCAAGCTTTTATGAAATGATGAAAGAACATAAACATCTACCTGACACCAACAACTACCTTTAGAATACGAGCTGTATCCAAGGGAGAATACAAGGTGGGATCAATTGATCTCTTTAGTGGTCTCCCAAGTATATATTATATTAGAGTGGACAAGATTTTTTTAATTCATTGAACAAAACCTGTTCCTCTTTAAGGTCGTTTATGACATAGGACAGTGGAGACACTATAATTAATGAGGGTAATCCCCCCATTTTTAGAGTTGGTCAACTTGTAACAACTGGCAAGATAAGATAGATCGACCCTGAGGCTCTCTATATTCTCACTCACTATGTAGTAGCGAGGTAGGGCAATGGGTCATCATAGCTTCATTCTCTCTCTATGATAGACAAGGTAGGCTTCTTTCTGTGGTGGTTGGGTGAACTGCTAATTCGTGAGGGAAGAGAAAGCATCGAATAGCAGGACTCAACCTATACGATCAATCCCAAGATTTAGTCATGAGATCTTCCATCATGGCATAGAGGAGGAATTGGAAAATAGATAGAGATCACTCACCCATGTGTTGTGTTATCATAGAGTCCCGCTCACCCTTCCATATTCCAAAGTCAAGGTGAAGCCCCAAGATCTGTTACCCTTTTAAAATAAATAGAGGCAAGAGTTGCTTTCTTTAATAATCCCCCAAAAATGGATAACTGGTTGAATCGATAAAGGACTTTTAAGGTTAGTTAAGAGTAATATTCTCCACAATCCACCAACCAAAGTCATGCCTTTAAAAGTCCATTCCCTTAGTCCTATAGTCCCCATGGAATCATCCCTTGGTCCTATAGTTTGCATGGCTTAAGAGGTGAATGGAATGATAGTTTAGGGAGAAGGAATAAGATATGAAACCAGAACCTACCTCTTTTCTCTATTAAGTGCTTGAGTTGTAGAATATGCCAAATATTGGACTGGCCCACCTCTCTATTTTAAAAGGGTCGCTCTTATTCCTGGGTCATAAGGTTATGTAGCTCACTACTTCTTGGAAGTGGGGAAATCAGATTGAAGAACACTTTTGGATAAGCAAAAAATTTAAATAGCCTCCATCAATAAACCTTACCTTTAGAAGGAGATAGCAGGACTTCCATCAATCAAATAATTAGATCACCAAATTTTTAAAGAGCTTATGTTTCAAAGAAAGATGTCATTGTAGGTTTTTATCTTCAATAAGATGAGCCTATTAAAATATAGGGGAGAGGAGAGGTTAATTTCAAATTCGTAATATCCAATGCTTTAAGTTCTAAGGCATAGGAAACTATCATGTCAATAAGGGATTTATAGCTTCCTTCCAAAGCTTTAGATAGGGATAGAGAGCAAACCACCCTCCCCTTGGCTTTTAAAGCTAAAGGCTAGGCTTAAATAATAGCTCAACTCACTCAATACCACCACTTGCTTATGGGTGTGAGGGCTCAACCTTGCATGAGGATAGAGAGTGATAGAATCAGATAGAAATGGAAGGATAATTGTTGTTGAATTAGCTAGCAATGCTTTAAAATTTTGATCTAAAGCTTTTAAAGATCGTTTATGACAAGGGGCTTGTAGTAGATCTTTTAAGAGCTCGGACTGGTCACCCCTTTTAAAATAAAGAGAGGTGGCTAAGTTAGCTCAACTAAAAAAATTTTTTTTTTTTTTTTTGTGGGGGTAAAGGGGTGTTTTGAAAAAAAAATTAAAAAAAAAGAGAGTAAACCTTGTGTGTCCAGTGCAGTATATAATATGGAATATGGAATTCAGATCACTCTACCTTATTTCAACAGAGTAATGGGGCTTTAATGCACTTATTTTTTAATTAGAAAGAGCTTTACCCTTTTGCTTTACCTTTTAAATGGTGGGGGTGGGGTGGGGGAGGGACCCCATGTTTGAAAAGGGCATCCATAACCAAAACTCTCCTTTCTTAAATAGGGAGGGCTGCTTTTATTCCACGATATAGCAAGGAAGTGGGAGGCCCAAGAAGAAAATATATTCTCTAGCTCTTTTATATTTTAAGAGGTAAAAAAAGAACATGAATGGGCATACGACTCCAACTATGCCTATAGCTATTCCCATATATATCCATGTCATTACCAACTACAACATCGATAAGAGATATGTTGATCTCATTGCCAACTACGACATAGCTTCTACACCCTTTCAATTCCCTAGTTCTCGTCTTGGAGTGATTGGATATGGATATTTCTAGCACCAACCTTCAAATCAAAAAGTGCACTTTCATTTCATCTTCAACTGTTGTGTATCATGAAGTTGACTATCCCCAATTTATTTAAAAGCCTAGGATGGGTGGGATGAGATGAAAGATTCATTTCAACTGATTCAGTGGGAAAGTAGGTGGGTGTGCTCTTTATCACCCCTAGAATATACTCCTAGGCTTTTAAATAACCTTGCCTCTCCCTTTAATATGAAGTCACTTAAAAAAGGCTTCAAATCTTAAAAAATCACTTCTAATGTTGTCCTTTTTAAAACATGGGAGTGCTCCCTCCCACCTTTATAACTTTAAGTGATCTTCCACTTTTTGGTATGATAGGGATTGAACCTGTTGAACACCAATACCATGGTTGTTGTTTTCTAAAGAATAAAAAGATAAAACTTCCCCCTTGGACGAGTGGAGAGGTTGTACAAAAACCTGACTCAACTATGTTCCTAGTGTACTATCCCCTCTAATGCACTTGTTTGTTGATCTGAATCTGCCACTTTCGATAGAAGGTTGATAGAGTAGCGAGTTCTTGTCTAGGGCACCTTTGAATGAATTGCCTAACAATCACCTTTTCATCTAAGGTCACCATATAGTATGCATTTCACTTAGGTTGGGTTTTTTATTTACCTCATCTTTATAATACCCTATGCAGTGTGGGGATAAGCTACTTTCTGAAGGAATTTATCCGGCTCTCCCTTTTAAAGATCTCTTACCCAGAAAATGTGAGTGAGGTGGACCTGTTTAAAAGGGTGGAACTATATATTGGATAATGAGAGTACTTGATTTGATTTTTAGAGGGCGTGCTAGGATTTTAAATAAATTGGTCACTAGATAGAAGAATATTTTCTCAGGACTTGGCTTGGTGACTTAAATCCTCTCTATTTTAAAAGGGGAAGGCTCTTTAAAAAACTGCTCTCTATTTTAAATGCAACACCAGAATTAGTTGGATAAGGAGAGGGAGGGGCCCAAGTGTAGCTAATCAGTCCACCTTTGGGTACTAAGAATGAAGAAATCGATAATCCATTCGATCTATTAGGGGCAAGCCTTTTAAAAGAGGGGGCACTTTAATATAAATGACCAATGAACAACAAATTCCAGATGGACTAGCTCTAAAGGCTTTTTAACTAACCAACTAGCTTTGAGGGCTTTAATTTAAGAGGTCACTCACCCCTTTTAATAAAGAGGAGAGCGTTCATTCATGAGATAAGAACACTGCATTCCTCTCTTATTACAGAGTAGAGATAAGTTAACCACTCAATTATCCTATCACGTATATAATAGAGATGCTTAATCTTCTTTTGGGTGAACCTTTAAAAATTTGAGCTTCTTTAATTCATTCACTAATCTTTGTGGTTTCATTCACGTTAGTAGGGAATCAAAAATCAATTTGTTCATAGAGAATATTTGCCCCTCCTCACACCTTTAGGTTTCGTTCCTTTTAGAAGGAGTAAGACCCCCTTCCCTTTAATAATAGAGAAAGAGGGTACAACTTTAATTTTAAAAGCTCTCCTTTTATATAAGCTCCACTACCTCTCACCTCACCCCACCTCACTAAGAAAGGAGGAAAGCTGATTGAGAAGCACCTACCCCACTTACTAATAATAGAAGACTCAACTTTGATTTAAATTTGCTCTCTATTCAAGGGCCTTTAAAAATATAGAGGGAGACTCAACCCAAACAAATATGATTAATCCTTTTAAAGGTTTTATTGTTGGATGTATTTTTTGCCCCTACTAGGACATGGTAGAATCAAGCATTCTCTAACACCATTAATAACAACCAACAAATTATAGTTATAGCAGGCAATCAACTTTGATAGCAAGAAAAGCTCCTTCCTCTCCCAACCTCCCCATCATGAGATAGGAACTAGTCCATGCATGAAGAGCTAACAATGCTCTTTTCATTTAATTGGTCAAAAAAATAAAGGGCCTCTCTATAAATTTTATTGAACTTCTCTGCTTGTCATTCCCATGGATATGAGATATTTAATGGGATAATCGATTCAAGGAACTCCAAGCACCAATGAAAATTTCACTAATCATGGTGATAGAACCACTGGATTGACCTCTTAAGATATAAAAGCACTCGCTTAAAGTTTTAAAGAGGAAACAAGCCTTTAAAAAGGAGGGAGAGGTACTCGACCGCTCGACTAGATCCCTTTGAAATCAACCTTAAGAACTTGACCCATGGATTAGGAGAGCATCAACTTCCCTTCTTTGTATAGAGTGGCAACACTTCAATTCCAAGCTCTTGTGAATGGTTGGTTTTCACCTCTGCTATTTTTTGGCAGATATTTAAAGCCAACTAAACCTTTTCAGATCGATCTCCTAAACTTCCCCTCCCTTAAGAGTGCATAAAGTAATGGGAAGGTAGTGAAGGCTAGCAAAGTGTTCGACGGAGGGGGAGATTGACCTTAAGTAGAAGCTTTTGGATGAGCATCTTAAAATTCAAAGCTTTCCTTCCTGAGTCCTCTCTATATAAAACAATACTCAACTTAAAAGCTTTGTAACTTAATTAGGAAGAGGATTTAAATGCTTCCCACCAACTCCAACATTTAACTTGCTTCATAAAATAGTCCATTACTCTTAAAAGAGCTAAAATATTTTTATAAATTATGTTAGAGTATATTACATCATTTGGGTCATGTAAATGTACCACCCTTGGTACATAACTAGAGTAGGAGATTGCTTTAGGGGGTAGTTAGCTAGTTACTTCATGGAATATAATAAATGCACAAGTGTTTATGTGCAAGTTGTAAATGTGCAAGGTGTCCCCTTGTACAACTAGGTAGAGTGTTGGCCAAGCAATCCATCTTTCTATATAAAGGATCTCATAGTGAGTGATTATATATCGTTGTAGGTAGTAGTAGGTATAGTGTGTGGATCACCATATAGATTGGTGATGGGGTACAATGTAATTCTTTAGTATCAGTTATGGAGTGTTCATTTTCTCCATATTGCATTGTATTATTTTTGTCACTTTCCATTAATAGCATATTTTAGCATCTTACATTTCTGCATATTTTGTATCCTATGATTGTATTCTCCCTTGGAATTCACCATTTATAGCTAACAGTGGTATCAAAGCCACGATAGATCAATAAGGATAAGAAAAGCCATGGTAGATCATTAGGAATAGGAAAGCCACAAGAAAGATAACAGGAGGATTTGATTCTTTGTCTTGAGAACAGTAACATTGAATCCTCAACTTCTTAATCCAACTCCTAGGAATGTCCTCAACATACTGGATGAGCTCTCAATAATTCTTGCACATAATGGGGAAGAAATAAGGAATGGAAAAATAGAGATAGACATAAAAGGAAATACAATTGATCGGGATGACACACAAGAATACCTCTTGTAGAATTTTGCTATGCAAGTGCTTGATGCTTGATCTAGTTTTGGATGCTTCCTTTATAACTTGGGTTGGACTCCCAAAACTTCCTTTAAGAGTTCCAAATGTTGTTATCCACCACCAACGCTTGGACTCCCTTGGCTCTAACTAACGTGAAGAGAAAATAGTTATACTTCAAAAATCAATTTTACCCTACCTCTGGTGTTGTTCCTTTGTCTGCTTCTATGGTGGGCCCAACAATGGTCTTGTCATATTTGTCTTCTTCTAGCAACTTTGCACCTAAAAGGTTAGCAATTTGGCCCCACGCTCCATCACAAAAAGAAGATGGTGAAGTAATTTCATACTTCATGCTCATTAGCTGGTTGATATGATTTTTAGCTAAGGGCTCATTTTCATTAGCAAATTTAATTATATTTTGGACCACTTGAGTCAACTCCTTGAGTTGTTGTGCTAACTCTTGCTCATTCTTTTCACTACATTTTTTAGACACCTAAATCACGTCATATTGAGAAGGCTATCTAAATTGACCCCTTTTGGACCATATGACTCACCTTAGGCAACCTCAAAGTTAAAATAGTGGTTTTTACCACTTAAATAGGGACATTTCCCTTTTATAACCCCCTTGGCCACTCAAGCCCTTTCCTACACTTAGCCCTTGGTCACCATGTGACCACCCCTCTACAAGTTGATCTTAGGTGCATGCATGACCTAACCTTGGTTTAACCTAACCTAAGGACACCTCATCACCCCCCTCACCTTGCTCCCAAGGCTATAAATACCCCTCTCATTTGAGAGAAAAACATAACGAGAAGAAAAATAGAGGAGGGGAGATCGAGAGGGCTTGAGGAAAGGAAATTGTTGGTATTTTTGCCACACTAAAAATAAATTTTTAAATTCATCAAGTGAAGTACATCCAGTAGTGAAAGGAAAATTGGATGAAATGATCTTTAGATATTTTTTTGTGATAGATCTTTTCTCAAGCTTTCCAACGATATATTACAATAGCCAATCGGGTGAACGGATCAAAATTTATGGCTACGGGAAGCTTTATCACCAAAAATCAATCTTCGAGGTAAAAATAGAATGAAGAAATTGTTGGGCACAGTCAAAATCAAAGTCGCCCCTTAGGAGGGGTGAAAATCATTTTTTCCCTTCTCAGGCGCAAAATCAATGGGTGAAAGCACCTTAGGAGCAAAAGCATATTAGGGGCTAAATCAATGGGCGAAAGCACCTTAGGGGTGAAAGCATATTAGGGGTAAAATCAAGGGGTGAAAGCACCTTAGGGGTGAAAGCACCTTAGGGGTGAAAGCATCTTAGGGGTGAAAGCACCTCAGGGATGAAAGCATCTCAGGGGTGAAATCAATGGGTGAAAGCACCTCAGGGGCAAATGCATCTCAGGGGTGAAATCAAGGGGCAAAATCACCTCAGGGGCAAAAGCATATTAGGGGCAAAATCAATGGGCAAAAGCACCTTAGGGGTGAAATAAATGGGCAAAGGCACCTTAGGGATGAAAGCATCTCAGGGGTGAAAGCACCTCAGAGGTGAAATTAATGGGTGAAAGCATTTTCAGAGGTGAAATTTCCCAGTTAAGGGGTGAAAGCATTTTAAGGTTTAGGGGTGAATGCAATTATGATCACCTAAAAGGGAAGGTGAAACTCAGTCTCACCCCTATTGAAGGCGAATGTCAATTTAAAAGGGAATGATGTAGTTATCAAAACATTTTTGCCTGGAAATAAAAAACAAAAACTACTATGACAAAATTGAATGCTTGGGGCAGCAAGAGCCACAATTTGAAATTCCTACAAGGATTAAATGCTACTTCCTCCAATATGGTGTGATCCTTATGATTTTTGAAGTGCATTTCATGGACTTCATTCCTTTTCAAAGCAAGATTATATTTCACTGATTTCAATCAGCAAGGGTAAGATTCCAAGGTAAAAAAGGAGAGAATGTGATGGCGCCCAGGATTTAATGTTCAAGCTATCGATTACCATGTGACATTGTTGAGTCTCAATGCATCGACGCTTGGGATGCTCTCTCTATCATCCATTTTTGCCAATTTCCTAGGCACGTCCCATGAAAATTGGATCAGTCTCCTAAAGAATAATTTGATTTGAGCATCACCATTACCAAGGGAGATAATTGCTATTGCTGATCTTTGACCAACCGATATTTTGTTTGTAAGTGAATTAAATGAAAAGATGTGAAAACATTATAAATACTAATTAAATTTCCATTGTAAGAGGAGGTTGGACATTCTGTAAGAAAAATTCCTAAGTCCTCTGCATTAATAGAAGAGACTCAACTTTTGAAATTTGCAAGTATTCTTGTGTGTGTGATTTCCTTCTTGGTTTTAAGTATTTCTATTTATGCTCATGTTCCTATTGTTAAGTTCAAAATTCTATTTCTAGATTTAAAACATTGCTGGTGAGTGAGTAATTTTTGGAATGCAAATCTAGAGGTTGTCTCTGCAAAGGTGTGAGTGAAATTTATTTGCATTCCTCTTGTTACATTATGTTATAAAACTTGGTGGAATTCTTGCTGCTAGTCTACACCAAATCCTACATTCGGTCTGTGGCCATATTTCCCATCTCTTTCTGTATTTTTCAATTTCTTTCCTGCAACTCTTATCTTAACCATTTAGGATTAGTAAGGGAGCCAAACCTCTCTAGAGATTGAAACGGAAGACAATCCTTTCCTCCGGTCATTCAATGTTGGTCGTAGGGTGCATAAATGTAGTTTTTGTTGATTAGGCAGATATTTGACCAATAAATTTTGGCATGCTCAGTGGGACTCACAATCTTAGTATTTCAAGGGAGCCTAAGTTTGGTGAATCTCTGGCTTGCCATCATATGGGAAAATCACCTGGTAACTGTTGAGCTAAAGATCTACATCTCTTGATCATGGATGCCCTTTATACTAAAATAAGATACCCTAGAGGAATCAAGGTTTTGTGAGCAGCCTTGACCTCCCAAGCGGAGAAAATAATGTTCACCTGGTGATTCTAACTCAGCGGTAAGGATCGTGATCTATGAGGACCACTACTATAATGGCACAAGTATGCTATCATAGTTGGAATGGCCCTGGACCTCTGAATATTCAAAGTTAGCATGAGATTCCCAAAAGTGCCCTGAAGACCCTAGAAAAATACAATGGCACTGAGGGAATGGCCTGAGAGCACCTTGAAGATGTCGCTACTCTAGTGACCCTCCATGGCATAGCCCATGAATATGTTATGATCAGACTTCTAGCCTTGCCTCTAGAAGGAAGGGTGCTACAGTGGTAAAAAATGCTTGAGCATAAGAGCATCTGCTCATGGGAAGACTTGGAAGGAGCACTAGTCAACACATTTGATGGCTCTTAAGACCCCTTTCAACTCTTGATGCACCTATCCACCATCACGAGAGCACCTCTAGAGAGCATCACAAACTTTAATGTTTGATTTTGGAGCAGTTGGAGAAGAATTCTAGAGAAAATCTAGCAAACACCTAACCAGGCCCACCTCTACTATATTCGGGCTCTCCACCCGGACATAAGCCTCCTCCTGCTACAATCTAGGGAATAGAGATTCCCTTAAATATTTTAAGAAGCGATGCAAGCAGAGAGGTTCCTGTTCCAATCGAGAAAAATATAGTGGATCTCTTCGATAGTTGTTGCTGCTCCAAAATATCTTGTGCAGTATTCACAATGGCAGATACCTCAAGCTATAACGCAGTTGTGTGGAGCACAAGAGATAAATCTCATCCAGGGCCAACGAAGGAAATATGCAAGCACTACTCCAACAATGAACAATATGGTAGCTTGCAAATTTCTTTAGGAGAAAGACCGTGAAGGTGAGAAGATTTTACAACAAGCTTTGAGCGTGAAGAGGGCATAATTTTGCATCTTTTTTGTATCCTTGAGCATAACATGCAAATACATGGTCAAGACCCAATATGTATGCCTCATCAAGAGGTTGATCCTGAGGAGATCTTGATAGAAGGGCTATCATCAAAAAAATCTTGTTGTCACACCAAGGGGTTAGAGGAGCATGTGCCCAAGATCCCGCAGCCAGTAGACTCTCAAAAGTGGTAGCATTAGTCCAGCCATCATCGCAATCGGTACTCGAAGAAGGCTCCCATATGGTAAATATTTTTGCCATATTGTTCAGTAATTGTATAAGTGTTGGTATACATGATAACCAACCATATTGTAGCTGGCTTGCAACCTAGAAAACTTTGGGAAGAGGATAGCCAAACTTCAAAGATTACCTGAAGTACAATCATATCTAGTTCGGATACTGTAGATTCATTGGATAAGCACCCAAAGCTAGGTCGGTTAATAAATAAAGTGTGGAGGGCATGGTGTCGTAGCCTGCATGTATGCATTTTCTCTTCCCTTGATGCTTTCATTTGTTGTACCCACCACTTCTATTCCCCTCCCCATTTCATAGTCACAAGTCACCATTGCTCCTTCCACCATTCCTATTTCCTCCATTCCTTCAGCTTCTAGTTTGTTTGCCTCTACCCCTAACTCGTTTTTCGTTCCACCATCATCTACCTCATCTTTCATCCCCATTAATTCCATCATCATTGTGAGTATACCAACCTCGTCAAGGGTGAGTGTAACCATGGTCCCATCCATTTATGCTCCTTTCATTGAGCCAAACCTTCAGTAGCCTCTATTCTCTTTTTTTTCTATTTTATTTTTGGATTACAGGAGCCTTTGGCATCAAAAATAAAAGTCTTGCTAGAGCACCCTGAAGCAGAGAAAATCATTTGAGCTCGGTGAAGTGCCTCGCATGGGGTGAAAAATATAAACAGGTGAATTTACAATATTAGGCAGTGCAGGAAGAATCTGATGCAAGCAGTAAATTGTTTGATGTAACAAGTGGTTGTGACTCTATTTCCCAATGGATAAATGCCCTAGGATCGATTGCATCTCCAGATAAACCGAATACCCCCATGAGCCGCAAAAAGTGTTGGCATTTTTGCCACACTAAAAAATAAAATTTTAAATTCATCAAGTGAAGTACATCTAGTAGTGAAAATAAAATTGGATGAAATTATCATTATATACTTCATTGTGATAGATCTTTTCTCAAGATTTCCAACGATATATTACAATAGCCAATTGGGTGAATGGATCAAAATTTATGGCTCCGAGAAGCTTTATTACCAAAAATCAATCTTCGAGGTGAAAATACAAGGAATTAATTGCTGGGCATAGTTAAAATTAAATTCGCTCCTCAAGAGGGGCAAAAATAATTTTCGTCCTTCTTAGGGGTGAAATAAATAGGTGAAAGCATCTTAGGGGCAATGGGCAAAAGCACCGTAGGGGCAAAAGCATTTAAGGGGCAAAATCAATGGGTGAAAGCACCTCAGGGGTGAAAGCATCTCAGGGGTGAAATCAATGGGGGAAAGCACCTCAAGGGCGAAAGCATCTCAGGGGCAAAATCAAGGGGTAAAAGTACCTTGGGGGTGAAAGCATCTCAGGGGCAAAATCAATGGGGGAAAGCACCTTAGGAGTGAAAGCATATCAAGGGTGAAATCAAGGGGTAAAAGCACCTTACGGGTGAAAGCATCTCAAGGGTGAAATTAATGGGAAAAAACACCTCAGGGGAGAAAGCATCTTAGGGGAAAAATCAATGGGCAAAAGCACCTCAGGGGCAAAATTTATGGGCAAAAGCATTTCAGAGGTGAAATTGCCCAGTTAAGGGGTGAAAGCATTTTAAGGTTTAGGGATGAATGTAATTATGATCACCTAAAAGGGAAGGCAAAACTCAGTTTTGTCCCTTCTGAAGGTGAATGTCAATTTAAAAGGGAATGACACGTTTATCAAAATAATTTTACCCAAAAATAAAAAACAATTACTACTATGATAAAATTGAATGATCGGGGCAACAAGAGCCACAATCCAGAATTTTTGCAAGGATTAAATGCTACATCCTCCAATCCGGTGTGATCCTGATGATTTTTGAAGCACCTTCTATGGACTTCGTTCCTTTTCAAAGAAAAATTATATTTCACTAATTTCAATCGACAAGGGTAAGATTCCAAGGTAAAAAAGGAGAGAATGTGATGGCACCCAAGATTTAATGTTTAAGCTATCGATTGCTGCATGACATTGCTGAGTCTCAATGCACTGACGCTTGGGACGCTCTCCCTATCATCCATTTTTGCCGATTTCCCAGGCATGTCCCATGAAAATTGGATCGTTGTCCCTTGAAGAATTCAACCATCGCCATTACCAAGGGAGAGAATTACTATCGTTGATCTTTAACCAACTGACATTTTTTTTATGAGTGCATTAAATGAAAAGAGGTGAAAACCTCTATAAATACTAATCAAATTTCCATTGTAAGAGGAGGTTGGACATTCTATAAGAAAAATTCCTAAGTCCTCTGCATCAATAGAAGAGATTTTAAAATTTTTAAGCATTCTTGTGTGTGTGATTTCCGTATGTTTTAAGCATTTCTATTTATGCTCATATTCTTGTTGTTAAGTTTAAAATTCTATTTTTGGATTTAAAACATTGTTGGTGAGTGAGTGAGTTTTGGAATGCAATCTGGAGGTTGTCTCTACAAAGGTGTGAGTGAAATTATGTTGCCTTCCTCCTATTACATGCTATTATAAAACTTGGTGGAATTCTTGCTGCTAGTCTACTCCAAATCCTACATTCGGGCCTCTGGCCATATTTCCCATCTCTTTCTACATTTTCTAATTTATTTCTTGCAAATCTTATCTTAACCATTTAGGATTAGTAAGGGAGCTAGCCCTCTTTGGAGATTGACATGGAGGACATTCTTTTCCTCCGGTCATTCAATGTTGGTTGTATCTAGGGTGCACAAACGCAGTTTTTGTTGATTAGGCAGATATTTGACCAACAGAAACACTATTGTTATGTTGATCGAATCTTGGTTCATGTATGCAATACTTATTATCAATTTTCTACTTTCATATTTTATTTTTGTTTGATCTATCTTAACAAGTGCTACTAAATATTTTTATCTCTTTGCATGTGTGCAGGTTTCAAGTTCATATATTCTAGGTTCAACAAGATCAAATTGATTCAAAGGTTCTAGATTTGAAGGTTTAGATCTATCATGGTGGTTATAACAAATCCACCTCCAACATTGAGTGTAACAAAAATAAAAATACAACACCATACCATTTATTGTAAAAAGGGGATTGGCTCCTTTGGCAGTTTGATTGTAAAAACACTCTTTTTAAAGGGGTCTATTGTAATCAAAAGTTTATTTTCAATATAATTAAAGAGTTTTGGTTTTTGTATTGTAACAACCCAAGTCATCCCACTTGGTTGTACTGGCCTCAAAAGAGAAAAATTTCAACCTTATCTCATTTCTATCCTAGGACAAGCATGTGATATCTTCACGAGTGCCATTTTGCTGTAGTTGAAATACTCGTGAGAACGAGATTGGCCAATTCTCGATATGTTTACCTTAGTAGTACTTCCTCTCCATATCCAATATTACAAGTACAAGCAGGGGGTTTTTCTTCTAGGGCCCATTTCGCCTAGAAGTGGAACGCTTAATTCCCTACATCTCGTTACGATATGTTAGCATTTGCATGCTGGAGCTAGACAAATTACCACTCCCATAGAATTCGTCTAGGGTCTACCACTACCCTAGTAGTTTCCTTATGACTTGTTTTACCTAGCATAATGTCCCATTTCCATTATGCAGATGATGTTTCTCTTGCCATTTCAAGCACAAGAGCCACCACTATGTACTAGTAGGAGTTAACCTTGGAGAAATACCCACTTCATTCTTCGTAACCTTTCATCCTGAATCTACCCTTTAGGAATGCGGTTACCACCTGTAGTTAGCATTTGTCTCTCCACAAATCACTAAATCTGGTTGAACCAGATTGTTTGCCCATAATCTCGGGTTTTTCTCTAGAGCTCTTAAGGTTTCCCTAAAATGTTAATTTTCTTAACAAAATTTAATCAATTTTTGAGCTTAAATATAAGGTTTGTTTATATGTATTTATGTTTATATTTTATGGTTTACTAAACTGTTAGACCTTGAAGTATATTTTCAAAATCTAAGAGTATTTTTAGCTAAATCTACTAGGTGTGCTATTATTTAAAATAATGGAAATATCTATTATAATCTATGAACAAGAACCAAAATAAATAGGCAAGCTTTACATAATTTAAAATATCTACGATGTTGTGTTTCTTCATTATCCAATATAACTTTCAAAATAAATTGAAACTACCAAAAGGTATTTAGTTCCTAAAGAAAACCATCCCATTGTTTAATTGAATTTAGAAAAGATTTCTGATTTATCCACTTAGAGCCTGAGGAGTAGTTTTACATCAAAAACTTAACTAGTTCCTTTTCTTTTTAAGAAGGTTAAATATATCTGATAAACTAAATTTTTTTTCTTCATTTTCTAAAAGATATATCAAAGGAAAGTATCATAATTTTAATACATAGTCTAAACTTCCCCACTACCCACTCCTATATTTTATTCAAATTCATCTTTATTTTCACACTATTACTATTATTCTCTCCTATTCTCACTGTAAACCTTTGCTTATTGATTTACGAGTACTATTCTTGTTTATTTGGTGGAATTCAATAGGCCCAATTTTTCCTGAAAGATAAGGCGTAGACCCTCTTTTGACCCAATTCCTAAGCTTCTCAGCACTAGTGGACATTTTATACGTTTGGGTCATGCTTTATCTAAGTAGTTTCATTTACATTTTCATCAAACAACTTGTTTACCTATTGGTACATCTAATGGGCTCCTTTGGTGTTGATATTTTTTTTTTTGAAAGAATTCTCTCAAGACAGTGTTCCCAACGTGTTTCCAAAAGAGGACGACTGGTTTCCAAGGGTGGCACATCTACTAACTCTGCCCCTACATTTTCTTCACTTCTAGGCCATGATTCAATACATAGTCAACATTACATGGAGATTTTACGAAGCATATTTGAATCACGTAACTCTAAAATATAAAACATACATAGCCAATGGAGTTTAATCGTGAGAGCTTGCTAAGCAGAATTGTGACATAAATACACCCAGGTTACGGCTTTGTTTTCACTCTTAAATGACTCCCTCAAATTTCTAAAAGTCATGCAATTTTATAAAAAAAGACGTCTTACAGTTGTTTCTTAAAAAAAGCGAAAGCAACACAAAACAACATACCATCCGCAATCATGGTCTTTATCTAGTAAGAAAAACACAAGATATTCAATACACTCAAGTAGCCATTTAATCATAATTTCAGATGTCTTGCCAAGTTGATAGACATGTTAAACTTCTATAGAGTTTGTTCTTAACACAGTCATCTTTTCAGTGTTTTCCCTAACAAGTTACGACACAATAGAATTTTAGTTTTACTTCATTAATTATATAGCGTCTGACTATTCCATAGCTTAATGGTTGGCTGTCAATCAATAATTGTACAAAATAAAAGCTTTAGCTTAATACTATTGATGCTGCACTCCTAATTTTTTTTTAAAAAGTATTATTCCTTGTGAGGTGTCTCTGAAAACCGTCACATGTATCTAGCTGCGAGTTTACGCCCGAAGTACCCTCCTCATACCAGGGTTTACAAATTTTCTTTTATGGGAGTCAGAGGGACCTTATCTATTATGCTATGCATCTAAACCTATATGCACATGACTACCCAACCAAATAGCATAGTTCTTTTATAGCCTCTAGATAGAATATCAAGAGGGACATGATTTTTTTTTTTTTGAAAAACATAATGCAATCATTTACTGGTTAATCTAACTACCATTATACACAACCATAATAAATCAAAATTCCTATTTCATCATAATAAAATTTAGTAGGAGAATCTCCAAAGAGCCTACCTAACCGACTAAAGCACTTTTCCTTCTCTATTGACTGTATTCCCTTTTCCAATTACTCTGGTCACTCCCCAAAACAAAAACATGCCCCTATTCTATCATTTGGTTGTATTTAAAGGAAAACATGTTGCTTTCATGTTGAACATCTATTATTAGCGTATACATATTTTGTTTGAAATCTTGCCATGTGGTGAGCCTATTCACCATATTAATTATAATTCTATTCATTATAGTTTACATTTTATTATTTATTATGTTTTTTTTTGGTTACATAGGTGAATTGGTTACAACCATGATTTTTAGTAACTGCCAGTGCTGGGTTCAAACCATCAATGACTACTTCCAACAAACCCATCGTCTCGTTAACGTTAACCCGACGTGAGATGGGGACCATCGGTCGCTCGGGGTTCGTACCATCGTCGTCGGTCTAGCGCATCACTCAGAGGAGTCGGATCAGACTACTGCCTTTGCCAAGCTAGGCACGCCCATAGGTTTTGAACCTAGGTCTCCTCTTGGTAAGTGCCCAAGCTTACCAATCCACCTAGCCCCGCGGACATTATTTATTATGTTATAATTTACTCATTATAAATTGTTATTATATAAGTATTTATAATTATTTATTAATAAATTTTATTTTATTTATTATTTTTAATATTTTACATTATCTTTACTATTCATTATATGTATTTTTTTAATTATTATTTAAAAAAAAAGGTAACATAAGCCAAACAAGCCTAGTCATGCAGCTACATGAAATGTATCTACATGGACCACTGGCAGATGCATTTTTAGTAGGAATTTTTTTTAATACCTTAACAAGGTAAATACACCATCACTCATCATACCCCCTAACTTACCTTTCCCCGATAAACCTTGTCTAGTAATGGAAGAAGACATTGCTTGCTAATGCTGACATCTGTTCCTACATCCACAAACAAATTAGCAGTACCTTACTCTTGTAGAAGAAAAATAGGCAAAAACAAAAGCTAGATTTTGAAGGGTTGTTACATACTCCCCCTCTAGGATTAAACATAGTCCCTATGTTTATAGTTACAAATTAGAAAATCTCCTAACCAAAAATATCATTAAAATCAATTGTAGTCATAAGGAATACTAACATAGCATTACATGAAACTTGAACATCCATCCACACATAACAAAAATCAAAATATGATTATATCATTGTTCAAACAAAAATGGAAATTATTTTTTCATAGTAGCCACATCTTCCCATGTGGCATTGTTCTCTGAGTACTGGTCCCACTGGACCCTACATTGCTCAATATTCTTTTTCCTTAGTTGTTTTGTCTTGTAGCCAAGAACTTTAACTGGTCGCACCTCAATGCGTAGGGGATCGGTCATCTGCAAGTGGTCAACATTCCAAACATGAGAAGGATCAGATACATATTTCTTGAGGAGAGACACATGGAAGGTATCATGGATTTTTGACAAATTGGGTGGTAAGGCTAGTTTATAGGCTACTAGGCTGATTTTGTCAATGATAGCAAAAGGTCCTACAAATCTTGGGCTAAGTTTAGAGGATTTGATAGAACTTTTAGTTGGTTTAACCCTTAGGAATACTTTGTCTCCCACAGAGAATTCCCTTGGTGTTCTCTTAAGGTTAGCATAACTCTTTTGTCGATTTGAAGCTTCTTTAAGCCTTTGTCGTATCTCATTGAGTTGTTTCTCCATTTCTTTTACCATATTTAGTCCGATCGATACCCAATCCTCCGAATTTCTCCATGATAAGGAAATCATGCACCTTCTCTCGTACAATGCCTCAAAAGGAGCCATACCCAATGAAGCATGGTACCCATTGTTGTAAGCAAACTCTACCAGAAAAAGGTAGTCTTCCCATTTTGTTTGATGGTCCATGCAATACATTCGAAGCATATCCTCTAAGACTTGGTTTACTCGTTCTGTCTATCCATCAATTTTTGGATGATATGTAGTATTGATATTGAGTTTTGTTCCCCATGCTTGGTGCAATGCTTGCCAAAACTCAGATGTGAATCGAGAATCCCTATCTGATATAATTGTTTCAGGAAACTCGTGTAGAATTACCACTTCCATGGAAAATTTTTGAGCCACCGTAGGAGCCCCATCCTTAATATTCTTGGGCATAAAATGTGCCACTTTAGTTAGTTTATCAACTACTACCAAAATAGCATCATGTTGGAAACGATTCTTAGGTAACCCAACTATGAAATCCATAGATACAACCTACCATTTATATTCTAGAATTTCATGGGAATACAGGCATCCTATGAGATGCAAATGTTCAACCTTTACTTTTTGGTATTCTAGATATTTTACCACAAACTTAGCAATATCCTTTTCATCTCTGACCAATAATAATCTCTCTTCATATTTTCGTACATAATAGCCTGGTGTGCAGAATATGGAGCACAATGTGCTTCCTGTAGCAGCAAATTTCTAATGTTATGATTATTATGCACCACCATTCTATTTCTAAAATATAAAATATCTTCTCAGATTCTAAATTCTTTTGCTTTTACAGACCCTTTCTATAATAAATCCTGACACTTCTGAGAAAATTCATCTTGGAATTGTAGGTTTCTTATCTGTTCAATTATATCAAACTAACATTGTGTCATGGTAGAGATATGCCTTCTCCTACTTAAAGCATCTGCTAGCTTGTTTTCTTTTCCCTTGATATACTCAATGCTAAAGTCATATTTCGCCAAAAATTCCATCCAACGTCTTTGTCTGGCATTGAGCATCGGTTGAGTGAAGATGTACCTCAGGCTTTGATGATCAGTTCAGAGCTCAAAAGGTTTACCTAGAAGGTAGTGATGCCACATTTTAAGAGCATGCACCATTGTTGCTAATTCCAGGTCATGTGTGGCATAATTCAGCTCATGTTTCTTAAGCTTTCAAGACTCATAAGCTATTACACCCTCCTCTTGCATGAGAACTCCACCTATTCCTTCTATGGAGGCATCAGTGCAAACAGTAAATGGAAGTTTAGGATCTGGTATCTTAAGAATTGGTGTCGTTGTTAATTTTTCCTTGAGTGTTCTGAAGGCCTCCTCACAACGTTCAGTCCACTTAAAAGCTTTTCCCTTCTTCTGCAAGTTGGTTATTGGATAGGCTATTTTGGAAAAGTTCTTGATAAAGCACCGATAATACCCAGCCATTCCCATAAAACTTCATACTTCAGATACATTTGTTGGGGCAGGCCAGTCAATGATGGCTTCTATCTTCTTTGGATCTACAGACACTCCTTCAGCTGAAATCACATGCCCCAAATATTGTACCCGAGGAGTATAGAACTCACACTTGGATAATTTTTTATATAATTGGTTCTTCCTAAGTACTTCAAGAACAATCCTCATGTGTTGATCATGTTCCTCTCTATTCTTGGAGTAGATCAGTATATCATCTAAAAATATCAACACAAACTGATCTAACTATTCTCAAAATACACTATTCATAAGGTTCATAAAAGTTGTTGGGGCATTAGTTAATCTAAAATGTAGCACTGTGAATTCATAGTGGCCATACCTAGTCCGAAAAGTTATTTTATGAGTATCTTCTTCTTGAATTCTTAACTGATGATATCTAGACCTAAGATCAATTTTTGAGAATATCGTAGCTCCTTTCAGTTGATCAAACAAGTCATCTATTCTAGGTAGAGAGTATTTATTCTTAACGGTCATCTTGTTGAGCATTTTGTAGTCAATACAAAGCCTCAGAGTCCCATCCTTCTTCTTAACAAAAAGAATCGGTGCACCCCATGGAGAGACACTAGGTTTTATGTGTCCTTTCTCCAATAGATCTTGAAGCTGAGTTTTGAGTTCCTGCAACTCTATTGTGGTCATTCTATAGGGTGCTCGAGCTATTGGTGTAGCACCAGGAAGAAGTTCTATTGAGAAGTCAAATTCTCTTTTGGGTGGTAGTCCTGGCAAGTCTTCAAGGAAAACATCCCGAAAATCATTTAGTACTGGATAGGTCTAAAAAAGACTTGCCTCAGACTCAATCTCTTCTTTCTTATTAAGCTTGACTACAAAAACTCTACTACCCTTCCTAATGGCTCTTTTAACTTGCATGGTTGTTAGAATATGTGGATCCACTGATTCACATCCACAATAAATTTGAATCCTTTGCTTGGTGTTATCAGTGAAATCCATCTATCTTTCTTCAAAGTTTAGCAATGCCTTATGAGTCTTGAGCCAATAAACTCCTAAGATTATGTTGAAGGCATGCAATGGGGCTACATATAGATGCCAGCTAGTCTTTCCCTAAGGTAATACTATCTGAGGGTCAAATAAACATTGATTTACAATATAGGTTTGCCCAGAGCCATACTCAACCTTCCACCCATTAGCCATAAATCCAAGTTTTTCTGGTATGTCTCTCAAAATATTTGGAGAAATAAAACTATCAATTGCTCTTGAATCAATCAAAATTCATACATCCTTATTGTAAATTTTACCATTTCAATAGAAAAGGTGTTGCTTGACCATTAAGTTTAGAATTACCTATTGCAGCATAGATCTTATGAGTTGGCTCTATAGGTTCTTTTCTCCTATCTGCTCTCATAGGACACTTATCAGCATAATGAGGCTCTTTACAGATCCAACAACTAGTTTGAGGTGCTTTCTCCCTCTTGTCTCCCTCATTGCCATCTTGAATACCGATTCTAGCTTTTTGCTCATACCTATAACTAAATTTCCCTTATCTTGACTTCCATGATTATTCTGATTTCTATTCCCTTGGTACTTATTCTTGCTTTTATCAAATCTTATCTTGTTTTCACTTCACCCCTTATTACTCTTGTTTTTATCCCACTTAGTTGGGCCTACATTTTTCTTTTTCTGTGGATCCTCCCTATTAGAGGATTTTTGATAATAGGCCTTTTTGACCTTATAATTATCCTCATATTGTCGGGCCAGATCACAAGCAACAGTCAGGGTTGTCGGTTTAAGCATGAGAATCAAGTGCCCGATCTTGGGATGAAGTCCTAAAAGAAATTTTTGGACCTTAATCTTAGTCCTTTGTTCATACTCAGGCATATACTTAAGCAATTGCACAAATCATTGATAATACTCGATAACAGTCATGTTGCCTTGAGTCAACCTGGAAAACTCTACGGTCTTCTCAAGGTAGAATTGGGGAGACAAATATCTTTCCTAAAATACCATTATAAAATTCTCCTAAGGCATAGCTACTGCTTCTACATTATGGATTTTCCTATACGTGTCCCACAAGTCCGTAGCTGCTCTGATCAATCAAAAACCTGTGTAAGAGGTTTTTAATTTAGAGGAAAGGGTTCTAACAAAAAAATATGCTTCTAGGTTGTTTAACCATATTTCTACCTCTTCCCCATATCCCTTGCCATAGAATTTGGCTATGTCAATTCTACACATATCTCTATCCAATTAAAAACCTACTTGTCTTCTCCCAGGGTCCACAGATGTTTCTTCCTCAGCAACTATTGTTTCTTTTCATTTTGATAAGTTTTCTATTATCTTTTGTTGTTGTGAGATCATTTCCTATTGTTGAGTAAGTTGAGATTTCTGTTGCTCCATGTGCTCTAACATTTTTTGTTGAGCCATATGTTCTACCATTTGAACTCTCTATTGTTCCATTTTCTCCTTTTGTTGGCTCATTTGTTCCTGCATTAGTTGCATCATCCGAGCCATTTTATCTTCTTTTGGCGCTGGCTCCTTCTCCCTCCTAATCACCTGAGGGGGTTCTATGGCTTCCTCTGTAGCTCCTGTCCTCACAACTCTTTTGAGGACTCGCTTAGAATTCTTGGCCAACCCTTCCTGCTATGCCGCCATAGGTATTTTTGAGAAACTAGCTCTTAAATCAGATGCCATTGCCAACAAAAGGAAATTTGTTAATTTTGGTTTAAATGTTTATGACAAATTACAAAAATTTTGTTTATCTAAGAATTCATATGCTCTGATACCAACTATAACAAACCAAATCATCCCACTTGGTTGTACTTGTCTCAAAAGAGACAATTTTCAACCTTCTCGTTTTTGTCCTAGTACAAGCATGTGATATCTTCATGAGTGCCATTTCGCTGTAGTCAAAATACTCGTGAGAATGAGATTGGGTAATTATTGATATGTTTGCCTTAGTAGTACTTCCTCTCCATATCTGAGATTCCAAGTATAGGCAGGGGGTTTTGCTTCTAGGGCCCATTTCACCTAGAAGTAGAATGCTTAATTCCCTACATCTCCTTACGAGATGTTAGCGTTTGCATTCTAGAGCTAGACAAATTACCATTATCCCTTAGAATTTGTCTAGGGTCTACCACTGCCCTGGTAGTTTCTTGTTGACTTATTTTTCCTAGCATAATGTCCCATTTCCATTATGCGGATGACGTTTCTCTTTCCATTTCAAGCACAAGAGTCGCCACTCTATACTAGCAGGGGTTAACCTTAGAGAAATGCCCACTTCTTCATAACCTTCCATCCTGAATCTACCCTTCAGGAATATGGTTACCACCTGTAGTTAGCGTTTGTCTCTTTAAAAATCACTAAATTTGGTTGAATCGGATTGTCTGCCCATAATTTCAGGTTTTTCTCTAGAGCTCTTAAGGTTTTCCTAAAATGTTAATTTTTCTAAAATAAACTTAATCAAGTTTTGAGCTTAAATATAAGGTTTTTTTATATGTATTTATGTTTATATTTTATGGTTTACTAAACTGTTAGACCTTGAAGTATATTTTCAAACTCTAAGAATATTTTTAGCTAAATCTACTAGGTGTGCTATTATTTAAAATAATGGAAATATCTATTATAAGCTATGAACAAGAACCAAAATAAATGGGTAAGCTTTACATAATTTGAAATATCTACCATGTTGCGTTTCTTCATTATCTTGTATGACTTTTAAAATAAATTGAAACTACCAAAAGGTATTTAGTTCCTAAACCATCCCATTGCTTAATTGCATTTAGAAAATATTTTTGATTTATCCACTTAGAGCCTGAGGAGTAATTTTACATCAAAAACCTAACTAGTTTCTTTTCTTTTTAAGAAGGTTAAATATATATCTAATAAACTAAACATTTTTTTTTCATTTTCCAAAAGATATATTTGTTGAACAAGGTGCAGCAAAAGTATTGTCATTGTTGTCAACACAGACATAAATTGATGCAGTTGAAGCAATGGACAAGAATTCTGAAGTCAGTCAGATCAAGTACGGTGAATTTGGCAGGAAAACAGAAGTGACCCAGATTCAGAAATTTGCAGAAAAAGACAAGTAAGAAAATTGTCGTGATATCGCGACATGTTTTCTGTTGCGATATCGCGACAGGTTGAGAGGTCCAAAGGCAGAAAGAAAACTGTCGCGATATCGCGACATGTTTTTTGTCGCGATATCGCGACAGGTTGAGAGGTCCGAAGGCAGAAAGAAAAATGTCGCGATTTCGCGACATGGCCGAGGAGAGAGAAAATGCATGCCAAATTGTCGCGATTTCGCGACATGGTCGAGGAGAGAGAAGGTGCAGGCAAAATTGTCACGATTTCGCGACATGGCCGAGGAGAGAGAAAATGCATGCCAAATTGTCACGATTTCGCGACATGGTTGAGGAGAGAGAAGGTGCAAGCAAAATGGTCACGATTTCGCGACATGGCCGAGGAGAGAGAAAATGCATGCCAAATTGTCGTGATTTCGCGACATGGTCGAGGAGAGAGAAGGTGCAAGCAAAATGGTCGTGATTTCGCGACATGGTCGAGGAGAGAGAAGGTGCATGCCAAATTGTCGCGATTTCGCGACATGGTCGAGGAGAGAGAAGGTGCAAGCAAAATTGTCGCGATTTCGCGACATGTGTCGGGTAAAGGCGCAGGCAATGAAAAGTGTCGCGATTTCGCGACAGGGTGAAAGAAAAGTCGTTGGAAGCCAGAAGCGTCACGATTTCACGACAAAGATGAGGATGACGTCAGCAAAAGCTGAAAGTGTCGCGATATCGTGATAAGTTGCAAAAGAGACCTCAGGAAGCCAGAAGCGTCGCGATTTCGCGACAACATTGAGGATGACATCAGCAAAAGCTGAAAGTGTCACGATTTCGTGACAAGTTGCAAGAGAAGCATCAGGAAGCCGAAAGCGTCGCGATTTCGCGACAACATTAAGGATGACGTCAGCAAAAGTTCGAAGTGTCACGATTTCGCGACAACATTAAGGATGACGTCAGCAAAAGTTTGAAGTGTCGCGATTTCGTGACATGAACAGAGGAAAAGCTTTCAAAAGCCAAAATGGTCACGATTTTGCGACAGCAATGGCATGAAGGCATACGGCTACAAAATGTGTCGCGATATCACGACAAGTCAACAGCCCAAAAAAAGTCAACTGGGCAGAAATGTCGTGATTTCATGACAGGTAACAGTTGGGCGGGTAAAAGCCGAAGGAGCATGCAAGATGACATGTGTCGAAAAAGGCATATAAGAAAATCATGCAGCCAGTTACGTAAAAAGTAACTGATGTCAGATCTGTAGTTACACATTGACAGGTGTTAGACATGCACTAGAACAGCTGTATATGCACGATTGAAAAGCATTCGAAGAATCAAATATGAAGGATCGGAAAAGCTTTCAAAAAGACGTATTTGCAGCATTCGAAAAGCCGTATTTGCAGAATTCGAACAGCCAAATATGAAGGATCGAAAAAGCTTTCAAAAATACGTATTTGTAGCATTCGAACAGCCGTATTTGCAAGGATTCGAATAGCCGCTTATGAAGAGGAGAAAAGAATTCGAACAGCTCGAGAATGTCATTCGACTGCATGCAGGATTGAAAAGTTATAGAAGATGAAAAGTCCCGATGAGAAAAAGGGGTTATAAAAGGACAGTCGTGCAGAGAATAGGGTTGTTGTTGTTAGAGGGAAATTGCTATGAAAAGAGGGTTAGAAGAGAGCCAAGAGAGAAATTAGCAGAGTCGTGAGAGTGTGCAGAGTTTGTTTAATTGCAGACTGACCAGGGTCGTGTAATAAGTGAAGATATTTTTATGTCATTTTAAATTGCTCGGAATTGCGTACCCAAGTTGGTGCTTGGTACTAGGGGTTGGTGCTCCTATCTCATGCGTACAGAAAACTAAGGGGTTGGTGCTCCTTCCAGTAGATGCTGGTAAAGTGTTTGTAAAATTGGTATTTTGCAAATACTGGATTTGGATTGGAGTCCAAGTAGTCATTTTTGAGGAGGACCCAAATTGGTGAACCTCGGTATATTGAGTGTTGTGGTGTGCTCTATTGTTCAATTTGCTTTTCTGGTTTTCAAGTTCTCTTTGTTTCATTTTAAATGTAGTAGAATTAATATTAATAGTTACACTGATTCACCCCCCCCTCTCAGTGTCATTGTGTGAATATCAATATTAAAGGAAAGTATCATAATTTTAATACATATCTAAACTTCCCCACTACCCACTCTTATATTTTATTCAAATTCATCTTTCTTTTCACACTATTACTATTATTCTCTCCTATTCTCGTTGTAAACCTTTGGTTATCGATTTTAGGAGCACTATTCTTGTTTATTTTGTGGAATCCAACAGGCCCAATTTTTCTCGAAATACAAGGCGCAGATCCTCTTTTGACCCAACCCCTAAGCTTCTTAGTGCTAGTGGACATTTTCTACATTTGGTTCATGCATTATCTGAGTAGTTTCATTTACATTTTCATCAAACGACTTGTTTACCTATTGGTACATCTAATGGGCTCCTTTGGTGTTGATATATATTTTTTTAAGAATTCTCTCAAGACAATGTTCCCAACGCGTTTTCAAAAGAGGACGACTCGTATCTAAGGATGGCACATCTATTGACTCTGCCCCTATGTTTTCTTCACTTCTAGGCCATGATTCAAGACATAGTCAACATTACATGGAGCTTTTATGAAGCATATTTGAATAATGTAACTCTAAAATCTAAAACATACACAGCCAATGGAGTTTAATCATGATAGCTTGCTAAGTAGAATCATACACCCAAGTTACGGCTTTGTTTTCACTCTTAAATGAATCCCTCAAATTTCTAAAATTCATGCAAGTTTCTAAAGAAATGTGTCTTACATTTTTTCTTAAAAAAAGCAAAAGCAACACAAACCAACATACCATCCACAATCATGGTATTTATTCAGTAAGCAAAACATAGGCTATTCAATACACTCAACTAGCCATTTAATCATAATTTCATATGTCTTGCCAAGTTGATATACATATTAAACTTCTACAGAGTTTTTTCCGAACACAATCATATTTTCGATATTTTCCTTGACAAGTTATGGCACAACAGAATCTTAGTTTTACTTCATTACATAGCATTAAGCTATTCTACAGCTTAATGGCCAACTGTCAATCAATAATTGTACAAAATAAAAGCTTTAGCATAATACTACTAATGCTACACTCCTAATTTAAAAAAAAAAGTATTATTCCTCGCGAGACGTCTCTGAAAACCTTCACACGTATCTGGCTACGATTTTATGCCCAGAGTGGCCTCATCATACCAAGGTTTACCAGTTTTCTTTTATGGGAATCAGAGCGGCCTTATCTATTATGGCATGCATTGAAACCTATATGCACATGACTACCTAGCTAAATAGAACAATTCTTTTATAGCCTCTAGACATTATATCAAGAGGGATATGAATTTTTTTACAAAAACATAATGTGATTATTTACTGGTTAATCTGACTACCATTGTACACAACCATAATAAATCAAAATTCCTATTTCATCATAATAATATTTAGGATGAGAATCTCCAGAGAGCCTACCTAATTGACTGAAGTGTTTTTCCCTTCTCTATTGACTGTATTCCCTTCTCCAATTACTCTGCTTGCTCCCTAGAACAAAAACATGCCACTGTTCTATCATTTGGTTATATTTAAAGGAAAACATGTTGCTTTCATGTTGTCACAACAACTCCACCAAGGAGACACACACCCACCCCCTCACACACTCACCCATGCCAAGGTTTGAACCTTGGACCTCCCGAAGAAAAGCCAAAGCCCAAACCGTTGCGCTTTGGGCTTTGGCTCTTCTATAAATTGTTATTATAAATATACATTATAATATATATATATATATATATATTATTGTTTATTAATAAATTTTATTTTATTTATTGTTTCATATATATTTTTAAAATTTTACATTATCTTTATTATTCATTATATGTATTATTTTAATTATTTAAAAAAAAAGGTAACATAAGCCAAACAAGACTAGTCATGTAGCTACATGAAATGCATCTACATGGACCGCTGGCAGATGCATTTCTAGTAGGGTTTTTTTTTTTTTGAATCCCTTAACAAGGTAAATACACCGTCGCTCATTATATTCCCTAACTTACCTTTCCTCAGTAAACCTTCTCTGGTAATGGAAGAAGACATTGCTTGCTAATGTTGACATTTGTTCCTACATCCATAAATGAATTAGTAGTACCTTACTCTTGCAGAAGAAAAATAGGTAAAAACAAAAGCTAGATTTTGAAGGGTTGTTACATGCATGGTGTTCTTTTTTTGTATACAAAGTGGTGATCATGGTTCTTTCCCATTAATCCTTGTTTATTTTATGATTGTAGGGTTTGTTGATTCACAAATAAAATCAATTGATGAGGTAGGTATCCTTAATCTCCTACTTCTAAAAAAACAAAAAATCATCCTTGCTATTTTTTTATTTTTATTCACTTTTGTTTATTTAAAAAAAACTTTGTTTTCTTTTTTTAGATTCATTTTAATTAAAAGATAAAAAGCAGTATTTATCTTTTTATTTTATTTTATTTTGCATAAAATTAAAAATTAACACAAAAGAACATATGTGCTTCTTTGCACGCTTCCCCCGGCCATCCCTTTGCACAGCCATTTCACCCCCCTCTCACCCATGGAGCCCTAGCTCCACCCTCCCTCCCCTCACCCATGGAGCCCTTCCTCTGCACTCCCCTCACCCACAACTTTCTATCACGGACACCCATCTCTATGAAGCCCTAGCTTTGCCCCCCTCCTCACCTGTGGCTTCCTATCATGGGCATCCAACCCTCATGCACTGCCCCCCATTCCCCTATGGAAAGGACCACATAGCATGCCCTCCCACACCACCACCACCCACTGTATTGAGGGTTGCATTGTGCAGCCTCTATGCACCCCCCTCCCCTTACCCGTGGAGCCCTTCCTCTACACTCCCCTCAGCCACAACTTTCTATCACGGACACCCATCTCTGTGAAGCCCTAGCTTTGCCCCCCTCCTCACCTGTGGCATCCAACCCTCATGCATTGCCCCCCATTCCCCTATGGAAAGGACCGCATAGCATGCCCTCCCACACCACCACCATCCACTGTATTGAGGGTTGCATAGTGCAGCCCTTATGCACCCCCCCAATCTTAAAAAAGGGTAGGGTTACATGTGGCCCTTCTTCCCTTCCTCCCGAGCCCAGCACTGTGTTGCATCAGATAGGCCTGCACTACATAGGCCTACGCTACACAGGCCTACAATATGCAGTTTTGATAGGCCTGTGCTGCACAGGCCTGCAATGCGTAAGTCTGACAAGCCTGTAGCACGTAGGTCTAACAAGTCTACGTTGCACATGCCTACAATGCGTAGGTCCGATAGTCCTGCAATGCACAAGTTTGACAGGTATATATAGTCTGCAGGTTTGACAAGTCTACAGTCCGCCACTACACAGACCTATAGTGCGTAGGCCTACGACCTGTTAGAAATTTTTTTAGTAAAAAAAAAAATTAATCAAATAAAACTTAAATAAAAACAATAATTAATAAAAAATTTAATTATTTAATTATTTTATTTTTTTTAATTTTTCATTATAATCTAAGGAAAACAAACAAACAAACAAAATTAAAAAACATATTTTAAATCATTTTAATTTTTAAATATTTAACCTTAGAAAAACTTTGGCAAAACAACAAAAAAATATTTTTCATTTTTATTTTTGTTTTAAAGAGAGAATCCCCCCCCTCTCTTTTTAAATGGTCCTCCCTGATGCTTAAAAGGGCTTTTGCCTTTGAAATATGGGGTGGAGGTGGGGGAGAGGGCCATCCTATCTCTTTGTTAACTTGGAAGATCTGGTCGAAGAGCTCCTTTAGGCCAAGGATTGGATGCTTCCCCTTCAAATATTGAGCTCATAGAGGTGTGCAAAGTTGGGAATGACATCAAGTCCAGATGGTTCTTATGGGTTGGGACCCCATGAGCTAAAATGAAAATCCAAAAAGGTCATGGCATACCTCTCTAAAAGTAGAGGAATATTTTCTCATCAAATAGAACATGGTTGAAGAAGGGCATTGGAGATATTTTTTCTATGGCATAATCATGATGGGACTCATTTTTGGAAGAGAATAAGCCCTGGAATGACTAGGCATCTCTTTTCCACAACTGGGAGGTAGGCTCAGTTTTAAAAGCTAGCTGCATAGAATTGGAATAGCCTTTAAATTAAAGGGGCTTAAGACCAACCAGCTTATGAATGTGTCCTATTAGACTTCTTCATGGATATGGTCGAGGGTCCCCACCTCCACTTTTATAAGGTAAGGATAAAATTATTTAAAGTTTTAAACAGGTTTGCTCTCCTTTGGATTTTTAAAGGGACCCTCTATTTTAAAAGGGTTTTTAAAGGGTCTCTATTCAAAAATGCTCTTCTCTATTTTTTTATAGAAATTCCCAAGAGGGGGGCTCATTTTTAAGGAATTTGATCTATTGACCGATAAGGAGAGAGAGGGGACAGAGCGTAAGTGAACTAAATCAATTGGGACCTCTCTTCCCATTTATAAAAGGATTAAGGAGAGGGGAGAGGCTCTCTATCCATAATCAATGATAGCAAACCTCTATAAGAAGGATATTTCAAAAGGTTATCTTGTCTATAGTTGTGTGTGAGCACCCTTTCCCCTCTTTTAAAAGGTTGAGTGCATAGAAGAGGGGTACACCTGCCCCTCCACCCCTTTTAAAATAGAGAGGTGTGCTCTCTATATGATTGGGTTTGTTCACTCATATGTTTGTTGTTGTTTTCCATACCTTAAAGTTAGATATGAATAGAATAATAACATCATATTGGGTAACTTGTTCTTCTATATATAAATTGTTCATTAGGTGGAAGAGTAAGTTGTCATTGTTTCTAGCACATCCATCCAGTCGATCTACCTTGGGGTTATGGCCAAAATTTCATTATCTTGCCTTACCTTTGCCTTTCAAATATCCATCATTAGTCAAGCTAGCCTACCAAGAATAGAGAGGGCGTTTTATCCTCATTAACTTCTTTATTATCTATGTCAAGCCTAATCTATTCTAATCATATCCTTAGATATCCATCATTATGATTTTTAAGGTCTTAGATCAACTTCTAATAAGTAGCAGTAATCTTCTCTCTTTTAAGTTGGGCTAGCAAACATCTCTAAATAGATATCTTTGGTGATATCTTTATAGGTATATTTTATTTGGTATCTCTAGTAACATCTATGATACAACATATTTGAAGTCATATTACTTGAGTAATAATGATGAACAAGGCCTTTAAAAAGCCAAGAAGCGCATCTAATCAGAATTATTAGGAGGGATGATTTTGATTAAAACTATTGAGGGGTGAAATGATGGGTGGGCTTACTAGATCCATGCACTATTGATTGGTGTATCCAAGCTTACTCTAGTTGAGCATCCATTCAATGAGAAACTAATCGATTCATTCATAATACTACTACCCTTTTAAAATAGAGAGCAAACCTTTTAGATAGCTCTTAGAAGTACTCCCCCCTCCTTAATGAATGACTTCCTTAAAATTAAAAGTGAAGAGTGAACCTTACCTTTAATAATAGAGAGGAGAGTACAAACCTCTCTTTATTTGAAAATAAGGGTTTAAAAGATTTCTAAAGTAGAAAACCTCTCTTATAAGGTAGAACTTCCCTCTTAAGAAAGATTTCTCGGATGGGGGCTTTTAAAAAGCTTTTCACAAAAAGCGATCCTCTTTAATAATGCTTCTTCAAGCCTCATTAGGGTCTCCCAAGTATATATTATATTATAGTAGACAAGATGTTTTTAATTCATTGAATAAAACCTATTCCTCTTTAAGGTCGTTTATGACATAGGTCAGCGAAGACACCAGAATTGACGAGGGTAATACCCCCATTTTTAGAGTAGGTCAACTTGTAAAAACTATCAAGATAAGATATATCGACCCTAAGGCTCTCTATATTCTCACTTGCTATGAGTAGCAAGGCAGGGTAATAGGTCATCATAGCTTGAATCTCTCTCTATGATAGACAAGGTAGGCTTTTTTCTGTGGTGGTTGGATGAACTGCTAATTTTTGAGGGAGGAGAAAGCATCGAATAGTAAGAATCAACCTATATGATCAATCCCAAGATTTAGTCATGAGATCTTCCATTATGGTATAGAGAAGGAGTTAGAAAATAGTTAGAAAATAGATCTGTTGCCCTTTTAAAATAGATAGAGGCAAGAGTTGCTTTCTTTAATAACCCCCTAAAATGGATAATTCGTGGAATTGATAAAGACCTTTTAAGGTTATTTAGGAGTAATATTCTCCACGATCCACCAACCAAATTCATACCTTTAAGATTCCATTCCCTTAGTCCTATAGTCCCCATGGCATCATCCAAGGTCCTATATTTTGCATGGCTTAAGAGGTGAATGGAATGATAGTTTAGGGAGAAGGAATAAGATATGATACAATAACCTACCTCTTTTCTCTATTAAGGGCTTGAGTTGTAGAATATGCCAAATCTTGGAGCAATCTAGCTCTCAATTTTAAATGGTCGCTCTTATTCTCGGGTCATAAGGCTATGTAGCTCACTACTTTGGAAGTGGGAAAATAAAATTGAAGAACACTTTTGGATAGGTAAACCATTTAAAGAGCCTCCATAAATAAACCTTACCTTTAGAAGGAGACAGCAGGACTTCCATAAATCAAATAATTAGTACGTAGTTATTTGTCTAGACCACCAAATTTTTAAGGAGCTTATATTTCAAAGAAAGATGTAATTGTAGGCTTTTATCTTCAATAGTATGAGCCTTTTAAAATATAGGGGAGAGGAGAGGTTACTTTATAATTTGTAATGTCTGATTATTTAAGTTCTAGGGCATGGGGAAATTATCATGTAAGGGATTTATTAGCTTCATTCCAAATATTTAGATAGGGAAAGAAAGAAAACCACCCTCCCCTTGGCTTTTAAAGGTAAAGGCTATGCTTAGATAATAGCTCAACTCACTTAATACCACCACTTGCTTATGGGTTTGAGGGCTCAAACTTACATGAGGATAGAGAGTGATAGAATCAGATAGAAATGGAAGGAGAATTATTGTTGAATTAGCTAGCAATGCTTTAAAATTTTGATCTAAAGCTTTTAAAGACTATTTATGATTGACAAGGGGCTTGTAGTAGATCTTTTAAGAGCTCCGACTGGTCACTTCTTTTAAATAAAAAGAGGTGGCTATGTTAGCTCAACTTGAATTAGTTCTTATTTTTTTTGTGCTTGGCACGATATCTTAGAGTTGTGTTTGGTATATATTGACTCATTCAGTCAGAAAGTGGGAGGCCTAAGAAGAAAATATATTCTCTAGCTCTTTTATATTTTAAGAGGTAAAAAATAAAATGAATGGGCATACGAATCCAACTATACCTATAGTTATTCTTATATAAATCCATGTCATTACCAACTACAACACTGATAAGAGATATGTTGATCTCATTAGTAACTATGACATAGCTTCTATGCCCTTTCAATTTCCTAGTTCTCATCTTGGAGCGATTGGATATGGATATTGCTAGCACCAACCTTCAAATAAAAATGTGCACTTTCATTTCATCTTCAGTTATTGTGTATCATGAAGTTGACTATACCAATTATTTAAATGCCTAGGATGGGTGGGATGAGATGAAATATTGATTTCAACCGATTTAGTGTGAAAGTAGCTGGGTGTGCTCTCTATCACCCTTAGGATATCACTCCTATGCACCCTCAAGCCCAACTAGTTATCTTTACTATAAGGAATAACAACATGGGTCGAGAGTTTATCTCTTTAATAAATAAGTGAAAACTCAAGGTTTTTAAATAACCTTGCCTCTCCCTTTAATATGAAGTCGCTTAAAAAAGGCTACAAATCTTTAAAATCACTTTTAATGTTGTTATTTTTAAAACATAGGGGGCGCTCCCTCCCACATTTAGAACTTTAAAGGATATTCTACTTTTTGCTACAAAATGGATTGAACTTGCTGAAAACCAATACCATGATTGACAAGGGGCTTGTAGTAGATCTTTTAAGAGCTCGGACTGGTCACCCCTTTTAAATAAAGAGAGGTGGCTATGTTAGCTCAGCTCGAATTAGTTCTTGTTTTTTTGTGCTCGACACGATATCTCAGAGTTGTGTTTGGTATATATTGACTCATTCAGTCAGAAAGTGGGAGGCCCAAGAAGAAAAGATATTCTCTAGCTCTTTTATATTTTAAGAGGTAAAAAATAAAATGAATGGGCATACGAATCCAACTATGCCTATAGCTATTCTTATATAAATCCATGTCATTACCAACTATAACATTGATAAGAGATATGTTGATCTCATTGCTAACTACAATATAGCTTCTACACCCTTTCAATTCCCTAGTTCTCGTCTTGGAGCGATTGGATATGGATATTGCTAATACTAACCTTCAAATAAAAATGTGCACTTTCATTTCATCTTCAGTTATTATGTATCATGAAGTTGACTATCCCCAATTTATTTAAAAGCCTAGGATGGGTGGGATGAGATGAAAGATTCATTTCAATAGATTCAGTGCAAAAGTAGGTGGGTGTGCTCTCTATCACCCCTAAGATATCAATCCTATGCACCCTCAAGCCCAACTACCTATCTTTACTAAAAGGAATAACAACATGGATTGAGAGTTTATCTCTTTTATAAATAAGTGAAAACTCGAGGCTTTTAAATAACCTTGCCTCTCCCTTTAATATGAAGTCGCTTAAAAAAGGTTCCAAATCTTAAAAAATCACTTCTAATGTTGTCCTTTTTAAAACATAGGGGGCACTCCCTCCCACATTTACAACTTTAAAGGATCTCCCACATTTTTCTACAAAAGGGATTGAACCTGCTGAACACCAATACCATGGTTGTTGTTTTCTAAAGAATAAAAAGATAGAACTTCCCACTTGGACTAGTCGATAGGTTATACTAAAACCTGACTTAGCTATGTCCCTAGTGCACTATCCCCTCTACTACACCTATTCATTGATTTGGATCTACCACTTTTGATAGAAGGCAGATAGAGTATTGAGTTCTTGTCTAGGGCACCTTTGAATGAATTACCTAACAATCACCTTTTCATCTAAGGTCACCATATACAGTATGCATTTCACTTAGGTTGGGTTTTTTATTTACCCCATATTTATAATACCCCATGTAGTGTGGGGATAAGCTACTTTCTGAAGGAATTTATCCGGCTCTCCCTTTTAAAGATCTCTTACCCAAAAAATGTGAGTGAGGTGGACCTGTTTAAAAGGGTGGAACTGTATATTGGATAATGAGAGTACTTAATTTAATTTTAAGCGGGTGGGCTAGAATTTTAAATAAATTGGTCACTAGATAGAAGAATATTTTCTCAAGACTTGGCTTGGTGACTTAACTATTCTCTATTTTAAAAGGGGAAGGCTATTTAGAAAAAAATATTCTCTATTTTAAATGTTGAATCAATTGAATAAGGAGATGGAGGGGCCCAAGTGCAGTTCAATATTCGATCTTCGCCCCTCCTCACACCTTTAGGTTTCATTCCTTTTAGAAGGTATAAGACCCCCTTCCCTTTAACTATAGAGAAAGATGGTACGAATTTAATTTTAAAAGCTCTCCTTTTATATAAGTTCCACTACCTCTCACCTCACCCCACCTCACTAAGAAAGGAGGAAAGCTACTTGAGAAGCACCTACCCCACTTACTAATGATAGAAGACTCGAATTTGATTTAGATTTGCTCTCTATTCAAGGGCCTTTTAAAATAGAGAGGGAGACTCAACCCAAACAAAGATGATTGATACTTTTAAAGGTTTTATTGTTGGGTGTGTTTTTTGCCCCTACTAGGACATGGTAGAATAAAGCATTCTCTAACACTGTTAATAACAACCAACAAATTATATTTATATTAGGCAATCAACTTTGATTGCAAGAAAATTTCCTTCCTCTCCCAACCTCCCCATGAAGAGATAGGAACTAGTCCATGCATGAAGAGTAAACAATGCTCTTTTCATTTAATTGGTCAAAAAAATAAAGGGCCTCTCTATAAATTTTATCGAACTTGTCATCCCATGGATATGAGATCTTTAATGGGATAGTCGATTCAAGGAACTCCAAGCACCAATTAAAAGTTCATGAATCATGATTATAGAACCACTAGATTGACCTCTTAAGATATAAAAGCACTTGCTTGAAGTTTTGAAGAGAAAATAATATTTTAAAAATGAGGGAGAGGTACTCGACCACTTGACCAGATCCCTTTGAAATCAACCCTTAAGAACTCAACCCCTTGATTAGGAGAGCATCAACTTCCCTTCTTTGTATAGAGTGGCAACACTTCCATTTCAAGCTCTTGTGAATGGTTGGTTTTCACCTCTGCTAATTTTTGGTAGACATTTAAAGCTAACTAAAACTTTTTTAATTGATCTCCTAAAGCGTTCGACAAAGGGGGACATCATCCTTAATTAGAAGCTTTTGGATGAGCACCTTAAAATTCAAAGCTTTCCTTCCTCAGTCCTTTTTATATATAACAATACTCAACATAAAAGCTTTGTAACTTAATCAAGGAGAGTATTTAAATGCTTCCCACCAACCCCAAGATTTAACTTGCTTAAAAAAATAGTCCATTACTTTTAAAAGAGCTAAAACCTTTTTATAAATTCTATTAGAGTATATTACATCATTTGGGTTATGTAAGTGTGCCATCCTTGGTACATAACTAGAGTAGGAGATTGCTTTAGGGGGCAGTTAGCTAGTTGCTTAAAGGAAAATAATAAATGCACAAATATTTATGTGCAACTTGTAAATGTGCAAGTTGTCCCCTTGTACAACTAGGTAGAGTGTTGGCCAATCAATCCATCTTTCTATATAAAGGATCTCATAATGAGTGATTATATATTATTGTAGGTAGTAATAGGTATAGTGTATTGGTGATGGGGTACAATGTAGTTCCTTAGTATCAGTTCTATATATTATTGTAGGTAGTAATAGGTATAGTGTATTGGTGATGGGGTACAATGTAGTTCCTTAGTATCAGTTCTAGAGTGTTCATTTCCTACATATTGTGTTGTATCATTTTTTTTGCTTTCCATTAATAGCATATTTCAACATCTTACATTTCTACATATTTCATATCTTGTGATTGTATTCTCCTTTGGCATTCACCATAAAAATATAATAGTGGTATCAGAGCCACGGTAGATCAATAATGATAGGAAGAGCCACAGGATAGATAATAGGAGGACATTATTCTTTGTCTTAAGAACAGTAACATTGAATCCTCGACTTCTTAATCCAACTTTCCTCAACATACTGGATGAGCTCTCACCAATTCTTGCATAGAATGGGGAAGAAATAAGGAATGGAAAAATAGAGATAGACATAAAAGGAAATACAATTGATCGGGATGACACACAAAATACCTCTTATAGAATTTTACTATGAAAGTGCTTAGTGCTTGATCTAGTTTTGGATGCTTCCTTTATAACTTGGATTGGACTCCCAATGCTTATTTTAAGAGTTCTAACTATTATCCACCACCAACACTTGGACTCCCTTGGCTCTAACTAAAGTGAAGAGAAAATAGTTTTACTTAAAAAATCAATTTTACCCTACCTTCGGTGTTGTTCCTTTGTCTACTTCTATGGTGGGCCCAAAAATGGTCTTGTCACCTTTATCTTCTTCTAGCAACTTTGCACCTAAAATATTAGTAATTTGGCCCCACGCTTCATCACAAAAAGAAGATGGTGAAGCAATTCCATACTTCATGCTCATTAGCTGGTTGATATAATTTTTAGCTAAGGGCTCATTTTCATTAGAAAATTTAATTATATTTTGGACCACTTGAGTCAACTCCTTGATTTGTTGTGCTAACTCTTGCTCATTCTTTTCATTATATTCTATAGACACCTAAATCACGTCATATTGAGAAGGCTACCTAAATCGACCCCTTTTGGATCATATGACTCCCCTTAGGCAACCTCAAAGTTAAAATAGTGGTTTTTACCACTTAAATAGGGATATTTCCCTTTTATAACCCCCTTGGCCACTCAAGCCCTTTCCTACACATAGCTCTTGGTCACGATGTGATCATTCCTCTACAAGTTGACCTTAGGTTCATGCATCACCTAACCTTGGTTTAACCTAACCTAAGGACACCTCATCACCCCCCTCACCTTGCTCCCAAGGCTATAAATACCCCTCTCATTTAAGATTAAAATATAATGAGAAGAAAAAGAAAGGAGGGGAGATCGAGAGAGATTGAGGAAAGAAAACACTATTGTTATGCTACTTGAATCTTGGTTCATGTATGCAATACTCGTTATCCATTTTCTAGTTGCATATTTCATTTTCGTTTGATCTATCATAACATGTGCTACTAAATCTCTTTATCTTTTTGCATGTGTGCAGGTTTTAGGTTCAAATATACTAGGTTCAACAAGATCAAATCGATTTGAAGGTTCTAGATTTGAAGGACTAGATCCAGCACGGTGGTTACGACAAATCCACCTCCAACATTGAGTGTAGCAAAAAGAAGAATACGACACCATACCATTTATTGTAAAAAGGAGATTGGCTTATTTGGCAATTGGATTGTAAGAACACCCTTTTCAAAGGGGTCTATTTTAATTGAGAGTTTATTTTCAATATTATAAAAAAGTTTTGGTTTTTGTATGGTGTTCTCTTTTTTTTGTATACAAAGTGGTGATCATAGTTCTTTCCTACTAATCCTCATTTCTTTTATGATTGCAGGGATTGTTGATTCACAAATCAAACCAGATGATGAGGTAGGTGTCCTTAATCTCCTACTTCTACAAAGACAAAAAACCATCCTTGCTATTTTTTCAATTCTATTCGCTTTTGTTATTTCAAAAAAAAAACAAACTTAGTTTTTTTTTTTTTTAGATTCATTTTAATTAAAAAAACCATAGTGTTTATCTTTTTATTTTATTTTTTCATTTTGCATAAAAAAAAAAAAAAAAATACAAGCTTCTTTGCCCACTTCCCCCTCCCATCCCTTTCTAGAGCCACTCCATCGTTCTCTCACCCACAGAGCCCTAGTTCTGCCCTTCCTCCACTCACCCGCGGGAGCCCTCGCTCCGCCCTCTCTCACCCGCAACTCTCGATCACGTACACCAATCCCTGTACTGTCCTAATTCTACCCCCCTTCCTCACCTGTGGCTCCCTATCATGGGAACCCAATCCCCGTGCACTCCCCCTCATTCTCCTATGTAGAAAGTTGCATAGCATGACCCCTTACAACACCACCCTCCACTACACTGAGGGTCACACAACGTAGCCCCCACGCATCCCCCATAAAGGGCCATATTACACGCGACCCTTATCCCTATCCACCTGGGCATAGTGTTGTGCTATGTTGCATAGACCTGCACTACGTAGGTCTATGTTGCATAGGTCTACAATCCATAGGTCTGATAGACCTGCACTACACATGCCTGCAATGCATAGGTCTAACATACCTACACTGCATAGGTCTACAACACATAATAGATCTGATAGGCTTGCAATGCACAAATATGATAGGCCTACAATGCGTAAGTCTAATAGGCCTACACTACACAGGCCTCAAGCGCGTAGGTTCGACAAGCCTACAACATGCAAGTCTGATAAAACTATGCAATGCGCATGTCTGACAAGCCTACAGGCTGCCACTACACATGGCCTATGACCTGTTAGAATTTTTTTTTAGTAAAAAAAAATTAATCAAATAAAACTTAATTAAAGTTTTAATTATTTTAATTTTTAATTTTTCATTATAACATTAGGAAAAACAAACAAACAAAAATAAAAATAAAATTTTAAATTATTTTAATTTTTAAATATTTAACCTTTTAGCAAAACAACAACAAAAATCATTTTCATTTTTATTTTTATTTTATAAAGGGACCCCCCCTCTCTTTTTAAATGGCCCTCCCTAATGCTTAAAAGGGATTTTGCATTTGAAATATGGGGTGGGGCTGGAGGAGAGGACCATCCTATCTCTTTGTTAACATGGAAGATCTAGCCGAAGAGCTCCTTTAGACCAAGGTTGGATGCTTCCCCTTCAAATCTTGAGCTCATAGAGGTGTGCAAAGTTGGGAATGACATCAAGTCTAGATAGTTCTTATGGTTGGGCTCGCATGAGCTAAAATGACAATCCAAAAAGACCGTGGCATGCCTCTTTAAAAAAAATAAGAGGAATATTTTCTCATCAAAGAGAGTTTCATTGAAGAATGATTAGAAGGGATGATTTTGATTTATAATCATTGACGGGGGAAAATGATGGGTGGAATTACTAGATCCATGCATTCTTGATTGGTGTAATTAAGCTTACTCTAGTTGAGTATCTATTCAATGGGAAACTAATATAATCATTCATAATAATACTACCCATTTAAAATAGAGAGCAAACCTTCTAGATAGCTCTTAGAAGTATTCCCCCCTCCTTCATTAATGACCTCCTTAAAATTAAAAGGGAAGAGCAAACCTTACCTTTAATAATAGAGAGTAGAGAATTACCTTCTCTTTATTTGAAAATTAGGGTTTAAAAGGTTTCTAAAGCAGAAAACCTCTCTTATAAGGTAGAAATTCCCTCTTAAGAAAGATTTCTCAGATGGGGCCTTTTAAAAATATTTTCATGAAAAGTGATCCTCTTTAATAATGCTTCTTCAAGCCTCATTGATAGAGTAGAATTCTGCATCCCCAACTTTTTGCTTACCTCACTAGCTTTTCAAAAGGGGGAGAGAGCACTCACTTTAAAGAGGATAAGCACCTGATCAGAGTTGAAAGGGTTAATACGTATATAAACTATTTTGAAGATCTCTCTAAGGTTGTTAATACGTATAAAATAGACTCTTAGATAGGACTCATCATGCTCAACCTTTTAGAACTATAGGAGAGATAGTCACTTTAAAGAGGACTTTTCGAAATCCAATCGCTCTCTTTTTAAAAAAGACCCTCTCCTCTCCCCACCCCCATCCACCCCCTTAAAGGGTAAAGGCAAAGGTTTAAACATGAGGGGAGGGCCCCTCTCTTTTTAAATAAGGAGGCCCTCTCTCCCTCTCCTTTTTAAATCCAACCCCCCCATGCCCTATTTCAAAAAGGAAAAGGCAGGCCCGGGTTGCCTTACCCCAAAAATTTTTCAAAATCACTTTAAAATTTGAGGGTTTTGGGGCCTTTTCAATTTCAATGTGGGGTGGGGGAGGGCTTTTCAGGGCCCTTTAAATGGCAAAGCCCCGGGCCCCCTTTTTGAAACAGAGAGAACTGAACCCTTCGAAAGAGAACTGGTATCTTAAGTTATTACCCTCTATTTAAAAGGCTCTTAAAAGGAATCGATAGCCTTTAAAAGAATCGATTTAACCGAGATTTCATTTCAAATAGAGAGGACTTTAGAACTCTAAGGTTGAGTCTGTCGTTTTATATACGTATTAACAACAACTCCGAAAGATAGCTTTTAGATAAGCACTCTTAAGGCACTCTCTATCCTTATTACCTTATTAAAGGAGCTTAATTTAAAAGCTTTTAAAGGCGGCCCCCCATGTTTAATTTAAAAGGCGGCTATTATATTAAAGGAGATCGACTATTAAAGGCAAGAAATTCATGTAGATCTTAAGAGCCCTCCCCCTCAAGAGTACATAAGTGACCTCGACTTATTGATTAAGGTCGAGTACCTTATATAAGAGAGGGCCCCTTTTAAAACAGAGGGGGAGTCCTCTCCTTAAGATTTCCAAAGCGAGCCCTCTCCATTATCTCAAGAACCCCAAGAACCCTTCAAACGATGCCCCCCATGTTTTAAAAAGGCCCTCAAAAAGGCCCTTTAAAATGGTGGGGGAGGGGAGCCCTTTTGAAATAAAATAAAAGTCACATCTAAAGAAAGAATCCATTCCCTTTTAAGTTTTTTAGCTTTTCAGAAAGGTCTCTGGTTCTTGTTCTCCAGAGAGTAGCATCATCATCTGATTGTCCTTGTGGATATCATCGTCGTCTATTTATATTATAGAGGCTCTCTATTTTTAAAAACCCCCCTTTTGCCCTTTTAAATGGTGGGGGGGAGAGGCGCCCTTTTGAAACCTGGGGAGCTCTCCGCTCTCCCGAGGTGAAGAAGAAGAGCATTTTTTTAAAGAGCACTATGGCGATGATGAATCAAGATTTTGATGTGTTTCATAATCAGCATAATCTCCTATAGTTTGATAATGTGGGAACCTTTAAAAGCCCCAATGGAATATTATCCTGGCGTAAATAAACAAAGATCTTCCCCTTTTAAGAGCCCTTTTAAAACAGAGAGGAGAGGCCCTTTAAAAAACAAGCGGCCGGCTTGAGGGCTTTTTAATGATGGATACCCTCTCTCGTCAGATTCCTAGAAAAATGGAAAATAACTAAACCCTAGCTAATATCATCATGTGATTATCCTCGTGGATACCATTGCTATATCAGCAAATCCAAACAAAGGAGAGATGGATAGAAAATAGATAAATCCAAGGAAGAAAAAAGATGGATGGAAGACAGAGCTATCAAACAAGTGAGAGTTTAAAGATAATCAAGATAGAAATGAAGCCCGGCACACCCCCGCCCCTTTTAAAATGGACGAGAGGCAAAGGAAATGTTATTGCTGATACACTATGCCGTGAATAAAGTCAACCTTTTAATTTAATTTAATTTAAAGGTCCGGATCGTCCCGTTATTGCTTCTTTGGTAATATGACTCGAGGAACCTCTTCAGCGAGCGACAGCAAGCTAAGCGGCCAGACTTTACGAACTGACTTGGCTCTGGGTAGATAATGCCGGTCGTTACCCCGGTGATTTCCGGAAACTGGAAAGGTGGAATCAGTTCTATGGAGGGGCGGAGATTACTATTCTCGAGTGTGGATCCCGTGTACGAATATGAGGAGCACCCATCTCGTTTCTGTAGGCTTCGGGATCGAGGTTTAATTATCCAAAAAAAAATCCCCTCTCTCTTTCTAAAGGATCCGGCCGGTACCCACTGGAATGAAAGAGCTCGCTGGAACTGGACTCCCTCTCTCATATAAGGTGAAGGAAGAATCAAACGAGTCACCTGTGCCTACCGGGTGGGTGGGGGGAAGAGTGGAACGAAGAATCCTGCTCCCGCGCCCTCTCTATTCCAAAAGGAGGTTTCAGTTCGCAGCGATAGCTTAGATACTTATTATTATTATTATTATGAAGGGGGAATAGGTCATTCATGATTGCCTGGATTAAGACCGCGATTTTCTGGTTTAGAGATAGCTTCCGGATGAAAGGAGCTTTGGAAGGCGTGCTAAAGCGCCTTGCTCTCGCGCCCATCATTACTGATTAATAGGTAATTAGATGGCCCATTTTTATCCACTCGAAAAACTTGGAATGGAAACAACACCATTGAATTTTAAAGAGCAAAACTTTTAAGCTTTCTAAGCCCTATTCTCTTCAGTTAGGCAATTAAGAGGCTTAGAATTGCTCTATCTATAATCGGGAGAGGACAATTTTACTTGGATAAAGTGCCATTCCTTCCTCGATTCGTAACTGGGGGAATGGTATGCCCGGCCAGTGCCAGCTATGGGACTTGCTTAGATTGACTGGACTCAACAAGGGACGAGACCTCTCCTTTTTAAGGTTGGGGTGATCCGCTTTTGGCTCCCCAAGCGCCTCTTGGGATATAAGGTGGAAACAATCTCTTTCCACGAAACCATGCTAGGTGCGATCGATCTCCCAAACCTAAAAAAGATATTTCCGAGGGGTCCGCCCTCTATCTATAATCTTGATCGACTATCTCTCTACTTGAAGGTATTGTGAACTAGAGATCTATGAACGAATGCTATAGCCCGATTACCCGGTTTCCGGCCCCTCTCTATTTTAAGGAGCGTGCCTACCCCCTCTTTTAAATAGAGGGCTACGAGAAGGAACCACAAGCATGGGCATTGATTGAAGTAGAACTACAATATCTTTAATATAGAGGGCTCTTTTCTCTATTAAGAATCATGAAAAGGGAGAAAGCAACAAAAAGAGTATGCCGTGCCGAGAGGTTCTTCTTTTTCAACACCCGCAGCCGCAGCTATTCGAGAAAGGAGAAGCGCGTTCTACCAGCTCAGAATCGATCGTGACAAAGGAAGAGGAGGTGCGTGCCCCCTGCTTCCATGCGTTCATTCCTCGATCCAATAGCTTCTCCCGTACTCTTCTCTCCGCAGGCACTATTCCCAGCCACGGTCGGGCGGTTCCTGCATGGTCTTTCGGGGGGGGCCCCCTACCAACGCATAGAGATTATAGAAATGTGTAGACACCTAAAATGCACCATGCCGAGGGCAACTACTCATATGGACATGCTACAAAACCATATGAAGGATCTTGGATAGACTCCAAGATAGAGCAATGGTTCTAACCACTCAATTTAGGCATTCTGGCCTAAGCAGTCTGAACCGCAGCCCAAAATTGCGGTCTCTAGTATGAGCTGCGGTTGACACCTACGGTCTCCAATCTGGACCGCAACTATGACCTAAGGTTTGAACTGGAGTTTAGTTAGGCCTTCCATCCGAGCCAAATCGGTTGGAACGGCCAAGAGATCTAGAAGGAGGCAATTGGAGGACGGAAGATTCCAGAGGCTTCCATCCCAACTGATCTAACAAACCTTCTTGATCTTGGCTTCTCCATGAAGCCACCCCTATCCCTAGGGGCATGCTATAAGTACCCTCCTTTTTCAATGGGGAAGAGAGGACTAAGGAGAGATAATTTGCATAGCGAAGCGCTGTCGAATTATCGAGCAAACTAGTTGATCAAGAGAGCAACGAAGCCCTATCAAATTGCATAATGACCTTATGCATTTGGGAGCCCCTTTGCTATCCATTCAATGATCAATTAGCCATGGATGCCCTAGGTACCTAGGAGGATCAAGAAACACAAATCCGAGTGAATGAAGGCCCTTCATAGTGATTTGACTGCCAAATATGTCACAAGACGAAAAGGCGACCCTTGAACACCAATTAGGACAAGGAGGTCAAGCCCACTGCCTTTAATTCTGAGGGAAAACACATCAAAGTTCAAACTGCGGCTGTCAACCGTGGTTTACAATGCAGACCGCCCCTCACAGTTGTGGTTTGCAACAGGTTAGAGATCACCTTACTCAATCTGCTTTTTAATGCATAGGTTAGTCAGATTAGTTAGTTCATAGGTTAAATTGCACTTTTAGAGAAACTATGACCATAGGAATTAGGCATTTTATGTGTTGTAGTGGTTAGAAGTACATTGAATATTTTTTATGCTTTATTGCTTTCAATTCAATATATTATTTAATGCATCATGCTTTTATTCATATTTTGTATATTGTAGTGTAATTCTTGATACAATTAGAATAGTGTAGAACCTTTCTTTATGCTTTCTTGTTTCATTATTTTGATGGCATTTACATGTATAATCCTTTAAAGGGCCTCATCATGAGAGGCTATCAATCTATATAATCATGCATTCTTGTTTCTTGTTCGTAGGAAGATAGGTGCAGAAAGGAGCCTATATCATAATCCTTCCACAATGCAGAGAAGGTTAGCTCTACCCCAATGAAGTTCGTGTCACCCTGAGGGGCATTTTGATCACACCTACCTTTAAGAGGGAAAACAAATACACACTCCTATTGTAATATTGTATCAAGATGATTATCCCTAAGAGGGATGTACTTGTAATTTGATTTTGACTTTGAATATAATGGAATAAAGCGTGTTTTATTGATTCATCTATTGTCAATTTCTTGTTCTTGTACCCATGTTATGCTTTTATCAATTATTACAATAGGAACAAAAAATAGGTGTGAGTCTTTTCGGTGGTCACAGATGGCGACCACGGCAGCACCCCACAAATTTTAGCCTCGAATTCTAACTGTTCTTGGATTTTTCTGTCAACAGGTGTTAACCATAGCTTTCAACTGCAATTATTTTTTGGCCCACGGCTGTAACCTGTGGTCTCCACTACAGCCCGCAGGTCGGACTTGCGGTTCACAGAGGAAGAAGCAGACAGAAAAGCAATCAGTGGGCAACAGAGCAAGAGTTGAGGTAGGTCCTAATCTCACCTTCTGTATTCAAATTTCTGCTTTGTATTTTTCCAGAGATCATCGAATCGCTGCAAATTAGGAGCAAAAGATAAGGGGTCAACGAATAAGTCTTAATTTGCATTTGATTTCCATTCAGTAGGAAGGCGTTTTTGGGAATATCGGACCTCTGAGTACAGTTTGCCCCTAAATACAATGACCTTGATAAATATTGTGTGTTGTTTGCATGCTTGAGGTCCAATCAATGGCCATGTCATTATAATTGCATCGTCAAAATATCATGTAGGACATTAGCATGCATTATTTCTGAATACGAAACGTTCCTTTTTCCTTTCATGTATATCATGTAGGAATGGTCATTATGCTCTGTGATGCATTTGTCATTTTCACAAAATAAAAAGAACCACACACACCACGTATCATTTAAACATTAGTGGCGTTGGGCTCTCACATCCAACCCGCTTGATTGAGACCAATAGTGGATGTTGTTACCACTTGGTTGGCTCATTTGAAATTGTACTATCGGGACTTGCTCGTTGCCAAGGCTAACCCAAGAACTATCCTATCCATGCAAAATAGCACGCACTCATCTTTGAAAGGGTGTATCGCTGCGCACGGTGTGTGAGGTGAGGGTTGGTAGTACCTATGCTACTTCATTGAGTATGGATGTCATTACCATATTTGTCTTGTGCGAGTATATAGGTGAAAGCCAATTTAACTGAGTTTAAAATCCAATGATCTTTCAAAACATGCAAAGAGTTTCTAACACTGATACAACACATCTAAAAACAACATCAAATAGTTTAGGGCTCACAATAAAACATTTAAAAGAGATAATCACCATTTGTTTACATTGTCTGCATAATAAAATACATCTAGACGTCAGGAACACAAATGGTGAACACACGAGGTGATCGGCAAAGGTCTAGGACCGATGCCCATGATCAACCCCCAACTGGTTCACAGCAGCATGTGTCGAGTCCTCATACACATGAGGGAACCGAATGGTTTGGCTAGCATTAGAGGCGACAACTCGATACGGGGAGATCCCATTGAATGGACCCCCAATAGAGGAGCTTCATTACACTCCTCTAGGCATAGGACTAAGCGTGGAGCTTCTCAACACGAGGATGCTCTGCCCCAAAGCCATTACCGAGACCACACTACACGCGCATCCACGGGATCGACTAAGGAATATGTGGTGCAGGGGACCAAGTTGGTGGTACGTACTAAGTCCATAGGAGGTTCTAACCCTCCACCATTAGAGTATAGATGAGTCAGAGATCCGCCCATTTAGGGGCAAGAGGACATGCTCGTTTTCGAGCATAGGTCCATCCATACTCTCGTGCGTGGCTCACCACACAAGATCACCATTGATATATCAAAGGTGGGAGCTAATGGAACACCACCGCATGAGTGATGGAGGTCTAGACAACTAGATGGTCTAGGTAGTATTCTTTAGCAGCTAGGCTGCAAGCCTACAACTCTGCCCACTCGTGCTCCGAGTGAGCACAGCGACAGTTGTATCAAGATCACTAGAGAGCATGGAGAGGCTTCTAAGCACCCTCATATCACGTGTCCAGCATCCACACATCTGTTTGATGGGTAAAAAATCCATAAGGTAGCTCACACAGAGCATGCACATAAGAGGCCTCCTATGACTGACCAGATCGATAGATCACACAGACTGGTATCCGAGCAAAGATGTCAGCTACTCCAAAATTAATTGGATGATGCTCACCTATAGAGGCAAAATATTGAAGATGAAAATATTCAACCGCAAAGGCTCTTACGACAAAGATTATATGAGCAGTGCATGCACGAAGAGTGTATTCTAGCTCAGAAGGAGCGCATAGAGTAGGAGGATCGGCTAGCTAGGGCTGGCCTATACCCTCCCGAGGACCATAGAGAGAGTGTGCATAGAAGGGTTGTGTCCCTAGCCGACATGCACGAGGAGCAAAGAGACGCTCGTACTCATGCCAGTGCCCAATAGAGGGAGCGACTACCATCACTCACTGATCTTAGACAGATACAATCAAGGCTACCCTGAGAGTTCTCGGGTTGAGGAGGAGGAAGAGCCATGTCCTCCACCTCCCCTGAAGAAGGCATTACTTCGTAGACCGCCTCCACGGTAGCTTAGGAAGGAGGAATTTTTATCTTCTAAGGCGTACAAGGTTTTTGCCGATAGGGTCAAAGCAATAGAGAAGCAAGGTGTGGCTATGCAAAAGCCGACACTAAGGAAGATACACAACGAACCTCTAGACCCCTCGGTGCCTACACCTCCATATCCCGAGCATTTTGATATGCCCCGATTGGAAAAATTCAAGGGTGATGAGGATGCACAAGAGCATGTTACGAGTTTTCTGGACGTGTATTTCTAGATAGAGAGTCAGGATGCCTCCTTGTTGCGCACTTTCATTCCTAAACTTTTTGGCTTGGCCCTAGTGGTTCAACCAACTGAAGAAACATAGTATTACTAGTTTCGAATAGTTGGTCGATGCATTTCTTGAACGCTATTTATTTGGCATCAGGAAACAAGCCAACCTTTTCGATTTGGCTATGCTAGCTCAGCGCGATGATGAGCCCATTGAGCAATACAGAAAGAGATGGCGTAGAATAATGGCCAAGATGCCATTCCCTATTCCTGTGGCCGAACTAACTCGAATGTTTACAAAGAGTTGTGCCAAGCACATCTCGCTATTGTTGCAGCTGTAGCAATACCCTACATTCGAGGAAGTCATGGTGCAAGCCAAGGTGATCAAGGACATCAAGTTGTAAGAAGGCAACTTGAAGCTCAGAACCAGGAAGGAGGGGTTTAAAAACAATACTACGAAACAATAGGGCAAGCAGGCCCACGTGAATCAAATAGTACTGAATCTAGGAGGAGAAGACAAGGAAAAACAAAAGCCTAATTATCAAACTCAACCTCCTCCTGTGCGTTACGAGACACTCAAAAACAACTATAAGGGAAAAAACAAAGAAGAGCGCCCACCTCGCCAGTTCACACCCTTGACGGAATCGATGACTTTGATTTTTCATCAACTGTGCAAGGCCAAGGCCATACGATTGCCTGAGGTCAAATTAGTAGATCCGAATATGCCAAAATAAAAATGGCATCAAGACGATCTGTTCTACATATTCCATAGAGCGAAAGGTCACGACATCAAGACATGTTGGTATTTCAAACACATCGTGTAGAACATGATAGAAAAAGGAGATTTGGTAGTACTGGGCAATCCACAGGCGCAAGACAATAGAAACATTGGGATTTTCAAGAATCTGCTACCTAATCATGAGGTGCCTCGTAACAATGCCGGCCAGGTCAATCAAGTGCGAATCGAACCACCTACCTAGGGGTTCGTAGGCATGGTCAATATTGTTACTAGACATGGGAGGTACGACCAATCGAATCGACCTCATGATCCCATTAGAATACAAGCTACACCAGATCAACGGCCAGCTCAGAATATGCCAGGCCCACCAGCTAGATCGATGGTGACCATAAGGAGCAAGCTAGTTTAGAACCTGTAGACAGCTCTTGCGAAGTTGTCAATATACGAGCTTATTCAACAGTCCCCCAGACACAGGGAGACTCTTATGGATATTCTGAGGTCCATTGAGGTACAGTCCCAAGATGCCCATGCATTTACAAATTTTGTGGGACATGTACAATAGTGTCAGGAACCCACGATACAATTTTATGATCATGAAGTGAAGATGGTTCCTACAATTACGATTGAACCACCTGCATATCATTGCATGTGTTAACCACATGCCTTTCAAAAGGGTCTTGATTGACATTGGGTTTTTGATCAACATAATCACAACCAAGGCACTTTGCCACCTCAATCTACCCAAGTCACACATTGTACCTACCACCTTAACGTTGAGGGCATTTAACGATGCGCTATGCTCGACGGTTGGTACAATTTTTTTGCCTATTCAGGTGGGGCTCAAGACCATCTTTGTGATGTTTCACATGATAGATGGCACCATGCAATACAACATTCTGCTCGGGAGGCCTTGGATTTGTGAAATGCGTTGCGTTCCCTCTATCTTACATCAGTGTGTGAAATATATTCACGAGGGACAAGTTCACGTAGTGTCCTCAGACAAAGAACCATTCAAGTTCGTGAACTTACCAGATTTGCTTGGGGGTTTTGTACTCCCGTCGATGCACTTGGATATCCGACCTGTCTCGTCGATTAAGATTCCAATAGGCAAACCAGCAACCCATGGTCAACCATCGACATCTGTGTCACACAAATCTGAGCACACAATTACAACTTCTCTAAGGCCAACTGCATTGGCGATGCACCGGCAAGTCGAGAAGCTAAAGGTAAAAAAGTGGAAAATCAAGTGCCCAGATCAGCCGCCAATGAGACTCCCACTCCCATGGATGTAGAAGAACCTCAAGACAAAGTTAAGGAGGCATCTTAGCCTATTTCGCCTACATCTTCAGCAAGGTCATCTGCACCGTATGTGACCGTTCATCTACCTAGCATGGGGTTGGGTGAGTATCTTGTGTAGAATGTTACTTTCGGACCTATCCTGAAAACTGTGCAAGAGATGGGCCGACCGCATCCCCGTCGATTTTTGATTGGATCTGTAGTGCCATTGGGTGAGCCACCCAACCAGACAAACTTCGTCTACGCAGGGCTAGATCAAGCACCCACCAGAATGTCTATAGACAAGGATGATGATGAGCCATTCGTTGTGAATGTGTGCTATTTGTCCAACCTAGAATATTCCATGCGCATTTTCAAGTCATATCATTGGCATGGGCATGACCTTGGTATTTTTGAACAAGGACAGAGAACTCCACTTGAACCTCATTATCAGTTGGCTATTGATAGGTTCGGGTTAGGGTTACAAGTACAGGGTCATGACGATTTGCTTGCTGCATCCTTAGATCACATGTACTTGAGTCTGGGGGACGATGTGGATTTTACTCCGTATCACCCTGATCCTTCCAGTTGTTGGAGGACTCACCAGATGGTATCGTTTGTTACCATAGGACTGCCTGATTCATACCACGATACCCTTAGAGGACAACCCTAGAGACAACCTGGGTAACCAAATCCGTGGTGCTACCAATGACACTGGTATGCAGGGCATGACCCCCATGCTGTAGGTGATCTCAAATCAGGAGATCTTTGCGATGATGATGGAGAGGAGTCCGCCTCTGAGATGAGTGGACCTAGTTATGATGCAGATGATGAGTCCTCAAATGATGATAAATCTGAGGAGGAAATTAGGCCGACCTTTTCAGGTTTGACGTTTATACGCCATCTGCTGCCTATGGAACAAGTGGAAGAGGTGAACGAGTGCTCCATAATCGATAATGATTACAAAGATGAAATAGAGGAGGCTTACTTAAAGCCTCACCCAGTGGATCTCCCATTGTGCACAGACACAACAAAGTGGTCCATCTATGGTAATGACCACAGTGATGTAGATGAGAGGATAGATTCTAGGCTCGTGTATCCACAATATCTATTGCCTAGGGAATAGGAGCATGTTATGGAGGAAGTCCTTCCAAACACTGAGCACTCTGAGGAAGGAGGAGCACCAATTTATATGACAGTATCATATATACAATCATTCTATCGAATTTATCTGGATAGTGATGATAGCGATTGCAGGATCAGGTACATGGGACCACATCTGCCTAATCCCTCCTTAAAAGAGGAGGGAAGCGACAGATTGTATTTGAACAACGATGATGAGGACTCGATGGAGATGGCCTATCTAGGGCCTCACCACTTACGCAATAAGCCTCCACCTAGAGGTCCCCCACCTATTACAGCTGCAGGTTTGCGTCAAGAGATCAATCTCCCTCATAGTCATAGGGAAAGAATAGAGCTCGAAGAGAGGTATCAAGAACTCTTTCCTGATCCACCTACGTATGCGGAGCTCCTTGAGCCAAGAGATCCCATTCTACAACTAGTGCACCGAGATGATCTAGTTATACGGATATCTCAGAGAGAGGATTTGTTTGTGCCCATACCATCTGAACCAGATCTTGGGTATAGAAGCTACGCTTCAGAGATAGAGTTCTATCCGTGTGGTTTCGGAGATCGATTCCATTCCATAAATATGGTCTCTGTCGATTTGACCACTCCACTCCACAATCCAACAGATCTGTCCAAACCGCTGCATCTGGACATGGATGCTATCAATTGGGATCATGTTGATTCGCTAGTCTAGCCTGAAGATTTCTTCCTAAATGAAGAAATTTTGCGACCGTTTCATTTCGTACCGGGATGCACTCATGATGTTTGTCATGCCAAGGATGCTTCCCAAGAGGAACATGTGAACCTGGCTGACGACATCCATCTGATTCCTATGCCTCACCAGCTTGAGGAGGGATCACATATGTCAGTAGAGAAAACCTTTGATGTGGATATCAATAAAGATCCCACCAATCCAAAGAAGGTTAGATTTGGAGAGAGTGTCACTCCAGATGAGCATGATAACATCATACCTCTACTCAAAGAGAGACTTGATCTCTTTGCTTGGACTTACAAAGACATGTCGGGTCTAGATCCGAAATTGGTTACTCATAACCTTTCGCTAGATTTGTCGAAGAAGCCAGTCAAGCAAAAACTTAGAAAGATGCATCCAACAGTAGCCTTAATGGTAAAAGACGAGTTGCAAAATATGTTGGATGTAGAGTTCATCATCTCCATCGACTATCTAGAGTGGGTTTCCAATATGGTGCCTGTAGGAAAGCCAGATGGAAGGGTTCGTATTTGTGAACTCTTAGGATTCATCGTTTCTAAGTGAGGCATCGAAGTAGACCCAGCAAAGGTCACGACTATTCTAGAGATGCGTCCTCCCACTAATATCAGAGAATTAAGAAGCCTTTAGGGCAAAGTAGCATCCATAAAGCGATTCATCACTCAATTATCAGATAAGTGTCGACCCATGAATTGACTGCTACACAAGGGGATCCCATTTGATTGGGACAAGGACTGCCAAGCAACATTTGCTGAGATTAAGCAATACCTGGAAACGCCGCCAGTACTAGCTCCACCAAGGTCGGATGAGCCTTTTTGCTATATATATGCCGACCAACTTTACATTAGGGACCATGTTAGCCCAAAAGAATGTGCAAGGCAAAGAGCAAGCCGTATATTACATCAGTCATACCTTGGTGAGTTATGAGTCAGGATATGCTTATGTTAAAAAACTTTGTTTAGCAGTAGTGTTCGCTATCATGAAATTGTGGCATTACATGCTAAGTCATACAACATACGTCATATCGAAATAGAATCCTTTGTAGTACATGATGAGCAAGACATATCATAACATACGTACTGCAAAGTGGATCATGCTATTGACATAATTAAATTTGTAATTCATCAGCCAAAATTCCATCAAGGGACAAGTAATAGCTGATCAATTGGCTGAGGCACCACTATCCAACAGTAGGCCTCTAACCATCGAGCTTCCTGATGATGCGGTCTTCGTAATATCTGAAGCTCTCGAACCCGAGGAACCAGAGAATAATGCTGACATGACATTGTTCTTCAACGGTTTGAAGTGTGAGCAAGGGGGTGGTGCAGGAATAGTGTTTTTCATGCCATAAGGAGCTCCAATGCCCTTTTCATTCAAGTTAAGCTTTCTATGCACCAAAAATAATGTTGAATACGAAGCCTTACTTCTGGGCCTCCACACAGCCATCGCCATGGGTATTAAAAGACTGAACATTTTTGGTGATTCTCTGCTCATAGTTAACCAGGTTAAAGGGCTCTTTCAATGTTGATGTCCCATGCTGAAAGCATACAAAGATCTTGTTGCCACTTATCTGGCTAAACTTGAATGGTATGTCCCTCGTTCGTCAAATAGGTTCGCAGACACCATGGCGTATTTGGGGTCCTTGATCCCTCAGAATACGTCTGCTTATTTTACTACCTTCCATGTTAGAACACTCTCACACCCAGCAACGGAGCGTGCAACCTTTAATAACAAAGAGTTAGTCAACATGATTGTTGTGGAACCAACATTTGATTGGTTTCATAGAGTAGAAGACTTTCTTAATCAGGCACCCTAGGAGTCATTGACTTCTCAGAGTCCTATGGGGAGTGGTACTACCATTCACCACAAGGTTGTTGCCCAGTCTACATTTGCAAAGCTAAATATGCAGGGGGAGCAGGTCGTCTTAACAGTCAAAGCTGAGACTTGTCAAAGCTGGATGTTGCAAATCCAAGACTTCCTAAAACTTGGTATGATTCCAGAAGGATTGTCGCATGCTGCAATATGCACATTTAAGCAACTAAGTATGTCTTTATAGGAGACATTTTGTACCGACATAGTTACGAAGGAGTCCTCCTTCGATGTCTTGAGCCCCAAGAGTCATCTTGGGCAATTTCAGAAGCTCACAATGATACGTGCAGTGGCCATTTTAGTGGCATGGCTATCGTCAAACGCATCCTTCGCATGGGTTATTATTGGCCCACTATGGAGAAGGATTGCAATGTGTATGTCAAGAAATGCGTTAAATTTCAAGCATCATGCTAATCTTACGCACTTTCCATCACAAGCCTTACAGCTCATTTAGGCAGCTTGGCTATTTGCTCAGTGGGGATTAGATCTGATTGGCAAGATTTACCCTCCATCGTCAGGCCGACATACATTCATTATCACGGCTACTAAGTATTTTACAAAGTGGGTGGAAGCCATTCCCATTATAACAACCACTGGAGCTCGCATCACAGAATTTATTCTCAAAAATATCATGTCATTTTGGGATACCATCCAAAATCGTATTGGATAATGGAACTTCTTTTAAGAACAAAACTGTGCAGGATTTAACGTCTAAATACCGCATTCAACACATTTTTGCAACTCCATATTATCTGCAAGCAAATGGGCAAGCTGAGGCCTCAAACAAGACTGTGGTAGCCATCTTGAAAAGATAGTGCAAGAACACCACAAGGATTGGCATATACAGCTGCCCCTAGCACTATGGGCTTACAGGACTAGCATTCGAACTCCCATTGGGGCAACACCGTTTTCACTAGTATATGGCGCTAAGGCCATCATGCCCTTAGAGTTGGAAATTCCAACATTGTGCATCGCATTGAAAGAGTTCATCGATGACGACACCGCACGACAAGCTCGCCTCGATCAATTGACGTTGCTTGATGAATGTCAATTGATCTTACAACGAAGCCCTCGCCTTGAATGCCCTCGAGCATCTCCGCGTTTACTAGGAATGATTAAAACGAGCTTATAATATCAAAGTCCACCAAGAGACTTTGAAGTTGGGGATCTTGTGCTAAAAGAAAACCAACAGAACTCGAATTTGCTGCCTGACATGCGAGATAAATTCGCGACTAATTGGCTAGGGCCTTACATCATATCTAAAAAGATTGGTCCAGGTACCTATCACCTTTACTACACTCTTAAGCATAGAACACCTTAATATGGATGATATTGAGAGGTTCAATCTCGTCCACACTCTCTCGTGACGTTAGGCTTGCTTTGGTCCTCATGACCATAGAGTACCTACCTCAATCAAACTATAGAGTACCTTCATTATTCATTATTCATTATTCATTATTAATTATCACAGAGCCGCTTGAGATGGGGGGAGGGCTTAGAAAAGCGAAAAACAGCTCTCTGTTCTATCACCAACCTTCGCAGATCACTTTCGGTCTCTCCCCGTGTCATCATTCCCTCCCCTTTCCCCGCTGTTCCCAGAACCGCGCATTTGATCGAGCCTGAACTTACTAGACCAATCGCACAACAGGGATTCTCGGAGGAAGCAGTGGGCCTTCCATGTTCAGCAGGTTCAATGCCCACTGTGTCGGACTGGCTCGGATAGGGACTCCCACGCAAGCAGAGTTTCCCCTTCTCAAAGTGAACGCGTGATCATGAATGTGATTCCTAATGTGATCCCGTAGTGGTTCCAATCCAATCCAAAAGTGCTTACCAATGTGATCCCGTAGTGATAATACATGTGATTCTGGAAGTGATCACAAACAGATCACCATTGAAATCGATCGGATTATGCTTTAAAACGAAGGGGTTCGGTTAGCTCGACCATCAGCTGTTCAGGGAGAGAAAGGCTTGTGGTTCTTTCCCCCCATCAGCCTTTAAAAGGTGGAGAGACAAGGACGGATGGTGAACCCGCCGCCCCTAAGCTGTTCATGGATAAAAGGCTAGTGGGTTGCCTCGCCCCCCTAGCTGTCGGTGGAAAGGGATTGAAGGCCAGTGCCCCGCCCAAAGGCTCAGTTCGCTATCGCTCACTGCACTTTATCCCCGGTCCGTCCGAAGGAGATCGACTATCTCTATCTCCCTCCTCCTTAAAATTTGAGCCTCTCCCAAATTAATAAGGTCGAGCGCTTATCTAAAGGCCCCTTATTTATTAGAGGGGGGTCGATCGTTTAAATGGGGATAGAGAGTATCGATCGTTTAAATGGGGATAGAGAGCGGACCTTTTAAATCAAGCATAACAGTCTTCTTACATATGGTTTAGCGATGCCTTGAGAAGGGAGAGGGACTCGCTTACCGATAAAGTGGGGGGAGGATACGCTCTCTTATATGGGGTGAATGGGCTTTGCCATTTTGAGGGGGTCTTGAAGACGAACCTCTCCATCCATAATCGCACCAGCGGCTGAGAAGGGAGATCTCTTAAAGCTTCCCTCTAACGTGCCGTGCCTAAGGAGGGAGATAAACGATTGCTAGCACTGCAGCTGGGGTGATGGACGATAAGCAAGAGCCCCGGGAACAGGCTAGACGAAACGGGCTAGACGAAAGAGCTGGACGGAAGAAGCGCGAATCCATCCTTGACCAGAGATACGCATCCATCACATATCATAGAAAGAATGGATGGATACGCATCCATCGTATAGACTAAAACAACCATCACGATTGGATTCGAACGCATGCTCCGAAGAAAGAAGCGTGAACCCGCCATTCTGGCCCGTTTTCTGCTCCATTTTTAAAAGCTCCCTGTTTTAAAAATAAAAAGCCCGACTTTAAAAAGAAAATCTCGCCGTGTGACCTCTCTATTCTATAAAAGAGTTGTTGTCCACTTCCCACAGCTAGGAATACGGGGGAAGGATTTCCCGCTCAGATGCTTCAGTCCTTCCATGATCCACAAATGGAATGAATCGCCTTTGGAAGAAGCGTGAATCCATCCATATACATAATATCGGTTGGAGGTAGATCCCACTGTCTCATTCCTCTCCGGTCGAATTCGACTAGCGAAAGGAAACGAGAGCATCCATCCGACCCCAAACGAAGTGCCCGTCAAAGCGGCTCCGGAGATCGTGTGACCTCTCTATTTTAAAAGAGTTGTTGTTGCTCGAAACCTGTCTCGACCTCCTTGAGTAAGCCGGCCGGGGCCCGGGTTTTGTTCTGAACCGGTGGACGATTTTTGGGGTAAGACGGGTGGGATCAATAGGCCTTTGGTGCCCCCCTGCCATGTGAACCGGGGCAAGACCTCCCCCCTATCCCTGCCGATGGATGGATTTGCGCTTCTTCCCCGAAACCGCGCGAGAGCGGATAAAGCCGGCGAATCAAAGGAAATCTCCGCCCGATCTATTGCATGTAAGGGGCGGACAACTTCAATGCTCTCAGATGGACTGCTGAAACGATTCTATGTATCATCTATATATCATAAAAGAAGTTGAGTTCCGAACACCATACCATGGGTTGGCCCTCTCGTACAAGGTTGGGGGTGAATAAGCCGGAGACACACAAGACCCCGGACTCCAAGGTAAGGCTAACGAAACAGATTCCTTCAGTAGAGTGCTCATACTAAGGTAGAGCGCTCAATGGGCTAGGGGAGCTTACCCAACTCCATCTGGGAGCCGCTGAGGGGTTTCTGCTATCGATGCAGAACGTGAAGGAACGGGAACCTCCTTCCGCCCGGAATGACTCTGAACCCCGGCCTTATGGATAGAGGACTCCACAACTTCGGAAAAGGGATGCTTTCCCATCCCATTCATGCGAAAACTCATGGTCCAGAGACTGACGGATCAGAAACGTTCTTTCTCTCGTCGGAGCTCTCTCTCCCGGGCATCCAACCGGCGCCTCTCTATTTTAAAAAGACGAATTGATCCATTCTGATTCCGTGTCAAACAGGATTGTTTCTTCTCACCCCCCCCTCCCTCCCTGTTCAGCGAGGCGGGGCGAGCCCCCTTTCGACTCTTCCGGGGCACCGAGACATGGCCGGGACTCCCTCGGGGGAGGCAGCGAACCGGCCCCACCCGAAAGGAAATAAACCTAGTCTCGGCTTGTTGCATCTCTGCATTCGGGCCTTGAAGCTGCTTCTTCCTTTTCCCCACCCGAATAGGCATTGTTGAATAGAGTACTCATGTCTTGTTACACCCATCAATTCCAAGTGGAATAAGAGAGGAGAAATAAGCCGGGCCCTTCTCCCTGATTGCAGATACGGCTTTTATCTTAGCCGGGAGGACCGGGGGAAGAGGGATAAGGCCCAACTCATAATCTTATAAGGTGTTCTCCCCCCCAAGTATGGCTATTAAAGCGTTTTGTTGTGGAAGAAGATACGCCTACTTCTCAGACACCCTTTCTTCGCCATTAATAGGCGTTCTTCGCCATCGCCATTAATAGGGGGGAGGTGGAGATGATTAACTAGAGTCAGCTATCTAATAAGAAGTTACGTCCTACCCATACCCATTCATTCGTTCCTGGCTCGGCTCCGATCACGAGAGAGACCCGCTATCAACCTGCGCATTTTATATACTTGTCTGATTCTATGTACTCGTCCGGTTTTTAAAATAGAGAGGTTCGTTATGAGCTTTTAAGGATTCTCTTGTTCGCCCATGAATGTTCGTAAAGGGAATATCGAAGTGGCTTCTTTAGGTCCAATTCCACCAGATACCGGCATCCCTCCTCTAATCTTCTTTCTGATGCGCGGAAGGCCCTTTATTTCTTTGAACGGGGAGGTTAAAGGAAAGATCGGACTGAACGAACGTCACTTTGACAAGGCCCAGCGACCTATAGTATCACGATGAAAGGCGACGTTCTGGACCCCAGTGTTGTTGGTTAGGGCCAATGGGGGAGCTTTTAGAGGCTTCTGCTGGTTGGTTAGGAATGGCAATTACGTTCAAGCTCCCTCTTTCTTTTAAAACAGAGAGGTTCGATCGGATCAGCGATGGAGAATATAGCGATGGCTTCTGGTTGGCGGGGAATGGCGGTCGGCGAGGAGTGGCAACCAACTACTCGCTCCCTATTGATTCTATAGTGCTTGCCATGGTCGGGCCCTAAAGTTTTATAGGCTTTCCCATTAAATGAACGAATTTGTCTGTCTCTCCCACACCTCCTCCTCACTCCCTTCCCGGCTCACTCCCCTTTTCCAGCCATGTGCCTTGCCCACTTTCCCCCCCGTTCCTAAAGTGGTCAGGGGCCGAAAAGCTGTCGTTGATATAGCGGTTCGATTTGTTCATCGAGATGGCATATATTTTTAAGAGCACTAGGTAGAGCAATGGGCGAGGGAATAGCTAGTGTAAAATGAGGTGATCCTGCGATTGCTTGCCTTGCCCTTGCTCGCTCCCAATAGAGGAGGAGGAGCCTTAGCCTTCTATTACTTTTGAATAAATATTAGTAGAGTTTTCTCCTGGCAGGCTCAGAACGAACAACGCTAGCCTAGCTATAGGCTTAACATACATAACACCGCTAGCCGTATGCTCAACATATTCGAACGTTTAATTCGATAGTCTGCTGCTGTCTCTCACTGCATTCCGATGGTTCGCTGTCGCTTATTCCTTAGAAAGAAAATGCTCATCTCTGGAGTCAGTCATATTACGTATAAAACCTCCTATCCAATCGGGCGGGGTTCATGGTTCTACGTGAATTGCCCCTCCATCACGGTTCGGAAGTCAGTGGTGGGTTCTCGCTGTCGCTGATTATAGATAGAGAGACTTGAAACCTATGTTCTTTTGATGGGAAATGCTTTAGAACTTAAGGTGGGGTCGGATATTCTACTCGAAACCTTTCAAGAGTAATGGAAGGAATGGCAGAGGGATCTATTTCCCCCATTATTCGTAACTCCCCTTCCCCTTCCCTATTCGAGCCAGTCCCAACCGAGAGAGGTCTTGTTGTCAGCTCCGTCCCTTTAACGAAGAACAATGTCGATTTAACGCTTTATCCTCTTCGAATAGTTAGAAATCTTTCCTTTCCACGGATAGGAAAAATAAAACCATCTGATTTGATTCGTTCTCAGTAGCCATGAGATAATCATCTTAGGGTGGTCTTTTTATCGACGGATGCTTTTCTTACACCCTTTGAAATGGGGAGGAGAGCGCCATCATTGACGGTTTAAAAAAGGGAAACGACCTCAAAGTTTTGGAGATACAAAACGACTAGACTCGGCCTTAAAACTCTTCCCTCCTTGGGATCTCAAAAGGAAAATCTTTAAAACGACCTTAAGAGTTCATTTCCGCGCTCCTGGGGTGGGGAGAGGGCTCTTTAAAACCTCAAGCTCTTTAGTTTTTATAGGTCGAGGGAGAGAGCTTTTAGATAAGCACTCTTAAGGTAGGCCTCTTAATAAGGGAGAAGAGGCACTTAAGGAGTAGTTCATGGGCTTTTAAAATAGAGAGCGCCGGCCGGCCGGAATTGAAAGAGAGCAAGCGGGATTTTATTATTTATTTCTGAAATCAACCTTTTTAAACTTCCCGATAATTAATCCCTTTTGCCCGGGTGGAAATAGGGAGTTGTTGTTCCCGCACCTGCTCCTTAGAAAAAGCGGATCCCCTGGTTCTCGAATTCCCCATATAAAAAGGTTATCGAACCCCTCCTTCTATTCCATGAACGAATATCGGAAAGCCTCTCCTCTCTGTTTTAAAAGGGGCAAAGCTCTCTATCTATAAATGAATTCGGGAAAGAACTAGAGGGACCTTACTGCTTGATTTGTTTAAGGTGCGTTCGGGACAAAGAGAGATGGGGGGGACCCACCCTTACTCGAGCATGGAGAAATACTATACTTTCGGGTCGAGAAATTTTGAATCCTCGGAGCATGCTTATGGCTTTCATAAAAGGTAGAGCTTTCAACGAAGCTAGAATGACCCGCGTGACCTGCTGAACCTACCATAAAGAAAGATGTCACACCTGCCCGGCCCCAGGAACCTATCTATCAATAAACGCTTGCCCCTGGGCTCTTTATCTCAAGGTTCCTGAGAAGTATCAAGCCAGGAATCGCTCTCTATTATAACCAGGGCGATTCGTTCCGTTTTTCGGCCTTTTTATATGGGGAATTCGCTTCAAATTAAAAGCGAGCTGTCTCAATCTTTCACGCAGCAATTTTGGGCTGGGCCCACCCCTTTTAAGAGCATCTCAAGCGCCGTTTCCCCTCTATTCCCCCTCAACCCCCATGCCCGGTCGAACCGGCTTACTCATACACATATGCAGTCGGAGCAGCTAGGATTACTGCAGTGGGCGATGGCTGCTGTCACTAGAATCCGTCTATAGAAACGGGTTTTTGGGCTTCCCCACCATGTCCTAAGAGTGCCTAGAGGTATTCGTCCTAAATTCATCTCAATGGAGTCTATATGACAGTGAGGGGAGCTTACGAGCACTCTTAGATTGTCTATAAGTAGGGTTAGTGGAGACCGATAAAAAGTAAAATACAAATCACGGTTATGGCATGAAATCTCATATTGCAGAAAATTAAATCAAAATGGGGTTCGGGAAAGGCACTAGCACGAGCAAAAATGGTCGAGAAGTCTACGGTTTGAAAGAGAGTAAAACAACCCATAATCCCGAGAGCTAATCCAAAATCACCTACTCGATTGACAAGCATAGCTTTGATAGCTGCTTTATCTGCCTGAAGTCGTGTGAACCAAAAATTAATTAACAAATAGGAAGCGAGACCTACTCCCTCCCATCCCAGGAATAATTGAATCGAGTTATCTCCGGTAACCGGCATGAGCATGAAAAAAGTGAGAATGGATAAGTAACACATGAATCGAGGGCTATGTGGATCCTTGAAAAGTCCCAAAAGTTCATTAGGGCTCCTATATCTGTAACCAATTAGTGTAGGAACCTTTAAATAACCCTTGATATCCAATTAAATGACCAATGAGTTGGAGATCCAAAGTGGACCTATAAATGGATGACCGATTGGGGATGTTTGATTATGGGTGGGCACAAGGAGTAAGCTCCTCCTTATAATGGAGAGGGTACAGTGCCCTCTTACTAACTTGAGGGGGCTTCTGCGCCCTTGCCTTGCGAGTTCCTTGCTGCCCTCTCTTTTTAAAAGGGGACATTCCATCCGCTAGCACTATTCCCTCTTTCTCGCTCATGTGGACACTCCCCTTTAAATAGCCATAGTCGTTGCCTTTCCATTAAACAGTTGTCACCATTCCATTAAATAGCCTAGCTATAACTGCCATTAAATTAAATTAAAAGATCGGCCCTCTACCCTCTATTTCAAGATAGATCGCACTCGATCTTTATTCATTCATAATCAGGATAGGGTGCGAGGGCGAGGAATAAATTAATCACCTATCAGATTGACTCGATTATGGTTTTTTTCAAAGAGCTCTCCTCTCCTCTCTATTATAAGGTAAGGCGAGGCGAGAACCTTATATAAGAGGTTGGAAATGAATTTTATAAGGTCGAGTACCTTTATTATATGACAAAAAAGAGCTTTTCTCATTTTAAAGGGGAGAGCCCTCCCCTTCTCTTAAAGCGCCAGCCAGAAAACAAGCAGGCCAAAAGGAGATTGGCTCCTCTCCAACATCTTGAGTCCTTCTCCCAGAGGGCCGTTATGTTTCTATTGTATTTGGGCGACTTCGTTCCTCTATCTCCGGCATTGGACCTACTGACTCGTTTATCGACAAGAGCTCTACCCGAAAAAGCTCAAAGACGCAGTGAGTGAACGACGGATTCGATGCAGTCGCAAGAAAGTCGAAAACTGGCGAAAGAGGAGGGGAGTTTTTTTAAAGAGCATGAAGAATTTTATTTATTTTTTCTGCTAGACCTCGATCAAACTAGAAATGCAAGGAGATCCCCGAAACATCAGACGTAAATCCTACTTCGAAACAGTGGGGCGAAAAGGGAGAGGGGGGCCGAGATCTCTTCCTTCTTTTCCTATTTCTTCCCGGTTGAGTGCATTGGGGACCTTTATAGTTTAGAGAGCGGTCTCGTCTGAAAAACGCCAAGCCAAAAAATGGCGCTTTATAGAGAGAGGCGCCAACCGAAACTCGAATGGGAGGGAACCTCTGAATAAGAGGGAACGAAAAAGCCCGGGAGGGAGGGAAGGATAGGAAGTCTTATTCAAAAAAAGCTGGGAAGAGCTTTTTATAGCCGGCCGCTTTTTTCCAACCTCTCTATCTATAACGGCTCTGGCGGCTCTTTAAAAAAAACTCCAAGCACTCGCTATCAGGAGGGAGACCCTACTTAACTCTCTTTAAAAAGCCCTCTCTATTTTCAACCGCGGGGTCAAACTCTATCGATTTAAACCTGTTGAATGATTTTAAGCTCGATCAACCGGTTAAGGAGGAAGAGGCCGCACTCACCGATTCAAGAAGGCGATCAAATGGTAAAGGAAGAGATCTCGACCCCATTGTTATTTAATGTGGTTGCATTCCCAGCTAGATCACTAACCTGCCGGCCGGTGGCTCGATCTAGGGTTTATCTCTTTCCCCTCGACCTCTCTAAGAAAAAGGAGATAGGGTGCCGGAAAATAAAAGTCGCCAACGCCCTCTCCTCCTGGCCTGGCCCGGCTTTTCCAACAAGGGCCTTTACCCTTTTCAATGGTGGGGGAGGGGGGGCCCTTTCAAATAAAACCCCTTAATTTTGAGTTGAGCAAGGGCCCACGGCTTCTCCGGGCTTTTTTTAGGCTCTAAAGTTGTTGTTGTTTCTCTTTCCGGGTCGACCTCCTCCGCGATCTCCCAAGTTTTCTAATATATAAAGAAGCGACCGCTCTTAAAAGGATCCAATGCCGGAGAAAACCCTCCATGAAGTGCCGCCGATCCGGGAGAGTGGTCAAACAGGTTTCTATAGTATTTGGGCTCTATCTATAACGGTCAGGCGATCGAGTTATCACTTTTTTCAGGTGCGGGGCCCTGTTTTTTTTTCTAAGAGCGAGTACGCTCTTTCGTAAGAGAAACAATCTTATTCTTCCGTCCGAGATACTGGGTTGAAAGTTAGGGGGACCTCCGGCTGGATTGAATCCCAATCAGGGCCTAAAATTTAAGAGCTGTCTGTAATTTTGTTTCAAGAGCCCCGTTCAATTCCTGAAGAGTTGGGCCCTCTATTCGTGCGTGAAATGCCCCGTCCAGCTGTAGCCGGGCATGGTCTCGGCTCTCCACCCCTCCTCTTTTAAGGCCTCTTCCTCACCGCGAAGTCCACTTTTAAGCAGGCCGGTATCATTCTTCATGAGTCTTCCTGAAGAGATAGTCTTTCCGAGTTGAGTGCTCCCGCTTGGCCGAGTCGTATATGACTATGGAATGATAGAACGACCATAGTTTTAACAAGCATTAACGAGCTTTTAAAGTAAGATAGGGCGAGCACTCAACCAAAGGAATAAGCTCTTAAGCCATTATTTATTCCCGCCGTCCAACCCCAACCAAAATGAATAGATTTTAAAGGCTCCTCTCTTCGACAAGGATGGTAAGAGTCCCTTCTTTTTCATTTCTTTACTAATGGGGGCATAGGCGACACTTCTTCTGTTGGTAAAATCGCCCTTCCTCTAGTTTGAAAAGGGCGGAAGATACTGAAAGTTGGGGGATAGCTTGCACTGGACCGTAAGGAGAGGGACTAAACCTCTTAAAAAGCTTGCTTTGCTTTAGAGGGCTGTTTGGCTTTTAAAAAGGAGGGGGGGCGCCTTTAAAATGCCTTGCCTTTTAAATGGTGGGGGTGGGGGAGGAGAGGATGCTCTTTAAAATAAAACTCAGGTTCTTCTGTTCTACGTCACGAGCCAAGTAAGCTATAATAGCATAGGTGAGCTATCAAAGGATAAGAGTGCCCGTCCTCTCTCAACTGTACAACCCTTCCTCGTGATCGTAAGCTCTACCTACTGTGTTCGGTACCTAGACATCGATATGCCCGCCTACACCCCTAGGCTTTAAACCCACCACTCTTATATCATGTTATTTCTATGTCCCGGTTTAGTGATTACATGTTCCCATCCCCCTCTTTAAAACTTTAAGCATGCCACTCTAGGCTTTGCTCACCTCACCAGCTTTTAAAAAGGGGGGGAGGGCTTTTAATCTTTAATTGGGAGAGGGCCCCTTTTAAAATAGAGATGGAGAGGGGCATTCTCTTTTAAAAGCTGAATTGAGTCTATTATATACGCATTAACAACTCCCGAGCCCAAGCCCTCCCTAGCAAGCCAAGCCAAGTAGACCCATCCCTAGTTCTGTTTCCCGTGGAATGCTTTACACCAGCTACTAGCACCCGGGTGACGAACTTATGACCAACCCTTCTGATAATAGTAACCTTTTTATGCCTGAACCCAGATACAACTTCCATTCGTTTCAGGGCGCTCGGTCACCACATTCAAGATAGTGAAGTTTAAGTCTCTCTATTATTTAAAAAGGGGTTTCAGTGCTCGGGAACAGAGACACTTGCCGGTTCGTCTCATTGAGCGAAACACCGAAATCCAACACCGACACCTTTAAATTAAATTAAATTACATAGTTGGCCGACTCACCAGAGCTAATAGGACGTAGAATGGTACCTTTAGATATTTATTATCCAAGCAAGCCTATTTTTCAAGCCCATCTGGGTTTGTTAGAGCTCTCTTCAACCTACCCATAGATCAATCTATTTTGAAATACTTTGGTTTTTTAACCCCTTCCCTTTAGAATTTTGATATCATAAGGTATCAAATCTGCTAAAATCTATAGAGAATCAATCCCTTAGTCTTAGAAAAAATGAATAGGTCCCTTCCGAATCAATAGGAGAAGCAGTGCCTAACTCCCCAATCAGATCTATCTTCCCTTGTGAACTAGGTCTCACTAATCGGTAATGTCTGATGTCATAGTATGCTTTGAGAGGGCCATAAGAGCAAGAATAGAATGAGCTGTTGTCAAATAAGGTTGTCAAATAAGCACATTTTTTTAGGAGAGCTCTTTCTAAGAGGAGAAATAATAATAATAGCAACTATTTTATTTAAGGCTAGCATATTGTTAGAACTCTCTCTACCAAACATTTTAAACTATTGATCGAGGGATCCAACCAACCTTAACTCCATTGGGAGTGTGAAGTTTGTTCTTTTTCCTTCTACCTTATTTTGAAAAGGGTAGGGACTCGAAATCAATGAATCCTTATCACTTCTACATTACCATGGGTTGCTACTCATTATCTTATCCTTGACATATGAATTTGAGAAGATGATGAGAAAATATCCTTTTGGAAGGAAAGCCAAAGAATATTGTGAATTCAATTACTACAACAGCTTGGAAATTTATGCATATATCATTGACAAGATTCATACTTGGATCTCTTCCTTGAAAGTCAAGAAATTTAACCAGTTGAGCTCATGCTATTTGATCACTTGTGATTTTTAATTTAAGCTAATAATACTACTAAATTTTTAGTCAACTCCTTGAATATCTGATTATTATTTATTATGCTAGTTTTATGTGTTTGTACTAAGGCTCAAAACTCTTTTCTATTATCCTTGATTTTTATTATAGCATGTTTCTAAGACCTTTTCTATCATCACCCCTTTTGTAGAGGCAAATTCTAGTTGTCACAAATGTGAAATCTGTCAATATTCTAGTTGGCATTTTGATGGGATGTTAACATGCTAATTTACCAAAGCTGCACATTTTCACCATTATCATGTCAAGTATTGTATGTTTTGGTTTTAGGATTGGAGAATCTTCTAGTCCATCTACGGGTAAAATGTACAAATATCATCCACAAAAAATTATACTTTGTTTAATGCAACTATATAAACAATTTTTTCAATTTTATTATAGAAGCAAAGGAGCTACCATAATCTTGTGTTTATTATATATATAACAATAATGAAGGCATGAGTTTATTTTATATTTAATTCTAACTTTAGTCTAGCATTTCTTTGGATAGTTTCTAATGGATCAACTTTGCCCTTTAAGTAAACTCATTCTTATGTTTTCCAATTAGTGGTGGAATTCTGTACGCCCATTTAACATCAAAAAAGAACATTTTGATCTTTGTAGATAGGACAGTGTGCTGACCTACATGGTTGTTAACAACAAAAGGAATCATAGATGAATCTGAAAACATTAATGAAATTTAATAGCTAATAACAAAGATGCCTTCATGGTGAATCTAAAATATGTATGAATCTAAATGCTCTCCAAAATTTAGCAAACGTAAGTTACATTTATATGATTATAAAGTTGCATGAGAGAGGATCATAATTCACCCTCTCAAAAAAAGTGAGGGGGAAACTTTTCATTGAAGTCGTAATAAAATTAAATAATGTTTCTTATTTCTAAACTTAGAAATACAATTTCTTTAGCCCTTAAGAATGTGCCCCTATAAGAAAAGAAGCCAGGCTTTTGACTGGTGATCAAGATTCGATATTTTTGGGTATGATTCTGTGAAGTTTTGGTCCAAGATGTTGATGCTTATCTTGAGGAGGTTCTTATGATTTAGTGAAACGTTTGAGGTTCTTATTAAAATGTGCAATCTCCTTGTTTTTAGGATCCATTTTTTATTTCTTTATTTCCTATTCACTCTTCTATCTACTTTTCCACAACTAAGAATCATTGGAAAAGAGTAAGGTTACATGGGGACACATCCCCTACCCCTAGAAACACGAACCTGTATTCCTTTCATCCCCAGTATGAGGGGCATCAAAGGGTATTGTTGAGTGGTATTTTCACCCAATTATGAAAGTACACTCTCCCTTAGGATTTGGGTTCCAAATCCCCTCTTGCAAAGAAGTTAAACAAACGACTTCTCCAAGGTCTCCGCTATATTAGCATTTGCATATGTGTATTAGTAATCTTAAATAAAGATATTCACTTTAAATGCTTGGAACACCTTAGTGATTGCAAGTAACTGTAAACAAGGGGCAATGTTGGTTTATTTTACCATGAAACTTTAGTGATTGTTCATTGAACCAAAATAAAGCAAATGTGAGTTAGCCCTCATATGACCACGATGTAGTGCTCAAATTACCCCTCTTTCGTAAAATTAGAATTTTATGAAGAGAGGGTAATTTTAGGCTCAAAAAATGGAAATTTGTGAAATGCCATAAAACATAACTTCTTCAATGAAATTGAACTTTTCATGAAGGGAATGTCATCATAGGCTCATGAGTGAAACATGAAACTAAAAAAAAATGAAATTTCGGCCCAAAATGGAAACTTTCTATTTTCAGATTTTTTAAAATTTGTAATAAAACAGCAACTTCGATGAATTTTTAAAAATACTAAACAACACCGAAAATGAAATTTTAAACTGCGTATTGGAATTATGTAGTATAACCTACGCAATGGTGAAATTATTTTTGGATTTTGACATTTTTTAAATGTTTATTTTAATGCCTAAAAATTAAAAAAAAGTTAAAATTTCTGGAAAATAAAATGCAAAAAATGAAAATGAAATGCAGAAAATGGAACACAAGATACATTCAGTTTGATGCTATCCTATTCCGACAAAACCGAAGATGTGAGGTTTTCATGCATGCAACCTAACCTATTGGACTTGCAAAACAAGCACAATCCGGATAAGCTAAGTGCTGGCTCCTAGGGTTTTAAATGAGGTTTTTTCAGATTTAAACATTCGCATGAAGCAACCAAGAAAACTTGCATAAACTCCATTTACAAGCCTAAAATCTGAAAAGGGGAAAAATAGACATTTAATCTTGCATGTAGAAAATAACTCCTTTCTTGTCCATAAGATGTAACTTTCTGAAACTTTCTGTATTAAAAATTTGTCATTTTACAATAACAAAAATTTCTGGTTTTCCCAAACTAGTCCATGGAAGAAAACAACTTGAACAGGTCCAGAATGGCCCTCTTGCCTTCAAATCTGCAACTCTGCTCGCAGTAGTTTCCAACCCCTTATGGCCTCTTTGAATGGCATATTTAAAACAACTAAAAAAATTTTGTTTCTCCTTCCATGACTGTTCGTTTTCTCCTTCAATGACTGTTCGTTTTCTCCTTCCCTTGTGCATGCATGTGTTTTGGTTTCCAAAAAGGCTTTTCATTTCTATTTTGTGGCCCTTCGTTTCCTTTTCTCCACATGGGCATGTGTCTGTTTCCTTCTAGGTGTAACGACCATCTTAAATGATTTCAAATCATTAAAGATTCCTTATGTAACGTTTTGTCTTAATCATTGGATTTTGTCCTTATGTGACAAATTACCTTATTCAATCTTCAATTTATTCCTTATAGGTCCACGTCACTATGCAGTCTTCAGTTTCACTATCCTGGTGTTCATCACTAATATCAGACACACTGTCAACTACTCTGTTCCCTTGGAAAAAATGCAACATGTCGCGATATCACGACACTTTTGTTTCTCTGCCTGCCTGCTCTTTTTGAGTCGCAAAAATGCAACATGTTGTGATATCGCGACACTTTTGTTTCTCTACCTGCCTGCCCTTTTTGAGTCACGAAAATGCAACATGTTGCGATATCGTGACACTTTTGTTTCTCTGCCCGCCTGCCCTTTTTGAGTTGTGAAAATGCAACATGTCACGATATCACGAAACTTTGGTTTCTCTACTTGCCTGCCCCTTTTGAGTCGCGAAAATACAACATGTCGCGATATCGCAACACTTTTGTTTCTCTGCCTGCCTGCCCTTTTTGAGTCGCGAAAATGTAACATGTCGCGATATCGCGACACTTTTTCTCCTTTCTATTTCTCTTTGCTTTGGACCGCAAAAATGCAACCTGTCGTGATATCGCGACACTTTTTCCTCCTTGCTCTTTCTCTTTGCTTTGGACCGTGAAACTTCAACATGTCGCGATATCGTGACACTTTTAACTTCTCTTTTGGCCATGAAAATACAACATGTCACGATATCGCGACACTTTTATTTCTTGTTCTTTCTCTTCTCTTTTGGTCGTGAAAATGCAACATGTCGCGATATCGCGACACTTTTTCTCTTCTCTTTTGGCCACGAAAATGCAACATGTCGCGATATCGCGACACTTTTTTCTTCTCTTTTGACCGTGAAAATGCAACATGTCGCGATATCGTGACACTTTTTCTCTTCTCTTTTGGCCGCGAAAATGCAACATGTCACGATATCGCGACACTTTTTCTCCTCGCTCTTTCTCTTTGCTTTGGGCCACGAAAATGCAACATGTCACGATATCGCGACACCTTTTCCTTCTCTTTTGGCCGTGAAAATGCAACATGTCGCGATATCACGACACTTTTTCCTTCTTGTTCTTTCTTTTCTCTTTTGGCCGCGAAAATGCAACATGTTGCGATATCACGACACTTTTTCCTTCTTATTCTTTCTCTTCTCTTTTGGCCGCGAAAATGCAACATGTTGCGATATCGCATATCGCGACACTTTTTCCTCCTTGCGGTGTTTTGCTTTTTCTTTGATCTTTAGCAAATGGGTCGCTTCGGTCTTCTTAGAAAATATGCAAAAAGGTGGATTCCCAATTTTGGGGTACATTGTGGAGCAACCACAACAAATGGCGACTCTGCTGGGAAATGCTCCTGAGCATTTCGGTGAGAACTCAACCTGAAAACCTTCAAAACTCAAACACAAGCATCAGCAAATATCCTAAGAATGAAACTAGATGAGAAATACATGAAGCATTAGAATTATTAAGCATCAGCTCGGTGTGTGCAATGTGCTTCATTCCCTATTGTTTGGAGCTCGCTCAACTTTCCATTGTTATTTTCACTTTTGATTCGTGCGTATGAGAAGTTATGGATGATTCTGTAGGATTTAACATATGGTAAATATGCTAGAGATATAAGAAGCTTTGCAAAGGCTCAAACTTTCTAGTACCATGAACAAACATATTAAAATTGTCAAATCCTCTTAGGACCAAATATGAGTATACTGAATTAATTTACTAGATCCCAAAGCTGATTATGTGTAACCCATGTGCAATTGTAAGTGAAATAGAGCTTTGGGGAATAGGATTCCCAACCTAAGCGAGATGGTAATTTAACCCTATCCTTACTACTTTGATATGGAGTTTATTACCTCATCTTGAACAAAATGATTTAACCTGTTATGGATGAAACTGTCAGGCTAGCCTGTCTGTTTGAGCAGTCAGTGGTCTTTCTTTTAGATAAGACATGTTTCCATGCATGAGCATACTCCACTACCAGTCAGGCAGCCCCGGTGGAGATCAACCCCATAATCCAGGATTTGACTTTACTTTTGATTTCTTGAACCTTGGGGATGACTACCCATCCTTGCAAGGGACATGTAGTATGATCCTTCCAATCCAATATCAATGATGCAATAAAAGTAGAATGAAAAAAATTTTCTTTGGAACTTCAAGTTCTTGAATGGGCAACATAGAAGATTTGGGGAATCGGATTCTCAACCTAAGCGAGATGAGAATTAGACCCTATCCTTACTACTCCATGAAGGTCAAATCAGAGCTTTGGGTAGTTGGATCCTCAACCTAAGTTCGATGGGGATTTAACCCTATCCTTACTACTCTGATTTTAGGCTTTAAGCACTATAGGAGTGGTAAAAACCACTATTTTAAGGATTTGCATGATAGGACAAACACGAAATACTCCTTTCGCCTCACCTTTTCTTCAAAGTATGGTTTTGACCATTTTGCTCAAGATCCTCTTTAAAATGTGTAGAACGTGCTTGGTCAAGATAGTTCGGGCATCAGTTCCCAACCTTAGGATCCTTTTAATATATGTTATGTAATAACCCTAAGAGGATTCGACACCTTTTCAATGATTGTATTTGAAATGTAGATGCAACTAAGATGAAATGTATATGCAATGTCGAATGTAACATGAGATATGGATGAATGCATTGCTCTTTTTGAAATGTGGATGGAGTATACCACCTACTTTACCATAATGTGTAAAACTGACAACTTCATGCATCACAAGTTCCAAATGATATTCTTTAATGTGTTTGCGATACTCGTGGAGATTTCTGCAATACAATTTCGATGTTTCATATTCTCTTAGTCTTAGTCAACATTCATAAGGACATAAGTTGACATCTCGCTTTTTTTTTTTTTTTTTTTAAGACAAACCAAAAGTATCCAAAGGACCAACACACAAAACTTAAAACCAAAATGAGATTCAATCCAAAACAAAAACACGAAAACCAAACGTATATACAAATGTACAATATAATACAAGATGGTGCAAAAGTTTGGATTATCATTTTCCTAGATCCCAAACCTAATTAGAATTCTTTAAAAGACATATGACATGATACGCATACCAAGTTTTGTAGGAATCCAACAAAAACAAGATCAAACCAAACAAAGAAACAAACTTCCACTTGCCCCTCTCACCATACCAATTTGATTTAGTTTCATTAATAATACTATGGTGGAGTTTCAAGTTTTCAAATTGATTAGACAATGATTGATATTCAATTCCTTTATGTCTATTCATTAAGATGTCCATTCCGCACTTTGATTCATGGTGTAGAAATAAGCTTTCATTTTCATTCAATAAAGCCTTAACATTAATAATATTTGAATCAAACCATTCATTAGGCAAACCTTCATTCGAATTTTACATGGTGAAACCAAAAATGTGAGATTTTACCTTTGGCATGTTTTCATTTGACCTATCTTGAAGAGGGTTTGAAAATTCCTCTTTTCTCTCATGACATTCATCATCATGTAGCACTTGTTCTTTCTCCATGACTTGTTTATCAAAGACACCAAACTTAGGTACCCAATTGAAAATATGTCCATCCCTTTCAAACCATAAGTCTTGTCTATCTAGGGGTGGGTTAACTAACACATTTCCATGATAAATCACTTTGGTTGTTTTGGGTAACGTGAGATTTTCAATTGGATCATCAATGATATCAAACCCAAATGATTTAGGTTTTGTAATTTTCTCATTTTGAAATGGCCTAGTCATTGTAGCACAAGTAAGTGGATCAAGATTTTCAATTTCTTTTCCTTCAAAGGAATTTAAAGTAGATGACTCTCTTTCTTGATTCATGGTTGTAGAATCCTTATCATGTTCCAAAATTTGATGAGATTCGAATTCCTCTTCCAAAAATTTCTCAAATTGTACAGGATTTATAGTATCCTCATGTGAGGAAGCAATTGAGTTATCCTGCATATTAATTGACACAACAAGTTTATTAGAATATTTAGATTGATAATATTCTTCCCATTTCTTCCATGAATCATAGTAATCATCTTCCAATTTCAAGTTGTAACGCTCAAGTACTTCTTCTTCATATTTTGATTCATCAGCATGTTTCTCATCCAATTCATCTTCACCTTCCTTAGATGGTCCAATTATTTCCAAAAGTGGGTTATCTCTTGAATTCAAATTGGTAAAGCTATCATAATCCAAATTTGTAACCCATGATTCAATTCTATCACAATTTGGAAGGTGTGGATCCTCTTGGTCATCACTTTCGAGAACATCATCCAAAGTGTCTTCCGAAAACAAGTGGTGAAATTTGATTATGTCTTCAACTTCATTTGTTGATTTTATTTCAAATTCATTTTCAGCCACTTGTGATGGCTTAGGATCTTCTATAATGGGATCGATTTTTGAATTTCGTGTCATATAGTTGCTCCAATCCTTTGCAAATACATCTAACCAAATCATATCCACATAAGTTCGTTCATCCAAATCCTCCTTTTTGGGTAATGATTCTAGATATTTCTTTTCCAAAACAAGATGATGATCATTTGATTCCAACTTCTTGTTACCCATCCATAGAATTTCTTCTCCAAAAACTTCATGCTCTTCAAGACCTTTCGAATAGGTATTTACTTCAACGTGAGTCACCTCAAAATCTCTTGTATCGCTTAAAGAAGCATAACATGAAACATCATTAAGATCAGCATTATGAATTTTCTTCCTAGGATGATTTGGATGCATACATTGACGTGCTCGTTTTTGTGGTGGAACATGCCTACATATCTTCTTAACCACTTTCTTTTGCTCTTTTACTTTCGATACGAACTCTTTGGGTTGAGTGGTAGAAGTAGTAGGATTAGTTGGATTGATACCCACGGATAAAGCTTGAACATTTGTTGCAATGGTTCCATGGGTGACCACATGATTCTCTAATTGAGGCATAGTTGGATAGATGGAAGTACCTATATAAGCACATGTGGGAGCATAAGTTGGTATGGTAGGATAAATTTGATTGTAGGGAAAAACATTTGATATCAAATTTTGTTGTGCCCATGCTTGATTTACCATTGAGGTTTGATTGCAAGCCCCTAGTTGTCCTACCATAGTTGATTGCTCCATTCCATAACCTTGTGGCCTCAATTTTTGATCTACAATCATAGCTTCTATGTAGGCCGATGCAAGATCAGTAACCAAGGGATTCATCCTAACAAATATGGCACACAATGGATCCAATGCTCGAAAGTATATTTGAAGAGCACCACTTTCCTCAATAGTATAGGGAGAAATTAATCTCGCATAAAGCTTTCGAAACCTCAAGTTGAAACTTCTCATTGGCTCATTAGGTTCTCTTTTGCAAGAAGTAAATTGTTGATATATCATGAGAGGATCAATGAGCAACCTAAATTGATTGATAAAACCATCTTTCAATTGAGTCCAAGATGTAATAGAACCAGTGGGTAAATTGATATACCAATCATATGCCACCTCATATAGGGTTCCTGGAAACATTCTACATGCCACATCCTCATGTTCGACATTCCATCTAACTAGGATATCCACATAGGCTTGAATATGTTCCTCGGTTGATGTTAGACCATTGTGTTTAAATTTGGGCAAACATTTTTCTACGTTCTTGGATAAATCATGAGAATCTCCACTAATGTTCAAAGGATTAACATGTATCCCATACCACATTCCTGCAGTTGTAGCCATTAATGAAACTCAAAGAATAACTTCAAAACCAATTTGTTAGTCATGAATAAAAGAAGGAACCATGATAAAGCAATATTCTAAAAATGTAAATTAGTTTCTGATTCACCAGATCGTATATGCGTAAGTGAAGAGCATACTCCTAGTGTTGTAGGCTTTCCGATTCACAAGATCGCATTACACGCAAGTGAAGAGCATAATACCGACAACAAATACATTTTAGACAAAATAATTCCTTACAAATAAGCATGAAATGACTAGCAAATATCAAACATGTAATGTATGAATAATCATGTGAGCATCAACCAGGAGATGTATCCATTAAAATCAAATGAAAGTAATTGCATGGAGACAACCTCGTTAGTCAAGACCAAAAATTTTTCAAAATCAAATCAAAACACATTATTCCTATATGAACAATCAAAAGCGTTAGAACAATGCATAGCAATTCATGTCCTCATTTTAACACTACAAGGTTGTATTTTTTAAAAGAGGGCTAAATATAATAATCAATAGGGCATGAAATATTCAAAATTTAAATCCCTATAGCATTTAAATCATACTGAAATAAACCAATTCAGGCCCTCCTTCTAGCGCCAAAATGTTGAGTGGTATTTTCACCCAATTATGAAAGTACACTCTCTCTTTGGATTTGGGTTCCAAATCCCCTCTTGCAAAGAATTTAAACAAACGACTTCTCCAAGGTCTCCGCTATATTAGCATTTGCATATGTGTATTAGTAATCTTAAATAAAGATATTCACTTTAAATGCTTGGAACACCTTAGTGATTGCAAGTAACTATAAACAAGGGGCAATGTTGGTTTATTTTACCATGAAACTTTAGTGATTTTTCATTGAACCAAAATAAAGCAAATGTGAGTTGGCCCTCATATGACCACGATGTAGTGCTCAAATTACCCCTCTTTCGTAAAATTAGAATTTTTATGAAGAGGGTAATTTTAGGCTCAAAAAATGGAAATTTGTGAAATGCCATAAAACATAACTCCTTCAATGAAATTGGAATTTTCATGAAGGGAATGTCATCATAGGCTCATGAGTGAAACATGAAACTGAAAAAAAATAAAATTCCGGCCCAAAATGGAAACTTTCTATTTTCAGATTTTTTAAAATTTGTAATAAAACAGCAACTTCGATGAATTTTTAAAAATACTAAACAACTCCGAAAATGAAATTTTAAACTGCGTATTGGAAGTCTGTAGTATAACCTACGCAATGGTTAAATTATTTTTGGATTTTGACATTTTTTAAATGTTTATTTTAATGCCTGAAAATTAAAAAAATTTAAAATTTCTAGAAAATAAAATGCAGAAAATGAAAATGAAATGCAAAAAATGGAACATAAGATACATTCAGTTTGATGCTATCCTATTTCGACAAAACCGAATATGTGAGGTTTTCATGCATGCAACCTAACCTATTGGACTTGCAAAACAAGCACAATCCCGATAAGCTAAGTGTTGGCTCCTAGGGTTTTAAATGAGGTTTTTTCAGATTTAAACATTCGCATGAAGCAACCAAGAAAACTTGCATAAACTCCATTTACAAGCCTAAAATCTGAAAAGGGGAAAAATAGACATTTAATCTTGCATGCAAAAAATGACTCCTTTCTTGTCCATAAGATGCAACTTTCTGAAACTTTCTGTATTAAAAATTTGTCATTTTACAATAACAAAAATTTCTGGTTTTCCCAAACCAGTCCATGGAAGAAAATGACTCGAACAGGTCCAGAATGGCCCTCTTGCCTTCAAATCTGCAACTCTGCTCGCAGTAGTTTCCAACCTCTTATGGCCTCTTTGAATGGCGTATTTAAAACCTCTAAAAAAAAATTGTTTCTCCTTCCATGACTATTCGTTTTCTCCTTCCATGACTGTTCGTTTTCTCCTTCCCTTGTGCATGCATGTGTTTTGGTTTTCAAAAAGGCTTTTCGTTTCTATTTTGTGGCCCTTCGTTTCCTTTTCTCCACATGGGCATGTGTTCGTTTCCTTCCAGGTGTAACGACCATCTTAAATGATTTTAAATCATTAAAGATTCCTTATATAACGTTTTGTCTTAATCATTGGATTTTGTCCTTATGTGAAAAATTACCTTATTCAATCTTCAATTTATTCCTTATAGGTCCATGTCACTATGCAGTCTTCAGTTTCACTATCCTGGTGTTCATTACTAATATCAGACGCACTGTCAACTACTTTGTTCCCTTGGCGAAAATGCAACATGTCACGATATCGCGACACTTTTGTTTCTCTACCTGCCTGCTCTTTTTGAGTCGCGAAAATGCAACATGTCGCGATATCGCGACACTTTTGTTTCTCTACCTACCTGCCCTTTTTGAGTCGCGAAAATGCAACATGTCGTGATATCGTGACACTTTTGTTTCTCTGCCTGCCTGCCCTTTTTGAGTTGTGAAAATGCAACATGTCGCGATATCGTGACACTTTTGTTTCTCTGCCTGCCTGCCCCTTTTGAGTCACGAAAATGCAACATGTCGCGATATCGCGACACTTTTGTTTCTCTGCCTACCTACCCTTTTTGAGTCGCGAAAATGCAACATGTCGCGATATCGTGACACTTTTTCTCCTTTCTCTTTCTCTTTGCTTTGGACCACGAAAATGCAACATGTCGCGATATCGTGACACTTTTTTCTCCTTGCTCTTTCTCTTTGCTTTGGACCGTGAAAATGCAACATGTCGCGATATCGCGACACTTTTTCCTTCTCTTTTGGCCGTGAAAATACAACATGTCGCGATATCGTGACACTTTTCTTTCTTGTTCTTTCTCTTCTCTTTTGGCCATGAAAATGCAACATGTCGCGATATCGCGACACTTTTTCTCTTCTATTTTGGCCACGAAAATGCAACATGTCACGATATCGCGACACTTTTTCTCTTCTCTTTTGGCTACGAAAATGCAACATGTTGCGATATCGCGACACTTTTTCTCTTCTCTTTTGGCCGCAAAAATGCAACATGTCATGATATCGCGACACTTTTTCTCTTCTCTTTTGGCCGCGAAAATGCAACATGTCGCGATATCGCGACACTTTTTCTCCTCGCTCTTTCTCTTTGCTTTGGGTCGTGAAAATGCAACATGTCGTGATATCGCGACACTTTTTCCTTCTCTTTTGGCCACGAAAATGCAACATGTCGCGATATTACGACACTTTTTCCTTCTTGTTCTTTCTCTTCTCTTTTGGTCGTGAAAATGCAACATGTCACGATATTGCGACACTTTTTCCTCCTTGCGGTGTTTTGCTTTTTCTTTGATCTTTAGCATATGGGCCGCTTCGGTCTTCTTGGAAAATATGCAAAAAGGTGGGTCCCCAATTTTGGGGTACGTTGTGGAGCAACCACAACAGGTATGTTTTTCTACCATCCCCCTTTTGGGAGGGATAGGTGGCATCCCAAAGACACCACCTGGAATTAGGGAACCATCCTTGGTACCCCTAATATGAGGGGATGCAATGGGGGATAGTTGGCCATCCCCATGGTTGGGCATCCATAACATTAAAAAAATAGTCATTTTGTCTTTCTTAGTAGTACATATTGTGTTTTACAAGGGGGTTTTCTTTGCAGGTGATTACCCCCTTAATTTCCACTATTTTACAATCTAAAACCCTTGTTTTACACTCTTGTCCAGCACAACCCCTTTCTATTCTTGGCTAGCTATTCTCATATTTGGCAGATATTAACCCCCGCCACTCAAAAGGCAATAAAAATGAACAGAGAAATAGCCTAAGATTTAGACCATGTCTTTTCTCATGGTTAAGGGTAGGCGTATATGATATGGTACAACTTCGGTTCATTTTGTACCAGATTGCACTAGATGATAAAATGAATGCTCTAGCTCAATTCACACCAAATAAGAAAAACAAATGTACTAAAAAATAAATAAAAGTAAACATTCTAAGAAAGGAGAATAATCATGCATAAGATAGAATCTAGACAAATGTACATGTGATATTAACTACACTTAGCTTTATCATCATATATACCACATAAAAAATACAAGTGTACTAAATAGCAAATAAAAATAAACATTCGAAGAAAGGAGAATAACCATGCATAAGATAGAATCCAGACAAATGTACATATGATATTAACTACGCTTAGCTTTATCATCATATATAGTTGGCATCTATATCCTGCTCAGAGTGCGTGCATGAATGTCACTCACTATAGTAATATATGTTAAAGCATGCAAGTGCCTCGAGAGAATACCTAAAGTCATATATATATATATATATATATATATATATATATATATATATATATATATATATATATATATATATATGACTTTAGGTATTCTCTATAAGGTTATAATATAAAGAGTTATTAAACATGTTAGAATTTCATTTAAAATTTTAAATTAATAAAAGATCTAATTTTTATATTTAAACTAATAAATAATATATTTTTTAATTTTTCAAATTTAATGGCAAACTTCATAACCATTTTTTTTAGTGGCGAACTTTTTCCATGTTTCATCATGAAGAAACTTGAACAAAAATGCAAACACGATCACTTGAATGTTGAGGGCATATTATCAGACACAGATACTGATAGCCTATCAGAAGGCACACTACCGCATGATTTTTTTTGAAATTTTTAATACTATTATACTTGTTTTTCCCTAGTTGTCCCCCAACCATTTCCTAAAATTTGCTTACCATCCCCTGCTGTCCCTAAAACTCATTTCCCTATCCCCTCGTTCTTGATCCTTCTATAACCTTGCAAAAATACTGATTAAACTACAACACTTGAAGTAAAATAAAGATCAAAGTGGAGGAATACACGACTAAATTTTGCAACCAAGTCTTTTCATTTGGAATCTCCAATAAGGAATCAAATATGGTTAAGTTAGAGGACTCCAAAGTCATGTGAGGGAGTGAGTTTTACTCTTCAAATCAAAGAGTGGATGAGACACATGTTCTTACCAACAATTAGAAAGCCAATTCAAGAATTTGGCTAAAAACAAGAAGAATTCAATTACCATCCAGGGAGATAAGTCTAATAAGCCAAAGCAAGAAATGACCACCACCAAAGAAGGAGAACAGGTGGAATGTTAGTCACATACTAACAAAATTTAGAGTGCAATATTCTTTACAAACAAGACCAAGTAGACCCCAAAGAGAAAGAAGAGGAAAAACTAAATCAAGAAAGAGAATAATATCCCTTACTCCAAATACAAATCAACAATGTAAAAGCATACACATTAATAGATCATGGATCAAAACAATAGTTATTCATGGAAGTATGGTGAATATTTTTGGGTAGATGACTACCAAGAACTGACAACCATACCTGCAAAACTTGAAATGATCTGACCAAATAGTAAAGAAGTTATGTTTCAAACCCACATGCAGCATGATAAATAGTGCTTTGCTAAATTAAACCAGGAGTAAATTGGAAGTTCATGATGTTGTCCTTAAAGTTGATTAGTTTGCAGCTGAGGCAAAGTACTCTTTAAATATTTAATAAAAAGGGTAGGTGCATCCCATTTGGGCCTCATGCAATAGCCATGAAACCTCTAAAAACCTCAACTCTAGACTTTTTGCTTGGTTCAATATGACAATAAGGAAAACACCCATAGAAATGTTGAAAATATCTCTCAAAAGCATTAGGAAAGGTGGAAAGTCAATATGTTGACTTTTTGGGAGTTTCCTAGGAGTTTCTAAATTTTGGAAAGGTGGAAACAAGGACACCCTAGCAGTTTCCTGCAACATAGGTTTAAATAGGTCTTTAGTGAATTTTATGTACAGATTTACACTTTGTTTAAGGTAAGAGTGTCAAACTAGTCGATTCTTATGTTTAGAAATGTGAAATTCTGAATCAAAACCTATGCTAGGCTCAATTTGAAACACACAGCATGGAAAATGGAACATGAACATCTAAAAAGTATGCTTAAAACTAATTTTTTGTGGAACAATCCTACGGGGTACAAAACTTGGTGGATGCAATCTTGAAGGCATTTTTTCCTCACCAAGTCTGTAAAAATTACAAAGTTGTGGCATCATTGTACACATTTGATGATCTCCACTCATTATTTGTTTGTCATGTCTATGTTTTTCCCCTAAATTGGGCTTGTGGTGGATTCCCTTAGTATCCTCTTTGTAACAAACAAATGTTTGGTTCTTGGGTATGTTCCATGTAGTTTTTAGGAAAGGGATAGGAAGAAATGGGGGTAAAGTTAACCTATTTAGCAAGGGATGGTTTCTATCAAAAACTAGGAAATTATCTATGTTTAGTGAATTTTTTAGGTGTGGAAAGGAAACATAAGGATTGATATGGGGTTCCCAATGTCTAGGACATGTCCTTATATAACCTTGATTGTTGAGAGTTAATTGTTGATGCATAAATCTCCATAAACATTTCAGCTTGAAGTTAGGGTTTCTTTTCCCAACACCACTTGGCATATTGTCATTTTCTTCATGCTCAACCAAGGCTTAACCTGACTATTTGCCTCTTGTCGATTATGCATGATTTCACTAATTATAGCAGATCCTTTTGACTAGTTGATGGGGTTTCCCACCTTTTCAACCAATGTGGAACTCCTCTTTGAGTCTAAGCCTCCTACGACCCATAAAACTTGCTGAAAAGCCTCCTAGGTGTGGCTTAATTCTCATGATCCCAAATAATAACTCTAATTTTATGAAAACAATGAATTGAAGTGGATTTTACCTTCATGGATTAAGATGCTTTGAAACTTATCCTGAAAATCCAACTTATACACAATATGACTAGCCATTCTTGTAAGTTTTGATTGTGACTAATACAACTATGCTCAACTCTGCTCCACCTCCTTCCCTAAACTTCTAAAACCTTCCTATACCTTCTCCAACCAATTGAAGACCAAAAACTAAGTGGTGCATAGTGTTCTTATCAACTTTTGCTTTTTGCAACTTTTATGATTCCAGTTGACATAAAAGTATTCTATTTGGATCACAATGTATGATTATGATCATGAAATCCATCTTAAATAAATCAACAAAGAGACTCAGTAAGTGAATCTGTGTGTGTGTTTCTAAGAACATTTGAGTCAACAAGTGTTCTTGTTGAAAAGGGAGACCATTCATTACAAGTAAACTGGCCAATATGTGTTGGCATGGTTGGCTTAGCTTGAAGTAGTTACCAGGTTCATCTGAACATGGACTAAGAGTCCAAATAGGACCAAAATAGTTTAGTTTGGTTCAGTCCAATTTTTTTTCTTTCTTTCTTTTTTTAATTTGTGAAGTTTTTTAATATATTCAAAACATAAAATCTAGCTCATAAACTATCCCTGAATGTAGAAAATATGGAAGAATTTGAAAATTTCTATGTTTCTTTTTTGGCACATATCTATATATTTTTATAAGTATTTTGTGTATATATATGTTAAGTTGTTACCCTCCTGACCCTCTTAATAACATGTATCATAGAGTGATTTAGGCATATTAAAGTTGCACACCCAACTCTAAAAATACTTTATTGGATTAGTTAATGATAAATCGATGCCAATCATGACTCTCAACATCATTAAAAGTACTCAGATAATCATTTTTGTGCATCCCCCAAGTAACAAAAACAAGAATTTTTCCTTGTTCCATGAATAATTCTAATGGAAAAAAATTTCAAAACAATTGTGGCTTTAGTAACTTGTTGCTTTTCTAATGATTTTATACCTAGAAGACAAAGCAAAACAACAAATTGATTGCATAGAGGATTTCATGAAAGTGGATTACTTAGCAGTCAAGTCATAAAGGGCTTACCATTCTAATTTTTATTGTTCATATATTTTCCCATAGGTTAGATGAGGTTGAAATGTGTTCCATATGTATTACATCACGACTCCATTATAGGATATTTTAATGAACAACTTTATCATGGTATTATCAAGGGCCACCTTATCTATATGGAAAATTTAGAAGAATTTGAAAATTTCTATGTTTCTTTTTGGCACATATCTATATGTTTTTATAAATATTTTATATGTATATATATATGTTAAGTTGTTACCCTTCTGACCCTCTTAATAGCATGTATCATAGAGTGAGTTAGGCATGTTAAAGTTGGACACCCAACTCTAAAAAATACTTTATTAGATTAGTTAATGATAAGTCAACAACAATCATGACTCTCAACATCATTAAAAGTACTCAGATCATCATTTTCGTGCATCCCCCAAGTAGCAAAAACAAGACATTTTCCTCATTTCATGAATAAATCTAATGGCAAAAGTTTCCAAAACAATTATGGCTATAGTAACTTTTTGCTTTTCTAATGAATTTATCTAGAACAACACATTGATTGCATAGAGGATTTCCATGAAAGTGGATTACCTAGCAGTTACGTCATAAAGGGCTTAGTATAGTATCCCATGCATAGTGGAAGTATTTCAAAGATTGTGAGGGTCAGTATTTCTATTCAAATTTGGTAAAACGTCATTGTTCCTAAATAATCTTGAAGTAGAGCTAGGGTTTTAATAGGGATTTTTTTTAAGATAGGTAGTGGAGTATGATTTTAGTTTTGGTAAGATGCAAATATGCATATCCTTTTAATATAGTGTATATTTAAGATTTAAATGATTTTTGTGTCATATTTTAACTATTAAGTTGTTTATACTAGAAGTCATTTTGAATGATGATTATGTCATATTGAAACTATGATTGTGTCATATCCTTTTCTTTTGTAATTTTTCATTATTATTTTGTAATTGGTTTTATGGGATTGAAATGGGTCCCACTTGTCTTACATTATGACCACACCAATAACTTGAATTTTATGCTTGTATTCTTTGGCAAGATTCGTAACTAGGTCTCCTTCTTGAAAGTCAAGAAATCTAATTGGTTGAGCTAACGTCCTTTGATCATGAATTATTTTTTTGGTAAGTTAAAATTTTATTAAAAGGGGTTTTGAAAGGGCCCCAAAACCTTATTACAATAGGTCAGTAGACCACAAGCAAGGCCACAGGAAAATTCACCGAATAGGCCAGAGGAAACACTTGAGGAAAAGCCTAAGGAAAGGCTTAAGGAAAACCATTAGGAAAATCGTTAGGAAATACACGAAAAAAATGTGCCCAAATCAGGAAAAAAGTACATCCTGCCCAACCACAAATTTGAACAGCCTGCTAAGCGAGAAAAGGAAGAAGCAAAAACTTATAGATTTTGAACACTCCCACCTAGACATAAAATTGAACAACCTAATAGTGAGAAAAATAAGAGACCCTCCAAATAAGGGAAAATACAAAAATGCATAGTTTCATGCAGGGGAAAAACCAAAATCTAGCAAGGAAATACTAAAAACTAGAACTGCATTACAAAAAACCACCCTGAATAGCAGGATGGAGTAGATCCCAGGGATGTTCCAAAACAAAGGCACCCAAAAGAACCCCACCATAAGGCATGGAAAAGGGTAAAAAAATGGATCAATGACCTCCCACACCAAGGAGATTATTTGCAACACCAGCTAGCCAAGAAGGAAGGCCAAGGAAGTGCCAAGGAGCTGGGACAACACAGGCCTAAAAAATTAGAATAACAAACTCGATATCTCCATAGGCCACAAAATCCCCTTGCAAAGAGAAAACTATGAAGATGCTAGTAGAAGCAGGGGAAGTTAGTAGAAACATAACAACAAGCCATAGGAAATTGGTGGGGAAGTTTCCAAGGAGCCCAAAAGGAAGGAGCCACAGGGTGAACCAGATGTAGGTGTTAAGCATAGGTCTTTCCAAACTAAAAATATGCAATAAGAAACCCTAGACAACCTTCAACACCACTAATGAACAACTTCAGGGAACCAGATGAGGAAGTCTAGTAGGATCATAGCAGCAAGCAACACATAGGCCCCTCCCAAACCCATAAAAAATTTTGAGATTCCACTAAGCCTACGTCCATGAACCCAAAGAGCAGAGTCACAGGAAAAAGCACGTGGTCCCTTCCCTGACCAAAAATATGTTGTGCAAAATTTCTCATGAAGAAAATCTCCCATAGCCACAATAGACCACACCTAGATAACCCCTGAAAGTCGGCACCAAGTAGAAACCTGCAAAAATCCTAGGACACACTGAGAGCACCAAGGAAAAGGATCCCTAAAATGACCTAGAAATCCCAAGGAAGGTCCCAAGGACGTCCTAGACCAGAGGCACACAAAATAACCCTTAAAAAAGGTATGGAAGGGGGTAGAAAAGTGGAGAAGTGACCTCCCACCCCAATTTGATCATCTACCAAGCTAACCAACCAAAAAGGAAGGGCTAGAGAAGTGCTAAGGGACTAGAACAGGACCAATGACGAGAGAAGGGGGAAGTAAGGAAGCAGAACGGGAATTCCTAGGGAAGTCCCCTACAATACATGATTCCAAAGTACATGTCATTTTCAAAAAAATATAGAAGGTCTATCATTGTTGCACATGGTAAAGGAGTATGAAAAATATTTGAGCTTCATATAGTACTCTTGTTCTTTGATATGTCTATTTTGGGATTTTATGTACTTAATATTAATTTTTATTGTTGTTGGTGAGGCCTATAGGCCAAAGTTTCTCAAAATGATGTCATTTCATGCTTGAGTGGGCCCATGATGTAGAAAAATCCATATGGTTACAAGCGAGGTAAATGTCACCCGTCTAGTAACCACTCCCTAGGTGTATAAAAGGAAACCTTATTGGCTAGAAAGGGATAGGCAAGAGATGGAACGTTTGAGGACTTAAAGAGGAAGCATAGAATCTGGAGGAAATAGAATGGTCGAAGGGATGCAAAAAATAAATCAAGAGAGAGAAAATAGAAGAATCCAAGAGAGATAGTGATAAGGTAGATGAAAAAAGAAAGAGAATGATGTGAAGAAGAAGCAGAATAGGAAAGGAGAGGGAGGAGGAAGAAAGAAAGGAAGAATAAATGACATGAGGAGAAATCTCAAAGGAAGAAAAGAGAATTAAAGAAAGAAAGGAAGTTCGAGAGAATGACTAGACTTTGGTTAATAGGAACCAGAGAGGAAGAAGGAAGAGGAGTAAACTGTCTAGAAATGATAGAGAAGAGAAGTATGGTAGAGAAGAGAAATCCAAGAGAGTAGAGGTTTTGGAAATTGACTCAGTTTTCCAAGAAAAAAAAGGGTGGTAACGCCAGGAAAAGAAAAAGGAAGATTGGTCAAGGAGAAGAAGAGAGCGTGAAAAGGCTAGAAAGGAGTTTGAACTGCTCGTCAGAGAAGCTTGGACTTATTGAAGAGAAATGAAATGAAAGAATTATTAATGTATGTAATGGGCCAAAAAAATATCCAAGGGACTATAAGGACAATAATGACTGCCAAATAGCAGGCTAAAAATCCCAATAAAGAAAATAATCTAAGTTAAATACAAGATGTTACCCGACAAACGGGACAAAGAGAAGGAGAATAGATAAGAGGGGGGAGGGTAGCATTCCAAAGGAGTAGAGTGCACACCAAGAAGAATGGAGAGAGAGATGGGGGAGGGAGTAGCCCAAGAAGGGCAAGCTCCAAGAACCCCTAAAAACTAACTAATCTCTCCTAATAGTCATGGGTGAAGTATTTGATATGAAGAAGTCTATGATATATCTCTTTCCATTGCTAGTTTGGGACCCTAAAAAGTTATGGGTGTGTTGCCTAGTGATCTTGCTATAGTCCAAACTAGAAGAAGCAAAGCATTTCCAACCAATGTCACCTAGTCTATTGGATTTGGTGAATTTGTGATGAGCTAATGTTGAGAGGGTGAGATCCATCTGGAGGAGAGCTTTTATGGTGATGAAAATGAGTTATCTCTCTAAGAAAGAACATGAGACACCGTTGGTCTAAGTATCTGAATAAGGGAGAAATAGACGGAGAGTTGTCTCTAAAAGGTAATGGAATTTGTCTTGGATCTCGTAATAACTGGGATAACAAAAAATAAAGTGATGCAGGGTTTCAACTTCTCTCAAGAACCAAAACAAGAAAACATGCTCCTCTGTCATAAGATGGTGATATGACTCAATCTAAAGTTGGTGAGAACACACCCTAAGTTCCCCAATTGGGATCAGAAGATTATGCATTGTGTATAGGTGAAGGTATTGCAAAGGAACTACTTTACTTTCTTGAAGTTGTAATAGTCGGGCCAATACTAGGACCCCAAACCACTGACCCATAAAGTAATAGTTGGCTTGACCAAGGCATCAAATATCCTCATATTCATAGAGATATCTTGAAAATGTGCTTTGAAGCAATTCCTCTTAAGCAAAGATAGAGTTGCATACCCCTTAACCGCTCAAGCATGGATGATGGGCTTCATACTAAAAGTGGGACCAGTGAAGAGAACCCCCAAGTATATATATAAGGTGGTGATCTCAACCTTATGACCTTGAAAAAAGAAGTGGAGATGAGATAAAGCCTCCTTGGTACACATATGAGGTGGCAATCTCAACCTTTTGATATTTTGACCTTGAATACCAATTCCCAAGTCTGCATCTCATTTTTTGTGATGTCTTGAAGAGAAACCTGCATAGATCCAGTTTGAGCATTGAATTCTCCCAAAAAAAGTATCTCCCTTAAAGTCGAGTATATAGTAATGTCCTCATAGAGATCATGGAAAGGGTCCCCATCCGTGTGAATAGCAAAATTGGATGTGGTGGGGGAAAGTAACATGTGGCAATGTAGATATCCCCAAGTGGTGGGTGATGATGGATTATAATCCATAGAAACCTAGAGTGAGAATCAGTAAAAACTAGGGATACCGAACCTTGGAGCCTATCCCTGATGAGAGCAACAACACCTCCTAATCCTAGAGCCCTCTTAGAGAACCGAGTGAGTTGCCAACAATTGGACCACCAAAAGTAACTAGAGATAACTAGTAGGGCCTGCTCAGGAATCTCATGTGTCTCACAAATAATATTGATGTCATGTCTATCTATCACATCAAAAAGGGACCCTAGGGAAGATCAAATAATCCATTGTAGTTTTAGTAGGCTACAACTAGCTTATCTTTCAACCCCTTCCATGATGATTTAATCATTTATTAGGTAAATGTTTGGACCACCCTGGTGGGGGAGAGTCCCTGATCACTACACATAGATTATGAATAACTACCTATTTGTTGGCTTTCCTAACTATGGCTAGCTACTACCATGATAAGGAGACATCATTGTACAAAAAAGGAAATTAGGATTGTAGGCTACATGACTGCATCATTTTGGTATTAGAACCAAAATATAATTGAGGTTTGATACATGCCTAAGGAAAGATGGCACAATGAGGAAGAGGAAGACCGCAAGGCCCTAGAGTTGCGGATATAGCTGAGATAATGAGAAAATTTATTGCTTAATTAGATGCACTTGAAATTGCCCAAAGAAGAGGCATTCAAGTAAAGGACGTAAGTGACAATGAAGAGGAGGAAGCGGATCAACTAGGAGCTTGCAATGATGTACAAGAAGGAGATCCCGAATAAATATTGATTTGGACAATTTCTAACATCAGTATGAAGCTAAAGTTAGAAACTCCATCATATAATTGAAGTTTAAACCTTGAGGTACTCATCAATTAGATCATGGAGATGGAGAAATATTTTAATTTTGAATTGATAGAAGACCTAAGGAAGGTGAAGTTTGCTTGGATAAAATTGAAAGGGCATGCATCCTTGTAGTGGGATCAAGTCCAAATCGAGAGGCAGCAAAGAGCAAGGATAGAATCCAAACATGGGACAAGTTTGTAACCAAATTGAAGGCTAAGTTTTTACCTACCAATTATTAGATTGGGTTGTTTAGAAGACTCCAAAACCTCAAGCAAAAGGAGTTAGGAGTAAAAGAGTATATAGAGGAGTTCTATAAATTGACCATAAGGGTAGGTCACATTGAAGATGATGAGAAGTTGGCAAGATACCTTCTATAAATTGTCCATAGAATATGAAATTGGTTTGCTTCAAATCAAAACTGTTGAAGAAGCAAATCAATGTGGGCTCAAGGTAGAGGAAAAGTTTTTGTGCAAGCACAACAAAATTATATGAGAGGAAGAGGATGGTCCTCTCGAGGAAGATAACTATCAAACAATGGCAGAGGACAACATTTTCAATAAGGATAAACTAGTACTTATCAAAGTGATTTTAGTCAAAGTACTCAAGAAAAGGATGATTTGTTAAGAGGACGAGGTGGATTTGGTAGACGAGGTGGATTTTAGTCAAAGTACCCTAGGTGTATAAAAGGAAACCTTATTGGTTGAAAATAAATAGGCATGAGATGGAATGTCTAAGGAGTTAAAGAGGAAGTGAAAGAGTCCAGAGGATGTATAATGGACATAGGGATGTAGAAAATAAATTAAGAGTGAGCGGATAGAAGAAGCCAAGAGAGATGGTGATGGGGTAAACGGAAAGAGAAAGAGAATTATGTGAAGGAGAAGTAGAATAGGAAATAAGAGAGGGAGGAAGAAGAAATAAAGGAACCATAAATTCCATAAGGAGATAACTTGAAGATAGAAAAGAGAATAAAAGAAATAAAGGAAGGGCAAAGTGAACATTTGGAATGGTTGGCTTCGATTGATAGGACTCGGAGAGGAAGAAGGAAGAGAAAGAGTAAGCCGTTTAGAAAAGGTAGAGAAGAGAAATCTGGGAAATGGATTGAGGTATCCAAGGAAAAAAGAGAACTTCACATCTATTTTTTTAGATACATACACTTCTCATCTCAATTGAGATGCTATAGCTAAAAACCTATATCAATTTACATAAAATGTCTAAATTCTAGATTTTCATTTTTTGGATCTTTTCAATTTTTTGTATGAATACAAATATTATAAAATTTAGCATCCTTCTTGACATATATAGCAATATTCATAATACCAAAACTTCAAATATACTATCTATGCCTTGCATCTTAGTAGAGTAATATTTCCAAAACATCGCATTATCATAGTCTATTTTTCCAAATCTGGATTGATACTTTCCTTTTTGAAACACAAGTGCAACAAAAAAAATTATAATTTAATAGTCTATATGAAACACATTACTATTACAAAATAAAGTAGATATTACCAATGGAAAACATTAAAGTAAAACTTAATCATTTATTGATTCAGGCAATCAACATTTTCTTGTCAGCTTCAACTAAACTTACTACTTCCTCTAACCATGGAAAGGATAATTTAACTTCATGATCCTCAATCAAAACCTCTCCATTGGTTAGACTATATGCATATTTATTATCTTCCCTTAATGTATGAGTAAACCTGATTTCTTCAAACTCTTTAGCAAGATCTTGAATTTCCACAATTATCTCTTTTCATTTAATTGGTGATAAAAATAAAAGGTCTCTCTATAAATTTTATCGAACTTCTCTTCTTGTAATTCCTATGGATATGAGATATTTAATGGGATAGTCAATTCAAGGAACTCCAAGCACCAATTAAAATTTCACTAATCATGATTATAGAACCACTAGATTGACCTCTTAAGGTATAAAAAGCATTCGCTTGAAGTTTTAAAGAGGAAATAAGATTTTAAAAAGGAATGGGAGGTACTCAATCGCTTGACCATATCCCTTTGAAATCAATCTTAAGAACTTAACCCATGGATTATGAGAGCATCAACTTACCTTATGTGTATAGAGTGGCAAAGCTTCCATTCCAAACTCTTGTGAATGGTTGGTTTTCAACTCTACTATTTTTGACAGACATTTAAAACCAACTAAACCTTTTCAGATCGATCTCCTAAACCTCCCCTCCATTAAGAGTGCATAAAGTAATGGAAAGGTAGTGAAGGCTAGCAAAGTGTTCTACAAAAGGGGAGATCGACCTTAATTAGAAGCTTTGGATGATCACCTTAAAATTCAAAGCTTTCCTTCCTGAGTTATCTCTATATAAAACAACTCAACTGAAAATATTTGTAACTTAATTAGGGAGAGGGTCTAAATACTTCCCACCAATTCCAAGATTTAACTTGCTTCAAAAGTAGTCCATTACTTTTAAAATATCTAAAACCTTTTTATAAATTTTGTTAGAGTATATTACATCATTTGGATCATGTAAATGTACCACCCTTGGTACATAACTAGAAGATTGCTTTAGGGGGTAGTTAGATAGTTCAAGGAATATAATAAATGCACAAGTATTTATGTGCAAGTTTTAAACGTGCAAGATGTATCCTTGTACAACTAGTGAGTGATTATATATCGTTGTAGGTAGTAGTAGGTATAGTGTGTGGATCACCATATAGATTGGTGATGGATACAATGTAGTTCTTTAGTATCATTTTTGGAGTGTTTATTTCCTCCATATTGCATTGTATCATTTTTGTCACTTTCTATTAATAGCATATTTTAGCATCTTACATTTCTACATATTTCATGTCCTGTGATTGTATTCTCCCTTGGAATTCACCATTAAAAGCTAACAGTGGTATTAGAGCCATAGTAGATCAACAAGGATAGGAAGAGCCACAATATATCATTAGGAATAGGAAAGCCATAGGAAATATAATAGGAGAATTTAATTATTTGTCTTGAGAACAATAACATTTAATCCTTAACTTCTTAATCTAGCTCTTGGAAATATCCTTAACATACTAGATGAGCTCTCAATAATTCTTGTACAGAATAGGAAAGAAATAAGGAATGGAAAAATAGATATAGACATAAAAGGAAATACAATTGATTAGGATGACACATAGGAATACCTCTTGTTGAATTTTGCTATGTAAGTGCTTGATGCTTGATCTAGTTTTGGATGCTTCCTTTATAATATGGATTGTACTCCCAACGCTTCCTTTAAGAGTTTGAACTATTATCCACCACCAACACTTGGTTTCCCTTAAATCTAACTAACGTGAAGAGAAAATAGTTATACTTAAAAAATAAATTTTATCTTACCTCTGATGTTGTTCCTTTGTCTACTTCTATGGTGGGCCCAGTAATGGTCTTGTCACCTTTATCATCTTCTAGCAACTTTACACCTAAAATGTTAGCAATTTTGCCCCACATTACATCCCCTAAAATAAACAAAGGGCCATGTTACATGCAAACCTTCTTCCCTTCCTCCTAGACCTGGTGCAATGCTGCATCACACAGGCCTGCACTACGTAAGCCTGCATTGCATAGACCTGAAACACGTAGGTCTGACAGGCCTGTAGTGTGTAGGTCTAATAGGTTTGCACTGCATAGGCCTACAACATGTAGGTCTGACAGGCCTGTAGCATGCAGGTCTGATAGGCCTATGTAGTGCATAGGTCTGAAAAGCCTATAGGCTGCCACTACACAAGCCTATAGTGTGCAGGCCTACGACCTGTTAGAATTATTGTAGTAAACAAAATTAATCAAATAAAACTTAATTAAAAAAATTAAAATTTTAGTTATTTTAATTTTTAAATTTTCATTATAACCTTAGGAAAAAAACAAACAAAATAAAAAATAATATTCTTCACGATCCACCAACCAAAGTCATGCCTTTAAGATTCCATTCCCTTGGTTGTATAGTCCCCATGGTATCATCCCTTGTTCCTATGGTTTGCATGGCTTAAGAGGTGAATGGAATGATAATTTAGGTAGAAGGAATAAGATATGATACCAAAACCTACCTCTTTTCTCTATTAAGGGCTTGAGTTGTAGAATATGCCAAATCTTGGACCGGCCCAACTCTCTATTTTAAAAGGGTCACTCTTATTCTTGGGTCATAAGGCTATGTAGCTCACTACTTCTTGGAAGTGGGGAAATCAGATTGAAGAACACTTTTGGATAAGCAAAAAATTTAAAGAGCCTCCATCAATAAACCTTACCTTTAGAAGGAGAGAGCAGGACTTCCATCAATCAAATAATTAGTAAGTAGTTATTCGTCTAGACCACCAAATTTTTAAAGAGCTTATGTTTCAAAGAAAGATGTCATTGTAGGCTTTTATCTTCAATAGGTTGAGCCTTTTAAAATATAGGGGAGAGGAGAGGTTACTTTCAAATTTGTAATATCCAATGCTTTAAGTTCTAAGATATGGGGAAACTATCATGTAAGTAAGGGAAGTAAGGGATTTATTAGCTTCCTTCCAAAGCTTTAGATAGGGATAGAGAGCAAACCACCCTCCCCTTAAATTTTAAAGGTAAAGGCTAGGCTTAAATAATAGCTCGACTCGCTCAATACCACCACTTGCTTATGGGTGTGAGGGCTCAACCTTGCATGATGATAGAGAGCTAATAGAATCAGATAGAAATGGAAGGATAATTGTTGTTGAATTAGCTATCAATGCTTTAAAATTTTTATATAAAGCTTTTAAAGACTGTTTATGATTGATAAGGGGCTTGTAGTAGATCTTTTAAGAGCTTGGACTAGTCACCCATTTTAAAATAAAGAGAGGTGGCTAAGTTAGCTCAGCTCACATTAGTTCTTGGTTTATTTTGTGTTGGGCATGATATCTCAGAGTTGTGTTTTGGCATATTGACTCATTTAGTCAAAAAAAGGAGCAAACCTTGTGTGTTAAGTGTAGTATATATAATATGGAATATGGAATTCAGATCACTCTACCTTATTTAAATAGTGTAATGGGGATTTTATGCACCTATTTTTTAATTAGAAAGAGCTTTTACATTTGCTTTACCTTTTAAATGGTGGGGGTGGGGGAGGGGCCCCATGTTTGAAAAGGGCATCCATAACCAAGCCTCTCCTTTTTTAAATAGGGAGGGCTACCCCTATTCCATGATATAGCAAGGAAGTAGGAGGCCCAAGAAGAAAAGATATTCTCTAGATCTTTTATATTTTAAGAGGTAGAAAAAGAACATGAATGGGCATACGACTCCAACTATACCTTTAGCTACTCCTATATAAATCCATGCCATTACTGACTACAACACCGATAAGAGATATTTTGATCTCATTGCCAACTACGACACAAATTCTATGCCATTTTAATTCCATAGTTATCATCTTGGAGCGATTGCATATGGATATTGCTAGCACCAACATTCAAATAAAAAAGTACACTTTTATTTCATCTTCAATTGTTGTGTATCATGAAGTTGACTATCCCCAATTTATATTAAAGCCTAGGATGGGTGGGATGATATGAAAGATTCATTTCAACTGATTGATTCAGTGGGAAAGTAGGTGGAGGTGCTCTCTATTACCCCTAGGATATCACTCCTATTCACCCTCAAGCCCAAATACTTATATTTACTATAAGGAATAGTATCATGAATCGAGATTTTATCTCTTTAATAAATAAGTGAAAACCTAAGACTTTTAAATTACCTTGCCTCTCCATTTAATATGAAGTCGCTTAAGATCCAAATCTTAAAAAATAACTTCTAATGTTATCCTTTTTAAAACATGGGGGGCGCTCCCTCCCACCTTTATAACTTTAAGCGATCTCCCACTTTTTGGTACAATAGGGATTGAACCTACTGAACACCAATACCATGGTTGTTGTTTTCTAAAGAATAAAAATATAGAACTTCCCCCTTGGACCAGTAGAGAGGTTGTACCAAAACCTAACTGAGCTATGTCCCTAGTGTACTATCCCCTCTAATGCACTTGTTCATTGATTTGGATCTGCCACTTTCAATAGAAGGCTGAGAGAGTAGTGAGTTCTTGTCTAGGGCACCTTTGAATGAATTGCCTAACAATTACCTTTTCATCTAAGGTCACCATATAGTATGCATTTAACTTAGATTGGGTTTTTTATTTACCCTACTTTAATACCCTATGTAGTGTGGGGATAAGCTACTTTCTAAAGGAATTTATTTGGCTCTCCCTTTTAAAGATCTCTTACCTAGAAAATGTGAGTGAGGTGGACTTTTTTAAGAGGGTGGAACTGTATATTGGATAATGAGAGTACTTAATTTTATTTTTAGAGGGCGGTCTAGGATTTTAAATAAATTGGTCACTACATAGAAGAATATTTTCTTAAGACTTGGCTTGACAAATTTAACTCCTCTCTATTTTAAAATGGGAAGGCTCTTTAGATAAAACTGCTCTCTAATTTCAAATGCAGCACTAGAATTAGTTGCATAAGGAGAGGGAGGGACCCAAGTGTAGTTGATCAGCTCACCTTTGGGTACTAATAATGAAGAAATTGATAATCCATTTGATCTATTAGGGGTAAGCCTTTTAAAAGAGATGGCACTTTAATATAAATGACCAATGAACAATAAATTTTGGATGGACTAGCTCTAAAGGCTTTCCAACTAACTAGCTAGCTTTGAGAGCTTTAATTTTAGAGGTCACTCACCCCTTTTAATAAAGAGGAGAGCATTTTTTCATGAGAGAAGAACTCTGCATTCCTCTCTTATTACAAAGTAGAGATAAGTTAACCACTCAATTATCCTATCACGTATATAATAGAGATGTTTAATATTATTTTGGATGAACCTTTAAAACTTTGAGCTTCTTTACTCCATTCAATAATTTTTATGGTTTCATTCACGTTAGTAGGGAATCAAAAATCAAAATTTTCATATTTCAAAATTTGATCTTCACCTCTCCTCACACCTTTAGGTTTCATTCCTTTTAGAAGGTATAAGACCCCCTTCCCTTTAATAATAGAGAAAGAGTATACACTTTAATTTTAAAATATCTCCTTTTATATAAGCTCCACTACCTCTCACCTCACCCTGCCTCACTAAGAAAGGAGGAAAGCTAATTGAGAAGTACCTGCCCCACTTACTAATGATCAAAGAATGGACTTTGATTTAAGTTTTCTCTCTATTCAAAGGCCTTTAAAAATAGAGAGGGAGACTCAACCCAAACAAATATGATTGAACCTTTTAAATGTTTTATTGTTGGGTGTGTTTTTTTCCCCTACTAGGACATGGTAGAATCAAGCATTCTCTAACACCATTAATAACAACCAACAAATTATAGTTATAGCAAGCAATGAAATTTGGTAGCAAGAAAAGTTCCTTCCTCTCCCACCCTCCCTATCAAGAGATAGGAACTAGTCCATGCATGAAGAGCTAACAATGAATGTTCTTTTCATTTAATTGGTAAAAAAAAATAAAGGGCATCTTTATAAATTTTATCGAACTTCTCTGCTTGTCATTCCCATAGATATGAGATCTTTAAAGGGATAGTCGATTTAAGAAACTCCAAGCACCAATGAAAAGTCCACTAATCACAATTATAGAACCATTGAATTGACCACTTAAGATATAAAAGGATTGACCTATAGTGAGCGATTGTATTCTCCCTTGGCATTCACCATCAAAATCTAATAGTGGTATCAAAGCCATGGTAGATCAATATGGATAGGAAGAGCCACTGTAGATCATTAGGAATAGGAAATCCATAGGAAATATAATAGGAGGATTTGATTCTTTATATTGAGAATAGTAACATTGATTCCTCAACTTCTTAATCTAGCTCCTGGGAATATCCTCAACATACTAGATGAGCTTTCAATAATTCTTGCACAAAATGGGAAAGAAATAATTAATGGAAAAATAGATATAGACATAAAAGGAAATACAATTGATCGAGATGACACATAGGAATACCTCTTGTAGAATTTTGCTATGCAAGTGCTTGATGCTTGATCTACTTTTGGACGCTTCCTTTATAACTTGGATTACACTCCCAACGCTTCCTTTAAGAGTTCCAATTATTATTTACCACCAACGCTTGGACTCCCTTGGCTTTAACTAATATTAAGAGAAAATAGTTATACTTCAAAACTTAATTTTACCCTCCCTCTAATGTTGTTCCTTTGTCTACTTCTATGGTGGGCCCAACAATGGTTTTGTCACCTTTGTATTATTCTAGCAACTTTGCACCTAAAAGGTTAGCAATTTGGTCCCATGCTTCATCACAAAAAGAAGATGGTAAATTAATTTCATACTTCATGCTCATTAGCTAGTTGATATGATTTTTAGCTAAGGGCTCATTTTCATTAGCAAATTTAATTATATTTTGGACCATTTGAGTCAACTTCTTGAGTTGTTGTGCTAACTCTTGCTAATTCTTTTCACTACATTATGTAGATACCTAAATCACATCATATCAAGAAGGCTACCTAAATCAACCCCTTTTGGACCATATGACTCACCTTAGGCAACCTCAGAGTTAAAATAGTGGTTTTTACCACTTAAATAGGGATATTTCCCTTTTATAACCCCCTTGGCCACTCAAGCCCTCTCCTACACTTAGCCCTTGGTCACCATGTGACCACCCCTCTACAAGTTGACCTTAGGTGCATGCATGACCTAACTTGGTTTAACTTAACCTAGGGACACCTCATCACCCCCCTCACCTTGCTCTCAAGGCTATAAAAACCCCTCTCATTTGAGAGAAAAACATAACGAGAAGAAAAAGAGAGGAGAGGAGATCAAGAGGGATTGAGGAAAGGAAACACTATTATTATGTTGCTCAAATCTTAGTTCATATATGTAATACTCATTATCCATTTTCTAGTTGCATATTTCATTTTCGTTTAATCTATCTTAACATGTGCTACTAAATATTTTTATCTATTTGCATGTGTGCAGGTTTTAGGTTCAAAGATTCTACGTTCAACAAGATCGAATTGATTTTATGGTTCCAGAGTCAAATTTTTAGATCCAACATTGTGGTTACAACAAATCCACCTCCAACATTGAGTGTAGCAAAAAGAAGAACATGACACCATACCATTTATTGTAAAAAGAGAATTGGCTCCTTTGGTAGTTGGATTGTAAAAAAAACCTTTTCAAAGGGGTTTATGTAACCAAGAGTTTTGGTTTTGACATGGTGTTCTCTTATTTTTAGTATGCAAAGTGGTGATCATGGTTCTTTGCCACTAATCCTTATTTCTTTTATGATTGCAAGGATTGTTGATTCACAAATTAAACTAGCTGATGAGGTACTACTTCTACAAAAACAAAAAAGCATCCTTGCTATTTATTTATTTATTTTTATTCACTTTTGTTTATTTCAAAAAAATAAGAAAGAACAAAATTAGTTTTCTTTTTCTTTTTAGATTCATTTTAATTAAAAAAACACAGTGTTTATATTTTTATTTTATTTTTTTCATTTTGCAAATTAAAAAAAAAAAGAACCTACACGCTTCTCAGCCCGTTTCCCCCTGATATTCCTTTGTATAGCCACTCTACCCCTATCACCCATGGATCCCTAGCTCCACCCTCCTCTCACCCACAGAGCCCTCGCTCTGCCCTCCCGTCACTCATGGCTCCCTATCGCAGGCACCCATCCCAATGGAGCTCTAGCTTTGTGCCCCTCCTCACCCACAACTCCCTATCATGGGCACCCAGTGGCACACTCCACCCATTCCCCTGTGTAGAGGGCCACATAGCACAGTCCCCTGGACCACCACCACTCACTGCACTAAGGGCCTCATAGTGCGACCCCTGTGCACCCCCCAACCTTAACAAAGGGTCATGTTACACATGGCCCTTCTCCCCGTTATTCTGGGCCCAACATTGTGCTGCGTTACATAGGCCTAGACTACGCAATCCTATGCTACATAGGCCTACAATGCATAGTTTGACAGGCCTAAGCTGCACAGACCTGCAACACGTAGGTTTGAAAAGCCTACAACGCGCATGTTTAATAGGCATGTAGTGCATAGGTTTGACAGGCCTGTGCTACACAAGCCTACATCACACAGGTTTGCTAGGCCTATAGTGCATAGGCCTGATAGGCCTACAGTATGTAGGTCTGATAGGCCTATGCAATGCATAGTCTGACAAGCCTACAGGCCGCCATTGCACAAGCCTGCAATGCGCAGGCCTACGACCTGTTAGAATTTTTTTAGTAAAAAAAATTAATCAAATAAATCTTAATTAAAAATAAATTTATTAAAATTTTAATTATTTTAATTTTTAATTTTTCATTATAACCTTAGGAAAAAAACAAACAAAAATAAAAATAAAATTTTAAATCATTTTAATTTTTAAATATTTAACCTTAGAAAAACTTTAGCAAAACAACAAAAAAATCATTTTCATTTTTATTTTTGTTTTAAAAAGGGAGCCCCCCTCTCTTTTTAAATGGCCCTCCCTATGCTTAAAAGGGCTTTTGCCTTTTAAATATGGGGTGAGGGTGGGGGAGAGGGCCATCCTATCTCTTTTTTAACTTGGAAGATCTGGTCCAAGAGCTCCTTTAGGCAAAGGATTGGATGCTTCCCATTCAAATATTGAGCTCATAGAGGTATGCAAATTTGGGAATGACATCAAGTCTAGATGGTTCTTATGGGTTGGGACCCCATGAGCTAAAATGATAATCCAAAAAGGTTGTGGCATACCTCTTTGAAAAAAGGAGAGGAATATTTTCTCATCAAAGAGAGCTTGGTTGAAGAAGGGCATTGGAGCTCTTTCATATATGGCATAATCATGATGGGACTCACTTTTGGAAGAGAATAAGCCCTAGAATGACTAGGCATCTCTTTTCCACAACTGGGAGGTGGACTTGGAATTTGACATCCTTCAGAGAAATAATAACTCAATTTTAAAAGCTAGCTCCATAGAATTGGAAGAGCCTTTAAAGTAAAGGGGCTTAAGACCAACTAGATTATGAATGTAGCCTATTAGACTTCTTCATGGATATGGTCAGGGTCCCCACCCCCACTTTCATAAGGTAAGGATAAGCGCTCAACTATTTAAAGTTTTAAAGAGGTTTGCTCTCCTTGGGTTTTTAAAGGGACCCTCTATTTTAAAAGGGTCTCTATTCAAAAAAGCTCGTCTCTATTGTTTTAGAGAAAGGGCCAAGAGGGGGGCTTATTTTTAAGGTATTCGATCTATTTATTGATAAGGAAAGAGAGAGGAGTGAGTGTAAGGGAACCAACTCAACTGGGACATCTCTTCCCATTCATAAAAGGAGCAAGGAGAGGGGAAGGCTATTTATCCATATTCAATGATAAAAAACCTCTATAGGAAGAATACTTTAAAAGGTTATCTTATCTATAGTTCTGTGTGAGCACCCTTTCCCCTCTTTTAAAAGTTTGAGTGCATAGAAGAGGGGCACACTTGCACCTCCACCCCATTTAAAATAGAGAGGTGTGCTCTCTATATGATTGGTTTTGTTTGCTCATATGTTTATTGTTGTTTTCCATACCTTGAAGTTAATGATGAGTAGAGTAATAACATCATATTGGTTACAAGACTGTGCATTGCACAGGTTTGATAAGACTACAGGCTGCCACTGCACAGGCCTGTAGTGCACAGGCCTACGACGTGTTATAGTTTTTTTAAGTAAAAAAATTAATCAAATAAAATTTAATTTAAAAAATATATTAATTTAAATTTTAATTATTTTAATTTTTAATTTTTCATTATAACCTTAGGAAAAAAACAAACAAAAATAAAAATAAAATTTTAAATCATTTTAATTTTAAAATATTTAACCTTAGAAAAACTTTAGCAAAACAACAAAAAAATCATTTTCATTTTTATTTTTGTTTATAAAAGGGAGCCCCAATCTCTTTTTAAATGGCCCTCCCTGATGCTTAAAAGGGCTTTTGCCTTTGAAATATGGGGTGTGGGTGGGGGTGGGGAAGAGAGCCATCCTATCTCTTTGTTAACTTGGAAGATCTGGTCGAAGAGCTCCTTTAGGCAAAGGATTGGATGCTTCCCCTTCAAATATTGAGCTCATAGAGGTGTGCAAAGTTGGGAATGATGTCAAGTCCAAATGGTTCTTATGGGTTGGACCCCCATGAGCTAAAATGACAATCCAAAAAGGTCATGGCATGCCTCTTTGAAAAAATAAGAGGAATATTTTCTCATCAAAGAGAGCTTGGTTGAAGAAGGGCATTGGAGCTCTTTCATCTATGGCATAATCATGATGGGACTCACTTTTGGAAGAGAAAAAACCCTAGAATGACTAGGCATCTCTTTTCCACAACTAGGAGGTGGGCTTGGAATTTGACATCCTTTAGAGAAAGAATAACTCAATTTTAAAAGCTAGCTCCATAGAATTGGAATAGCCTTTAAATTAAAGGGGTTTAAGACCAACCAGCTTATGAATGTGGCCTATTAGACTTCTTCATGGATACGATCGAGGGTCCCCACCCCCATTTTCATAAGCTAAGGATAAGCACTCAACTATTTAAATATTTAAAGAGGTTTGCTCTCCTTGGGTTTTTTAAAGGGACCTTTTATTTTAAAAGGGGTTTTAAAGGGTCTTTATTCAAAAAAGCTCTTCTCTATTGTTTTAGAGAAAGGGCCAAGAGAGGGGGGGATCATTTTTAAGGCATTCGACCTATTGATCAATAAGGAGAGAGGGGAGTGAGTGTAAGTGAACTAAATCAATTAGGAAATCTCTTACCATTTATAAAAGGAGAAGGAGAGGGAAGAGGCTCTCTATCCATAATCAACGATAGCAAACCTTTATAAGAAGGATACTTCAAAAGGTTGTGTGTGAGCACCCTTTCCCCTCTTTTAAAAGGTTGAGTGCATAGAAGAGGGGTACATTGTTCTTCTATATATAAATTGTTCATTATATGGAAGAGGAAGTTGTCATTGTTTCTAGCATATCCATCTAGTCGATAACCTTGGGGTTATGGCTAGAATTTTATTACCTTGCATTGCCTTTGCCTTTCAAATAGCCATAATTAGTTAGGATAGACTACTAGGGATAGAGAGGGTGTTCTATCCTCATTAACTTCTTTATGATCTGTGTCAAGCCTAATCTAAGCTAAGCATATCCTTAGAGATCCATAATTATGATTTTTAAGGTCTTAGAGCAGCTTCTAATAAGTAGCAGGAATCTCCTCTATTTTAGGTTGGGCTAGCAGGCATCTCTAAAATATATCTTTGGTGATATCTCTATAGGCATCCTTGATTTGGTATCTCTAGTAGCATCTATGATACAACATCTTTGAAGTCATATTACTTGAGTAATAATGATGAGCAAGGCCTTTAAAAAGCTAAGAGGTGCATTGAATCAAAATAATTAGGAATGATGATTTTGATTTATAATCATTAAGGGGTGGGATTACTAGATCCATGCATTCTTGGTTGGTGTATCCAATCTTGCTCTACTTGAGCATCCATTCAATGGTAAACTAATCGATTCATTCATAATAATACTACCCTTTTAAAATAGAGAGCAAACCTTACCTTAATAATAGATAGGAGAGTACAAACCTCTCTTTATTTGAAAATAAGGGTTTAAAAGGTTTCTAAAGCAAAAACATTCTCTTATAAGGTAGAAATTCCATCTTAAGAAAGATTTATTAGATGGGGGATTTTAAAAAAATTCATAAAATGCAATCCTTTTTAATAATGCTTCTTCAAGCCTCATTGATAGAGTAGAATTCTGCATCCCTAAATTTTTTCTTACCTCACCAGCTTTTCAAAAGGGGGAGAGAGCACTCGCTTTTAAAATAGAGAGGGCTACCCCATTGATAAAGAGCAAAAAAAATGGCCTTATTATGCTTAAAGTTTCAAGCTTTTATGAAATGATGAAAGAACATAAACATCTACCTAGCACCAACAACTACCTTTAGAATGTGAGCTGCATCCAAGGGAGAATACAAGGTGGGATCCATTGATCTCTTTAGTGGTCTCCCAAGTATATATTATATTAGAGTGGACAAGATTTTTTAAATTCATTGAACAAAACTTGTTCCTCTTTAAGGTTGTTTATGACATAGGACATCAGAAACACTAGAATTGATGAGGGTAATCCTTTCATTTTTAGAGTTGGTTAACTTATAACAACTAGCAAGATAAGATAGATTGACCCTGAGGCTCTCTATATTCTCACTCACTATGTAGTAGTGAGGTAGGGCAATAGGTCATCATAGCTTCAATATCTCTCTATGATAGACAAGGTAGGCTTCTTTCTGTGGTGGTTGGGTGAACTACTAATTCATGAGGGAGGAGAAAGCATCGAATAGTAGGACTCAAACTATACGATCAATCCTAAGCTTTAGTCATGAGATATTCCATCATGGCATAGAGGAGGAGTTGGAAAATAGATAGAGAGAACTCACCCAAGTGTTGTGTTATCATAGAGGCCCGCTCACCCTTCCATATTCCAAAGGCAAGGCAAAGCCCCAAGATTTTTTGCCCTTCTAAAATAGAGAGAGGTAAGAGTTGCTTCTTTAATAACCCCCCAAAAATGGATAACTAGCTTAATCGATAAAGGTATTTTAAGGTTAGTTAGGAGTAATATTCTCCATGATCCACCAACCAAAGTCATGCCTTTAAGAGTCCATTCCCTTAGTCCTATAGTCCCCATGGCATCATCCCTTGGTCCTATAGTTTGCATAGCTTAAGAGGTGAATGGAATGATAGTTTAGGGAGAAGGAATAAGATATGATACCATAACCTACCTCTTTTCTCTACTAAGGGCTTGAGTTGTAGAATATGCCAATTCTTGGACTAGGCCAACTCTCTGTTTTAAAAGGGTTGCTCTTAGTCCCGGGTCATAAGGCTATGTAATTCAGTACTTCTTGGAAGTTGGGAAATAAGATTGAAGAACACTTTTGGACAAGCAAAAAATTTAAAGAGCCTCCATCAATAAACCTTACCTTTAGAAGGAGAGAGCAACACTTCCATCAATCAATTAATTAATAAGTATTTATTTGTCTAGACCACCAAATTTTTAAAGAGCTTATGTTTCAAAGAAAGATATCATTGTAGGCTTTTATCTTCAATAGGCAGAGCCTTTTAAAATATAGGGGAGAGGAGAGGTTACTTTCAAATTCGTAATGTCCAATGCTTTAAGTTCTAAGGCATGGGAAAACTATCATGTAAGTAAGGGATTTATTAGCTTCCTTCCAAAGCTTTAGATAGGGATAGAGAGCAAACCACCCTCCCCTTGGATTTTAAAGGTAAAGGCTAGGCTTAAATAATAGCTTAGCTCACTCAATACCACCACTTGCTTATGGGTGTGAGGGCTCAACCTTGCATGAGGATAGAGAGCGATAGAATTAAATAGAAATGGAAGGAGAATTATTGTTGAATTAGCTAGCAATACTTTAAAATTTTGATCTAAAGCTTTTAAAGACCGTTTATGATTGACAAGGGGCTTGTAGTAGATCTTTTAAGAGATCATACTGGTCACCCCTTTTAAAATAAAGAGAGGTGTGTAGTTAGCTTAGCTCGAATTAGTTCATGGTTTTTTCTTTTGTGCTGGGTAGGATATCTTAGAGTTGTGTTTGGCATATTGACTCATTTAGTCATAAAAGGGAGTAAACCTTGTGTGTCCAACGTAGTATATATAATATGGAATTCAGATCACTCTACCTTATTTCAACAGAGTAATGGGGCTTTGATGCACCTATTTTTTAATTATAAAGAGTTTTTCCCTTTTGATTTATCTTTTAAATGGTGGGGTGGGAGAGGGGCACCATGTTTGAAAAGGACATCCATAACCAAGCCTCTCTGTAGCTATAAAAAATATGAATGGACATACAACTCCAACTATACCTATAACTATTCCCATATAAATCCATATCATTACCAACTACAACACTAATAAGAGATATGTTGATCTCATTACCAACTATGAAATAGCTTCTACGTCCTTTCAATTCCCTAGTTCTCATAGTGGAGCGATTGGATATGGATATTGCTAGCACCAACCTTTAAATAAAAAAGTGCACTTTCATTTTATCTTCAGTTGTTGTGTATCATGAAGTTGGCAATCCCCAATTTATTTAAAAGCCTAGGATGGGTGGGATGAGATGAAAGATTCATTTCAATCGATTCAGTGGGAAAGTAGGTGGGTGTGCTCTCTATCACCCCTAGGATATCACTCCTATGCACCCTCAAGCCCAACTATCTATCTTTACTATAAGGAATAACAACATGGGTCGAGAGTTTACCTCTTTAATAAATAAGTGAAAACCCGAGGCTTTTAAATAACCTCGCCTCTCCCTTTAATATGAAGTCACTTAAAAAGGGCTCCAAATATTAAAAAATAACTTTTAATGTTGATATTTTTAAAACATGGGGGGCGCTCCATCTCACCTTTAGAACTTTAAGCAATCTCCCACTTTTTGGTACAATAGGGATTGAACCTGTTGAACACCAATACCATGGTTTTTTTCTAAAGATTAAAAATATAGAACTTCCCCCTTGGACCAGTAGAGAGGTTATACCAAAACCTGACTGAGATATATCCCTAGTGTACTATCCCCTCTAATGCACTTGTTCATTGATCTAGATTTGCCACTTTCGATAGAATGCCGATAGAGTAGTGAGTTCTTGTCTTGGGTACATTTGAATGAATTGATTAATGATCACATTTTCATCTAAGGTCACCATATAGTATGCATTTCACTTAGGTTGGGTTTTTTATTTACCCCGTCTTTATAATATCCCATGCAGTGTGGGGATAAACTACTTTCTAAAGGAATTTATCCAGATATCCTTTTAAAAAGATCTCTTACCCATAAAATGTGTGTGAGGTGGACCTATTTATAAGGGTGGAATTGTGTATTGGATAATGAGAGTACTTAATTTGATTTTAACTCCTCTCTATTTTAAAATGGGAAGGGTCTTTAGAAAAAACTGCTCTCTATTTTAAATGCAACACCAAAATTAGTTGGATAAGGAGAGGAAGAGACCTAAGTGTAGCTAATCAGCCCACATTTGGGTACTAAGAATGAAGAAATCGATAATTCATTTGATCTATTAGGCGCAAGACTTTTAAAAGAGGGGGCGCTTTAATATAAATGACCAATGAACAAAAAATTCCAGATGGACTAGCTATAAAGGCTTTCCAACTAATCAACTAGCTTTGAGAGATTTAATTTAAGAGGTCACTCACATGTTTTAATAAAGAGGAGAGTGTTCGTTCATGAGATAACATGGCATTACTCTCTTATTATAGAGCAAAGATAAGATAACCACTCAATTATCCTATCATGTATATAATAGAGATGCTTAATCTTCTTTTGGGTGAACCTTTTAAAATTTGAGCTTCTTTACTTCATTCAATAATCTTTGTGGTTTCATTCACGTTAGTAGGGAATCAAAAATCAATTTGTTCATAGTTCAATATTCGATCTTTGCCCCTCCTCACACCTTTAGGTTTCATTCCTTTTAGAAGGCGTAATACCCCCTTCCCTTTAATAATAGAGAAAGTGAATTTAATTTTAAAATATCTCCTTTTTTATTTAAGCTCCACTACCTCTCACCTCACCCCACTTAACTAAGAAAGGAGGAAATTTTATTGAGAAGCACCTACCCCACTTACTAATGATAGAAGACTTGACTTTGATTTAAATTTGCTCTCTATTCCAGGGCCTTTAAAAATAGAGAGGGAGCCTCAATCCAAACAAATATGATTTATCCTTTTAAAGGTTTTATTGTTAAATGTGTTTTTATAAATTTTATCAAATTTCTCTGCTTGTCATTCTCGTGGATATGAGATCTTTAATGGGATAGTCGATTTAAGGAACTCCAAGCACCAATGAAAAATTCACTAATAATGATGATAGAACCACTGGGAATAGCAAAGAAAAACATGGGAATAATAATGATGATAGAACCACTGGGAGCAGACAGTATCTCAGGATGTCAGCATGGGAATAGCAAAGAAAAACATGGAAAGGCCAACTTTGGGGATAACCCAGGTAGAAAAAAGATCAAAAAACAACAATTCTCAGGGAGTAGGTAGAAGATCCAATAAGGAATTGCTAGCAGTCCAAGGAGACAAACTGATCACGGGAGGATCAGTGAGGACAATAGACTCTTATTGCTCCCAGGGTAACCAATGATTATACAGTCATGGAATGTGAGGGGTTTAAACAACAGAACCCATCAATCTGGTGTTCGAAGACTTTTAGAGAACCGTAATACTGATTTTTTGCTTTTACAAGAGACTAAGATGTCATTAGATCTTATGTCCAAAACAGTCAACATAATTTGGAGGGGTGCTGGTCATATGGATGTGGCTGCCCAAGGTGCCTTAGGGGGGATTGTTACTCTGTGGAACTCTCTTGAATGGTCTGCAATAGAACATCTTGCCTGGAGGGGTGTTCTCACTTCTCTTTTTAGGAATAATGTCACTGCGGAACACGTTCTAATCACAAACTTTTATGGGTCTCAAAACCTAGATGGTCAGAGCGGCGAGTGGAAGGTCAGTGCATAACATGCAAACCTCAAGGGAAGATCTAGACTGGATTATAGCAGGGGACTTTAACGCTAAATTATCTTCTAGAGACCAGGAAGGGGGAACACCATTTTTGGACCCAGGGGACCGTTTCATGATTGCCCAAGTCCAGGCTTTGCACTTAGTGGACATTAAATGTCCTGGCATTAACTACACTTCAACTAATAAAAGGCAGGAGCCACATAGCAGGAAGGTTAAGCTAGATCGTTTTCTGGTTTCAAAGGAGGCATTTGTAAAATGGAATATAAATTTTTAGATTTTAGAAGGCCCAGTTTCAGATCACTGTCCCATTCTGTTGGTAGGCGAGACTAGGATCGGGCAGCATCACAAACCTTTCAGATTTGAGAATTTTTGGCTTCATAAAGAAGAACTTTGGGAGAAAATTCCATAATGGTGGGAAGAAGGCCGCCTAGCTTATGGGAGAGCAATGTTCAGAATCCACAAACAACTACAATATGTCAAAACTCGATTGAAGTATTGGAGGCATGCTAATAAAACAGACTTCCAGGCCCAATGAGCTCCATTGGTGGTCAGATGGGATGAGGTCCAAAAACAGTTCAGAGAAGGAGTAATTACAGACCAGCTCAAAGTTGAGGATGATGCCTTGCGTACAGTGGTTGAGGACATTGACAACCAGGAGGAGACCTATTGGAAGCAGAGAGCAAGAACCACCTGGTTATTAGAAGGGGACAAAAATACAAAATTCTTTCATCGGACTACTTGTGCTTGAAGACAGATGAATAATATGGAGGCCCTTCAAGATGAGAACAGTTATTCCTTTGATACACTTCTAGGTATGCATTCCCATACTATGGATTATTTTTCTAAGCTTTTTAAGGAAAGTGTGGTACAAGATGTAGAGGCCCAAAATGAAGTTATTTTTGTCATACCTACTATTATTTCTGAGGATGAAAATCAGGCCCTCCTCAAACCCATTGATAGAGATGAATTGAAAAATGTGGTCTTTGGAATGAGCACTGGTAAAACTCCAGGTCCGGACGGCTTCCCAATTGAGTTTTTTCGGGCTTTCCGGGACTACTTAGAGGAATATGTAAGGGTCTGTTGTAGAAGAGTCCGAGAGAAAATAAGAGAATGCTTAAAGCTATAAACCACACTTTCATTACCTTAATTCCAAAAGGGGAGGAGGGGGTTCATATTTCAGATTATAGGCCTATTGCCTTATGTAATGTGTTGTACAAAATAATCACAAAGGTAATGATTGAGCGCCTAAAACCTTTTCTTCACAACATTGTCTCCTCTGAGCAAGGGGGTTTTGTTGAGGGATGACAGATTCTGGATGGGGTGGTTGTGGCCCAGGAAGCAATCCATTCAATGCACACTTCTAGTAATAAAGGGATGTTCATAAAACTGGACATGTCCAAGGCTTATGACAGGGTTGAATGGAGTTTCCTGGCTAAAATGATGGCAGACTTTGGTTTCTCTCAGGACTGGATAGAGTGGGTCATGAGTTGTGTCTCTACCCCGACTTACTCGTGCTAATCAAGGGCCTTCCTTCGCAACCATTTGGAGCTACGCGAGGACTGCGCCAGGGGGATCCATGTTCTCCTTATCTTTTTCTCATTTTGGCTGAAGGTCTTGGTAGACTTTTCTTGAGGAGAAGACAGCAAGGTAGATTATTGGGTATCAAGGTGGGTGACAAAGTTTTAACACACCTGCATTTTATGGATGACACTGGTTTGGTGGGAGTGGCCAGCTTCAGGGAAGCAAGAATGATTAGGGATACTCTTAATGTCTATCTCAGGGCTACTCAATAGGTCATTAATGACAAGAAATCCAAAGTGGTTTTTTTTAATCTGGAGCAAAGGCTTCAGAACAGAATTTTAGAAATCCCGGGATTCACAAGGACTTCTCTCCTAGTGGTTTACTTGGGGGTCCCCTTGCACTTTAAGAAGCTGAAATTAGACACATGGAGGAATCTGCTGGAGTGTATCAAGGACATAATTAATCACTGGTCTCACAAGTGGTTAAGTTATGGTGGTAGATTAACATTCTTACAGTCAGTCATTCAAGCCATGCCAATTTACAAATTCTCTATCCTGGCTACCTCGATTACAATATGAAAAGAGTTGGATAGGATGGCTAGAAATTTTTTATGGGAAGGAGCAAAGGGAGAGAGAAAGTGGACCTTAGTGGACTGGGACAAAGTTACCCAGCCCAAGGTTAAAGGAGGTCTGGGTTTGAGAAAATCTAAGCTGAATAATAAAGCTTTGGCTGGAAAGCTATACTGGAGATGGATCTCCCAACCTACCTCCCTTTTCAGTAGAATCCTACCTAGCAAATACTTGGGACAGGCCAACCCAATCGATGTAGCTCGCATCCCCTTGGATGGTACTGGGTCCCTAGTTTGGCAAGCTCTCAAGTTAGGGTCTCAGGTTGTTAAATACCGCTTATTTTGGAAAGTGGGAAGAGGGGAGAAGGCTTGTTTCTGGACAGATTCTTGGGATCAGTTCCCACCCATCATTGCTGAATTTCTAGAATTACAGCCAATAAAAGTAGCCATTGAAGCCAAGGGATGGATCCGTATTGAAAGTTATTTCACAACTACTCAGCTGGGGAGTGTAAGTTTAAGCAGTTCAAGAAGTTGGATGAGTGGCCCATTTCAATTCCTCCGGATTTGACTCCCATCATGACTAAAATTCTGACATAAAGATTTCTTACAGGGGGAGATGTGGAGGATGAATTAGCCTAGGGCTTTGGGAGTCTTGGCATCTATACAGTAAAGGATGGATATGACAGCATTCTCCCAGAGCCCCCCTCATACTTTTCAAGTTGAGGACTGGAGGAAAATCTGGCACTCTAAAGGCTGGCCGAAAGTTAACTTTTTTGCCTAGCAGTGCATGCACAATGGAATCCTCACTTTTGATAATCTCATATCAAAAGGTATCATCAGCCCTTCTCAATGTGTACTATGCTACAAGAGCAGGGAAACTGTTGACCATTTGCTATTTGGTTGCCCTTTCACCCAACAGATTTGGCTACGTTGGTTTGCTTACTTTAAAATTCATGTAAGTGGTGACCTGAACCAGATGAATATCTGGGCAAAATGGCAGAAAGGTAGATTCAAATCTAAAGCTCTTTGTTTTGGCTAGGAGCTCGGTTTAAGCTTTATATGGTGGTAAGTATGGCTGGAAAGAAATGCCAAAATTTTTAGAGAAACTTTTACTGCTCTAGACGGGGTTTGGCAGACCATTTGGAGCAAGGTTACCGAAACTGTGGCTATTCATGCTGAGGAGGAAGCTCAAATTGACATTGGAGCTTTGGAAGAACACCTTGAACTGCAAGAGGGACAGGACAAAAATTGTTGGAAACCTCCCCCTGAAGGTTGGATTAAAATCAATACTGATGGAGCTGCAAAAGGCAATCCGGGTAGAGCCGAAATTGGAGTGGTGTGTCGGAACCATGCTGGGACTGTGCTCTATTGGGAATTGCAAGGCTTGGGAAGATCCACTAACAATGAAGCCGAAGCCATTGCCATCAAGTCTGCTTTTGTTTGGGTAGTGAAACATGGCCACCGCAGGATTATTCTTGAATCAGACTCGCAAATAATGGTTGGAGCTCTAGACTGCATGAGGAACTTTAATCTGAAAGCTTGGAGGTTGAGGGCTCTTGTCACCCAAATTAAAGAATTATGGAATGAATTGGAGGACGTGATCCCAGTTTATGCGAGTAGATATTTGAACAAAGCGGTCGACTTTCTCGGCTAAGATGGGTGCGGAAAAGGAGGTTGGAGTTCGGTTGCACCAGTGACATGGATATTGAGGATGAGGTGATTAGACAGGGTCTGGAAAGGTCCTTGAGCCAATGATCAAAGAAAAAGCAAAGGGAGGAAAGTTGTCACGATATCGTGACATGTTGCACCGTCGCGATCGCTGGAGGAAAGTTGTCGCGATATCGCAACATGTTGCATCGTCATGGTCATTGGAGGAAAGTTGTCACGATATCACGACATGTCGCGTCGTCGCGGTCATGGGCAGAAAGTTGTCGTGATATCACGACATGTTGCTTCGTCGCGGCCAAGGGTGGAAAGTTGTCGCGATATCACGACATGTTGCTTTGTCGGGGCCAAGGGTGGAAAGTTGTCATGATATCGTGACATGTTGCTTCGTCGCGGCCAAGGGAGGAAAGGTGTCACGATATCGCGACATATTGCATTTTTGCGGCCAAGGGAGGAAAGGTGTCGCGATATCGCGACATGTTGCATTTTCACGGCCAAGGGAGGAAAGGTGTTGCGATATCGCGACATGTTGCATTTTCGCGGCCAAAGGAGGAAAGGTGTCACGATATCGTGACATGTTGCATTTTCACGGCCAAGAGAGAAAAGGTGTCGCGATATCGCAACATGTTGCATTTTCGTGGCCAAAGGAGAAAAGGTGTCGCAATATCGTGACATGTTGCATTTTTGCGACCAAAGGAGAAATGGTGTCGCGATATCACGACATGTTGCATTTTCATGGCCAAAGGAGAAAATGTGTCACGATATCGCGACATGTTGCTTCATCATGGCCGAGAGAGAAAAAGTGTCGCGATATCGCGACATGTTGCACTTTTGTGCCCAAAGGAGAAAAGTGTAGCGATATCGTGACTTGTTGAATTTTCGCGGCCAAAGGAGGAAAATGTCGTGATATCGTGACATGTTGCTTTTTCTTGGCCAAAGGGGAAAGGTGTCGCAATATCGTGACATGTTGCATGTTCGCACCCTAAGGAGAAGAATAGTGTCACAATTTCGTGACAAGCTGCATCAACTGTCCATGCCGACCCCCTGCTAGCTAGTTAATGGTTCAGGAGATTTGGCTCCATTGCAAATCTTCTTCTACTATTGTAAGCTTGTGTTCTCTCTGAATTCGGCTGGGAAGAGTCTCTTCCCATATTGTAATTGATCTTTGTTTTAATACAAGTTTTTTCAAAATTAAAAAAAAAAAAAAATAGAGATAAACATAAAAGGAAATACAATTGATGGGGATGACATATAGGAATACCTCTTGTAGAATTTTGCTATGCATGTGCTTGATGCTTGATCTAGTTTTGGATGCTTCCTTTATAACTTGGATTGGGCTTCCAATGCTTCCTTTAAGAGTTCCAACTGTTATCCACCACTAACGCTTGGACTCCCTTGGCTCTAACATGAACAAAAAATAATTATACTTCAAAAATTAATTTTACCCTACCTCTAGTGTTGTTCCTTTGTCTGCTTCTATGGTTCACCCAGCAATGGTCTTGTTACCTTTGTCTTCTTCTAGCAACTTTGCACCTAGAAGGTTAGCAATTTGGCCCCATGCTTCATCACAAAAATATGGTGAAGTAATTTCCTATTTCATGCTCATTAGGTGGTTGATATGATTTTTAGCTAAGGGCTCATTTTCATTAGCAAATTTAATTATATTTTGGACCACTTGAGTCAACTCCTTGAGTTATTGTGCTAAATTTTGCTCATTCTTTTCACTACATTCTATAGACACCTAAATTATGTCATATTAAGAAGGCTATCTAAATTGACCCCTTTTGGACCATATGACTCACCTTAGGCAACCTCAAAGTTAAAATAATGGTTTTTACCACTTAAAATGGGACATTTCCCTTTTATAACCCCCTTGGCCACTCAAGTACTTTCCTACATTTAGTCCTTGGTCACCATGTGACTACCCCTCTACAGGTTGATTTTAGGTGCATGCATGACCTAACCTAGGTTTAACCTAACCTAAGGACACCTCATCACCCCCCTCACCTTACTCCCAAGGCTATAAATACCCCTCTCATTTGAGATAAAAACATAACGAGAAGAAAAATAGAGGAGGGGAGATCAAGAGGGCTTGAGGAAAAGAATTTGTTAGTATTTTTGCCACACTAAAAATAAATTTTTAAATTCATAAAGTGAAGTACATCCAGTAGTGAAAGGAAAATTGGATGAAATGATCTTTAGATATCTTTTTTGTGATATATCTTTTCTCAAGCTTTTCAATGATATATTACAATAGCTAATCAGGTGAACAGATCAAAATTTATGGGTACAGGAAGCTTTATCACCAAAAATCAATCTTCGAGATAAAAATAGAACGAATAAATTTTTGGGCGTAGTAAAAATCAAAGTCACCCCTTAGGAGGGGTGAAAATCATTTTTTCCCTTCTCAGGCGTAAAATCAATAGGGGAAAGCACCTTAGGAGCGAAAGCATATCAGGGGTGAAAGCATCTTAGGGGAAAAATCAAGGGGTGAAAGCACCTTAGGGGCAAAAGCATCTCAGGGGTGAAAGCACCTCAGGGGAGAAAGCATCTCAGGGGTGAAATCAATGGGTGAAAGCACCTCAGGGGCAAAAGCATATCAGGGGTGAAATCAAGGGATGAAATCACCTCAGGGGCGAAAGCATCTTAGGGGAAAAATCAATGGGCATAAGAACCTCAGGGGCGAAAGCATCTCAAGGGCAAAATCAATAGGCAAAAGCACCTTAGGGGTGAGAGCATCTTAGGGGTGAAATCAATGGGTGAAAGCACCTTAGAGGTGAAATTGATGGGTGAAAGCATTTTCAGATTTGAAATTGCCTAGGTAAGGGGCGAAAGCATTTTAAGGTTTAGGGGTGAATTCATTTATGATCACCTAAAAGGGAAGGTGAAACTCAGTCTCACCCCTATTGAAGGTGAATGTCAATTTAAAAGGGAATGATGCAGTTATCAAAACATTTTTTCCTAGAAATAAAAAACAAAAACTGCTATGACAAAATTGAATGCTTGGAGCAGCAAGAGCCACAATCTCAAATTCTTGCAAGGATTAAATGCTACTTCCTCCAATCCAGTGTGATCTTGATGATTTTTTAAGTTCCTTCTGTGGACTTCATTCCTTTTCAAAGAAAAATTATATTTCATTGATTTCAATCGGCAAGGGTAAGATTACAAGGTAAAAAAGGAGAGAATGTGATGGCACCCAGAATTTAATGTTCAAGTTATTTATTACCATATGACATTGTTGAGTCTCAATGCATCGACACTTGGGATGCTCTCTCTATCATCCATTTTTACCTATTTCTAGGCACGTCCCATGAAAATCGGATCGCTGTCCCCTAAAGAATAATTTGATTCGAGCATCACCATTACCAAGGGAGAGAATTGCTATTTCTGATCTTTGACCAACCAATATTTTGTTTGTAAGTGCATTAAATGAAAAGAGGTGAAAACCTCTATAAATAATAATCAAATTTCCATTGTAAGAGGAGGTTGGACATTCTGTAAGAAAAATTCCTAAGTCCTTTGCATTAATAGAAGAGACTCAACTTCTAAAATTTGCAAGCATTCTTGTGTGTATGATTTCCTTCTATTTTTAAGTATTTCTATTTATGCTCATGTTCTTATTGTTAAGTTTAAAATTCTATTTCTAGATTTAAAACATTGTTGGTGAGTGAGTGAGTTTTGGAATGCAATATGGAGGTTGTCTCTGCAAAGGTGTGAGTGAAATTTTACTGCTTTCCTCCTGTTACATTCTGTTATAAATCTTGGTGGAATTCTTGTTACTAGTCTGCCCCAAATACTACATTCTAACCTGTGGCCATATTTCCCATCTCTTTCTACATTTTCTAATTTCTTTCGTGCAACTCTTTTTTTTTTTGGTAGATAAGATACTATAGCATTAATACCAAGTTTTACAGGTTGACCCAAAACCTTTTACAAAAATCAGCCCAAGGCTGTTGATGAACATATCCTTACTAAGGATCCTATATATATAAAATCTACATGCCGCCAAAGCCATTACATCCGGTAAGGCACATAGCTTGTTATCAAAAAGAAACTTCCCATACAACATTTTGGGTATACCCCGAGAAAACACACATGCATCATAATTACAAAAAAGAAACAAACACGGATCCCTTCCTTGGGACAATGGAGAAACAAAAAGCTACAGACACACATAGCAGAGTACTGAAAAAAACTCCCACAAGCTCTGTATTGACAATTACTCTTAATAATCATTTGGTAATTTCTTTCTTTCGTATATGACATGCTTTAGTACCACATACTATCTTGGCCAATAAGCCTTGGAGAAGTGAACCTGTTGGCTAGATTTATAGCGGTGGCTATCTGGTGGTCCACGTGGATTTGGTTTGAAGTCTTATATTGTCGTTTCTTTCCTTCCCTGTGATTATCAACCAACTTCAAATTACTAAGATGAATAGGAGCCATGTTATCTGACATGTGACTGTCCCCATTAGTCTTTTATGGTATTTCCAAGCAGCATCCATGAAGACTGACAACTCAGATAATTTTTATTATGAGTCCAATTCAAAAAAGAGACAGGAATACTCCTAGCCTTTGAACTTACAGTGCCTTCCCTATTGGTAAATTCGACTATCATTCTTGGAATTCTTGTTGAATAAGCTCCTCTACTTCACTCGAGACACCGTGTTCCCATTTGAAAATTCTGTCACCATCGACACCCAAATTGGCCAGCTTATTAGCAATTTTGTTAGCTTCTCGAAAGACATGTTGGGCTTTTCCTGTCTTCCCTGCAAAAATATCCTAGCCTCTTCAACAATTGTTTTAATCCTACAAGGAGGTGTTTTCCAATTATTTAGGAGATTTATAACATGCATAGAGTCTCCTTCTACGATCAAATTGCCTTCTAAGTCTTCAATCATTTGAAGGCCTCTCCACATAGCTCTAGCTTCAGCTTCGTTGTTCGTCCTTGTTCCCAAATATTCGGAGAACGCAAGCATCATATTCCCATTATGATCTCGCACAGTACCATCAGCGCCTACTCTTCCAGGATTGTCCTTAGCTGCTCCATCAAAATTAAGCTTTAACCAACCCGTAGGAGGTGGAGACCACTTAACATTGGCTCTAGGGTTGACTACCCTAGGCACAGACTCATCTAACAAGGTTAAGCTTAAATATTGAGCAATCGTGGTCTCTTGCAAATGAGGTTTATAGCTATCAAAAGGGATAAAGTTCACATTCTTGTTGGCAAAGAATAGGATCCTGGAAATGATAGTTTGATGATCATGGATAGACTCATTAAAGACTCTATGGTTCCTTTCTAACCACACCTGCCAAAGATAGTGATTGAGACAAATTTTCCACATGTATCTAAGTCTTTGGCTTGAAAAGGGGCAAGGCCACTAGACGAACAAATCAAGTACGATGGCTAGTTTAACCCATGAAATATTGAAGGCCTGAAAAACCCCACTTAGGATAGTCAAGGAAAAAGGGCACTCAAGTAAAATGTGATAAATGGTCTCCCAATTAGCCCTGCACAGATAACGACGATTAGTTATACAAATACCTTTACACATCATATTATCAATGGTTAGAATTCTTCTTTCCTGCAACTCTTATCTTAACCATTTAGGATTAGTAAGGGAGCCAACCCTCTTTGGAGATTTACACAAAGGACAATCCTTTCCTCCAGTCATTCAATTTTGGTCGTATCTAGGGGGCACAAATGTATTTTTTGTTGATTAGGCTGATATTTGACAAATAATTTTTGGTATGCCCAGTGGGACTCACAATCTCTGTATTTTAAGGGAGCCTGGGTTTGATGAATCTCTAGCTTGGCTTCATTTTGGAAAATAACCCGGTAACTCAGTTGAGCTAAAGATATAGATCTCTTTATCGTGGATGCCTTTTATACTGAAAGAAGATACCCTAGAGGAATCAATATTTGGTGAGCAACCTTGACCTCCCAAGCAGATAAAATAATTTTCACCTGGTGACTCTGACTCAGCGGCAAGAACCGTGATATATGAGGACCACTACTATAATGGCACAAGTATGCTATCCTAGCTGGAATGACCCTGGCCCTTTGAATCTTCAAAGTCAGCATGAGATTCCCAAAAGTACCCTGAAGACCCTAGCAAAATACAATGGCACTAAAGGAATGGCCTGAGAGCACCTCGAAGATGTCGCTACTCTAGCGACCCTCCATGGCATAGCCCATAAATATGTCATGATCAGACTTTGGTCTTGTCTCTAGAAGGAAAGGTGTTGCAGTGGTACAAAATGCTTGAGTGTAAGAGCATCTGCTCATGGGAAGACTTGGTAGGAGTACTAGTAGACACATTTGATGGCTCTCAAGACCCCTTTCAACTCTTGATGCACCTATCCACCATCATGAGAGCACCTCTAGAGAACATCATAGACTTTAATGTTTGATTTTGGAGGAGTTGGAGGAGAATTCTAGAGAAGATCTATCTGACACCCGCCTAGGCCCACCTCTACTATATTCGGGCTCTCAACTCGAACATAAGCCTCCTCCTGCTGCAATCTAGGGAATAAATATTCCCTCAAATATTTCAAGAGGCAATACAAGCAAAGCGATTCCTGCTCCAATCGGGAAAAATATAGTGGAGAGAAACTGCCTCTCCATCACTCTCTTTGATAGTTGTTGCTGCTCTAAACTATCTTGCATAGTATTCACAATGGCAGATACCTCAAGCTGTAATGCATTTGTGTGGAGCACAAGAGAGGAATCTCATCCAGGGCCAATGAAGGAAATATGTAAGCATTGCTCCAACAATGAACAATATGGTAGCTTGCAACTTTCTTTATGAGAAGGACCGAGAAGTGGAGAAGATTTTAACAACAAGCTTTGAGCATGAAGAGGGCACAATTTTGCACCCTTTTTGTATCCTTGAGCATAACATGCAAATACATGGTCAAGACCTAATAAGCATACCTCATCAAGAGGTTGATCTTGAGGAGATCTTGACAGAAGGGCTATCATCAGAAAAAATCTTGTTGTCACACCAAGGGGTTAGAGGAGCACGTGCCCAAGATCCCACAACCAGTAGACTCTCAAAAGTGGCAGCATTGGTTCCAACCATCACCATAATCGATACTCGAAGAAGGCTCCCATATGGTAAATATTTTTGCCATATTATTCAATAATTGTATAAGTGTTGGTATGCATGATAACTAACCACATTGTAGCTGGCTTGCAACCTGAAAAACTTTGGGAAGAGGATAGCCAAACTTCAAATATTACCTGAAGTACAATTATATATGGTCTAGATACTATAGATTCACTAAATAAGTAGCCAAAGCCAGGTTTCTGGTGGTGGCATGCCAATCATGTCACAAATTTTTGTGTAAATATTGTAAATAGGTCGATTGATAAATAAAGTGTTGAGGGCATGGTGTCGGAGCCCGTAGGTATGCATTTTCTCTTCCCTTGATGCTTTCATTTGTTGTACCCACCACTTATATTCCCCTCCCCATTTCATAATCATCAGTCACCATTGCTACTTTCACCATTCATATTTATTCCATTCCTTCAGCTTCTAGTTTATTTTCGTTTGCCCCTAACTCATTTTTCGTTCCACCATCATCTACCTCATCTTTCATCCCCATTAATTCCATCATCGTTGTGAATATACTAATATCATCAAGGGTGAGTGTAACCATCGCCCCATCCATTTATGCTCCTTTCATTGAGCCAAACCTTTAGTAGCCTCTATTCCCTCTTTTTTTCTGTTTTATTTTTCGATTATAGGAGTCGTTGGCATCAAAAATTGAAGTCTTTCTAGAGCACCCTGAAGTAGAGAAAATTAGTCGATCTCTGTGAAGTGCCTTGCATGGGGTGAAAAATATAAATAGGCAAATGAACAATATTAGGCAGTGTAGGAAGAATCTGATGCAAGTAGTCAATAGTTTGATGAGTAGGTGGTTGTGACTCTGTTTATCAATTTATAAAGGCCCTAGGATTAATTGCATCCAGACAAACCGAATACCCCACGAGCCGCCAAAAGTGTTGGTATTTTTGCCACACTAAAAAATAAAATTTTAAATTCATCAAGTGAAGTACATCTAGTAGTGAAAGAAAAATTGGATGAAATTATCTTTAGATATTTTATTATGATAGATCTTTTATCAAGCTTTCCAACGATATATTATAATAACCAATCGGGTGAATGGATCAAAAGTTATGGCTCCGGGAAGCTTTATCACTAGAAATCAATCTTCGAGGTGAAAATAGAAGGAATAAATTTTTGGGCATAGTTAAAATCAAAGTTGCTCCTCAGGAGGGGCGAAAATCATTTTCACCCTTCTTAGGGGTAAAATCAATGGGTGAAAGACCTCAGGGGTGAAAGCATCTCATGGGTAATATACGAAAGCACCTCGAGGGCAAAAGCATATCAGGGGTAAAATCAATGGGTGAAAGAACCTCAGGGGTGAAAGCATCTCAGGGGTGAAATCAATGGGCGAAAGCACCTCAAGGGCGAAAGCATCTCAGGGGAAAAATCAAGGGGTGAAAGCACCTCGGGGGTGAAAGCATCTTAGAGGTAAAATAAATGGGTGAAAGCACCTCAGGGGTGAAAGCATATCAGGGGTGAAATCAAGGGGTGAAAGTACCTCAGGGGTGAAAGCATATCAAGGGTGAAATTAATGGGTGAAAGCACATCAAGGGCGGAAGCATCTTAGGGGAAAAATCAATGGGCATAAAGCACCTCAAGGGTAAAATTTATGGGCAAAAGCATTTTCAGAGGTGAAATTGCCTAGTTAAGGGGTGAAAGCATTTTAAGGTTTAGGGGCGAATGCAATTATGATCACCTAAAAGGGAAGGCGAAACTCAGTTTTGCCCCTTCTGAAGGTGAATGTCAATTTAAAATGGAATGACATAGTTATCAAAATATTTTTACCCAAAAATAAAAAATAATTACTACTATGATAAAATTGAATGCTTGGGGCAACAAGAGCCATAATCCGGAATTTTTGCAAGGATTAAATGCTACATCCTCCAATCCGGTGTGATCTTGATGATTTTCGAAGCACCTTTTGTGGACTTCATTCCTTTTCAAAGCAAAATTATATTTCACTAATTTCAATCGGTAAGAGTAATATTCCAAGGTAAAAAAGGAGAGAATGTGATGGCACCCAAGATTTAAGCTATCGATTGTTGCATGATATTATTGAGTCTCAATGCACCGACGCTTGGGACACTCTCTCTATCATCCATTTTTGTAGATTCCCTAGGCATGTCCCATGAAAACCGGATCGTTGTCCCTTGAAGAATAATCTAATTCGAGCATCGCCATTACCAAGGGAGAGAATTGCTATTGTTGATCTTTGACCAACTGACATTTTGTTTATAAGCTCATTAAATGAAAAGAGGTGAAAACCTCTATAAATACTAATCAAATTTCCATTGTAAGAGGAGGTTGGACATTTTGTAAGAAAAATTCCTAAGTCCTCTACATCAATAGAAGAGACCCGGCTTCTGAAATTTGCAAGTATTCTTGTGTGTGTGATTTCCTTCTATTTTTAAGCATTTTTGTTTATGCTCATGTTCTTGTTGTTAAGTTTAAAATTCTATTTTTGGATTTAAAACATTGTTGGTGAGTGAGTGAGTTTTGGAATGCAATCTGGAGGTTGTCTCTACAAAGGTGTGAGTGAAATTATGTTGCCTTCCTCCTATTACATGCTATTATAAAACTTGGTGGAATTCTTGCTGCTAGTCTACCCCAAATCCTACATTCTGACCTATGGCCATATTTCCCATCTCTTTCTTCATTTTCTAATTTCTTTCCTATAAATATTATCTTAACCATTTAGGATTAGTAAGGGAGCCAACCCTCTTTGGATATTGACACAGAGGACTTTCCTTTCCTCCGGTAATTCAATGTTGGCCGTATATAGGGTGTACAAACACAGTTTTTGTTGATTAGGCATATATTTGACCAACAAAAACACTATTGTTATGCTGCTCAAATCTTGGTTCATGTATGCAATACTCATTATAAATTTTCTACTTGCATATTTTATTTTTGTTTGATCTATCTTAACAGGTGCTACTAAATATTTTTATCTCTTTGCATGTGTGCAGGTTTCAAGTTCAAATATTATAGGTTCAACAAGATCAAATCGATTTGAAGGTTCCATATTTGAAGGTTTAGATCTAGCATGGTGGTTATGAAAAATCCACCTCCAACATTGAGTGTAGCAAAAATAAGAATACGACACCATACCGTTTATTGTAAAAATGGGATTGGCTCCTTTGGTAGTTAGATTGTAAAAACACCCTTTTCAAATGGGTCTATTGTAATCAAGAGTTTATTTTCAATATAATAAAAGAGTTTTGGTTTTTTCATTGTAACAACCCAAGTTATCCCACTTTGGTTTTACTGGTCTCGAAAGATAAAAATTTCAACCTTATCTCATTTCTATCCTATTTGTGATATCTTCACGAGTTCCATTTTGCTGCAGTTGAAATAGTCATGAGAACGAGATATGCCAATTCTCGATATGTATGCCATTGTAGTACTTCCTCTCCATAACCAAGATTCCAAGTACAAGCAGGGGGTTTTGCTTCTAGGGCCCATTTCACCTAGAAGTGGAACGCTTAATTCCCTACATCTCATTATGAGATGTTAGCATTTACATGCTGGAGCTAGACGAATTACCACTATCCCCTAGAATTCGTCTAGGGTCTACCACTACCCTGGTAGTTTCCTTGTGACTTGTTTTACCTAGCATAATGTCCCATTTTCATTATGCAGATGATGTTTCTCTTTCCATTTCAAGCACAAGAGTCACCACTCTGTACTAGCAGGGGTTAACCTTGGATAAATACCCACTTCATTATTCATAACCTTTCATCTTGAATCTACCCTTCAGGAATGCGGTTACCACCTGTAGTTAGCGTTTGTCTCTCCACAAATCACTAAATTTGGTTGAACCAGATTGTTTGCCCATAATCTCGGGTTTTTCTCTAGAGCTCTTAAGGTTTCCCTAAAATGTTAATTTTCTTAACAAAATTTAATCAATTTTTGAGCTTAAATATAAGGTTTATTTATATGTATTTATGTTTATATTTTATGGTTTACTAAACTATTAGACCTCGAAATATATTTTCAAAATCTAAGAGTACTTTTAGCTAAATCTACTAGGTGTGCTATTATTTAAAATAATGGAAATATCTATTATAAGCTATGGACAAGAACCAAAATAAATAGGTAAGCCTTACATAATTTAAAATATGTACCATGTTGTGTTTCTTCATTATCCAATATAACTTTTAAAATAAATTGAAACTACCAAAAGGTATTTAGTTCCTAAAGAAAACCATCTCATTGTTTAATTGCATTTAGAAAAGATTTCTGATTTATCCACTTAGAGCCTGAGGAGTAGTTTTACATCAAAAACCTAACTAGTTCCTTTTATTTTTAAGAAGGTTAAATATATCTAATAAACTAAACGTTTTTTCATTTTCATTTTCCAAAAGATATATCAAAGGAAAGTATCATAATTTTAATACATAGTCTAAACTTCCCCACTACCCACTCCTATATTTTATTCAAATTCATATTTATTTTCACACTATTACTATTATTCTCTCCTATTCTCATTGTAAACCTTTGGTTATTGATTTACGAGTACTATTCTTGTTTATTTGGTGGAATTCAACTGGCCCAATTTTTATCGAAAGAAAAGGTGCAGACCCTCTTTTGACCCAACACCTAAGCTTCTTAGCGCTAGTGGACATTTTCTACATTTGGGTCATGCATTATCTGAGTAGTTTCATTTACATTTTCATCAAACGACTTGTTTACCTATTGGTACATCTAATGGGCTCCTTTGGTGTTGATATATATATTTTTTAAATTCTCTCAAGATAGTGTTCCCAACGCGTTTCCAAAAGATGACGATTCGATTCCAAGGATGGCACATCTACTGACTCTGCCCCTATGTTTTCTTCACTTCTAGGCCATGATTCAAGACATAGTCAACATTACATGAAGCTTTTATGAAACATATTTGAATCACGTAACTTTAAAATCTAAAATATACACATCCAATGGAGTTTAATCATGATAGCTTGCTAAGCATAATCATGACATAAATACACCCAGGTTACAACTTTGTTTTCATTCTTAAATGACTCCCTCAAATTTCTAATTATCATGCAAGTTTCTAAATAAATACGTCTTACAGTTTTTTCTATTAAAAAAGCGAAAGCAACACAAACCAACATACCAACCACAATCATGGTCTTTATTCAGTAAGTGAAACATAAGATATTCAATACACTCAACTAGCCATTTAATCATAATTTCAGATGTCTTGCCAAGTTGATATACATATTAAACTTCTATAGAGTTTTTTCCCAACACAGTCATATTTTCAGTGTTTTCCCTGATAAGTTACGACACAACAAAATTTTAGTTTTACTTCATTATATAGCATTCAGCTATTCCACAACTTAATGGCCAACTGTCAATCAATAATTGTACAAAATAAAAGCTTTAGCTTAATACTATTGATGCTACACTCCTAATTAAAAAAAAAAGTATTATTCCTTGTGAGACGTCTCTGAAAACCTTCACACGTATCTGGCTGCGAGTTTACGCCTGGAGTGCCCTCCTCATACCAAGGTTTACTAGTTTTCTTTTATGGGATTCAGAGCGGCCTTATCTATTATGGCATGCATCTAAACCTATATGCATATGACTAACCAACCAAATAACACAGTTCTTTTATATCCTCTAGATAGAATATCAAGAGGGAAATGATTTTTTTTAGAAAAACATAATGCAATCATTTACTGGTTAATTAACTACCATTATACACAACCATAATAAATCAAAATTCCTATTTCATAATAATAAAATTTATCTAGAGAATCTCCAAAGAGCCTACCTAACTTATTGAAGTGCTTTTCCCTTCTCTATTGATTGTATTCCCTTCTCCAATTACTCTACTCGCTCCCCAGAACAAAAACTTGCCATTATTCTATCATTTGATTGTATTTAAAGGAAAACATGTTGCTTTCATGTTGAACATCTATTGTTAGCATATACATATTTTGTTCGGAAGCTTGCCATGTGGTGAGCCTATTCACCATATTAATTATTTTAAATTATAATTCTATTCTTCATAATTCACATTTTATTATTTATTATGTTATAATTTATACATTATAAATTGTTATTATATATATTAATTATTTTTTATTAATAAATTTTATTTTATTTATAATTTCATATATATTTTTAATATTTTACAATATATTTATTATTCATTATATGTATTATTTTAATTATTATTTAAAAAAAAAGGTAACATAAGCCTATTCACCATCTACATGGACCGTTGGTAGATGCATTTTCAGTAGGGTTTTTTTTTTTGAATACCTTAACAAGGTAAATATGCCATTGCTCATCATACCCCCTAACTTAAATTTCCTCGGTAAACCTTATTTGGTAATGGAAGAAGATATTGCTTGCTAATGCTGACATATGTTCCTACATCCACAAACGAATTAGCAGTGATCTACTCTTGTAGAAGAAAAATAGGCAAAAACAAAAGCTTGATTTTGAAGGGCTGTTACATACTCCCCCTCTAGGATTAAACACAGTCCCTATGTTTATAGTTACAAATTAGAAAATCTCATAACCAAAAATATCATTAAAATCAATTGTAGTCATAAGGAATAGTAACATAGCATTACATGAAACTCGAACATCCACCCACACATAACAAAAATCAAAATATGATTATATCATTGTTCAAACAAAAATGGAAATTGTCTTTTCATAGTAGCCACATCTTCCCAAGTGGCATTTTTTACTGAGTACTGGTCCCACTAGATCCTACATTGCTCAATATTCTTTTTCCTTAGTTGTTTTATCTTGTAACTAAGAACTTTAACTGGTCACACCTCAATGCATAGGGGATCGGTCATCTGCAAGTGGTCAACATTCCAAACATGAGAAGAATCAGATACATATTTTTTTAGGGGAGACACATGGAAGGTATCATGGATTTTTGACAGATTGGGGGTTGCAAGGCTAGTTTATAGGCCACTATACTGATTTTGTCAATGATAGCAAAATGTCCTACAAATCTTGGGCTAATTTTAGAGGATTTTATAGAGCTTTTAGTTGGTTTAACCCTTAGGAATACTTTGTCTCCCACAACAAATTCCCTTAGTGTTCTCTTAAGGCCTGCATAGCTTTTTTGTTGATCTAAAGCTTCTTTAAGCCTTTGTCGTATCTCATTAAGTTGTATCTCCATTTCCTTTACCATATTAGGTCTGATCAATACCAGATCCTTCGGATTGCTCCATGATAAGGGCATCCTATACCTTTTGCCATATAGTGCCTCAAAAGGAGCCATACCCAATGAAGCATGGTACCCATTGTTGTAAGCAAACTCTACCAAAAAAAGGTAGTCTTCCCATTTTTTTTGATGGTCAATCTAGTACATTCGATGCATATCCTCTAAGACTTGGTTTACTTGTTCTGTCTATCCATAAATTTTTGGATGATATGTAGTACTAATATTTAGTTTTGTTCTCCATGCTTGGTGCAATGCTCACCAAAACTTAGATGTGAATCGAGAATCCCTATCTGATATAATTGTTTCAGGAAACCCGTGTAGCCATACCACCTCCTTGGAAATTTTTTGAACCACCATAGGAGCCCCATCCTTAATATTGTTGGCCATAAAATGTACCACTTTAGTCAGTTTATCAACCACTACTAGAATAGCATCATGTTGGAGATGGTTTTTAGGTAATCCAACTATGAAATCCATAGATACAACCTGCCATTTATATTCTAGAATTTCATAAGAATACAGGCATCCTGTGAGATGCAAATGTTTAGCCTTTAATTTTTGGCATTCTAGATATTTTGCCACAAACTCAACAATATCCTTTTCATCCTCGAACAATAATAATCTCTCTTCATGTTTTCATACATCTTTACATAGCCTGTGTGTGCAGAATATGGATCACAATGTGCTTCCTATAGCAAAAAATTTCTAAGGTTCTGATTATTAGGCACCACCATTATATTTCTAAAATATAAAATGTCTTCTCAAATTCTAAATTCTTTTGTTTTTACAGACCCTTTCTGTAATAAATCCTGACACTTTTGAGAAAATTCATCTTGGAATTGTAGGTTTCTTATCTATTCAATTATGTCTAACTAAAATTGTGTCATGGTAGAGATATGGTTTCTCCTACTTAAAGCATTTGCTAGCTTGTTTTCATTTGCCTTGATATACTCAATGTTGAAGTCATATTTTGCCAAAAATTCCATCCAATGTCTTTGTCTGGCATTGAGCATTGGTTGAGTAAATATGTACCTCAGGCTTTGATGATCAGTTCGGAGCTCAAAAGGTTTACCTAACAGGTAGTGATGCCACATTTTAAGAGTGTGCACCACTGCTGCTAATTCCAGGTCATATGTGGTGTATTTCAGCTCATATTTATTAAGCTTTCGATACACACAAGCTATTACACCTTCCTCTTGCATGATAACCCCACCTATTCCTTCTATGGAGGCATTAGTGCAAACAGTAAATGGGAGTTTAAGATCTGGTATCTTAAGAATTGGTGTCATTGTTTATTTCTTCTTGGGTTTTCGAAGGCCTCCTCACAACATTCAGTCCACTTAAAAGCTTTTCCCTTCTTCTGTAAGTTGCTTATTGGATATACTACCTTGGAAATTTTTTTGACAAAGCACCGATAATACCTAGCCATTTCAATAAAAATTTGTACTTCAAATACATTTGTTGGGATAGGTCAATGATGACTTCAATCTTCTTTGGATCCACAGACACTCCTTCAGCTAAAATCACATGCCCCAAATACTATACCCGAGGAGTATAAAACTCACACTTGGATAATTTTTCTTATAATTGGTTTCTCTAAGTACTTCAAGAACAATCTTCATGTGTTGATCATGTTCCTCACTATTATTGGAGTATATCAGTATATCATCTAAAAATATCAACACAAACTGATCTAACTATTCTCAAAATACACTATTCATAAGGTTCATAAAATTTGTTGGGGCGTTAGTTAATCTAAAAGGTAGCACTATGAATTCATAGTGGCCATACCTAGTCTGGAAATATATTTTTTGAGTATCTTCTTCTCGAATTCTTAACTGATGATATCCAGACCTAAGATCAATTTTTAAGAATATCATAGCTTCTTTTAGTTGATCAAACAAGTCGTCTATTATGGGTAGAGATTATTTATTCTTAACAGTCATCTTGTTGAGTATTTTGTATTCAATACAAAGCCTTAGAGTCCCATCCTTCTTCTTAACAAAAATAATCAGTGCACCCCATGGAGATACACTAGGTTTATGTGTCCTTTCTCCAACAGATCTTGACGCTAAGTTTTGAGTTCCTACAACTCTATTGTGGTCATTCTATAGGGTGCTTGGGCTATTGGTGTAGCACTTGGAAGAAGTTCTATTGAGAAGTTAAATTCTCTTTGATGTGGTAGCCTGGCAAGTCTTCAGGAAAAACATCCTGAAAATCATTTAGTACTGGATAGGTCTAAAAAAGAGTTGCCTTAGACTCAATCTCTTCTTTCTTAGTGAGCTTGACTATAAAAACTCTACTACCCTTCCTAATGGCTCTTTTAACTTGCATGGTTGTCAAAAGATGTGGGTCCACTGATTCACGTCCATAATAAATTTGAATCCTTTGCTTGGTGTTATCAGTGAAATCCATCCATCTTTCTTCAAAGTTTACCGATGCCTTATGAGTCTTGAGCCAATAAAATCCTAATATTATATCGAAGGCATGCAATGGGGCTACATACAGATGCCAACTAGTCTTTCCCTAAGGCAATACTATCTGAGGGTCAAATAAACATTGATTTATAGTATAGGTTTTTCCAAAGCCATACTCAACCTTCCACCCGTTAGCCATAAATCCAACTTTTTCAATACGTCTCTCAAAATATTTAGAGAAATAACACTATCAATTACTCCTGAATCAATTAAAATATGCATACATCCTTATTAAATTTTACCTTTTAGTAGAAAATGGGTTGCTTGACCATTAATTTTATAATTACCTATTGTAGCATTGATCTTATGAACTGGCTTTACAGGTTCTTTTCTCCTATCTGCTCTCAAAGAACACTTATCAGTGTAATGAGGCTCTTTACAGATCCAGTAACCAGTTTGAGGTGCTTTCTCCCTCTTGTCTCCCTCATTGCCATCTTGAATACCGATTCTAGCTTTCTGCTCATACCTATAACTGAAATATCCTCTATTCTGGCTTCCATAATTATTTTGATTCCATTCCCTTGGTATTTATTCTTGCTTTTATCAAATATTCTTTTGTTTTTACTTCGTACCTTATCGCTCTTGTTTTTATCCCACTTAAGTGGACCTGCATTTTTCTTTTTCTGAAGATCCTCCCTATCAAAGGATTTTTGATAATAGGCCTTTTTGGCCTTATAGTTATCCTCATATTATCAAGCCAAGTCATAAGAAGCAGTTAGGGTTACCGGTTTTAGCATGAGAATCAACTGCCCGATCTTGGGATGTAGTCCTAAAATAAAATTTTGGACATTAATCTCAGTCTTTTGTTCATACTCGAGCAAATATTTAAGTAATTGCACGAATCGTTGATAATACTCAGTAACAGTTATGTTGCCTTGAGTCAACCTGAAAAACTCTGTGGTCTTCTCAAGGTAGAATTGGGGAGATATATCTTTCCTTAAATACTATTAAAAATTTCTCCTAAGGCACATCTACTACTTCTACATTATGGGTTTTCCTATACATGTCCCACCAGTCCGTAGCTCCTCCGATCAATCGAAAAACTATGTAAGAGGTTTTTGATTTAGAGGAAAGGGTTCTAACAACAAAATATGCTTCTAGGCTATTTAACCATATTTCTACCTCTTCCCCATCCCCCTTGCCATCAAATTTGGCTATGTCAATCCTACGCATATCTCTATCCAGTTCAAAACCTACTTGTCTTCTCCTAGGGTCCACAGATGTTTCTTCCTTAGCAACTATTGTTTCTTTTCATTTTGATAAGTTTCTATTATCTTTTGTTATTGTGAGATCATTTCCAATTGCTGAGTAAGTTGAGCTTTTTGCTACTCCATGTGTTCTAAAATTTGAGCCCTTTGTTAAGCCATATGTTCTACCATTTGAACCCTCTATTGTTCCATTTGCTCCTTTCGTTGACTCATTTGTTCCTGCATTAGTTGCATCATCTTAGCCATTTTATCTTCTTTTGGTGCTGGCTCCTTCTCCCTCCTAATCACTCGAGAGGGTTCTATGGCTTCCTCTATAGCTCCTGTCCTCACAACTCTTTTGAGGACCCACTTAGGATTCTCGGCCAGCCCTTCCCGCTATGCCATTGCCTTTTCAAAAGGAAATTTGTTAATTCTGGTTTAAATATTTATGACAAATTACAAAAATTTTGTTGATCTAAGAATTCATATGCTTTGATACCAACTGTAACAACCCATATCATCCTACTTGGTTGTATTGGCCTCGAAAGAAAATTTTCAACCTTATCTCATTTCTATCCTAGTACAAGCATGCGATATCTTCATGAGTGCCATTTCGTTGTAGTCGAGATACTCGTGAGAAGGAGATTGGCCAATTATCGATATGTTTGCCTTAGTAGTACTTCCTCTCCATATCCGAGATTCCAAGTACAGGCAAGGGGTTTTACTTCTAGGGCCCATTTCACCTAGAAGTGGAATTCTTAATTCCCTACATCTCCTTACGAGATGTTAGCGTTTGCATGCTAGAGCTAGATAAATTACTACTATCCCTTAGAATTCGTCTAGGGTCTACCACTACCCTGGTAGTTTCTTGGTGACTTATTTTGTCTAGCATAATGTCCCATTTCCATTATGCGGATGACGTTTCTCTTGCCATTTCAAGCGCAAGAGTCACCACTCTGTACTAGCAGGGGTTAACCTCAGAGAAATGCCCACTTCTTCATAACCTTCCATCCTGAATCTACCCTTCAAGAATGTGTTTACCACCTGTAGTTAGTGTTTGTCTTTCCACAAATCATTAAATTTGGTTGAATTGGATTGTCTGCCCATTATCTTGGGTTTTTCTCTAGAGCTCTTAAGGTTTTCCTAAAATGTTAATTTTTATTAAAGAAACTTAATCAATTTTTGAGCTTAAATATAAGGTTTGTTTATTTGTATTTATGTTTATATTTTATGGTTTACTAAACTGTTACACCTCAAAGTATATTTTCAAACTCTAAGAATATTTTTAGCTAAATCTACTAGGTGTGCTATTATTTAAAATAATGGAAATATCTATTATAAGCTATGAACAAGAACCAAAATAAACAGGTAAACTTTACATAATTTAAAATATCTACCATGTTGTGTTTCTTCATTATCCAAAATAACTTTAAAATAAATTGAAACTACCAAAAGGTATTTAGTTCCTAAAGAAAACCATTCCATTTTTTAATTGTGTTTAGAAAAGATTTCTGATTTATCTACTTAGAGCCTGACGAGTAATTTTACATCAAAAACTTAACTAGTTTCTTTTATTTTTAAGAAGGTTAAATATATCTAATAAACTAAACATTTTTTTTTCATTTTCCAAAAGATATATCAAAGGAAAGTATCATAATTTTAATACATAGTCTAAACTTCCGCACTACCCACTCCTATATTTTATTCAAATTCATCTTTATTTTCACACTATTACTATTATTCTCTCCTATTCTCATTGTAAACATTTGGTTATTGATTTACGAGCACTATTCTTGTTTATTTTGTGGAATTCAACAGGCCCAATTTTTCTCGAAAGAAAAGGCGCAGACCCTCTTTTGACCCAACACCTAAGCTTCTTAGTGCTAGTGGACATTTTCTACACTTGGGTCATGCATTATCTGAGTAGTTTCATTTACATTTTCATCAAACGACTTGTTTACCTATTGGTACATCTAATGGGCTCCTTTGGTGTTGATATATTTTTTTTAAGAATTCTCTCAAGATAGTGTTCCCAACGCATTTCCAAAAGACGACGATTTGATTCCAAGGATGGCACATCTACTGACTCTGCCCCTACATTTTCTTCACTTCCAGTCCATGATTCAAGACATAGTCAACATTACATGGAGCTTTTATGAAGCATATTTGAATCACGTAACTCTAAAATCTAAAACATACACAGCCAATGGAGTTTAATCATGATAGCTTGCTAAGCATAATCATGACATAAATGCACCCAGGTTACATCTTTGTTTTCACTCTTAAATGACTCCCTCAAATTTCTAAAAGTCATGCAAGTTTCTAAATAAATACGTCTTATAGTTTTTTCTAAAAAAAAAAGCGAAAGCAACACAAACCAACATACCATCCACAATCATGGTCTTTATTCAGTAAGTGAAACACAGGATATTCAATACACTCAACTAGCCATTTAATCATAATTTCAGATGTCTTGCCAAGTTGATATACATATTAAACTTCTACAGATTTTTTTCCCAACACAGTCATATTTTCAGTGTTTTCCCTGACAAGTTACGGCACAACAAAATTTTAGTTTTACTTCATTACATAGCAATCAGCTACTCCACAGCTTAATGGCCAACTGTCAATCAATAATTATACAAAATAAAAGTTTTAGCTTAATACTATTGATGCTACACTCCTAATTAAAAAAAAAAGTATTATTCCTCATGAGACGTCTCTAAAAACCTTCACACATATTTGGCTATGATTTTTCACCCAGAGTGGCCTCCTCATACCAAGGATTACTAGTTTTCTTTTATGGGAGTCAGAGCGGCCTTATCTATTATGGCATGCATCTAAACCTATATGCACATGACTACCTAACCAAATAGAACAGTTCTTTTACAACCTCTCGACATAATATCAAGAGGGATATGATTTTTTTTTATAAAAATATAATGTGATTATTTACTGGTTAATCTGACTACCATTATACACAACCATAATAAATCAAAATTCCTATTTCATCATAATAACATTTAGGAGGATAATCTCCAGAGAGCCTACCTAACTGACTGAAGTGCTTTTCCCTTGTCTATTGACTATATTCCCTTCTCCAATTACTCTGCTCGCTCCCCAGAACAAAAACTTGCCACTATTCTATCATTTGGTTGTATTTAGAGGAAAACATGTTGCTTTCATGTTGAACATCTATTATTAGCGTATACATCCTTTGTCTGAAATCTTGCCATGTGGTGAGCCTATTCACCATATTAATTATTTTAAATTATAATTCTATTCTTCATAATTTACATTTTATTATTTATTTTATGATTATTTATTATGATTTATTTTTATTTTTTAATTTACATGGTGGAATCGGTAGCCACCATGAATCCGGGCAGGTTGTCCAGCTTTTATGGCCGCCACAGTATTCTGCATTGTCCGCCCCAGAAGCCGCCACAGATATCTTCGCGCAGTCTGCCCCTATAACCACCATGCCACAATCATTTTAAACCTTTTACACCGCTGAAAGCACCAGGAAAGGGACAAGCGTTCAGTCCGGCGAGGCCCGAGATTTGAACCTGATTATTTATTATGTTATAATTTATACATTATAATTTATTTATTTTTGGTAATATTAAGATATGGGGGTTTTGACCAGGAATCCCCTAACCTGTTACAACCTATTACAACAACTCCACCAGAGAGACACACACCCACCCCCTCACACACCCATGCCACGGTTTGAACCTTGGACCTCCCGAAGAAGAGCCAAAGCCCAAACCGTTGCGCTGCACCTGCAGGTGCTATACATTATAAATTGTTATTATATATATATATATATATATATATATATATATATATTATTGTTTATTAATAAATTTTATTTTATTTATTATTTCATATATTCTTTTAATATTTTACATTATCTTTATTATTCATTATATTTATTATTCTAATTATTATTAAAATAAAAGGTAACATAAGCCAAACAAGACTAGTCATGCAGCTACATGAAATGCATCTACATGGACCGCTGGTGGATGCATTTCTAGTAGGGATTTTTTTTTTGAATCCCTTAACAAGGTAAATACACCGTCGCTCATCATATTCCTTAACTTACCTTTCCTTGGTAAACCTTCTCTGGTAATGGAAGAAGATAGTGCTTGCTAATGCTGACATTTGTTCCTACATCCACAGATGAATTAGCAGTACCTTACTCTTGTAGAAGAAAAATAGGCAAAAACAAAAACTAGATCTTGAAGGGTTGTTACATACATGGTGTTTTATTTTTTTGTATACAAAGTGGCGATCATGGTTCTTTCCCACTAATCCTTATTTCTTTTATGATTGTTGGGTTTGTTGATTCACAAATCAAATCAACTGATGAGGTAGGTATCCTTAATCTGCTAATTTTTGGCAGACATTTAAAGCCAACTAAACCTTTTTAGATCGATCTCCTAAATCACCCCTCTCTTAAGAGTGCATAAAGTAATGGGAAGGTAGTGAAGGCTAGAAAAGTGTTCGATGAAGGGGTAGATCGATATGAATTAGAAGCTTTTGGATGAGCACATTAAAATTCATCCCTCAGCCACAACTTTCTATCACAGGCACCTATCTCTGTGAAGCCCTAGCTTTACCCCCCTCCTCACATGTGGCTTCCTATCATGGGCACCCAACCCCCGTGCACTGCCCCCCATTCCCCTATGCAAAGGACCACATAGCGTGCTCCCCCACACCACCACCACTCACTGTGTTGAGGGTCACACAGTGTCGCCCCTATGCACCCCCCTAACCTTAATAAAAGGTCACGTTACACGTGGCCCTTCTTCCCTTCCTTTCAGGCCCAGCACTGTGTTGTATCACATAGGCCTGCACTACATAGGCCTGCGCTACACAGGCCTACAATACATAGGTTTGATAGGCTTGTGCTGCATAGGCTTGCAATGCGCAAGTCTGACAAGCCTTTAGCATGTAGGTCTAATAGGCCTACATTGCACAGGCCTACAATTCGTAGGTTCAATAGTCCTGCAATGCACAAGCCTGACAGGTCTATGTAGTGTGCAAGTTTGACAAGTCTCCAGGCCGCCACTACACAGACCTGTAGTGCGTAGGCCTACAACCTCTTAGAAATTTCTTTAGTAAAAAAAAAATTAATCAAAAAAAAATTAAATAAAAATAATAATTTATTAAAATTTTAATTATTTTAATCTTTTTTTTAATTTTTAATTTTTCATTATAATATTAGGAAAAAATAAACAAACAAAATTAAAAATTAAGTTTTAAATCATTTTAATTTTTAAATATTTAACCTTAGAAAAAATTTGGAAAAACAACAAAAAAATATTTTTCATTTTTATTTTTGTTTTAAAGAGGGAACCCCCCTCTCTTTTTAAATGGTCCTCCCTGATGCTTAAAAGGACTTTTGCCTTTGAAATATAGGGTGGAGGTGGGGGAGAGGGCCATTCTATCTCTTTGTTAACTTGGAAGATCTAGTCAAAGAGCTCCTTTAGGCCAAGGATTGGATACTTCCCCTTCAAATATTGAGCTCATAGAGGTGTGTAAAGTTGGGAGTGACATCAAGTCGAGATGTTTCTTATGGGCTGGACACCCATGAGCTAAAATGAAAATCCAAAAAGGTCATGGCATGCCTCTTTAAAAGTAGAGGAATATTTTCTCATCAAAGAGAACGTGGTTGAAGAAGGGCATTGGATATCTTTCGTCTATGGCATAATCATGATGGGACTCACTTTTGGAAGAGAATAAGCCCTAGAATGACTAGGCATCTCTTTTCCACAACTAGGAGGTGGGCTTGGAATTTGACATCCTTCAGATAAAGAATAACTCAATTTTAAAAGCCAGCTCCATAGAATTGGAATAGCCTTTAAATTAAAGGGGCTTAAGACCAACCAGCTTATGAATGTGGCCTATTAGACTTCTTCATGGATATGGTCGAGGGTCCCCACCCCCACTTTCATAAGGTAAGGATAAGTGCTCAACTATTTAAAGTTTTAAAGAGGTTTGCTCTCCTTGGGTTTTTTAAAGGGACCCTCTATTTTAAAAGGGTTTTTAAAGGGTCTCTATTCAAAAAAGCTCTTATCTATTGTTTTAGAGAAAGGGCCAAGAGGGGGGCTCATTTTTAAGGCATTTGACCTATTGATTGATAAGGAGAGAGAGGGGAGTGAGTGTAAGTGAACTAACTCAATTGGGACCTCTCTTCCCGTTTATAAAAGGAGCAAGGAGAGGGGAGAGGATCTCTATCCATAATCAATGATAGCAAACCTCTATAAGAAGGATATTTCAAAAGTTTATATTGTTTATAGTTGTGTGTGACCACCCTTTCCCCTCTTTTAAAAGGTTGAGTGCATAGAAAAGGGGTACACCTGCCCCTCCACCCCCTTTAAAATAGAGAGGTGTGCTCTCTATATTATTGGGTTTGTTCGCTCATATGTTTGTTGTTGTTTTCAATGCCTTGAAGTTAGATATGAATAGAATAATAACATCATATTGGGTAATTTGTTCTTCTATATATAAATTGTTCATTACGTGGAAGAGTAAGTTGTCATTGTTTATAGACATCCATGAATCGATCTACCCTGGGGTTATGGCAAAAATTTCATTATCTTGCCTTACTTTTGCCTTTCAATTAGCCATAATTAGTCAAGCTAGCCTACCAAGGATAGATAGGGCATTTTATCCTCATTAGCTTCTTTATTATCTGTGTCAAGCCTAATATATTCTAAGCATATCTTTAGAGATCCATCATTATGATTTTTAAGGTCTTAGAGCAGCTTCTAATAAGTAGCAGAAATCTCCTCTATTTTAGGTTGGGCTAGCAGGCATCTCTAAAAAGATATATTTGGTGATATCTTTATAGGTATCTTTTATTTGGTATCTCTAGTAACATCTATGATGCAACATATTTGAAGTCATATTACTTGATTAATAATTATGAACAAGGTCTTTAAAAAGCCAAGAAGCACATCTAATCAGAATGATTAGGAGGGATGATTTTGATTTATAATTATTGAGGGGTGAAAATTATGGGTGGGCTTACTATATCCATGCATTCTTGATTGGTGTATCTAGTCTCACTCTAGTTGGGCATCCATTCAATGAGAAACTAATTTATTCATTCATAACACTACTACCATTTTAAAATAGAGAGCAAACCTTTTAGATAGCTCTTAGAAGTACTCCCCCCTCATTAATGAATGATCTTAAAATTAAAAGTGAAGAGCAAACCTTACCTTTAATAATAGAGAGGAGAGTACAAACCTCTCTTTATTTGAAAATAAGGGTTTAAAATATTTCTAAAGTAGAAAACCTCTGTTATAAGGTAGAACTTCCCTATTAAGAAATATTTCTCAGATGGGGGATTTTAAAAAGCTTTTCACAAAAAACGATCCTCTTTAATAATGCTTCTTCAAGCCTCATTAGGGTCTCCCGAGTATATATTATATTATAGTGGACAATATTTTTTTAATTCATTGAACAAAACTTGTTCCTCTTTAAGGTCTTTTATGGTATAGGTCAGCGAAGACACCAGAATTAACGAGGGTAATCCGCCCATTTTTAGAGTAGGTCAACTTGTAACAACTATCAAGATAAGATATATCGACCCTAAGGCTCTCTATATTCTCACTCGCTATGAGTAGCAAGGTAGGGTAATAGGTCATCATAGCTTCAATCTCTCTCTATGATAGACAAGGTAGGCTTCTTTCTATGGTGGTTGGGTGAACTGCTAATTTGTGAGGGAGGAGAAAGCATCGAATAGCAAGACTCAACCTATACGATCAATCCCAAGCTTTAGTCATGAGATCTTCCATTATGGTATAGAGGAGGAGTTAGAAAATAGATAGAAAGCACTCACCCAAGTGTTGTGTTATGATAGAGGTATGCTCACCCTTATATATTCCAAAGGTAAGGTGAAGCCCCAAGATCTGTTGCCCTTCTAAAATAGATAGAGGCAAGAGTAGATTTCTTTAATAACCCCCTAAAATGGATAATTGGTTGAATTAATAAAGACATTTTAAGTTTATTTAGGAGTAGTATTCTCCATGATCCATCAACCAAAGTCATACCTTTAAGAGTCCATTCCCTTAGTCCTATAGTCCCCATGGCATCATCCCTTGGTCCTATAGTTTGCATGGCTTAAGAGGTGAATGGAATGATAGTTTAGGGAGAAGGAATTATATTTGATACCAGAACCTACTTCTGTTCTCTATTAAGGGCTTGAGTTGTAGAATATGTCGAATCTTGGAGCAATCCAGCTCTCAATTTTAAAAGGGTTGCTCTTATTCCCGGGTCATAAGGCTATGTAGCTCACTACTTCTTGTAAGTGGGGAAATAAAATTGAAGAACACTTTTGGATAAGTAAACCATTTAAGGAGCCTCCATAAATAAACCTTACCTTTAGAAGGAGAGAGCAGGACTTCCATAAATCAAATAATTAGTACGTAGTTATTTGTCTAGACCACCAAATTTTTAAGGAGCTTATATTTCAAAGAAAGATGTAATTGTAGGATTTTATCTTCAATAGTATGAGCCTTTTAAAATATAGGGGAGAGGAGAGGTTACTTTATAATTCGTAATGTCTGATGCTTTAAGTTCTAGGGCATGGGAAAATTATCATGTAAGGGATTTATTAGCTTCATTCGAAAGATTTAGATAGGAATAGAAAGAAAAACACCCTCCCCTTGGCTTGTAAAGGTAAAGGCTATGCTTAAATAATAGCTCAGCTCACTTAATACCACCACTTTCTTATGGGTGTGAGGGCTCAACCTTACATGAGGATAAAGAGTGATAGAATCAGATAGAAATGGAAGGAGAATTATTGTTGAATTAGCTAGCAATATTTTAAAAATTTTATCTAAAGCTTTTAAAGACTGTTTATGATTGACAAGGGTCTTGTAAGAGCTCGAATTGGTCACCCCTTTTAAAATAAAGAGAGGTGGCTATGTTAGCTCAGCTCGAATTAGTTCTTGTTTTTTTGTGCTCGACATGATATCTTAGAGTTGTGTTTGGCATATTGACTCATTCAGTCAGAAAGTGGGAGGCCTAAGAAGAAAATATTCTCTAGATATTTTATATTTTAAGAGGTAAAAAATAATATGAATAGGCATATGAATCCAACTATCCTTATAGCTATTCTTATATAAATCCATGTTATTACCAACTACAACACTAATAAGAGATATGTTGATCTCATTGCTAACTATGACATAGCTTCTACACCCTTTCAATTCTCTAGTTCTCATCTTGGAGCGATTGGATATGGATATTGCTAGCACCAACCTTCAAATAAAAATGTGCACTTTCTTTTCATCTTCAGTTATTGTATATCATGAAGTTGACTATCCCCAATTATTTAAAAGCCTAGGATGGGTGGGATGATATGAAAGATTTAGTTCAACCAGTTCAATGGGAAAGTAGGTGGGTGTGCTCTCTATCACCCTTAGGATATCACTCCTATGCACCCTCAATCCCAACTAGTTATCTTTACTATAAGGAACAACAACATGGGTCGAGAGTTTATCTCTTTAATAAATAAGTGAAAAGTCAAGGCTTTTAAATAACCTTGCCTCTCCTTTTAATATGAAGTTGCTTGAAAAATGCTACAAATCTTAAAAAATCACTTTTAATGTTGTTCTTTTTAAAACATGGGGAGCGCTCCCTCCCACATTTAGAACTTTAAAGGATATCCCAATTTTTGCTACAAAAGGGATTGAACCTGCTGAACACCAATACCATCCATGGTTGTTGTTTTCTAAAGAATAAAAAGATAGAACTTCCCCCTTGGACCAATAGAGAGGTTGTACCAAAACCTAACTGAGCTATGTCCCTAGTGTACTATCCCCTCTAATGCACTTGTTCGTTGATTTGGATCTGCCACTTTCGATAGAAGGCTGATAGAGTAGTGAGTTCCTGTCTAGGGCGCCTTTGAATGAATTACCTAACAATCACCTTTTCATCTAAAGTCACCATATAGTATGCATTTCACTTAGGTTTAGTTTTTTATTTACCCATATTTATAATACCCCATGTAGTGTGGGGATAAGCTAGTTTTTGAAGGAATTTATATGAATCTCTCTTTTAAAGATCTCTTACCCAAAATGTGAGTGAGGTGAACCTGTTTAAAAGGGTGGAATTGTATATTGGATAATGAGAGTACTTAATTTTATTTTTAGAGGGTGGGCTAGGATTTTAAATAAATTGGTCACTAGATAGACAAATATTTTCTCAGGTTTTGGCTTGGTGACTTAACTATTCTCTATTTTAAAATGGGAAGGCTATTTAGAAAAAAAATTCTCTCTATTTTAAATGTAACACCAGAATAACTTGAATAAGGAGAGGGAAGGGCCCAAGTGTAGTTCAATATTCGATCTTCGCCCCTCCTCACACATTTAGATTTCATTCCTTTTAGAAGGTGTAAGACCCCCTTCCCTTTAATAAAAGAGAAAGATGGTATGACATTAATTTTAAAAGCTCTCCTTATATATAAGATCCACTACCTCTCACCTCACCCCACCTCACTAAGGAAGGAGGAAAGCTAATTAAAGAAGCACCTACCCCACTTACTAATGATAGAAGACTCGACTTTGATTTAAATTTTCTCTCTACTCAAGGGCCTTTTAAAATAGAGAGGGAGACTCAACCCAAATAAAGATGATTGATCCTTTTAAAGATTTTATTTTTGGGTGTGTTTTTTGCCCCTACTAGGACATAGTAGAATTAAGCATTCTCTAACACCGTTAATAACAACCAACAAATTATAGTTATATTAGGCATTCAACTTTGATAGCAAGAAAAGCTCCTTCCTCTCCCAACCTCCTCATCAAGAGATAGGAACTATTCCATGCATGAAGAGCTAACAACACTCCTTTCATTTAATTGGTCAAAAAAATAAAGGGCCTCTCTATAAATTTTATCAAACTTCTCTTCTTGTCATTCCCATGGATATGAGATCTTTAATGGGATAGTCGATTCAAGGAACTCCAAGCACCAATGAAAAGTTCACTAATCATGATGATAGAACCATTGGATTGACCTCTTAAGATATAAAAGCACTCGCTTGGAGTTTTAAAGAGGAAATAATATTTTAAAAATGAGGGAGAGGTACTCGACCACTCAACCAGATCCCTTTGAAATCAACCTTAAGAACTTGACCCATGGATTAAGGGAGCATCAACTTCCCTTCTTTGTATAGAGTCGCAATGCTTCCATTCCAAGCTCTTGTGAATTTTTTGGTTTTCAGCAAACATTTAAAGCCAACTAAACCTTTTCAAATCAATCTCCTAAACCTCTCCTCCCTTAAGAGTGCATAAAGTAATGGGAAGGTAGTGAAGGCTAGCAAAGTGTTTTATGGAGGGGGAGATAATCCTTAATTAGAAGTTGTTGAGCACCTTAAAATTCAAAGCTTTCCTTCCTAAGTCCTCTCTATATAAAATAATACTCAACTTAAAAGCTTTGTAACTTAATTAGGGAGAGGATTTAAATGCTTCCCACCAGCTTCAAGATTTAACTTGCTTCAAAAAATAGTCCATTACTTTTAAAAGAGCTAAAACCTTTTTATAAATTTTGTTAGAGTGTATTACATCATTTGGGTCATGTAAATGTACCATCCTTGGTATATAACTAGAGTAGGAGATTTCTTTAGGGGGCAGTTAGCTAGTTACTTCAAGAAATATAATAAATGCATAAATGTTTATGTGCAACTTGTAAATGTGCAAGTTGCCCCCTTGTATAGCTAGGTAGAATTTTGGCCAAGCAATCCATATTTCTATATAAAGAATCGCATAATGAGTGATTATATATCGTTGTAGGTATTAGTAGGTATAGTGTGTGGATCACCATATATATTGGTGATGGGGTACAATGTAGTTCTTTAGTATTAGTTCTAGAGTGTTCATTTCCTCCATATTGTGTTGTATCATTTTTTTCACTTTCCATTAATAGCATATTTCAACATCTTACATTTATGCATATTTTATATCCTATGATTGTATTCTACCTTGGCATTTACCGTCAAAAGATAAAAATGGTATCAGAGCTACGGTAGATCAATAAGGATAGGAAGAGCCATGGTATATCATTAGGAATGGGAATGCCATAGGAAATATTATAGGACTTGATTCTTTATCTTAAGAACAGTAACATTGAATCCTCAACCTCTTAATCCAACTTTTGGAAATATGCTCAATATAATGGATGAGATATCAATAATTCTTGCATAGAATGGGGAAGAAATAAAGAATGGAAAAATAGAGATAAACATAAAAGTAAAGACCATTGATCGGGATGACACACAGGAATACCTCTTGTAGAATTTTTCTATGAAAGTGCTTAATGCTTGATCTAGTTTTGGATGCTTCCTTTATAACTTGGATTGGACTCCCAACGCTTATTTTAAGAGTTCCAACTATTATCCACAACCAACACTTGGACTCCCTTGGATCTAACTAACGTGAAGAGAAAAAGTTATATTTAAAAAATCAATTTTACCCTACCTCAGGTGTTGTTCCTTTGTTTGATTCTATGGTGGGCCCATAAATGGTCTTGTCACCTTTGCCTTCTTCTAGCAACTTTGCACCTAAAAGATTAGCAATTTGGCCTCACGCTTCATCACAAAAATAATATGGTGAAGCTATTTCATACTTCATGCTCATTAGCTGGTTGATATGATTTTTGGCTAAGGGCTCATTTTTATTAGCAAATTTTATTATATTTTGGACCACTTGATTCAACTTCTTGAGTTGTTGTGCTAAATCTTGCTCATTCTTGTCACTACATTCTAGAGAAACCTAAATCACATCATATCAGGAAAGCTACCTAAATCGACCCCTTTTGGACCATATGACTCACCTTAAGCAAACTCAAAGTTAAAAAAATGGTTTTTACCACTTAAATAGGGATATTTCCCTTTTATAACCCCCTTGGCCACTCAAGCCCTTTCCTACACTTAGCCCTTGGTCACCATGTGACCACCTCTACAAGTTGACTGTAGGTGCATGCATCACCCAAACTTGGTTTATCCTAACTTGAGGACACCTCATCACCCCCCTCACCTTTCTCCCAAGGCTATAAATACCCGTCTTATTTGAGAGAAAAACTTAACGAGAAGAAAAAAAGAGGAGGGGAGATCGAGAGAGCTTGAGGAAAGGAAACACTATTGTTATGCTACTTGAATCTTGGTTCATGAATGCAATACTTGTTATCCTTTTTCCAGTTACATATTTCATTTTCGTTTGATCTATATTAACACATGCTACTAAATATCTTTGTCTATTTGCATGCGTGTAGGTTTCAGGTTCAAAGGTTCTAGGTTCAACAAGATCGAATCGATTTGAAGTTTCCAAATTTGAAGGTTTAGATCCAACACAATGGTTACAACAAATCCACCTTCAACATTGAGTGTAGCAAAAATAAGAATACGAAACCATACCTTTTGTTGTAAAAAATGGATTGGCTCCTTTGGAAGTTGGATTGTAAAACACCCTTTTCAAAGGGGTCTATTTTAATTGAGAGTTTATTTTCAATATAATAAAAAAGTTTTGGTTTTTGTATGGTGTTCTCTTTTTTTTGTATACAAAGGGGTGATCACAATTCTTTCCTACTAAGCCTTGTTTTTTATTATTGCAGGGATGTTGACTTGCAAATCAAACCAACTGATGAGGTAGGTTTCCTTAATCTCCTACTTCTACAAAAATAAAAAACCATCCTTGCTATTTTTTTTGTTTTTATTCACTTTTGTTTATTTCAAAAAAAACATATTGTTAATATTTTTATTTTATTTTTTCATTTTGCATAAAAAATCAAAATAGAAATAAAAACCTGTGAACTTCTCTACCCGCTTCCCCTCCCATCCCTCTATAGAGCTACTCCGTCCTCCTCTCACCCACGAAGCCCTAGTTCCATCCTCCCTCCCCTCACCCGTAGAGCCCTCGCTCTACCCTCTCTCACTCGTGACTCCCGATTGCGTACACCAATCCCTGTAGTGTCATAGCTCTACCCCCTCCTCACCCATGGCTGTCTATCATGGGAACCCAATACCTGTGCACTCCCCCCTCATTCCTCTATGTAGAGGGTTGCATAGCACGACCCCTTGCACCACCACCCTCCACTACACTAAGTGTCATAGAGCGCGACCCCTGCGCATTCCCCACAAAGGGCTATATTACACGCGATCCTTATCCCTATCCACCCGGACATAATATTGTCCTACGTTGCACAGACCTGCACTACGTAGGTCTACGTTGCATAGGTCTACAATGCTGATAGACCTGCACTACACATACCTGCAACACATAGGTCTAACATACCTACACTACATAGGTCTACAACGCATAAGTCTGATATGCCTGCAATGCACCAATATGATAGGCCTACAATGCGTAAGTCTAATAGGCTTGCACTACATAGGCCTCAAGCATGTAGGTTCGATAAGTCTGCAACATAAAAGTATGATAAAACTATGCAATGCGCATTTCTGACAAGCCTATAGGCTGCCATTGCACATGGCCTATGGCCTGTTAGAAATTTGTTTTAGTAAAAAAAAAAAATTTAATCAAATAAAACTTAATTAAAGTTTTAATTATTTTAATCTTTAATTTTTCATTATAACATTAGAATTTGAATTTTGTATTAATATCCATCGGTGACAAAAATAAGTCAATAGGACTATAAAGTAGGACATATACAAAGCAAAGGGAGTGCCTAATGTAGCTCTAGAGAAAATAAAGTAAGAAAAATAGTAAATAGAATGACATATGATATACAATATTTGTGGATCAAGGATTGCTCCAAATATTCAAGGCTGAAGAGAGGTGGGTGATGTAAGAGTTGGATGTCATCGTAGATGATCTTTGTTGGAGTCGACGATGAGTTGATCTTGTTGTATCTCTATGATCACCCTGGTGCTTCCTAGTCATGGCCTCTGGAGGCTAGAAGAAAGAAGTGATAATTCGGGATCCTGTTATCTTCTGTAAACTGTTACTAAGTAGTTCTTCCTTGTTATTGAATAATTCCCAGATGAAAATGGCAATGCATCTCTTATATTCATAATTAATCCAATATTTTAGCGTATGGGTGTATTTGAATAAGCAATAATATCTACCTCATATCTTGTAGTAGACAAGACAGGTGAAAATGAAATGCTCTTCGGATTCCACATCAAGACTGCACAATCTGCAAATCCGTTGATATCTAGGGAGGTGATGATCTGTCTCAATACGCAGCTGGTGGGAGCAAACACGTAGCTAAGCTAGAGGAAACCTGAGGTTGTGTGACATATGTATCAAGTTATATTTTGGAGTAGTGATCAATCCATTCTCTAGTTGGAGATAAAAGTGAGAGTAATGGAACAATTTTGGTGAAAGAGGTTCCTTTGGATCAGTCCAAGTAGTTTTAATATATGCTGAGTAAATCTCATATCGAATATCCCTATTGGAGTATGGTGTATTTATTGATGCTTTAGTAGGAGGAAGTCTCATGATGTCTAGGCCAAGAGATTGAAGTAGAGTAGTAGTCTGAGCATACTAGCAATTCCCGACCTCTTGATTTGCCAACTGTATTGAGGATTGTAGTGCTAAATATGGATATCTTTTCCTATCTGGCATACAATGAAATCTATGCAGTAAAGAGATAACAAGAAATATTGTTGTTGTAAGCAATGGACGAGCACCAAAATCAGCTAGAATGATGGGATGTGGAGCAGTTCTTTTGGAATGAATGAACTTGGACAACATTGAGATGAGGACCCTTTCAATATGAGACCAACCCAACTATCTAATGCTAGGGCCCCAAACTTCATAGCCATAGAGCAGTGTAGGGGTAAAAAGAGTGTGGAAGAGTCTGATCTTTGTACTGAGGTCCTGAAATTAGAGCTGAAAACATTTCTTATCTAGAGGTTAGGGCAGCATAACCTTTGTTTAACCTTGCTTGAGATGCAGGGATCAAGTTGAAGGTAGGTCCTATGAAAAGAACTCCCAAGTATGTGTACGATGTGACAATCTCAATAGCCTTCCCTTTATATGTGATGTGAACATAAGAGAGATCTTTCTTGGGTAGGTTGAATGTCATGATTTTTATTTTCTAGAGATTAACTTCTAATCCATGCAAGTCAAAGTATGTGCCTAGTATGTCCAGCTGATGTTGAAGTCCTCCTGTTGTATGTGACATTAGGATAATGTCATCAGAAAATAGTAAAATGGCAATAACACGACCAAAAAGTAAGCAACCTGTACTCTTAGCCAGAGAGTCCATAATGAGCACTTCCAATTCATCAATATACAATACAAAGAGTGTAGGTGAAAGTGGGCAGCCCTGTTTAACCCCAATAGTACTATGCACATATTTTATTCTGAGAGATCCAATTTTAACCTGTTTGTAAAAAAAAACAAACAAAAATAAAAATAAATTTTTAAATTATTTTAATTTTTAAATATTTAACCTTAGAAAAACTTTAGCAAAACAACAACCAAAAATCATTTTCATTTTTATTTTTATTTTAAAAAGGGAGTCCCCATATCTTTTTAAATGGCCCTCCCTGATGCTTAAAAGGGATTTTGCATTTGAAATATGAGGTGGGGGTGGAGGAGAGGACCATCCTATCTCTTTGTTAACATGGAAGATTTGGTCGAAGAGCTCCTTTAGACCAAGGATTGGATGCTTCCACTTCAAATATTGAGCTCATAGAGGTGTGCAAAATTTGGAATAATGTTAAGTACAGATAGTTCTTATGGTTAGGTCCCCATGAGCTAATATGACAATCCAAAAAGATCATGGTATGCTTATTTGAAAAAAAGAAGAGAAATATTTTCTCATCAGAGAGAGTTTGGTTGAAGAATAATTAGAAGGGATGATTTTGATTTATAATCATCGACGAGTGAAAATGATGGGTGGAATTATTAGATCCATGCATTCTTGATTGGTGTAATTAAGCTTACTCTAGTTGAGCATCTATTCAATGGTAAACTAATATAATCATTCATAATACTACTACGCATTTAAAATAGAGAGCAAAACTTTTAGATAGCTCTTAGAAGTACTCCCCCCTCCTTAATGAATGACCTCCTTAAAATTAAAAGTGAAGAGCGAACCTTACCTTTAATAATAGAGAGGAGAGTACAAACCTCTCTTTATTTGAAAATAAGGGTTTAAAAGGTTTCTAAAGCAGAAAACCTCTCTTATAAGGTAGAACTTCCCTCTTAAGAAATATTTCTCATATGGGCTTTTAAAAAGCTTTTCATGAAAAGTGATCCTCTTTAATAATGCTTCTTCAAGCCTCATTGATAGAGTAGAATTCTGCATCCCCAACTTTTTGCTTACCTCACTAGCTTTTCAAAAGGGGGAGAGAGCACTCACTTTTAAAATAGAGAGGGCTACCCCATTGATAAAGAGCAAAAAAAATGGCCTTATTATGCTTAAAGTTTCAAGATTTTTATGAAATAATGAAAGAACATAAATATCTACTTGGAACCAACAACTACCTTTAGATTTTTTTAATTCATTGAACAAAACATATTCCTATTTAAGGTCATTTATGACATAGGATAGCATAGACACTAGAATTGATGAGGTTAATCCCCCCATTTTAGATTTGGTCAATGTGTAACAACTAGTAAGATAAGATAGATCAACCCCAAGGCTCCCTATATTCTCACTCGTTATGTCGAAGTGAGGTAGGGAAATAGGTCATCATAGCTTTAATCTCTCTCTATGATAGACAAGGTAGGATTATTTTTGTGGTGGTTGGGTGAACTGCTAATTCCTAAGGGAGGAGAAATCATCGAATAGCAGGACTTAACCTATACGATTAATCCCAAGCTTTATTCATGAGATATTCCATCATGGCATAGAGGAGTTGGAAAATAGATAGAGAGCACTCACCCAAGTGTTGTGTTATCATAGAGGCCTACTCACCCTTCCATATTCCAAAGGTAAGGTGAAGCCCCAAGATCTATTGCCCTTTTAAAATAGAGAGAGGCAAGAGTTGCTTTCTTTAATAACCCCCCAAAAATGGATAACTAGTTGAATCGATAAAGGCCTTTTAAGGTTAGTTAGGAGTAATATTCTCCATGATCCACCAACCAAAGTCATACCTTTAAGAGTCCATTCCCTTAGTCCTATAGTCCCCATGGCATCATCCCTTGGTCCTATAGTTTGCATGGCTTAAGAGGTGGATGGAATGATAGTTTGCGAAGAAATAATAAGATATGATACCAGAACCTATCTCTTTTCTCTATTAAGTTCTTGAGTTGTAGAATATGCTAAATCTTGGACTGACCCAGCTCTCTATTTTAAAAGGTTCACTCTTATTCTTGGGTCATAAGGCTATGTAGCTCACTACTTCTTGGAAGTGGGGAAATCATATTGAAGAACACTTTTGGATAAGCAAAAAAATTAAAGAGCCTCCATCAATAAACCTTACCTTTAGAAGGAGAGATTAGGACTTCCATCAATCAAATAATTAGTAAGTAGTTATTCATCTAGACCACCAAATTTTTAAAGAGCTTATATTTCAAAGAAAGATGTCATTGTAGGCTTTTATCTTCAATAGGCCGAGCCTTTTAAAATATAGGGGAGAGGAGAGGTTACTTTCAAATTCGTAATGTCCAATGCTTTGAGTTCTAAGGCATGGGGAAACTATCATGTAAGTAAGGGATTTATTAGCTTCCTTCCAAATTTTTATATAGGGTTAGAGAGAAAACCATCCTCCCCTTGGCTTTTAAAGGTAAAGGCTAGGCTTAAATAATAGCTCAACTTAATCAATACCACCACTTGATTATAGGTGTGAGGGCTCAACCTTGCATGAGGATAGAGAGTTATAGAATCAGATAGAAATGGAAGAAGAATTATTGTTGAATTAGATAGCAATGCTTTAAAAGTTTGATCTAAAGGTTTTAAAGATCGTTTATGATTGACAAGGGCCTTGTAGTAGATCTTTTAAGAGCTCGGATTGATCACCTCTTTTAAAATAAAGATAGGTGGCTAAGTTAGCTTAGCTCGAATTAGTTCTTGTTTTTTTTTGTGTTGGGCATGATATCTCAAAGTTGTGTTTGGCATATTGACTCATTTAGTCAGAAAAGGGAGTAAACCTTGTGTGTCTAGCATAGTATATATCATATGGAATATGGAATTCAAATCACTCTACCTTATTTCAATAGAGTAATGAGGCTTTGATGCACCTAGTTTTTAATTAGAAATATCTTTTCATTGATGCTTTACCTTTTAAATGGTGGGGGTGGGGAGGGACCCCATGTTTGAAAAGGGCATCCATAACCAAGCCTCTCCTTTTTTAAATAGGGAGGGCTGCCCCTATTCCATGATATAGCAAGGAAGTGGGAGGCCCAAGAAGAAAAGATATTCTCTAGCTCTTTTATATTTTAAGAGGCATAAAAAGAACATGGATGGGCATACGACTCCAACTATGCCTATAGCTATTCCTATATAAATCCATGTCATTACCAAATTATAACATCGATAAGAGATATGCTGATCTCACTGCCGACTACGACATAGCTTCTGCGCCCTTTCAATTCCCCAGTTATCGTCTTGGAGCGACTGGATATGGATATTGCTACGCACCAGCCTTAAAATAAAAAAGCGCACTTTCATTTCATCTTTAGTTGTGGTGTATCATGAAGTTGACTATCTCCATTTTATTTAAAAGCCGAGGATGGGTGGGATGAGATGAAATATTCATTTCAACCAATTCAGTGAGAAAGTAGATGGGTGTGCTCTCTATCACACCTAGATAATGAGAGTACTTAATTTGATTTTTACAGTACCCATCTACTTTCTCACTCTCATTATCCAATATACAGCACCCTCAAGCCCAAATATCTATATTTACTATAAGGATTAACATCATGGGTTGAGAGTTTATCTCTATAATAAATAAGTGAAAACCTAAGGCTTTTAGATAACCTTGCCTCTCCATTTAATATGAATTCACTTAAAAAGGCTTCAAATATTGAAAAATCACTGCTAATGTTGTCTCTTTTAAAACATGGGGGGCACTCCCTCCCACATTTAGAACTTTAAATGATCTCCCACATTTTTGTACAATCGAGATTGAACCTGCTGAGCACCACTACCATAGTTGTTTTCTAAAGAATAAAAATATAGAACTTCCCCTTTGGACTAGCAGAGAGGTTGTACCAAAACTTGATTGAGCTATGTCCCTAGTGTACTATCCCATCTAATGCACTTGTTCGTTGATCCAGATCTGCCACTTTTGATAGAAGGCTGATAGAGTATTGAGTTCTTGTCTAGGGCACCTTTTAATGAATTATCTAACAATCACATTTTCACTTAGAATGGGTTTTTTATTTATCCTATATTTATAATACCCCATGCAGTGTGGGGATAAGCTACTTTTTGAAGAAATTTATCTGGCTTTCCCTTTTAAAGATCTCTTACCTAGAAAATGTGAGTGAGGTGGATCTTTTTAAAAGGGTGGAACTATATATTGGATAATGAGAGTACTTAATTTGATTTTTACAGGGTGGGCAAGGATTTTAAATAAATTGGTCACTAGATAGAAGAATATTTTCTCAGTTTTTGGCTTGGTGACTTAACTCCTCTCTATTTTAAAATGGGAAGGCTATTTAGAAAAAATTACTCTCTATTTTAAATGTTACACCAGAATAAGTTGGATAAGGAGAGGAAGGGGCCCAAGTGTAGCTGATTTATCCACCTTTGGGTACTAAGAATGAAGAAATTGATAATCCATTTGATCTGTTAGGGGTGAGCCTTTTAAAAAAGGGGACACTTTAATATAAATGATCAATGAATAAAAAATTACAAATGGACTAGCTCTAAAGGCTTTCCAACTAACCAGCTAGCTTTTAGGGCTTTAATTTTAAGAGGTCACTCACCCCTTTTAATAAAGAGGAGATCTTTCATTCATGAGAGAAGAACACTGTATTCCTCTATTATTATAGAGTAGATATAAGTTAACCACTCAATTATTCTACAACATATATAATAGAGATGCTTAATCTTCTTTTGGGTGAACCTTTAAAACTTTGAGCTTCTTTACTTCATTCAATAATATTTGTGGTTTCATTCACGTTAGTAGGGAATCAAAAATCAATTTGTTCATAGTTCAATATTCGATCTTCGCCCTCCTCACACCTTTAGTTTTCATTCTTTTTAGAAGGTGTAAGACCCCCTTCCCTTTAATAATAGAGAAAGAGGGTACAAATTTAATTTTAAAAGCTCTCCTTTTATATAAGCTCCACTACCTCTCACCTCACCCCACCTCACTAAGAAATGAGGAAAGCCAATTGAGAAGCACCTACCCCACTTACTAGTGATAGAAGACTCAACTTTGATTTAAATTTACTCTCTATTAAAGGGCATCTAAAAATAGATAGGGAGACTCAACCCAAACAAATATGATTGATCCTTTTAAAGGTTTTATTTTTGGGTGTGTTTTTTACCCCTACTAGGACATGGTAGAATCAAGCATACTCTAACAACTAGCAAATTATAGTTATAGCAAGCAATCAAATTTTATAGCAAGAAAATATCCTTCCTCTCCCAACCTCCCTATCAAGAGATAGGAACTAGTCCATGCATGAACCTTTTTATAAATTATGTTAGAGTATATTACATCATTTGGGTCATGTAAATGTACTGCCCTTGGTACATAACTAGAGTAGAATATTTCTTTAGGGGGTAGTTAGCTAGTTACTTCAAGGAATATAATAAATGCACAAGTGTTTATGTGAAATTTGTAAATGTACAAGGTGTCCCCTTGTATAACTAGGTAGAGCATTTGCCAAGCAATCTATCTTTCTATATAAAGGATCTCATAGTGAGTGATTATATATAGTTTTGGGTAGTAGTAGGTATAGTGTGTGGATTACCACATAGATTGGTATGGAGTAAAATATAGTTTTTTTGTATAAGTTCTAGAGTGTTCATTTCCTCCATTTTCATTGTATCATTTTTTTCACTTTCCATTAATAGCATATTTCAGCATCTTACATTTATGCATATTTCATATCATGTGATTGTATTCTACCTTGGCATTTACCATCAAAAGCTAACAGTGGTATTTGAGTAATGGTAGATCAATAGGGATAGGAAGAGCCACGGTAGATCATTAGGAATAGGAAAGCCACAAAAAAGATAATTGGAGGATTTGATTCTTTGTATTGAGAATAGTAACATTGAATCCTCAACTTCTTAATCCAACTCTTGGGAATGTCCTCAACATACTGGATGAGCTCTCAGCAATTCTTGCGTAGAATGGGGAAGAAATAAGGAATGGAAAAATAGAGATAGACATAAAAGGAAATATAATTGATTAAGATGACACAGGAATACCTCTTGTAGAATTATTCTATGCAAGTGCTTGATGCTTGATCTAGTTTTGGATGCTTCCTTTATAACTTGGATTGGACTCCCAATGTTTTCTTTAAGAGTTCCAACTATTATCCACCACCAATGCTTGGAATCCCTTGGCTCTAACTAATGTGAAAAGAAAAAAATTATACTTCAAAAATCAATTTTACCTACCTTCAGTGTTGTTCCTTTGTCCGCTTCTATGGTGGGCCCAATAATGGTCTTGTCACCTTTGTCTTATTCTAGCAACTTTGCACCTAAAAGGTTAGCAATTTGGCGCCAAGCTTCATCACAAAAAGAATATGGTGAAGTAATTTTATACTTCATGCTCATTGGCTGGTTGATATGATTTTGAGCTAAGGGCTCATTTTCATTAGCAAATTTAATTATATTTTGGACCACTTGAGTCAACTTCTTGAGTTGTTGTACTAACTCTTTCTCATTCTTTTCACTATAATCTATAGACACCTAAATCGTGTCTTATTGAAAAGGCTACCTAAATCAACCACTTTTGGACCATATGACTCACCTTAAGGAACATCAAAGTTAAAATAGTGGTTTTTACCACTTAAATAGGGTCATTTCCTTTTTATAACCCCCTTGGACACTCAAGCCCTTTCCATGTGACTACCCCTCTACAAGTTGACCTTAGGTGCATGAATGACCTAACCTTGGTTTAACCTAACTTAGGGACACCTCATCACCTCCCTCACCTTGCTCCCAAGGCTATAAATACCTCTCATTTGAGATAAAGACATAATGAGAAGAAAAAGAGAGGAGAGGAGATCGAGAGGGCTTGAGGAAAGGAAACACTATTGTTATGCTGCTCGAATCTTGGTTCATAAATGCAATACTTGTTATCCATTTTCTAGTTGCAAATTTTATTTTAGTTTGACCTATCTTAACAGGTGCTACTAAATCTTTTTGTCTATTTGCATGTGTGTGAATTTTAGGTTTGAAGATTCTAGGTTCAACAAGATCAAATCGATTCGAAGTTTTTAGATTCAAAGGTTTAGATCCAGCATGGTGGTTACAACAAATCCACCTCCAACATTTATTGTAGCAAAAAGAAGAATATGACATCATACCATTTATTGTAAAAAGAGGATTGGCTCCTTTGGCAGTTGGATTGTAAAAATACCCTTTTCAAAGGGGTCTATTGTAACCGAGAGTTTATTTTCAATATAATAAAAGAGTTTTGGTTTTTGCATGGTGTTCTCTTTTTTTTTGTATACAAAGTGGCGATCACGGTTATTTCCCACTACTCCTTGTTTCTTTTATGATTACAGGGGTTTTTGATTCACAAATCAAACCAGCTAATGAGGTAGGTGTACTTAATCTCCTACTTATACAAAAATGAAAAATCATCGTTGTTATTTTTTTTGTTTTTATTCTCTTTTGTTAATTTAAAAAAATAAATAAAACAAACTTAGTTTTCTATTTTTTTGATTTATTTTAATTAAAAATATATATATAGTGTTTAGCTTTTTATTTTTATTTTTTTCATTTTGCACAAAAAATAAAAATTAAAAATTAAAAAAACAAGAACCTACGGGCTTCTCTGTCTGCTTCCCCCTCCCATACCTCTGCATAGCCACTCTTCCCCCCTCTCACCTATGGATCCCTAGCTTCGCCCTACCTCCCCTCAGCTACGGAGCCCTTGTTCCACCCTCTCCTCACCCGTGAATCCCTGTCGTGGGCACCCATCCCCATGGAGCTCTAGCTCTGCTCCCCTCCACACCCATGGCTCCCTATTGTGGGCACCCATTCACCATGCACTCCCCCCATTCCCCTATGCAAAGGGTTTCAAAGCATGGCCTCCTGCACCACCACACCCCACTATGCTAAGGGTTGCACAATACGGCCCGACCCCTACACATCCCTCCAACATTAACAAAGGTTCGTATTACATGTGGCCCTTCTCCTCGATTGCTCAGGTTCAGTGTTGTTTTGCACCACAAAGGCCTGCACTACGCAGGCCTATGTTGCACAGGCCTACAACGCATAGGTTTGATAGGCCTACACTACACAGGCCTGCAACACTTAGGTATGATAGGCCTGCACTGCACATGCCTACAATGCATAGGTCTGACAAGCCTGCACTGCACATTCCTCGAACGCGTAGGTCTGACAGGCCTGCAATGCGTAAGTCTAACAGGCCTGTGCAATGCGTAGGTTTGACAAGCCTGTAGGCTGCCACTACATAGGCCTGCAGTGTGCAGGCCTACGACCTGTTAGAATTTTTTTTTTTTTTTTAATTAATCAAATAAAACATAATTAAAAAATTAATTACAATTTTAATTTTTTTATTTTTTTAATTTTTTATTTTTCATTATAACCTTAGGAAAAAAAACAAAAATAAATTTTAATTTTTTTTAATTTTTAAATTATTTTAATTTTTAAATATTTAACCTTAGAAAAACTTTAGCAAAACAACAAAAAAATCATTTTCATTTTTATTTTTGTTTTAAAAAGGGAGCCCCCCTCTCTTTTTAAATGGCCCTCCCTGATGCTTAAAAGGGATTTTGCCTTTGAAATATGGGGTGGGGGTGGGGGAGAGGGCCATCCTATCTCTTTGTTAACTTGGAAGATTTGGTCGAAGAGCTCCTTTAGGCCAAGGATTGGATGCTTCCCCTTCAAATCTTGAGCTCATAGAGGTGTGCAAAGTTGGGAATGATGTCAAGTCTAGATGGTTCTTATGGGTTGGGCCCCCATGAGCTAAAATGATAATCCAAAAAGGTCGTGGCATGCCTCTTTGAAAAAAAGGAGAGGAATATTTTCTTATCAAAGAGAGCTTGGTTGAAGAATGATTAGGAGGGATGATTTTGATTTATAATCATTGAGGGGTGAAAATTATGGGTGGGCTTACTAGATCCATGTATTCTTGATTGGTGTATTCAAGCTTTCTC